>VDFB02379711.1:153249816-153860665 GCA_007258455.2 Sequoia sempervirens | reverse complement strand
TGCTTGCATTTGATACTTTTTTCATCAAGTGAAAATTTACCACCACTTGAAAACCACTCTAAGATAGCAAAAACTAAAATAAATTTTGTAGAGGGGCCCAATGTGATCCTATAGGATCAAAAAAATAATTTTTAAGCATCACAGTATCCGAGTACCAACATGGTGAAGTTTGCATCCATTTTGCACTTTGGACTCTTAAGGGATCGATTTGGTTGAACATGGCTCAGAGTGATTCCACATGTTTGGGTGTAAAAGACACCATGCCTAGTCTAAACATACATATTTGGATGTGTTGGAATAGTCTCTTTGGTCACACAAGTTGCAGAATGAAAGTTGCATGACTTTGCAACTTTGCACTGCTTGCGTTTGATAGTTTTTCCATCATGTGAAAACTAAACACCATGGGAAAACCACTCTGAGATAGCGAAAAATGAGAGAGGCTTTTCTAGAGGGGCCCAACATGATGTCATAGGCTTAGATGGAGATTTCGTAAGCATCATGGTTTCCAAGTAATATCCCGTCAAAGATTGTTGCCCTTTTACACTTTGGACCCTTAATGGATCGACCCAGTTGAATGTAGCTTAAAGCTATTTTGCATGTTTGGGTGTGAAAGAGGACCATGCCCAGTGTAAATGTACCATGTACTTAGAATAATATCAATAAAATTCATTGTTTCCTTGCATTTTTCTATATTTTTACCAGAAATTTTATGTTTCCTTGAACCGTATGGTTTTGTACTGGGTGATTGTGTTCTCTTTCTCAATTTCTTTGTGTTTCCAAAGACCCAATACATATTTAGAAACTAATTTTGATGTTAGGGTGCTTATTTGGTTAGAGGAAATAAGTTTTATGGGGTTTGTATTGTTTCCCCTATAAATTTTGATGAAAAGGGGCATGAAAAATTAGGTTTCACCCTAGGGTTTGATAAAATATTGCATGCAGAGGTTGGGTGATTGTATTTTGAGTTTTTTCATATTATTTTAAGAAGGTCTAAGGTGGTGTCATGTTCTATTAAGGTGTGGAACCATTCCTTTCAATAAACCCTCCTCATACTAGCATAAAATAAGGGTTTTGTGGTTTGGCATGGTGGAGTGAGTTTCTTCTAAGAAAAATTGGAGATCTGAGGGTTTGGATACATGAGAATTTCTGCCCCAACAAGTTTAGTGGGTTTTTGAATGTTTAAAGATATGTTCCTTTGTAAATTACGCCTAGTTAACCTAATGAGGATAGTGAAGAAGGTTATTTTTTATTCACATGTTCCAAGATAGTCACTATTGATTTTGAACTATGTGTTGTAACTCAATAATGTCTATCTAGATTACTCATTTGTTTGTGAAGTCATTTGAGAAGTTTATGAGAAATTTTTTAAAACTAGGGTCTGCTGACCTACTAGACAAGGCAGAGTGAAGGGTTAAAATTGAAGAGATAGAGAGTTGTTGGTTGAAACTTTGTTTGAAACTCATTCATTTGATGTTTTGTGAAGATTGACACCCCTTGCTTACTAATGCAAGAGAATCTACCATGATCCACAAAAAATCAGGGTACTTTTGACTCAAACTTAATAGGAGAAGATCAAATTAAATAAAGATCATTCTTCTTCTCAACTTTCATGAAAAAATTACTTATCCATTCACCAAAATCCCACTTTTCCCATTAAAAACTATAAGGTAACCAACAAGCCAAGCACTTCATCAATATTCCATGTCATTATAATATTAAAAAACAACCTTACTAACATCATACTAACTGTATCAAAGCCATAACCTAATGAGCAACATTAAACCATTCAATTCTTTCATTTTTCAACCAATTACTCATCATTTCAACTTGTTTCAATGAGGGAATAAGATGAAAAACCATTGAGTTTTCCTCTAACCATTCACCATATATCCAAGACATTGTAAACAACCTATTATTGACTAAAATAAATCAGATACACAATTACAAACCACTGACCATTAGACTTACCATTAACTTGTAGTCAAAAAGACCATTTTGCACCAAAAATCCACCTTACTCAAAACATCAAATCTTCAAGATTAAAATCCGCACCTTTACCAAACCATAGATACATCTTTAAATAAATTATCTTGGTAGTTTCAATACACATTCAAACTCTAAAAAACTCTATCTACTCAGATTACCACTTTTTAGCAATCAAAATGTCATTTTACACATTTTGTAAACCTTGCTCAAAACACTCAAAACACCAAGTTAGCTTCCTAGATCTTATTCAAGCATTGAGACATGTTTTCCAACACCTTTCAAATAGGTTTCAATTATAAAGAATCATTCAAAAAACTTTTTACATAGATTTTCTCATTTTAGCTATCAAGGCATCAAATTGTAAGTAGGTTTCCAAACCTTGAATCAGGTGCAACTTATTGTTGAGATCCTTTCAAACTTGATTTTGAATATTTTTAGCAACCCATTTTGGCCAATATTAACATATCAAAAATTTAGATATACCTATTTTGGAAAATATGTGTAAACCAATAGCCTACCCATTGGAAAATGCTTTAGATTAGCACAAATCTACAAAGGGACTACCAATGAATCAACTCCAAAACCCCATATGACTTAAAAAGTCTTTTATAATGTGTCATAACTTAGGATTCAACAAAATTTAGGGGCTTAAAGGCCCAATTAAACACCCAACAATAGAAACCTTTTTTTTTAGGCTTAAACCATGCAAAAAGAATGTTGGTTTGATAATAAAACACCACTGAAAAGCTTAAAAATATTATCCACTACTCCAAAATTGTTTAGGTATGTTTTAATATACATTTTAAACCTCCTTCAATCCTTGAACATTTCATTTTCCTCAAAAGACCACTTGGAGCCACACTTTTCACTTGGAAATTCATCATAAAACCCTATAGCAACAACTCCACCTTTGTTTATTAAATTCCCGTACACAAATAAACACACAAACACCTAAAAAATATTAAGACTAACCTAATCCACTGATCTAAACTATCAAATTTTGTGGAGTAGTCATTATTGCTTATCTAGACTCTCAAAACCCCAATCTTGAGGGTTTGCAAACCGAGTTGAGAAAAAATAGTTCAAACTAATGATAAACGCAATGGATACCATCCTAAATAGATTAAAATGAAATATAATTCACCATTCTACCTTAAAAACAATATTCAAGGCCTTAAAATACTGTAAAGGTTGTACAAGTTAATGAACAATTGGAAAAACTCAGAAAATCACTAAAACATGGACTTTATTGATTGTAAATCTTCAAGAATACACAATATCTATGTTTTTCTCAACCTTACATGATTTATATAGATGTTTCTCAACTAATAACTATCTTTTCAACTTCCTTCATCAACCTATCCCTCTAATTTCCCACAAAAAGACTCTTCAACTTCTTCATTTTTTGCCTTTTCTTGCATTTTGGACAATTTTTACAATTTTGCACTTTTATCATTTTTTTTTGCAAATTCAATTGCCTCACCTCCTAGTGACCTAATAAACATTGAAATACATTGAAACAAGTCTTCAAATGACCTTTTACATACATTTTACATATGAAAATTCAATTTTTTGAAATTTTTCCTTTTGTAGGCATTTTGTGAGCAAGGTGCTCCTGCACCACTTACATATTCAAATTGAAAAAACCCTAATTGCAATCCATTCCGCTGAACTAATTAACCCTACATCAGTGGAATTGTAGTATTATCACTTAATGGACTCTCGAAACCTTGGTTTGAGGGTTATAAACCAGTTATGATAAAATTGTTTTTATTTCCTCAAATCTGAGTTAAAAGACTTCAAAATACTTTCAAAAATTACCTAACTCCTTGCTCTGAAGAAAACTAATGAACAATAAAAGTATAAGGTGTTGTACAATCAACACAAGATTTAAATAAAAAAGGAATTTTCTTGCAAATACATAAAACATCATCCTTTATTTACTAATTTTGCAATTGTGCAAATAATGCAAGTTTTGCATTTTTACACAAAATGACATCTTTTGTGCAATATCACTTCTCTAATCACCTAATGACCTCTTTGGGACTTTGAATATATAACATATGACCTTCACGTGGCATTTTTCACATTGTTTACATTTCAAAATTCAATTTTTTCAAATTTTCATATTGAAGGCATTTAGAGAACAAGGTGCTCCTGCACCAAACATGAACTCCAAAATTACAATATTTGAGTAAATCTCATTACAATTCCTTAGGCACTTCATTCTCATAGATCTTTTACAATTTCACTCATACATTCAAGATTCTCTTTAAATGTCTACATCATAGGTGCTCATTATGAGGTTAACTTCAATTGAGTAACTTGAGATTCCCTCGCTAAACTTCACACACTCTTTGATAATGGATTCAAATCAGAATTGAGATTTGTTAAGATCATCAAACTACGGATGTTGCATTGCTTTTTTGGCTGAGATTCTCTTTGATGGCTCATAAATCAGCATTTTCTACAATGAGATGCCAATCAATTTTTACTAGTTTACTTACAAATACACAAAGTAAAAGAGAAAAAAGAAAGAGCATCGAAAATGGAAATGAAATGAAAATAAATGGAAGGAACTTATAGATAGACATTCTGGTCTCTCAGCTTAGTCACTCTTGGTTGTTCATCTTCACTGAGAGTTCCAAGATACCTATTGCACACAACACCTCTCATGAATAGAGTAAGTTGAAATTTGAGATGCTCTTATAATGTCTACATCATAGT
Source organism: Sequoia sempervirens (assembly GCA_007258455.2). Taxonomy (NCBI): domain Eukaryota; kingdom Viridiplantae; phylum Streptophyta; class Pinopsida; order Cupressales; family Cupressaceae; genus Sequoia; species Sequoia sempervirens. Next base: position 153,855,952 of record VDFB02379711.1, on the reverse strand, counting down.
TGCTCATGATAAGGTTAACTTCCAACCAATAATTTTAAATTCCCTCACCAAGCTTTTCACAAACTTTTGTAATGGCTTAAAATCATGATTTAGATTTGTCAAGATCATAAAAATAAGGATGTTGCATTTCTTTTCTGGCTAACATTCTCCTCGATGGCTCATAAATCTACATTTTATACAAGGGGACACCAATCAATTTTTAGTAGGTTACTTACAAATAAGAAAAGTAAAATAAGATGATAGCATTGCCATCAAAAAAATTAATATGCATACAAGTATAAATTAATAAGAACCAATGTGCATACTTACAATTTAATCCAATGAACCATATGGGTATGCTCTACTCTTTATTGACAACCTAAGGTTATAGTGACAAATGAAAATGATCAACATGGAATATGAAAAATAACAAAAATGAAAGAAATCCATAATAGAATGAAAGAAAATGTGTAAAAACCTCACATATCTAAAAAACTAGAGTTTCAAATGGAGGAGTTCAACCCAATTATGTATCCTTAGCTTCTTCTTTCTTCAAACTCCTCAACAATTTGACTTTTTCAAAAGTGTGTTTCCCTCCAAACTTCAATTGTATATCAGTTTTCAATGGAATTCAAACTTTAATTAATATTATATGTCTTTCAACATGAAAAATCTGATATTTCTTGCAAAGGTGATAGAGAGATCTTGAAAAAGGTGGTGGAATGTGAAAAACATGCATGCACACTTCACAACATCATCAAAAAGCTACTTTTTGTTGGAGCATGTGCAAAACTAGGAGAATATGAAGAATGTGGGCCTAGAGATCATGAGTATATTGAGATTTTTACCTATTTTAGTGCAACAAAAAATGAACTAGCGTTATAATGCAAGCACATTATTTCTTCCTAAAACAACGATATCTCTTCTTCAAAAAACACTTGTGTTATGAGAAAGTTGGTTTTTTAATAGATTTATTTTCTCTCTTTGTCTATACCCTATATACCCTAATTCTATCTCTCTACCCTCTATCCTCTATCTCTCTCCCACTCCCTCCCTCTCTCTATGTCAAGTATTTTGCTCATCTATCAACCCCTATACCCTCTCCCTCTCTCTCACTCATACACTCCTTTTATCTCTCTCCCCTCTAGCCTCTACCCTTAACCCTTATACCCTCTATCCTCTACCCTCTATCTCTCTCCCACTCCCTCCCTCTCTCTCTCTTGAGTCTCTCCTTCGTGTTTGAACCCATATACCATCTCCCTTCCTCAACTATATCTCTCACACTGCCTCAATACTTCTATCTCTCTCCCCATATACCCTCTACCCTTAAGCCTTATATCCTCTATTCTCTACCCTCTATCTCTCTCCCACTCCCTCCCTCTCTCTCTCTAGTCTCTTCCTCATCTCTCAACCCCTATACCCTCTTCCTCTCTCAACTCCCTCTCACTCACTCACTCACTCCTATCTCTCTTCCCTCTACCCTCTACCCTCTACCCTATACCCTCAACCCTAAAAACTTAATTCTATCTCTCTCCCCATCTACTCTCTACCCTTAACCCTTATACCCTCTATCCTCTACCCTCTATCTATCTCCCATTCCCTCCCTCTCTCTCTCTCTCTCTTTAAGTCTCTCCCTCCTACTCCCTCTCCCTCTATCTCACTCACTCACTCCTTTATCTTCTCCCTCTACCCTTTATAATTCTATAATTCCTCAACCCTTTAAACCCCACTTATCTTTCCCATCTACCCGAGAACCCATATACCCTTCTATCTCTCCCACTCTCCCTCTTCTCTCTATCTTTCCCTTATTCCCCCTCTCCTCACTCTCAATATGTCTTTTACCTACCTCACTCCTTATCTCTCCCTTTCACTCCTTAAACCTGACCTATTCCTCCTCCTCTATCTACCTCTAATTTTAACCTTATAATTCTATCCTTCTACTCCTATATCTCTTTCACACTCCCTCCCTCTCTCTCTCTCACCTCTCCCTCCTATCCCCTCTCCCTCTCCAAACTCCCTCTCTCTATAACTCACTCCTTCTATCTCTCTCCCCATCTACCCTCTATCCTCTACCCTCTATCTCTCTCCCACTCCCTCCCTCCATCTCTCTCTATTCTCTCCTTCATCTCTTAACCCATATACCCTCTTTCTCTCTCTCTCTCTCACACACACTCAATCCTTTCTCTCTCCCCTCTACCCTCTATCTCTCTCACACTCCCTCCCCCATGCTCTCTCTCTCTCTCTCTCTCTCTCTCTCTCTCTCCCTCCCTCCCTCCTACCCCCCTCTCTCTCTCTCAATTTTCTCTCTCTCTCACTTGTCACTTCTTTTATCTCTCCCCCTTCTACTTTATACCCTATACCCTCAACCCTTAAACCCTAATTATATCTCTCTCCCCATCTACCCTCTACCCTTAACCCTTATACCCTCTATCCTCTACTCTCTATCTCTCTCCCCCTCTCTCTCTCAAAATTATCCCCCTCATACTCCCTCTCTCTCACTCACTCACTCCTAAATCTCTCCCCTACACCATCTACCCTTAGCCCCTATACCCTCAGGCCTTGAACCCTAATTCTATCTCTTTCCCCTCTACCCTCTACCCTCTATCTCTCTCCCATTCCCTCCCTCTCTCCCTCTCTTGTCTCTCCCTCCTAACCCTCTCTCTCACTCACTCCACTCTCACTCACTCACACCTCTCTCACTCACTCACTCAAACTCACTCACTCACTCACTCTCTCTCATTCCCTCTCTCTCACTCACTCCCTCTCTCTCACTCACTCACTCTCTTTCTCACTCACTCCCTCTATCTCACTCAATCAATCTCTCACTCACCCTCTCCCAATTCCTCCTCTCTCTCTCATCTCTAAACACTAAACCCTAAACCCTAAACCCTTAAGCCCTCTACCCTCTACCCTCAATCCTCTACCCTCTACCTTCAACCCTAATACCTTAACCCTTAAACCCTTAAATCCACTTAGTAAATTTTTTACCATAATCCTTGAACCATCAATACTCTACCCTCATCCTTAAACCATAAACTCTTAAACCCTATACCCACTACCCTCTACCCTATAAACCCTTAAACACTCAACCATAATCCCTTAAACCACCTACCCTCTACCCTCTACCCTCAACCCTAATCCCTTAACCCTTGAACACTTAAACCCACTTAGTAAGCTCTTTACCCTAACCCCTCAACCCTCTTGACCCTTAATCCCTCAACCCCAATACCCTTTACCCTATACATTGGACTAATCCCCTAACCCTATACCCTTAATCCCATACCCTAAACCTTAAACCCTCTACCCACTACCCTCTACCCTATAAAATTTTAAACACTCAACCCTTAGCCCTAGACCCTTAACCCTTAAACCCTCTACCCTCTACCCTCAACCCTTAAACCCTTAAATACACTTAGTAAACTCTCTACTCTAATACCTCAACCCTCTAGACCCTTAACCCCTCAACCCTTAAGCTCCCTCAACCCCATACATTGGACCATCAACACTAATCTCCCTACCCTTAACCCTTAATTCTCTACCCTCAACCTTAAATCATCAACCATTAAACCCTCTACCCACTATCATCTACCCTATAAACCCTTAAACATTAAACCTAAACCCTAAACCCTTAAACACTCAACCCTAATCCCTAAACCCTCAACCCTTAAACCATAAACCCTTAAACCCTCTACCCTCTACCCTCAATCCTCTACCCTCTACCCTCAACCCTAATCCCTCAACCCTTAAACCCTTAAAACCACTTAGTTAAATCTCTACCCTAATCCATCAACCCTCTTTACCCTTAATACCTCAACCCTTAAACCCTAAACCGTCAACACCTATACACTCTACCCTATACATTGGACCCTTAACCCTAATCCCTGAACTATATACCCTCAATCCTCTACCCTTAGAATTAAACCCTCAAACCTTAAACCATCGACCCACTACTCTCTACCCTATAAACCATAAAACCTCAACCATTAAAACCTAAACCCTTAAAACCTCTACCCTCTACCCTCAATCCTCTGCCCTCTACCCTCTACCCTTAAAACCTTAAAAACACTTAGTAAACTCTTTTAACTAATCCCTCAACTCTCATGACCCTAAATCCCTCAACCTTTCAACCCTAATCCCTCAACCCCTATACCCTCGACCCTAATCCCCCAACCCTATACCCTCAGTCCTCTACCCTCAACCTTAAATTGTCAACCCTTAAACCCTCTACCCTATAAACCCTTAAACACTCAAACCTATACCCTAAACCCTAAACCTTTAAACCCTAAACCCTTAAACCCTCTACCCTCTACCCTTAATCCTCTACCCTCTACCCTTAACCCTAATACCTCAACCCTTAAATCTTTAAACCCACTTAGTAAACTCTCTACCCTAATCCCTCAACCCTCTTGACCCTTAATCTCTCAATCCTTAAACCTTAATCCCTCAACCCCTATTCCCTCTACCCTATACATTGGACCCTCAACCCTAATCCCCCAACCCTATACCCTCAATTCTCTAGCCTCAACCTTAAACCTTCAACCCTCTACCCTCTACCCTATACATTAAACACCTAACCCTCAATTCAAAACCCTCAACCCTTAATCCCTCAATCCTCAACCCTCAAACCGTAAAGCCTCAACCCCAATACCCTCTACCCTATACATTAGACTCTTAACCCCAATCCTTCAACCATATGTACCCTCAACCCTAATCCCTTAGCACTATACCCTCAACCATACAAGTCGTCAACCCTATACCCTCTATTCTCAATCCTCTACCCTATACATTAGATGTTGAACCCTCATATATATATGTCCCTCCCTCCTCTTCTCTCCTTCTCTCTATCCATCCATCCATCCCTCTCTACCATAATCCATCAACCCTAAACCCTAAACCCTTCAACTATTAAACATTCAACATTAACCCTCAACCTTCAACCCTTAAACCCTAAACCCTCTACCCTTTGCCCTCTACCCTCTATCCTCAACCCTTAACCAAATACCCTCTACCCTAAACCCTAATCCATCAAACCTTACACCCTTAAATCCAAGAAAACTCCCTACCCTAATCCATAAATCCTCAACCCTGAAACCCTCAACCCTCTACCCTCAACCCTTAAACCATAATCTATCAACCCCTATACCCTCCACCCTATGCATTGGACCCTCAACTCTAATCCCTCGACCCTATAACCTATACCCTCAATCCTCTACCCCCAACCCTCAAACCTCAACCCACAACCCACAACCCTTGACCCTTAAACCATATATCCTCTACCCTTTACCCTATACATTAAACCCTCAACCCTCAATTCTCAACCCTCAACCCTTAATCCTTAAACCCTAAAACCTCAACCCTTATACCCTCTACCATTTACATTGGAACCTCAACCTAATCCTTTAACCATATACCCTCAAACATATACCCTAAACCCTCTACCCTAAACCCTTAACCATAAACCCTTTAACCCTAAACCCTTAAACCTAATATTGTATACCCTCAACCCTCAAACCTTAAACGCTAATACCATAGAAACCATCAACCCTATAGGTCCTCCACCCTAATCCCTCAACCCTATACCCTCAACCCCTATCACTTTCTCTCTATCTATAAATCTCACCTCTCCCTCCCTCCCTCTCTCCTACCCTCTCTAATTGTCTCTATCTACCCTCTCCCCCTGTCTATGTACCTCTCATTCAATCAATCCCCACCACCCTCTATTTCTCCCTCTATCTATCTCTCTCTATCTCCCTCCCACTCTCTCCAACTCCCTCTCTCCTCTCTCATGTCTCTCCCTCTAGAAACCTACCTAGGTAACTCTCTCACCTCTCTCTCTCTCTATCCCTCCCACCCTACCTAGATAAGTCCGTCTCACTTTACCCCCCTCTTTTTTTCTTATATTAGGACACTCCCTCCCACAACCTCTCCCTCTCTCAGGTCTCTAACTCACACTCCCTCTCTCTCCCATTCTATCACTCTCACACTGCCTCTCACTACCTATCTCTCAAGTCTCTCCCTCTCATCCCCCTCAAACTCTCAAGTCTCTCCCTTTGGAACCCTACCTAAATAACTCTCTATCTCTCTATCTATCTCTCTCTCTCTCCCCCCCTCTCTCTCTCCCTCTCTCTCGATTCTCTCTCACCCACCCCCTCTCTCACTCCCTTTATCCCTCCCACCCTACCTAGCCAAGTCCCTCTCACTCCCACTCCCTCTCTCCTAAACTCTCACTTTATCCCTTTATCCCTCTCACCTCCCTTCACACTCTCAAGTCTCTCCCTTTGGAACCCTACCTACATGACTCTCTCTTTATTTCCATCTCTCTCACCCCCACTCTCTCTCTCTCTATCTCTCTCAATTCTCTCTCCCACCCCCACTCTCTCACTCCATTTATCCCTCCCACCCTACCTAGCTAATTCCCTCTCAATCCAACCCCTTCTCTCCCACTCCCTCTCTCCTAAACTCTCACTTCCACCCCCTCTCCCTCTCTCCAAACTCTCTCTCTCCCTCTATCTCTCCCTCTCTCTCTCTTTTTCTCTCTCTCTGTCTCTCTCTCTCCCCCCCATCCTTCTTCCTCTCCCACCCTACCTAGACAACTTTGGATCTCTCTCTCTATTAAAATTCTCCCTCCCTCTAAAGACATACATAAATACATTCATACGAGCATAATACAATGTACATACAATCCTACATACATACAAGCATACATGCACATATATACAATCTTACATTAAAGTAGGCATACATAAAATATACATGCATCGATACATACAAGCATACATACATTCATACATACATACATACATACATACATACATACACACACACATACATACATACATGACCTACTAGCATACATGCACATACAACCATAAAATATATAAACATACATTCAATATGCATTTAACATAAAGCAAGACATAATGTGAGTGCATTAGACCTCGCTCGCATTATGTCTTGGTAGACATGCTCCCCACAAAGGGAAAAAAAAAAAACATGTGAAAACTAAAATATAATATGAGCGTGTTATAACACAGTTGTGTTATATCTTTCTTTGGGAATCCCCTAGCCTTGGTATTGGTATTTTCCTTGTAATACCAACCCAAAGGCTTGGAGGGTATTCCCAATGACCAGAGATGTGTTTTTGTAATTTCTACAATATTTCACATAATCAGGTTAATGCTCACCATTAGGATTGCACGTGGTTCAATATAAAAAAATCAAACATCTAGGTAATGTTAGGTTCTCTCTTGCTATCCAACTATGTAATTTTTTTCACTTTCTGACAATGTTAGGCCATTCATCCATAATTTACTTTGCTTGTAGGTCTTTTTTTTGGAAAAAGGTAGTTTTTGGTGCTTTTTTCATTATAAATTAACCATTCATCAAAATTTCAAATAAATTCAATTTTTATAAACTAGACTCCATTCAATTTTTATTTTTGTTTTTAAAAAAAAAATCAATTAGTTTCCAAAATTTGTAGGGGTAGCATGGCCAAAATTCTATTTTTCAGGAAGTTTCCACTTCAAAAATTAGTAAAAAATAAAATATTCATTAAAAAATTATCAGAAAAATTGTGCATCAACTACATACTATTTTCTAACTTCTAATTGTAGTGATTTTAAAAATAATAAAAAAAGTTCACTGTATGAGGGTTGTTTGAACCTCTTAATCTCAACCATTTTCAAAATTAATTAGTAGTTTAGAAAGTAGACTTGGAGCACTTGATGCCTTCTTTTTGTTCCATCTCAAAATTTTGAGTGTAAGTATCATCAATTTCATGTCCAAGGTTAGTATTTCCTGATTTTAGAAAAAAGTGGCTAGTTAAGCCTACTTTTTGGGAACCATCTAGGTGCACTTACCCAATACAAATATTATGATGTAATGCATGCATGGATGAATGATGTAATAATGTTTTCTAATGTATGTATGCTATGCAAATTATTATGCAATTACATGAGAATGGAATGTTTTTGTTAATGTCAAATGTACTCAATCCATTAATGCTAAAGAAAACATCATTTTGAAAATTGCACCAGCCTTGGAAAATCAATATTGTAGATGAAAAACTAATATGGATGCAATCTAAATTAACCATGTAGATCTAAATATGCAAATGTTGTCATCATAGCAACTGATTTTTCATGCTTTTATCATCATTGAGCCTTCAAAATGTTGGAAGTAAGTACAAACATCGATGGTATAATTAGACCATGATGACTTAAGTACTACTTTCATGATTTTTGATATTGCAAGTTAACACAAGCATCTAGGTATAATTAAACTGAGATGACCTCAGCATTTCTTGCGTAAATAGACAAGAGTTAATTATTTTCCTAGTCAAATTTAGAATGTCATTAGTGATACTTTGTAGAGCATGTCTCATGAAAATTTGCATAGTAGTAATGATTAACTCACAGAAAAAAGACAAAGAAAAATCATACTCCTTCCTAGGTCTTCTAGTTCTAGACATCCTTGAGGTGCTGGAAAGATATGATAACAAAAATCAAAGTACAATAATTGAACATTCATTCCAAAGTGATAAAATCATGATTCAAAAGGAACATCATCCATTTAAATTTGTTTTGATTTGATTGATTTAGCTACTTGGTATGGTTAGTTGATGTGAAAAGTCTAATGATTGATGTTCAATGTTAAGTTGCACTATGATCATTGTGTTGACGATGTTATATTGTTGTTGTTTTTCTGTTAGCTTAAGCTCAACATTTATTACCCCTAGTGAGTTCAGGATTTTTCCCCCAATCTAGGGTGAGACACGGCCATAATGGAAGGCTATGTACATGATGTTTTTTCATTGATAGGAAGAATAATGGTGAAAGTGAATGATTGATAAATGCTCAAATAAATGGAAAAGCTAATCTATCACAAAGAGTACCTGTTGCTAGGTTTTAACTACTTGTTTTTATTGCACTTTTTTAGATTTTATGATTTTAAATTTTTTTTTATTTTTCACTTTTTTTTTGTATTTTCAAATTTTTTCATTTTTTGGATTTTTTCATTTTTTGCTTTTTTTGGTTGTCACCAAGATGCATTTTTGCTAGATTTTCATCCGGGTGTACATTTTTTTAAGACATTTTCTCATTTTTTGTATTTTTTGAGGGCTTTTACTATGCAGTGGATGAATTAGGTGTAGAACTTCTTGAGATGCAAGATGTTGACGGTTCCCTTTAGGAATAGACAATTGATATGCTCTAGATTTGAAGACCGATACAATGACAAAAGGACCTAACGAGTTTGGTTCAAATTTTCCTTTCTTTTCCCTAACCTATTGATTACAAGGATTTTATTTCAAGAGCAAGTCACCAACCTGAAATGTTCTTGGTTTGACCTTGTGATTATAACTCTTTGACACCTTTGTTGATAGGATTTCACGTGATCAATTGAATGTTGATGATGCTCATCCAACAGTTCCAACTTTTGTAGCCTAGATACTTTATAATCTTTCTCTAAGAAAATTCCTTTTAATGACACCTGTAGGGATGGTAGCTCAACCTCAATAGGAAAAATGGCCTCTGATCCATAGACTAGAGCATTGGGTGTGGCTCCTATCAAGGTGCAGATACTAGTATGATAATCCCATAGAGCAGGGTTCAGTTGAACATGCCAATCATGTCCAACATCATTGACAGTTTTCTTCAAGATTTTCATAATGGTTTTCTATGGTTGTGATGAGGAACTTGTGTCCATTGAAAGATAGCGGATGAATCTTTCCTATAAGGTCAAGTCCCCAATGACAAAAAAGGCCATGTTGATGCAAATGGATGCAATTATTGCAATGGTGCATGTATATGGTTTCCATGGACTTGACATTTTTTGCACTTCTTGACAAACTGAAAAGACTCCTCCATATTCGGCCAGTAATACCCCAAGCATAGGAGTTTCTTAGCTAAAGCTAGACCACTTGAATTAGTGCCACAAATACCTTCATGAACCTCACGTATAGCAGTTTCAACTTTGTTACGTTCAAGACATTGAAGGAGAGTACCATTAAGACCTCATTAATAAAGTACATCAACTATCAAGGTATGCCAAGCTACTTGTCGAATAAAGTTTCATTTTTTTTTAAGGATAAATCTAGTGGTAGGGTATTGTCTCTTAGATAGGTATTGATATTCCCATATATAGAAGCTTCAACCTTGAATAGATGGTATATTACTTAGGATTTAGGGTTATCATAGGCAGGGTTAACTAGTTGTTCCAATATGAATTCATAATGAGCTCATTTTTTAGGTGTTTGTAGGAGAGATGCAATGGTCACCATAGCATCAACAACTTTGTTGTCTCCTCTTGGAATCTTCTCAAATTTGGTTTCAACAAAGTACTTCTTGAAATCATTGACCATCCTTTTATATGGCATCAACTTTTCATCTTTTGTTTGGTAATCATCATTCACTTGATTTATGAATAGTTGGGAGTCACCACAGACTTGCAACTCTATGATATTACATTCAATTGCCACTTTGATTCCAATGATCAATGTTGCATACCCAGCTATGTTGTTAGTACAAGGAAACATTAACCTATAGGACTTTGGGATGTGTGTCCTTGAGGAGTGATAAATAGTATTCCTACACCTAATCCATGTTGTGTGTAAGATCCATTAAAGTATAACATCCATTGTTGTGTTGACATGGTAAGGACATCTATGTCTTGAAACTCAATTCTCATTAGATGATCATCTTGTAATTGTGCTTCAACTAGTTGATCTACTATGGCTTGACCCTTGATTGATTTTCTATCCACATATTGAATGTCACTCTTACTTAATATCATTACCCACTTGGCTAGTCTTCCTGTCAGGGTAGCTTTGTTGAGTAGATACTTCAATGGATCATTTTTTTCTATGAGTTCAATGGTTTGGGTTAACATGTAGTGTCTTACTTGTTGAGTATCGAATACTACCACCAAACAAACTTTTTCAATAAATGTGTAGTTAATTTCATAACCATTCAAGGTTATGTTGATGTAATAAATAGCCCTTTCTTTTCTCGTAGAATCTTCCTATGATAGTAGACTACCCAAAGATACCTTTGTTGTTGCTATGTAGAGTAATAATGGATTTCCTTTAGTTAGAGGTACTAGTATGGGTGGTGACATCAGATATTGCTTCAGTTGATTATTTAATTAAAAGATTCTTCACACTTTTCATCCCATTTGAAAGAAACATTTTTGTTTAGTAAGTGATTAAAAGGATGAGTTTTATCTTCTAGTTGTGTGATGAACCTTCTAATAGATTGGAATCATCCCTGTAAATATCTGAGTTGGCTAATATTATTAGGAGGAGGAATCTCCATGATGGCTTTAACTTTCATATGATCCACCTCAATACCTTTAGTTGATACTATATATCCTAAAATTTTAGTTGATGTCACACCAAATACACATTTCTTGGGGTTTAACCGCACATTGAATTTCTCCAACTGAGTAAAGATTTTATCTAGAATTTCCAGATGTCCCTCTCTAGTGAATGGTTTTTCCAAAAAGTCATTTGCATAATCCTCCATAAAGGTGTGCATCAGGTCATGGAATATGGTTGTTAATGATCGCTAATATGTGGCTCCAACATTTTTCAACCCAAAAGGCATTATGTTCCAAAAGAAAGTACCCCATGGGAATGTGAAAGTAGTTCTATCTTATCTTTGGGTGCTATCTTAATATTATTGTAACTTGAAAATCCATCCATAAGTGATAAAATTTCATTTCCAACTATCAAATCTATGATGATGTCAATCTTAGGCAAAGGAAAGTCATCTTTCGGAAAAGCCCTATTAAGATCTTTGAAATTCGTACATATCCTAATGCTATGGTTGGGTTTAGAAATTGGCACAATGTTTGATATCTAGTCAACATAGTCAATAGGTCAGATAAATCCTACATACATTAGTTTCTTCAATTCAACTTTCACCAGAAGGGCAATGTGCAAATGCATTTTTCTCAAGTTTTGCTTCACTGGCTTTACTCCAGGTAGTAGAGATAAGTGATGCATGATAATATTTAGATCCATGCCTAGCATGTCAGCATATGACCAAGAAAATTTGATTTTACTCTCTTCAAAGAAAATATTAAAGCTTGGTTTTTCTTCCTCTGTCATGGATGTTACTATATATAGGGTCTTCATTGTTTCAGTTGTACCAATGTTGATGGATTGTGTAGGTTCAATCAACACTGAAGATATCTCATGATAGTGCTCAAGAAGACTATCAAATATCCCATATTTTGGTGCCTTATAGAGATTTTCACTGTTAGATGTGCTCTTTATTTTTACTTTTTCTTGATGTAATACTACCATTAAATTGTTTTCACCATCATATCAATTTTTTATATTCATTTTTCAGTTGAGAGATTTGGCACTCCCCTTGTTTGAAGCTTCGTTATGAGATTTGATGATGGAACATGTTTTAGGATTATCAAAGCAAAGGAAGTTCACAATGACGTCATTGTTTGGAAAGATGGGGATGTCAAGAAACTCGGTTTGGTCCCAATCAATTAGTTCAGGGTGTACCAATGGCAAGGAATCATCAAATTGGTTAAGGTCAAAAGGGGTAAGCATTATGATGGCAATTTCATCAAAGTGTTCAATAGTGATGTTAAGGTCTATGATGTTACTCTCCTCCAAGTGACCTATCTCACTCAAATTCTAATTGTCTTCACTAGAGTCATTGTTATGTTGTGATCCAATTTCAAGTGATCTAGACCCTAAGCATTGTACCTCCATACGTGTTGCTGCATACCTTTGTATCACATCAATTTCTTTGTCATGACAAGATTCTTCAGAGAGGGAATCCCATTCATACTCATTAGAGTCCATTTCAGAAATATCTCACAATTGAAGGATTTTCTCAACAATCTACTGCCTGGTTTCTTCTTTTGACTCTTCTTTGTATCCTAGTCCTATTTTTTCCTTTGAATTCATTGTGATAGGTTGTATTGGTTCAACAATGCCTTCCTTTATTTTGTCGATAGGACCTGTTTTGTCACATTCCATCTTCTCTATGATTGTTTAACCTTTACCATATGGTCTAGTTAGCGCATTGGAAGTTGATGCTTGTGATGCTTCATCTTTGTACAACTAGTTTAAAACATCCATGTCTTCAAATTCATTCACTAAAGTGATTTCTTTTATAAAGTTACCATCAAAGAGCATGGTTGGCTATGAGGATTCTTGTCTTGATGTGGATGGTTTCCCATATAACTTAGAAGAAGATAACAACTATGAAAGACATAATGACTACTCAATTGAATACTGACCTAAGCCTTTGTCTTTTAACTTGATATTTTTCTCAAATTGTTTTGATAAGGAATTGAGTTCAATTTCATGATTTGATGGAGTAGAATCACCAACACCTTTGTATTTTGACTGAACCTTTTCCTCAGCTAGATTTGACAAAGAATTTAAATGACTTTTGTTACTTGATGGAATATAATCATTGATACCCTTATATTTTGACTAGCCCTTTTTCTCAACCCATCTTGATAAGGAATTTATTTGTCTTTCATTGTTGGATGAACTAGGAGTGAGAGCTTCCATATTATGTGGCACAAAATTATCTTGGACTCTTTTGAGCATGTTGCAATATTGAGGATTGTTGGAATCAATTGAAATGGTGATTCCTTTGCCATTATAAGGAAATTTCAAATACTAGTGATATGTTGATGGCACTGTTTGCATCTCATTAATCCAAGTAAATCCCAAGAGTATGTTGTATGCCAACTCCTTGTCTAACACTTGGATGATTAGATCTTTTACAACTGACCACACTTGAATTTGTAACACAGTTAATCCTTGGGATGATCTCTCTTCATCATCATAGGCTTTATAGTAATTTTTCTTCTAGCATCAATTGCATTTTCTGAATATCCAAGTGCATGTATAAGTTTTAAAATGAAAATATTTAGGCCAGCTCCTCCATCTCTTAGAACATGTTTGACCTAGTATTTGTGAATTAAAAAGTCAATATGGAGAGTAGCATGTTGGGGATGGTTGAATGAAACATCATCATTTTTAGAGAATGAGAGGCAATGAGGCATGGTCAAGTGTCCCACCATAGCTTGAAATTGACAAACTTCCAAATCAATTGGTAATGTGGTGGCTACTAGAGCTTGCTCTAGAATTTCTTTGTGAGATGGTGAAATTTTGAGGCATTCCAACATGGATATTTGAGATAGGATTTTCTGCAATTGATCAACTATGTTGTATTGAGTTGTAGGGGCAACAACTAGTGTTTTAGATGTAGCTCCTTTCAATATTACTTTAGCTTTCCCTCTTGTGGTTGTGTTGAATGGTTGACATTCTTGTTTATCTCTGATTTTAATGACATTAAATTGATTATTAGTTTCACTAATATTCATGATCATATTTATTCGTACAATGTCATTAATTTGATTTGATTTGGTGTTGGTGTCATGGAGATGATCTCCAGTTGTAACAATGTTTTGTTCATGGTCAATTGTGATGCCATTAATTTGATTCTCAGTTGTAGTAATGTCTTGTTGGACCTTGACTTTGATGTCCTTAGTTTGATCCTCAACTACCTCAATACGGAGAATGGTAGAATCATAAACCTAGTTCACATTTTTTCCTTGGAGTTTGATGAAGAGGATTCCTCCTTTTCATAGTTTGGTAAAGGATTCTTGAATGCTCCATGATCATTGTTCATTTGGAGTCCTACAAATATTTATTTTCTATCAATCAAATCTTGTACCAAATGATTCAGTTGCATGCAATCATTTATTTTATAGCCCCTATTTTTGTGAAAGTCGCAATAATGTGCATCATTCCACCATGAAAGTTTAACTCTTGGTTCCCAATCTCGTTCTTTTGGTATGTTATAACCTTGGCTGCAAGAAGCTCCTTTAATGATGATTCAAGTGACTATCCCAAAGGTGTAAATCTTCTTTTATTTGATGATGTTCAATATGGTGGTGCTTTAGATTCAGTATTGTTTTTATTATTGTTTTGATTGGTATTTTGGTTGGTGTTTTGCTTGTTGTTCTGATTCATCTTGGTGGAAGTTGTCAAGTTAAATTTACTAGTTTTGCAATTTTTATTTTAGCTACACCATCATTATTACTGAAATTTTTGTTTCTTTAGCAAAACTTTGGTTTATCATTGTTGTTATAATGATTGGAAGAATTTGATAAGTTGTTTCCTTCATTGTAGATGTTGGAATCAAGAAACACTGAGAGGGGGGGTGAATCAGTGTCGTGTAATTCTTTAAATTTATTAATTTTTTTCTCTCAAGTCCCTAAAACATTTAATTGAAAGAAGATGCATGAACATAGAACAATAAGCCATAACACCATAACACAACATGTTTTACATGGAAACCCTATTCCGGGAAAAACCACAGTGGAGGTCAATCCAAAATTTGAGTACTCAAAATATAAGTGTTTTACAAAATGGGAATGCACTTGCATTTAGGCACACTACCTAGCACCCATTGCTCAAAATCAGGAAGGCTCACTACCTTAGAAAAGATTTGGATTACAAAAAAATATGGAACTGAGAAAGTAGCATCTACAAATGCCTAATTACAGTTCTAGTTAGGCTCATCGATCATATTCTAAACCTTCTGTTTGATTCTACACTTTTCTCTACTATACCTTAATTCACTTCACAAAATCCTCTTCTGCACAAGTGAAAATTGCTCAACTACTCTTCTGATATTCACACACACATCAACACATATTGAACACTCACACTTACACACCAAAATGAATTAACTGATCTCATATATATATTTTCCACCAAGGATTCAATCACTATATGTTAGCTTCAATGAACTAGAAAATATTTTCCAACTGTTGGCTCAAATCATGAACAACATTTAATGTGCATCCACCAAAGTTGGGAATAACATAGTTAGGACCCAAAACAAAATCTCTAATATGAAAATACTCCAATCAATTTCACCTTAAATATTTGCAACACCCAACATTCACTTAGTCGACCTTCTAAGCACTGTTGAATAGAAAATTGAACATCCGAATCTCCTAACTCATACACCACTTGATGCAATAGCACAAAATTCAAGAATAGAAAATTTAATATACCCAATGACCTTCCCTAAGATCCACAACCAAAATTGATAAAATAGTAATGCAAACCACTTAATAGATTCAACTTCAGTCGAATACCCTTTTCTTTACTTTGTATTTAGGTATGGTCAGATACCAAAGTGTGGACTAAATTAATGACTTAGGTTGCCATTAATGATGACACTAGAATTCATATGCCAATAATCTCTCCTTGGCACTGATGGAAACACTTAGTGAAAAATGACTAAGTCTCGAAACCTTCAAAACTTCAAAACACCATAGTTGACAAAACTCCCCCTAAGTTTAGTAAGGCATTTTTCACTCCTCTCTCTCCCCCTTTGACATAAATGATAAATATATAATAAAATATTTTCTTTCTCCCTGTATGAAGTGTAACTAAAAACTTAGTTATGCAAAACTGATTCAAAAATTTGAAGAAATACAACTGCTATTTGAGTTAGAAAATTATTTTGTACTTTTCTTTCATCTCCAGAAGAAACTTCTTCCATGCTTCCACTACAATCTTAGTGATTATGATCATGATATTGTTTTCAGATTTCTGATTGATAATTTTGATAAGAGATTCTAGAATGGTGAAGGATTCTTCCAATACTTCTCCTTTCCTCAGTATCCCAATTAATTGTCCTAGCTTGCATTCAGTTATGTCCTTCACTTTCCAAAAGGTGTCAATAATCCCATTTCTAGTGTTTTGAACATTTGTATGCTTTGTTTGTAATTCCTGGATCCTTTTCTTGATTACACCATAATGATCTTGAAACATGCTAAAGTCTTGTCCAATACTATTCAACTCTATTTCAATTTATTCTAGCATTTCTTTGTACTTTTTGATTGCATGAGCCCATCAAAGACAATAGTTATAGATGGCGTTTGTTGTGCTTATGCATTGTCCTAGTTGATTCATTTTCTTATTCAGATTGGTAAGTGATAATCTATACTACTTATTTAGGTGTAGGATCACTTCTTCTTCTTCCTTATTTTGAGACTCAAAGTCCATGATTTTCTTGATGCACTCAATCATCTCTTTTGGCAACGTATTCTACAAACTCTCCAATTTGGTATTATTTTGCACAAAATGAGCACTTAGTACTCTCAATATCATGTCTTGCTCATATGAAGGTCTAGTAGATCACATGTTCACAATCTTCAATATTCCATCTTCCTCATGAATAAGCTGCAATAGCTCTTCTTTGGTTATTTTACTTTCTTCTTCACTTCCTTTTGTCATTTCCTTTTCTTGTTCTAGTTTAGTTGTTTCTAGTTCCTTTCCAAGGATGTCCTTAGTTTCCTTATCAAATTCCTCATCTGGTATGTCCACAATCACTTGTTCTTTTCCTTTCCCTTCAAATTTTGGAGTCTTGCATGTTGGAGGAGTACAAACAACAATTTCTTTTTGCTCTTTTCTTCTTTCTCTCCATCTCATCAGAGGAGGAACCAACTTCAAGTTCCCTTACCAAAATGGGGATACCAATTGACCTAAACTTCCTTAGGAAACCCTTAAAGAAAATTTCATAAACTTAATCATGGTTTTCCAAGTTAGAGTATATGTAAATATACTTGCAAAATGGTTCACTCCCTTCCCATATTACATTGTTGTTTAGGGGTAAGTAATTTAAAAAATACATCACAAGGAATATAACCAAAGTACCAAACCTGAAAGGGTAACTTGTCTCCTTTTTCAATCGCACATTCTCCATTATTTGATCTTTCAATAATCTACAAAGATCAAAATCCTGATCTTCCATTATCATTTTGTGTGGAATGTAAACAACACCTATTGACGTTGCACCTTCTCTGTTTCTAAAAAATATTTTGCAGGATATTCCATGCACAATGTACCTTGCCATTGAATCTTTAATTGTGGATATTGTCAATGCCCTTTGATCTCCTATTACTCTAGTTAGGGTTTCAACTTCTTTATTTCAAATTGACTTCTTCCTTGACACATCCCCAACTTTACATAACCTAGTTATAGCTGCAATCACTTCTTTCTAGATATGATAAGGTTTATCCAGAGTTAAAATATCACCATTCAATCTATCCAGAATAAACTCAATGATTTTTGCATTTACAAAATAGGGGAATTCACTCCAAATATCCAAGCTTTTGTTTTTTTCTCCTTTCAACCATTTCAATTCATCATGCAACAACATGTTTCTTTCACCTATAATCTTCTCACTACTATACTCATCTAGTTTCATCATTTGTTTGATTTGTTACATTTTTCCTTCCATACGCATGAAAATAAGTTCTTCAACCACACACTAAATTAGACTGAGATTTATCAATACTACTAAAGTACTTGATGGATTAGAGTTTCACAATCGAATTCTCCTCACACTTTCAAAATTTTGATGTAGGGGGTTATCCTTCTTCTTCTCTTTGACACAAAGTGGAAAATGCGGGCTTCAAGTTGCTTTTTATAACTCGCACGCCTAAATTTTGTTGTGATAAATGCTTTTTCCCTAACTTATCTAGATACCCTATTTTCTCAATTTTTGAAGGCTAACTCTTCTACGGATCTTCAACTCAACATAATAATATTTTGAAATCTTTCAATAGAATCTATAGATCATCAGTGTAACCACTACACTCATCCACATTCTAGTGTTAATTGTCAGTAGGGGGTTTGAATTATTTTCTTGACAAATCCCTCTAGGCCAAGAGCCTAAAAATAATTCTAAGAGGAATTACCTAAAGTAGATCTGGCACTAGCCCATTTCCAGCAATAGAGGGACACTTACTCACCTATGTATTCTTCATTTGATCTCTTAGTTTATCCACAATCACTTTCCATTTTCCTTTATCATCTTTCTACATATTTTTTCCTTTGTATATTGGACCTCTTCTATCCATATTCTTGTTTTTATAGAATCTTGCAATGTGACCATATTTATTGCAATTGAAACACATAACATTTCCTTGTCTAGACTAGTCACTCCATTGATTTCTTCTTGATTTGCACTAGTTAGCAATATTCCCAAGTCTTCCACGGGTATAACATTTAACATTCCTTCTATTAACATAGTTGTTAGACATATTTTTGCATTTAGTTAACTTATGAACAAAACTTATTGTAATTGAAACATTGATAAAAAAATGATGGATCACTTGATTTCATTTTACTTCTACATTGAGTAGCCATATGACCAAATTTATTGCAAGAAAAACAATATCCATTAAACTTTTGAGCATTAGGTTTTCTTACTGGATACCTTTTTTATTTGTTCATTTGATTACCTTACCTAAAATTCCTTTGTCAAGATCTGAAAATTTCTCCTATCTCATATCCATGACCTCACTTGTCATTTCCATTCTTCTATCCTTGAGTTAGCTCATCAAGCTTAACTGAGCTTATTTTGAACTTCTCAATGTATTCATTTGCAGTAGTATGTTCATCTGTAAGGATAATAATCTATTTTTCAAGCTCTTCTTCATTGTTTCTAGATTTTTGCAGTTCAATCTCTAACTAAATGAATTCTCAATTAATTCTATTGTATTCATCAGATATTTCTTTTAGGGATTAGGCAAGATTTTTCTCATTCTTTTTTCTTTCTCCAATCTCCTTAGTCAGCTTCACCACCATAGATTCCATCTCATTCTTTAGGGTAGAATTATCTTTAGCAATCTTCTCACATTCTTTAGTTATTTCCTTCAAAATTTGATTTAGGTGAATATCATCCATGCTTTTTCTCTCTTTCCACTTAAACTAATCACAAAGATCCTTTCCCTTCTCCCTATACTTAATAAGCTAATCCTTTAACTTATGAATGAATTTCTTAGTATCCTTAAGATTTTTTTTCCAATTTGCAGACATCTTCTTTAGACTAATCAAGCTCATCAAGTGCCACCAAAAGTTTCTGTTGAAGACTACCAAAGTTGATTACATTCCAAGATCCACCTCAAGCTATTAAAATTATTCTGAGGAACTTAGCTCTAATACCAATTGTTGGAATCAAGCAACACTGAGAGGGGGGGTGAATCAGTGTTGTGCAATTCCTTAAATTTATTAATTTGTTCTCTCAAGTCCCTAAAACATTCAATTAAAAGAAAAATGAATGAACATAGAAAAATAAGCCACAATACCATAACATAAGGATTTTTATGTGGAAACCCTATTTGGGGAAAAACCACAGTGAACGTTAGTCCATAATTTGAGTACTCAAAATATAAGTGTTTTACAAAATGGGAAAAAAATTGCATTTAGGTACACTTCCTAGAGCTTAGTGCTCAAAATTAGGAAGGATCACTTCCTTACAAAATATTTGGATTACAACAAAAGGTTGAACTGAGAAGGTAGCATCTAAAAATACCTGATTATAGTTCCAGTTATGCTCGTAGATCATATTCTGGACATCCTATTTGATTCTACACTTCACTCTACTTTGCCTTAATTCGCTTCACAAAATCCTCTTCTGCACAAGCGAAAATTGCTCAATTTCTCTTTTGATATTCACACACACATCAACACATATCAAAAACTCACACATACACACCAAAATGAATTAACCGATCTCATATATATATCTGAACCAAGGATTCAATTGCTATATATCAGCTTCAATAAAGTCAAAAATAGTTTCCAACTACTAGCTGAAATCATGAAAAACATTTAATGTGCATCCACCAAATTTTGTCGTAGCATAATTAGGACCCAAAAAAAAATCCAATATGAAAATACTCCAAACAATTTTTCCTTAAACATCCACAACACCCAACATTCACTTAGTTGGCCTTCTTAGCACCATTGAAGAAAAAATTGAATGACCAGATCTCCTAACTCATACACCACTTGATGTGATAGTACAAACTTGAGAATAAGGAATTTCATATACCCAATGACCTTCCCTAAGATTCACAACCAAAAATGATAAACTGGTAATGTAAACCACTTGATAGATTCAACTTCAATCGGACACCCTGTTCTTTACTCTATTTTCCAATATGGTCAGATACAAAAGTGCAGACTGAATTAGTGACTTTGGTTACCATCAATGACAACACTATAAGTCATATGCCAATAGTAAATTTTTAAAACTCCTCTCCTGACTAAGGCTTCTTCAATTTTGAGTCCATTCTCAATCATTTTCTCAAAGGTAGGTGGAAATTGCAATTCAAGTCTATAGTTCATTTCATCACTTAGATTGTCAATGAAGATATCCATCTTTTCCCTTTTTGGTATGGGATGAGAATATCTTGCAAAAAATCTTCTCCATGTTTGTAAAAATATGAGGAATGAAAAACCCTTTTTCTATTTGGTGTTGCAAAGGTATTTCATGGTTATCTCATGTTGGATGTTGTAGGAGTATTGGGTGATGAATTTATTAACCAACTCTTCAAATGTCTTAATACCTGGTGAAAGTTTGGAGAACCATTCCATGCATTGGCCACCTAAGCTTCATGGAAATAATCTCATCAAATAAGTCTCTCCGTGCATAAATTCAAGGCTCATCATTCAAAATTACCTTACATGAGCTATAAGATCCATCTTACCATTCTATTTATCATACTTTGGGAATTCACAATGGTTGAGAAAAGGAATCATGTTAATAGTTTGATCAAAAGGATATGGGCATATATCTTGTATAAAGTATCTTTTTTAGTTCCTCTTTGCATGTATTGAATCTATTGTTGGATATTTTCCATTTGATGAGTTAATGTAGCCACTAGATCTATGTTTGGTGGATCAGTTTTAGTACTTTGAGGAGATCATTTCAATTGATTAACACCAAAGTCGTGTGTAAGTTTGATACCTTGATTAGCCAACATTAAAAAGTATTTTTCTCCATCTTTTCCATGAATTTGTGGCATTTGGGACCTTGTTGTGCTGTTTGGATGTCTTCCTCAGTAATTTCATCATTTTTAGGTTGGTGGAATCTATGGAATGGATTTTCTTCACCTTCATCCATGGTGTTTTGAGTTTCAATTTCCTTTTCCTTGATTTTTTTCTTTTGGGATCTTGTTTGAATAGGCATACAAGTGTTATAATTTGACTAAACTTTGATTTTTGTTTGAGAAGTGTCAAGGATAATAAATAAGTCAAATAGAATGAAAAATTCTATTGATGAGACTAAATTAAATCTAATTATACAACATAGTTTTGTGATGAAGGATGAAAAATCCTGATAATCAAACTTTGCTTAACAATTAGAGGTATGATGGATGTTTAGTCACTTTAAGGTGTTAGATTGTAGTTTGGTTTGAAGAGTTTCACTTTTAAAGACGTGTTTCATCAAGTTTAAAATAATAGCATGAGTAAGGGATGGTTCAATTCTGAAAGGGATCCCTGAATGTTGTTCAAACTGACAGACATATGGTGAAATTAACTCTCTAGTTTGATATTAACTGGATGTGCTAAAAGATGGAATGGATGCACTAATAAAAAGACTAGATGCACTAGAATGTCCCTTAGATACACTAGGAAATGGACCAAATGCACCCGAGAATGCATTGAATGCACTAGAAGATGGACTTAGTGCATTGGAGAATGACTCGGATGTGCTAGAAAATGGACTATATGCACTGGAAAAAGCTAGTGATGCATTAGATTGCCCCTAAGTATGATTCCACTTGGTATTTTGTAGGTGAATGT
Organism: Sequoia sempervirens; assembly: GCA_007258455.2. Lineage (NCBI taxonomy): Eukaryota > Viridiplantae > Streptophyta > Pinopsida > Cupressales > Cupressaceae > Sequoia > Sequoia sempervirens. The sequence continues at coordinate 153,833,307 of VDFB02379711.1, read as the reverse complement.
GCTAACAAGATTTGCAAATACATTGGAAGATGGAACAAATGCACCAGAAGTGACCTAGATGTGCTAGAAAATGGACTATATGCACTGGAAAATGACTTAGATGTGTTAGAAAGTGACCTAGATGAGCTAGAAAAAGGATTATATGGCCTGGAAAATGACTCAAATGCACCAAAAAATGGACTATATGCGTTGGAAAATGAACTATATGCACTAGAAAATGACTTAGATGTGCCATAAAATGCTCTATATGTGTTACAACATGGACTATATGTTTTGGAAAATGACTCAGATGGGCTAGAAAATGGACTATTTGCATTGGAAAATGAATTAGATGTGCTAGAATGTCCCCTAGATACACTAGAAAATGCCCTATATGTGCTACAATATGTTGTGAATGTGCTGAAACAAGGAATGCATGCACTAATCTGGAAGTGTTCAATTTTTTTGAAAGTCTATTTGGTTATTTTTCTTTTAATTAGTGAATTTGAATATTTTCTAGAGATAATCTTTTGAATAATGATTTTTTCTTGGTTTCCTTGCATGTGAATTATGTGAATTAACTATTTTAAATGGATGATTTATTCAAAAATGATTCCAAAAAAAAGTAGCAAGTTGTATAATAGTTGTTTCCAGCTTAGGAACTAAGAATTGAGTGTATGTTCAAGAATTTGGTCTAATTCCTTTGATTTTCATAGGTATAGCACAAGAGAAAATAGATCAAACACTTTTCTAATGTCAAGGGTCACTTAAAATACCACAACTCACACTTAGAACTATGTCAGCTCACACAACTGTGTCATCCCCTAGAGGTCACTCATTTTTTTTCCTTTCCTAGGTCTTAACCAAAGTCAAATCCTCCACTTTTGGCTAGTAATCCCTGATAATTATATGGTGAGTATCTTGTGGCTAGATTCTTCCCTCCCCTTGCACTATGATATTATAAGTGTTCAAAGACTGACTCAACTGGCTTCTACATTTACAATTTGTAGTAGGGGTTTCAGTTTGGTTTGAAAAAATGATAAACTCCCATAGGAGACCTTCCAACCTTTAGAAAAAATGCTTTTGGGATGGTTATCAATGGACACTATAATTGAATTGTGAGTTTCCTCAAATTAGCTTTTGATTATAGTTGGTTGAAAAACTTGGCTTTAGTTGTTCCTACTTTGGTCATTCCCATAGGGTGAGTACTTTTTCCCACTACAGTAGGCCTTCTAAAGGTGCTATCAAAACATAAAAGAGTGAGTCTAGCATTCTAGTCACCAATTGAAGGGGAGAGCATGGGCCTATCACTTTACAAGAACAATAGATAGAGTGTTCATTAACCTCTTAATTAAACTAGATTTTTAATTTAATTAAAAGAAAGCACTAAAAAAACTCTAGCCCCTACAATCATCATTAGTAGTTTGATATAATTGTCTTTGACAATGTTTAAAAGTACCTACAAAATAGAAAGTATTGATTGGTTCTAAAAATTTTAAGTCTCTACCAAGAAAACCAAATTCACTAAAATAGGAATCATATGCACTAAAATATCACACAGATGCATTAAAATAACTACTATATGCACTATTTAAAGATAGAATGAGCACGTTAAAATATAGACTAAATGTGCTAAAAGACCCCCTGGATGCACTAAAAGATGCTTCATATGCACTGTAACAAGAATTGGATGCACTAAAAGGTGTTTCACATGCACTAAAAGAAACCATGGTTGCACTACATTGAAGTTCATGTCCAAATCTATAAACACACTTTCTAGAAAACATTAATAAAAATAGGACAAAGCCCGATGGTGGGTGCCAATTTATGTGTGAGGTAAAATGAGTAAATGAATAACAAAATCACACAAGAAATGAGACATTGTATTAGAGAAATTGAATAGCAAATTGAATCGAATTGAAACAAAACCAATTCCCTGAAGTTGTACCATTTTTTTCTATATTCAAGGATTCATGAAATCATAATGGCTCTTAGATTTTATATGCACTTATGACCTTCTAGTTCTATGAAAACCTAAAGAACAAAATCCTAGAAAATGCAAGAAATCTATTCCTACATATTTGATAAACTACATGATTGATGAGTGATAATGATGTTGATGTTGTGATAAAGATATGATGCTAAATGTTGTGATGTAAATGTTGTATGAGAACTACAATGATAATTAAAATGAAGCTACCACTAAGCCATGATTATAAACTAATTAATTCTAAATGCTAATTGCTAAATGCTCCAATGCTCTAATGCTCTAAATTCTCTAATGAAAATTTTCCAAGGTAAGATTGCTCAAATGTGGTATATGAAATGCTAGAGAATGAGTTTGCATTTATAGGATTTCCAAGAAATATTGTGATGTAGCAACAACCAATGGTCAATATTTTAGCTAGGAAGATCGAAGGTGGAGAATGAAGAAGTTAGAGGGAATCATGGAGATTGTTCCCTTTCATAAAATAGTTTTCCAAGTGTGAGAGAAAATAAATGGAGGAAGAGAGCCACATGTCCAAGTTTGTTTCAAAATTTGTTAAGGAAAAATCCAATTTAAATATTAAGGAAAGATCAAGGGTGGAGAATGAGGAAGTTAGAGGAAATCATGGATATTGTTCCCTTTAATAAAATAGTTTGCCAAGTGTGAGAGAAAATAAATGGAGGAAGAGAGCCATGTGTCCAAGTTTGTTTCAGAATTTGTTGAGGAAAAATCCCATTTAAATATTAAGGATATTTAAATGTTGGCATATGGATTCTAGTGTTGTCATTGATGGCAACCTAAGTCATTGATCCAATCCACACTTCAATGATTTTCCATACAAGAAGATAGAGTGAAGAACAAGGTATCTCACTAAAGTTGAGTTTGTCGATCCTTATGTATTACCAGATTATCAGTTTGAGTTGTAGATCCTAGGGAAGGTCATTGATTTGGAATATCTTATTCTCAAGTTTTTTACCATTATATCAATTGGTGTATGAGTTAGGAGATCTATTTAATTGAATTTTTTTTTAACAGTGATAGGAGGTCGACTAAGTGAATGTGGCATGTTGCAGATGTTTGAGGTGAAATTTTTAGAAGTATTTTTGGGTTTTACGATTTTGTTTTGGGTCCTCACTACGTTGTGGCTGACTTTGGTTGATGCACATTGTAAATTATTTGAGATTTGGGCTAATGGTTGGAAAATATTTAATATTTTATTGAGCCAACTTGTAGTGATTAAATATTTTGTTGTGTATATATAAGTGATCATTTATATCATTTTGTGTATGAAAGAAGTGTCTTGATGTATGTTACAAAGTTAGAAGGATTATAGCGCAATTATGCATATTTTCTATTGTGCATAAAATTATTTGTGATGTGAATGAAAGTAGACAAAGAAGAAGAGTAGAATTAGACAAGTAGGTCAAGAATGCGACTAATGAGCTTAACCAAAACTATAATCAAGTATTAGCAAATGCCATTCTCTGAGTTCAAATCTTTTGGATGTAATTCAAATCCTTTGTAAGATAGCGAGTCTTCTTTTTGTATCTAAGTAGTGAGCTCTAGGTAGTGTACCTGAATGCATGTGCATTCCCCATTTGTCTAACACATATTTTTGAGTACTCAAATTGTGGATTGACCTCTTCCGTGGTTTTTCCCCTAACATTGTTTCCACATAAAAGTCCTTGTGTTATGGTGTTGTGGATAATTGCTTTATGTGCTTGAATCTTTCTTTAGGTTCAATTTTATAAGTGGTTTAAAGATCAGATTAATAAAGTTAAATTTTGTAGAACACTTATTCAACCCCCCTCAGTGTTCCCCAATTCCAACAATTGGTATTAGAGTCTAGTTCCTTAGAAGAAGCTTAAAAACTTGAGGTGGATCTTGGAATGTAATGGACTTTGGTAGTCTTCAACAACAACTTTTGGTAGCACTTGATGATGTTGATTAGTCCAAAGTAGAAGTACGAGAATTAAAATCAAGTCTTAAGGATGATGAGAAATTCATTTAGACGTTGACGGTTTAGATTATTAAGTCTATGGAGAAGAGAAAGGATCTTTGTGATTAGAATAATAAAAAAGAGAGAAAAAGGATGGATGTTGTTCACCTAAATCAAACCTTGAAGGAAATAACTCAAAAATGTGAAAATATTTCTAGAGACAATGCTACCTAAAGCATGAGATGGAATCTATGGTGATGAAGTTGACTAAGGAGATTGAAGAGATAAATAAAAATAAGGAGAATATTTCTCAATCCTTAAAAGAAAGATTTGATGAATGCAAAAAAATTAATGGAGGATTCATTCAGATGGATATTTAACTGCAACAATCTAGAAACATTGAAGAAGAGATTGAAAGACAAATTTTTATTCTCAGAGATGAACATGCTACTACAATTGAATATGAGGAGAAGTTCAAGATTAGCTCAGTTAAGCTTGATGAGCTAACTCATGGTTAGAAGAATGGAAATGAAAAATGAGGTCTTGGATATTAGAAAGGAGAAAGTTCCAAATCTGAACAAAGGAATTTTAGGCAAGGAAATCAGATGAACAATGCAAAAAGGCATCTGGTAAGATAACGTAATGCTCAAAAGTTTAATGGATACTATTTTCCTTGCAATAAATTTGGTCATATGGCTGCTCAATATAGAAGGTAAAATTAAATCAAGTGATCCATCATTCTTCGATCAATGTTTGAATTGCAATAAGTTTGATCATAAGTCAATTGAATGCAAAAATATGTCAAGCAAATTTTTCAATAGAAGGAATGTTAAATGTTATACATATGGAAGATTTGGGCATATTGCTAACCAGTGTAGATAAAGAAGAGATCAATGGAATGACTTGTTTGGAAAAGGAAATGTTGTGTGTTACAATTGCAACAAATATGGTCACATTGCAAGATTCTACAAAAACAAAAATATGGATAGAAGATGTCTGACATACAAAGGAAAAAATATGCCGAAAGATGATAAAGGAAAAGGGAAAGTTATTGTGGATAAAATAAGAGATCAAATGAAGAATAAATGGATGAAGAAAAGTCCCTTTATTGTAGGAAATGAGCCAAAACCAAAACCTACTTTTGGTAATTCCTCTAGGAATTGATCTCAGGCCATTGGCCTAGGGGGAGTTTTTCAAGAAAATCCTTTTCCCCCTGTCAGTAGTTGGTGCCAAATACGATAGTTTGTCAATAGTTGTTTATAGATCTATTGGAAAACACTCATAAAGAAATTCAAGCAATTGAAGGTCCACAAAAGAATTTTTCTCTCGCTGACTAAGAAAATAGGGTATCCATAACACCTAAGGAAAAATCATTTAATACAAAAAAATATTAGGTGTGCGAGTTATAAAAAGAAAGTTGGAACCCTCATTTTCCACTTTATATCTATGAAAGGGAGGAAAGCACTCTATAATAGAATTTTGAAAGCATGAAGATAATTCAGCAGAGAAACCCTAATCCTTCAAGTACTTTAGTTGTATTAAGAAATTTATGTTTAATTTGGTGTGTAGTTGAAGAACTTCTTTGGTAGAATCAAGACATAAGTACAAAAATTAAATGGAACAAATCAAAGGAATGATAAACCTAGATGAGTATAGCAGTGAGAAGATTAGAGTTGTAAGAAACATGTTGTCACACAATGAATTGAAATGGATGAAAAAAAGAAAAACATAAAAGCTTGGATATTTGGAGTGAATTCCCTTATTTGGAGAACATAGAAATCATTGAGTTTATTTTGGATAGATTGAATGATGATATTATAACTATGGATAAACCCTACCATATCTCAAAAGAAGTGATTGGAACTATAACTAGATTATGTAAAGTTGGGTTTATGCTGAGAAAGAAGTCAATCCAACATAAAGAAGTCAAAACCCTAACTAGAGTAACTATAGATCAAATGGAATTAATAATCTCAACAATTAGAGATTTAGTGACAAGGTACATTGTGCATGGAGTATTCTAAAAAATATTTTTTCAGAAACAAAGAATGTGCAACTTTAGCAGGTGTTGTTTACATTTCACACAAGATGATAATGGAAGATAAATATTTTGACCTTTGCAGATTATTGAAAGATCATCTGATGGAGAACACACAATTGAAAAAGATGGCAGATTACCCTTTCATGTTTGGTACTTTGGTTATATGTCTTGTGATGTATTTTCTGAATTGCTTACCACTGAACAACAATGTAATATTGGATGAGAGTGAACTTGTTTGCAAGAATATTTACATACATTCTAATAATTTGGAAAACTATGATAAAGTATATTAATATTTCTTTAAAGGTTTGCTAGGGAAGTTTGGCTCAATTGGCATTTCCCTTCTGATAAGGGCATACTTGAAGTCAGTTCCTCCTCCAGTGAGATGGAGAGAAAGAAGAAAAGAGAAAAAAAATTGTTGTTTGTACTCCACCAGCATGCAAGACTCCAAGAGTTGAAGGGAAAGGAAAAGAATAGGTGATTGTGGACATACCGGATGAGGAATCTAATAAGGAAACTAAGGACTCCCAAAGAAAAGAACTAGAAATAGTTGAACCAAAACAAGGAAAGGAAATGACATAAGAAAGTGAAGAAGAAGCTGGCTTAACCAAAGAAGAGATATTGTAGCTTATTTATGAGGAAGATGGAATGTAAAAAATTGTAAACATATGGCCTATCAGACCTTCATGTGAGTAGGAAATGATTTTAAATGTACTAAGTTCTCATCTTGTGTGCAACCATATTAAACTATGGAGTTTATAGAATACATTTCTAGAAGAGATGATTGAATGCATCAAGGAAATCATGAACTCTGAGTCTCAAAACGTGGAAGAAGAAGTAATTCTACACCTAAATAAGTAGTATAGATTATCACTCACCAAGCTAAAAAGGCACATGAATCAGCTAAGGAAATGCATAAACACAACAAACAACATCTATAACTATTGTCTTCAATGGCCCCATGCAATCGGCAAGTACAAAGAAAAGTTGGAACAATTTTAAATAGAGCTAAATAGTATTGGACAATACTTCAACATGTTTCAAGATCAAGTTGGTGCAATTAAGAAAATGATTCAAGAATTACAGAAAGATCATACAAATGTTTAAAACACCAATAATAGGATTGTTGACACCTTTTGGAAAGTGAAGGACATAACAAAATGCAAACTAGAAAAGTTGATTGGGATACTAAGGAAAGGAGATATATTAGAAGAAGCAATCACCATTTAAGAATCCCTCATCAATATTATCAATCATACATTTGAAAAAAACAACATGATCGTAATCACTGGGATTGTAGTAGAAGCATGGAAGAATTTTCTTTCGGAGATGAAGGAAAAATACAAAATAATCTTCTAACACAAGTAGTGGCTATAGTTTTTGGTTACACTCGAAAAGGGATTATTGTAGGAATTTATTTTTGGTTTCTCATTGATGCCAAAGGGGGAGAGAGAGTAGTGAAAAATGCCTTATCAAATTTAGGGGGAATTGTGTCAGCTATGACTTTTTGAAGTCTTGAAGGATTGTAGTATGTTGGTTCTCACACTTAGTCATTTTTCACTAATTGTTGCCATCAATTCGAAAGGGGGAGATTGTTGGCATATGGATTCTAGTGTTGTCATTGATGGCAACCTAAGTCATTGATCCAGTCCACACTTTAGTATTTTTCCATACTAGAAGGCAGAGTGAAGAACAGGGTATCCAATTGAAGTTGAGTTTGTCAATCCATATGCATTACCAGATTATTAGTTTGAGTTGTGGATCTTAGGGAATGTAGTTAGGTATCTAGAATATTTTATTCTTGAGTTTTGTGACATCACATCAATTGGTGTATGAGTTAGGAGATCCGGTTAATTGATTTTCTATTTAATAGTGCTAGAATGCCGACTAAGTGAATGTAGTGTGTTGTGGATATTTGAGACAAAATTATTTGAAGTATTTTTAGGTTTGAGGATTTTGTTTTGGGTCCTCACTATGTTGTGGAAAATTTTGGTTGATGCACATTCTAAATTATTTGAGGTTTGGGCCGAAGGTTGGAAAATATTTTATATTTTGTTGAGCCGATTTGTAGTGATTAAATATTTTATTGTGGATATCTATAAGCAATCATTTATATCATTTTTTGCATGAACCAAGTGTCTTGATGTATGCTATGAAAATTAGAAGGATTATAGTGCAATTATGCATAGTTTGTATTGTGCATAAAAGGATTTGTGATGCAAATGAGAGTTGATGAATAGAATTAGACAAGCAGGTCAAGAATGTGATTGATGATCTTAACTGAAACTGTAAACAAGCATTAGTAGATGCTATTCTCTTAGTTCATATCATTTCTATGTAGTTAAAATCTTTTGTAAGATACTGAGTCTTCTTTTTGTATATGAGCAGTGAGCTCTAGGTAGTGTGCTTGAATGCATGTGCATTCCCCATTTGTATAACACCTATATTTGAGTACACAAATTCTGGATTGACCTCCACTGTGATTTTTCCCCTAATAGGGTTTCCACATTAAAATCCTTGTGTTATGGTGTTGTGGATGATTGTTATATGTGCTTACATCTTTCTTTTGGTTCAATGCTATAAGTGGTTTAAAGATCAAATCAATAAAGTTAAATTTTGTAGAACACTGATTCACCCCCCCCTCTCAGTGTTCCCCGAATCCAACATTAAATTCATGAGACACTTGATGAGGTGGCAAGAGGAAAAGTTGGAGACATGTGACTAAATTCAAATATGGAATTATTCAAATTCAATAAAAAGATATTAGTTAAATAAAAAAACTATTTGACTTTGTTTATTTAATTAAGAATAGAGGAATATGATTTAAGATAAGAAGAATTAGAAAATGTGAACTACATAAATAAATTTAGAATTTATTTATAAGTAGATGGAATAAGAGGTTTAATAATTAAATACCTCATATTCAATTGAGTAATTATCTTGATTGATTTTAGGTGTATATAGTTTTGAGTCCCATGATGGAACTTAAGGGGTGTAAGAAAATCATGCATCAAAAATAGTGAAAAATAGGCACTTATATTTTTTAGTAAGCCAACCTAAATGAGCTCACATGGATGTGAAAATTTACACCAAGGAGTAGAACTAAAAAATATTTTCAGTAGGAAAAGGATCACCTCAATACCCTACATGGTTTTGGAGAAATTAAAGTTTATGTCAGAGGAAATTTTTCCAATGCAGCTTCAAATTCAGATATGAAGACTTTAGAAGCCTTGAAATAGGTCAAAAAGTCAATGAACTAATGTACAATAGGTTCTTGTGCTATAATTTTTTTTGAGAGATTTCCAATAATATGCAATAATAACAAATCAGAAACGCAAATCAAAATTTATGGCCCTGTGAAGTTGACCCTCTAAAAAGTGAATTTCATTAAAATTTCATCCTAGACTAGAAATAAAATGGTCGAACTTTTGATGCCAAAGTAAAAGGGAAATTTGAACTTTTTAGAACATTCTAGGGTAGCCTTTGGGTAGAATAAAAAGGGTTAAGTGGGGGTTGTAGAAGGTGGCTCTAATAGTTTAGATTTTGGGTGTCGAAAAATATATTTTCTTTTCATAGTTGATTTTGTTGTAATGAATCAAGCCCATGAGGCTATAGCATGTAATTTTTTAATCTGTAATTTTATTATCTAAAAACAATTAAAAGCAAGTTCTTTTCTTGTCTCACATCTTCTATGTTGGTATCTATTGTTGTGATTTGTGTGGTTTTGGATGGCATCAGAGTGCCAAATATGAGGCAGTTGTAGTAGGATCTATGAGTGTGGGTTGAGTTCAAGATGTCTCCAAGAGTTTTCCAAAATGGTAGAGGTAGAGACCAAGGTGGTGGAGGAAGAGATACACCTAGAGATGAAATCAAAGCCCTTAGAAGTCAATTAGAAACCTTGCAACAAGAGGTTCGAAGAAGAGATGTGAAAAGAGATAGAGATCAAAGTGAAGATGAAACATAAGAGGAAATGGAAGAGGAAGAGTGGTGATGGAAAAATCCCAAAACAATAGCAAAGAATAACCTAATACTCTCCAAAACTATAGCAGAGAAAAAATCATGGAGAAACCAAAAAAAATACAAGAAAAAAATAAAATGCACAACAACAAACTTTATTTACATAATGGTTTTCCACTCTACTTTCCTGTCCATAGGCTACAACGTAGGCCCATTTTTATACTAGAAAATAGGCTAATAAAAGATAAACCCAATCTGGATAAATCCCTATAATTTATCAACCACCTATCTATTTGTTGAAACTAATTTTATTTGAATATTTTGTGAGAGCTTTACTACCTCTCATTATTTGATCTACATTAAAAAACTCTAATAATAAGTTTAGAAATATTGCGCCTGCATCAGACTCCCAAGGAACAAAAGACATGTTCATGGACTCTTGTCCATGAGTTCTTCAACACTTGTACCATGTTTGGATAGTTCTGAAGTTGTCATCCATGTTGCATCTTCAAGTGGGTGTCCCTTCCATTTGACTAAGTATTGAAAATATTCCTTGCCCCTTGCTTTCTTGACCACTTTCTTGTCCAAGATGTCCTCAGGTTGTTTTGGTATTTCCTTGGGTAACTGCTTCTCCCATTCAACAACCTGCACTTCCTCCTCTTCAGGTACTTTGGTGATTTCTTCTTCACCTTTGAAAGGGTATAAATCTACAACATTGAAAATAGGAGATATTCCAATGCCTGGTGGAAGCTCTATTTCATATGCATTGCTAGAAAATTTCCTTAGAATTTTGCAAGGACCGATTTTCTTAGCCTTTAATTTATTATATTCACCTTTTGGAAATCTCTCTTTTATGAGATGAGCTAAAAAAATTTCACCAACATTGAAATTGACTTCTTTTCTTTTCTGATCATCTCTCTTCTTATACTTGATGGTATTCTCTTCAAGTGTCCTTTTTACCTGTTCATGCAAATCTTACATTGCACTAGAAAAATCTTCATCATCTGCACTTTGTTTTTACATTTTACCCAAATTCCCCAGCTCATATACTCCTCTAGGATGCATGCCATACATAATTTGAAAAGAAATCATACCTGTGCTTCTATTAGGTAAGTCATTATATGCAAACTCTACTTGTGCAATTACTAAGTCCCACTGTTTGGGATGCATACTGACCAAACTCCTCAAGATGTTTCCAAGGCTTTTGTTGACTACTTATGTTTGTCCATCCGTTGGAGGATGGTAAGCTGAGATGAAGCTTATATTGGTTCCCAACTTTTTCCAAAGAGTCCTCCAAAAGTTCCCTACAAATTTAGTGTCTCGATCAGAGACAATGCTTTTAGGAAGTCCATGTAGTCAAACTATCTCCTTGAAGAAAAAATTTGCAATGTTAGTAGCATCACTTGTTTTTGTACATGGAATAAAATGAGCCATTTTGGAAAATCTATCAACTACTACAAATATTGAATCATGCCCTTTTTGAGTTCTGGGTAAACCAAGTACAAAGTCCATACTTATTGAATCCCGTGGCCTATTGGGAATCGGTAATGGCTGATATAAACCTACATTTTGACTACTTCCTTTGGCATGTTGGCACACTTTACATCTTTCTAAAAACTTCTTAACATCATTACTCATACTTGGCCAATAATAGTGTGCGCTCAATTGAGCTAGTGTCTTGTTTTGCTAGAAATGTCCTGCTAAGTTGCCACTGTGTTTCTCCTTTAGCAAGTCCTCTCTCATGGAACTTCTTGGAATGCTTCTTTGAAATCTATATCTTCCTTGTACATCTCCTTTAGGTCATCAAAACCCACTATACTAACTTCAGATCCCTACATGATCAAGCTTCTTCTGCTCAAAACATCTACAACTTTTTTAGTTTAGCCACTTTTATGTTTGATAACAAAGGTAAAATTTTGTAGAAATTCAACCCATTTCACATGCCTTTGATTTAATTTGGTTTCGTTACTGATGAAATTTAAAGCATGATTATTAGTATACAATACAAATTCCTTAGGCATTAAATAATACCTCCACTTTTTCAAAGCTTGAACAAGAGCATAAAATTATTTTTCATATGAAGAATATTTCTTTCTTATATCATTCAGTTTCTCACTATAGTAAGCAATTGGCTTACCTTACTTAAAATAACACCCACAACCATTCCACTAGCATCACATTCAACTTGGAAAAGTTTACCAAAATTAGGTAAAGCTAAAACAGGTTGTTTAGTAATCTTTTTCTTAAGTAATTGAAAACCTAATTCTGTTTCCTTAGTCCATTGGAACAACTATTTATTTCCCTTGATTGTTTCAACAATCGGGGCACAAATACCACTAAATTTTCTTATGAACTTTCTATAGAAACTAGGTAGTCCATGAAAACTTCTCACCTCAAAGATATTCCTTGGAGTAGGCCAATCTATTATAGGTTTAACTTTTGAGGATCCATTTTCAAACCATCTCTAGATATTACAAAACCCAAATAGATCAACTCAAGCATTAGAAATGTGCATTTCTTAAGATTGATTAAAAGTTTTTCCTATTTCAATTTACTCAAAACCAATCTTAAATGTTTGAGGTTTTCTTCCTTTGATTGATTGTATATTGGAATATCATCCAAATAGACTATTACAAATTTTCCTGTGAATTCCTTAAGCACTTCATTCATTAACCTCATAAAAGTGCTTGGAGCATTTGTTAAACCAAATGGAATTACTAACCATTCATAAAGCCCATCATTTGTTTTAAATGCGGTTTTCCATTCATCACCTTCTCTTATTCTAATCTGATGATACCCACTTTTTAAATCTATTTTGGAAAAATATTTAGCACCACTCAGACAATCCATTAAATCATCCATACGAGGCAAAGGAAATCTATACCTGATGGTAATTTTGTTTATGGCTCAGGAATTTGTGCACATTCTCCATCCTCCATCTTTTTTTGGGCTCAACACTGTAGGAACAACACAGGGACTTAGACTTTCTCTGACCAATCCTTTGTCAAGAAAATCTTGTACTTGGGATTTTATCTCTTCATTCTCCCTTGGAGTCATTCTGTAGGCTGCTTTGTTTGGAAAGTTAGCTCCTAGAATGAGATCAATATGATGGTTGATACTTCTCATTGGTGGCAACTCATTAGGAAAATCATCCAAAACAATATCAATGAATTCATTTAACATTTTCTAAATTTCCAGAGGTAAATCAACCAAATTTGTACTTGTAAGAATTACTTTTGGTTTTCCAATTATAGCAAAATTTACCTCCTCATTCTCGATTTGATGCAAAAATTCTTTCCCACTTACCATTAACACCTTAGGGCTGACCTCCTCAACTACATTCTCATCCTTAAGGGGTATCAGTGTGTGTCTATTTCCATCTTTTTCAAGAGTATATGTGTTACATCTTCCATCATGGATTTCCTTTCTATCAAATTGCCAAAGTCTACCTAAGAGAATATGACAGACATCCATTGGCATAACAACACATATTACTTTATCTTTGTAACTCCCTATTTGAAACTCTACTTGACATTGTTCATTTACCAATATTTGATGTCCTTTTTGCAGCCAAAACACCTTATATGGAGTTGGGTGTGTTGTCTTTTTCAAGCCTAACTTATCAACCATTTCAGTGGATACAAGATTGTTAGTGCTTCCACTATCAATAATAATTTTACAACATTTACCTTTCATTTTACAGGTAGTTCTAAATAGTGCTTTCCTTTGTGTAGGCTCATGGATTTTCTTGTTTAGTTTAATTAGAACTCGCTTCATAAATAGTGATTCTCCAACTTTAGGTACATTAGTATGAATAGGTGATTCTATAGTCTCTTCCTCAACTTGTACAATGTGTGCACTTCTTTGATTTTCTGGACACTCATAAGATCTATGACCATATTGATTTCATTTAAAACATTTCCCAACAAATCCTCTACATCTACCTCTTAAATAAGGTCTTCTTCCTCTAAAAGAATCATTACCTTGGGAGGAGTGTTCCTGGTGATGTGAGCTACTGGCTTCTTCTCTATGAGATTGCCACTGACCTCTTCCACTTGGTGATCCTCTTCATGTTTAGATACCAATAAAGGTATAGGGCTGAAAAATAATCTTCTACTCATACAAATTTTGATTCTTACTAAGATCAAAATTCTCTCTTCTTCACTTTATATGATGGATCATTGAGAAAAGAAATTTCAAATGTGCAAACAATATTAAATTTAAATTCATAAACTTACTCACACATTCCAATAAAAACCTGTCACCTTCTGACTAAAACTACTCATTTATTGGAAATAATTCCTCTAAATGATTGATGGATTTTGATGCTCCTTGCTCCTATATTTCCAGAACATTTTGAATTTCTCAATTTCGTTGAGAAACGAGAAAGTTATGGACATTTTACCAGGACTATTTTTTTTTACAGCAACCTTCACAGTGACGCCTTCTTTTAACAAATATTCACACATATTTCCTTCCTAATTTATGTGACCTCTTGCAAGTAATCTCCATGATCTTATTGAACTGGAATCAGCTACAACTTCTTTGAATGCAAAATTTTCTTCTTTGACGGAAAATAAGCAAATCTTCCTCTATATGGTAGCATCTTCCTTGACTGTCATTCGTAGCACTGGTAGCTCCTCATAAACAACAAAAATAACTTTTTATTGACTGGAAAGTGATGCATCAACTAAGTTTGGTGACATCTCTCAATCCATGTGCAAACCAATTCAGTAAATCATGGCATGGTAAGGACAATGATTGGATCAATCAAAATAAGAAGGCAACATTGGGCATATCACGAAATGAGGACCGTCTTAATCTCCTCATAATAGCAAGGCATACTACACTGATCTACTTGTTAGAGAACTCGATAGGCTATGTATTTTGGGCACAATACATAGAATACACAAAGATCTGCGGCTTACTATGGCAATCAAATCAAATTGTGATGCCAACAAATAATTTGTTATTTCATGATAATGACTCCAATTTTTTTTTCATGTAAGTCCTTTGACAAGGATAGGGCTCACTCTACCTCTCAATACATAATGTTCTAAATCCAACTCCTAATGTGCAAACTTCTAATGCCAAATTTGTAACAATTTGAATTTCATCACTAGATATTATGCGCATTCAAAATGCCATAGTAGAGATTACAAAGCAGCCATGAGCATTGCCATGATAAATCAAATATAAAAGTAAAAAATAAATCCCACTCGATCTTATCCCACTCTGATACCAAATGATGGACAAATCCCAAAACAATAGCAAAGAATAACCTAATACTCTCCAAAACTATAGCAGAGAAAAAATCACGGAGAAACAAAAAAAAATACGAGAAAACAATAAAATGCACATCAACAAAATTTATTTACATAATGGTTTTCCACTCTACTTACCTGCCCATAGGCTACAACATAGGCCCATTTTTATACTAGAAAATAGGCTAATAAAAGATAAACCCAATCTGGATAAATCCCTATAATTTCTCAACCACCTATCTATTAGTTAAAACTAATTTTATTTGAAGATTTTGTGAGAGCTTTACTACCTCTCATTATTTGATCTACATTAACAAACTCTAATAATAAGTTTAGAAAGATTGCGCCTGCATCAAGTAGGATCCAATGGATCCTGGAGAAATAACATTGCTACGAGTGATTCCAAGCATTGGGAATAGACCTAAAATGGATGTTTCAACGTTCACTAGAAGTCTAAATCCTAAAGAATTGATCAATTAGATCAATGACATGGAGGAATTTTTTGAGTTTGAGGAGATTGAAGATCCTCATAGATGACGTTTACAAAGATAAAATTGAAAGGTCATGCTAGTATATGGTGGAAAGGGGTCCGGTTAGAAAGAGGAAGCCAAGGGAAAGATACAATTTTCAAATTGGATAGAATGGTGTCAAAATTAAAGTAATATTTTATTCCATTTGATTACGAATTGGAGTTGCTCAAGAAGATGTAGGGATTGAGGCAAGGAATAAGGATAGTGAAAGAATACACAAAGGAATTTCACAAGGTCTTGATTTGGATAGGAAATTCTAAGGTGAATACGGAGAAATTTGCTCATTATATTAATAGGTTGAAGCTAAGCATACAGGAAGAACTGGCACTGGTAAGAATGAACACCATTGAAGATGCTTATCAATTTTATCTAAAGGTTGAATAATGACTAAACAAGAGGTTTGATAACAAAAAACAAGGTGGAGGCTGTGGAGGAAAGACTAGTGGATGACCATATGCAGGTCAAAATGAAGATCAAAAGAAGGGTGAAGGTGCTAGTAACAACC
Source organism: Sequoia sempervirens (assembly GCA_007258455.2). Lineage (NCBI taxonomy): Eukaryota > Viridiplantae > Streptophyta > Pinopsida > Cupressales > Cupressaceae > Sequoia > Sequoia sempervirens. The sequence goes on along the minus strand of VDFB02379711.1, from coordinate 153,817,105 downwards.
AAAACTAGAAAGGAGATAACACCTACCATCCTCGTGATCAAAACAATGGAAACCAAAGAGGAAGAGGAAGATTTGGATGAGGACCACGAAGAGGAGGATTTTATGGAACTTGTTTCTAGTGCGGAGAAGGACATAGAGCTTATGAGTGTCCTCAACTTCAAGGAAAGACAAATAGAAGACCTAAGGGTAATGCATGAGTTGCACATGTAGATGAAGATGTTGAGTCTTCCCATTCTAAGGATGTAAAAAGAGGAGAGGTTCTTGTTACTAGAAAAACCTTGCTAAATGAGGAGAAGGAACCTGTTAGAAACCAAGAATCAGTTGCTAGACCAAAATACTTCCACAAGAGAGATAATGGTGAGAATGCTTGCTATATCAATATGCAGGATTGATTCACGATTAATTGATACAAATGTACAAGATAAGGCTTGCTTATAAAGGAAAGCATGAACAACCCTAAACCTAACTTGAGCTACAAGTTAGCTCAATTAGATAAGGATAATAAAATGCAACCTAGGACTTAAATAAAAGCCTAAGTAAACTTATGAAGATGTAATTAAATAGTTAATTACACCAACAACCCCCCACAAGTGCAACTTAGGGAGAAGATTATAATGCAAACTACTATGGGTCCTGGAAACTAGGCAATGTTAGGTACCCATTTACATATGCAAATGAAATGCAATCTCTCATAAAGCAGAGAAAAGGGGAAAACCCAGTGGGAAGAAAACCCCTCTCCAAAAGAGAGAAAACAAAAAACAAGCATGATGAATGTAAACATGATGTATGGAGGACTCAATGATACCCCCCAAGGACTACATCCATCATGAATATACAATAAATGACCCCCCCATAAGAGGGAAGTAGAGAGATAAGATATCCCCCCCATAATGTGTGATCTCCTGCAAACATGGTTAATGTCTGAAGACAAAACGAAATCCAATGCCTACAAATAATGTTTCTCCCCTTAGGAAGAAGATGCACCAAGTACAACTGTAGGAAAGATTCCCATTCTGGATAGGAAGTAGGAAGAGGAATCCATATGTATGAATATTGTGTCTTTGAAATCTGCTCATGTGTTGCCAAGTTCTTGGATGATGAAGATGATGCCACAATCCAATTAGGTACATGCCCAATCACAACAAACTGTGACAAACTAGGAACTAATGGAAACTGATCTTGAACAAACCCCATAGACAAAAATGAAGTGATAATAGTGGACCCATGAGTATCATCAAATAGGAGAGAGAGACTCTCAAATTGGTCCTCCAAATCTAAAATGTGAGACTCCACAAACAAAGAAGCAATTTCTATCAAATAGGAATCCCAATCAGGAAGACTATCAGGAACCTGTTGCAATGAATCAATGGTACTACTCAATGACTCATCAACAAAAGATGAAGAATCTGGAACCTCTGAAGCATCTACAATCTCATCCAAAGGATCACAAGCATGGATTATCAACTCTGAAGAATGAACAAGCACATGTGAGTTGGAAAGAGGAGCTTCAAGAGATGGAGAAGAATCATGGTCTCCATATACCTCTCTAATGTGATTCCAAAGAGCATGAGGACATTCGAAGTGAATAAGTATCTCCAAAATGTTATCATTTACATTTTCAAAAAGAACTCTAAAGATGCTAGCCCTAAAGCCTTTCCAAATGCAATACTCAACAATTGTGCTAGGACGAGGAACTTTATCAAACAAATAGGACAATAGATTCCTCTCACCAAGATGTGTGAGGATTAAATTGCTCCATTGCCTATAGTTCCCTTTCTCCAAAGTAATTAAAAAACCCATTTACAAACATATGAGCTTCGAAAGCCAAAAAAGGAGATTTGTTTTCAACCTGGAAAATATGGCACAAAACTGCAAAATCCTTGCAAAATATCTGCACCATTGAAAATTTAACACTTCCAGCTTTCCGACGATATCCTATTTCTGAAAAATGGCCTCCGTATGCAAAAGTTATGATAAAATGTAAAAAAGGCCTATAAAAGGCACTATGGGGGCAAAAACACTGCATAAATAGACTAAATAGGTGCAATTTTTCGGCACCCGTGGGCTACAACTCGATTATCCATGTGACCGGTAGCAAAAATATTGCAAAAATAAAAACCACCGGGCAATACAATACAATACAATATTGTCAGCCTTAGGCTAGATAGGAAAAAAAAATTTAAACAAAGTTTATATATATAAAAATGCCAATAAACTCGGGCATGCATACCAATTAAGGCTTCGTACCCTGTGATGGTGTGGATTTGACCGACTTGTGCGGATCAGTGAAGAAAGTAGGCCAATGTATGCGCTGACCAGATCGTGTACAATGTTGATGGTAGCCATTCACTCCTTATTCACTGGGTATTGTGATTCCCGTGAGTGCCTTATACCATAAAATTTGTGAATAAAATGACCCCCGTACCAGCGACGACACAGGAGATGTACATCACTGATCCATGATGCTGACCCAAGGATGATGACTGTGACTGTCGAGAAGGCTTGATGAGACCAGACTGATGATCTAAGTGCCAGAAAAAGATGAGGGCCGGTGGAGGTACGGTCCAAAGCCTACAAATGTGATGCCACAAAACAGAATATTTTTGAGGAGATGCCACTCGGGTAGCACAGATCTGACACAAGCACAGACCACGATGGAAGCAAAAAAATATCCGCAGAAAATGCCACAAACCCCACAAATAATTTTTGACCCACACATTTGAATAAACCCTTATTCCTGATTCAAATACAATAATATTAGCCCGATTTAAATAAATTTTCCCCAAATTTTAACAATATACCTACATAAAATATTTTTGGAAAATATTTTTTTGCGAAAAAGACTGCTTGGGATGCTGTCCTAGCAAAAAAAAAATTGCTTCAAAAACAACTTTACCCAAAATGGATGAATTTATAGTCAAAATTTGTCTGTGGAGCCTTCTGATCTCAACCGTGAGGTTATTGAAACCCCAATCTGCACCCAGTAAAAATATTCAAGCCAAAAATAAAACCCTCAGATCTGGGAAGGAGTCCAAAACCCTGGAAGCTTTGATACCATGTTAGAAATCAGGAATTAGTTGTTAGACCAAAATACTTCCACAAGAGAGAGATAATGGCGAGAATGCTTGCTATATCAATATGCAGGATTGATTCATGATTAATTGATACAAATGTACAAGATAAGGTTTGCTTATAAAGGCAAGCATGCACAAACCTAAACCTAACTTGAGCTACAAGTTAGCTCAATTAGATAAGGATAATAAAATGCAACCTAGGACTTAAATAAAAGCCTAAGTAAACTTATGAAGATGTAATTAAATAGTTAATTACACCAACCTAACCAACTCAAAGGAAGGGTTTGTTTCACACAAGATGTAAGTGTGAAGGTAAAGTTTGCAATGTTATTATTGATGGAGGTAGTATTGATAATCTTGTTTCAGAATAAATAGTTAGCAAGTTGTGATTGGAGAGAAGAGGGAATCCGTATCCATACTAGATTGCTTGGTTAAAGGACCATAAAGCCTTGGTAAATGAACAATGTTTGTTAAAGTTCAAGATTGGAAATTACCATAATGAGGTATTGTGTGATATTATACGTATGGATGCTTTTCATATGTTGTTAGGCAAACCATGGAAGTTTGATCAGAGAGAAATACATGATGGACATTCCAACAGGTCTATTCTTTGAAAAAGGATGGGGTTCATCATAAGTTGAAGCCCTTGAAAGAGGCAGAGGAAAAGGTATGTATGCAAGAATTTTTTTTGGTAGATGGAAGAAAGTTTGTAGAAGGTACGATGCATAAGCATATTTGTTTTGCATTGATCCCTAGAATTGATAAAGATGATACTATTGAGGTACCTATAGAGGTTTCAGATTTGTTGAATGAGTTTGAAGCTATTATTTCTGATAGCATGCCTAAAGTTTTTCCTCCATTAAGAAATATTAGTCATCATATGGACTTTATTCGTGGAGCTAGTTTTCCAAATAAGTTAGCTCATCATATGACCCCAATAGAGAGTGAAGAGTTCAACAGAAAAGTACAAGAGTTGTTAGAGAAGGGATTTATTAGAGAGAGTTTGAGTCCATGTGCAATACTTTCAGTACTAACACCAAAGAAGGATGGGGAATTGTGGTTGTGTATAGATTCTAGAGTAATCAACAAGATCACCATCAAGTATATATTTCCCTTGCTGAGAATGGATGACATTATAGATTGTTTGAGTGGAGTTGAGTACTTCACAAAGATAGATTTGAAGGGAAGATATGACCAAATCCATATTAGAGAAGGATATGAATGGAATATAACCTTTAAAACCAAGGAGGGCTTGTATGAGTGATTATTCATGCCTTTTGGGCTAGCCAATGCACCGAGCACATTTATGTGACTTATTAATGAGGTATTGAAAAAGTTTTTAGGAAAATTTCTTATTGTTTATTTGGATGATATTTTGATTTTCAATAAGACAATGGAGGAGCACTTGATGAATATCCGAAAATATTTTGAGAAGCTAAGGCAGGAGAAGTTGTTGATTAATTTGAAGAAATGTAGTTTTATGAAGAGAGAGTTGGTGTATCTAGGATTTGTTGTCTTAGCAAAGGGTTTTAAAATGGATCTAGAGAAGGTGAAATCTATCATTGAATGACTTACCTAGAGGAATGTTACAGAGGTAAGATCATTTCATGGTCTAGCAAATTTTTACATAAATTTTATTAAGGATTTCAGTACTACTTGTGCACCTCTAACTGAAGTGATGAGAGGGGATAAAAAATAGTTTAAGTAGACTACAAGAAATTTCAAAAGTTTTGATATGTTGAAGAAGAAAGTTATAGAGCAACTTGTTTTGGAACTTCTAGATTTCAATAAGGTCTTTCAAGTAGATTCTGATGCTAGTGGCATTGCCATAAGAGTTGTTTTAAGTCAAGAAGGTAAGCTTATTGCCTATTTTAATGAGAAGTTGAATGATGCTAAGAACAAATACTTTGTCTATGATTAGGATTTTTATGCTATAATTCAAGCTTTGAAGAAATGGAGACACTATTTTTTGCCAAAAGAATTTATTTTATATATTGATCACTAGGCTTTGTAGTATCTCAATAGTCAAGGAAAGTTAAATCAAAAGCAATTAAAGTGGGTTGAGTTTTTGAAGAGTTATACATTTTTTTGAATCACAGCAGTGGAAGGTCAAATGGAGTTGTTGATGCCTTGAGTAGAAGGAAAAATTGAGTTGTTGATGCCTTGACACTAAAGAAAAGGGAAGATGGTATTGATCCACCTGTCCAGTGTTGGACCCAAATTTTGACAAGGATGATCATAAATTTGATTATGTGGTTTTCCACAATGCATTTTCCTCAAAATTGAGAAGGTTCCTAGTGCAGGATCCACCCTGTATCCCCAAGGAAATCCATGACTTACTAAGGCCCATGGAAAAGAGAAAAAATTTTAATTTGAGTCACAATTGGGGAGACACAATCCCATATCCCCACATGACTATATTCAAAGTCTATGGCACCAATGTCATTCCATTTGTATCAACAAGGGATGTTCCATTGAGGATTGGATTCATCGAAATCATGAGATATGGGAATATCTCAAATGGAACATTTTCCTAAGACATTGAGGAAGGATTCATTCTATCCAGAGTACACAAAATTTGTAGATTTTGTGATGAAAAATGGAGGATTGATAGATTTATTGAAAAATATTGCACCTTACAACCCGAACACCATACACCCAAGGAACCATGATCTTGAGGTTTTTATTTCAGAACTAAAGGAAAATAATAGGAGTGGCACTTTCATGCATAATTTAGACTATCCTGAGGATGTAATTAGGAATGTTTTTAACTTCTAGGAATAGGATGTGAGAAAATAAAATTATTTGGATTTCAATATAATGGTGGATAAGGTTAAGAAATCTAATCTTGACTATGACCCTATGCCATATATAAGTGGTGAATTCAATAGGATAATGCATGTTATGAATAATTTTGAGAGCATTGTGGGAGTCTTGAGGGAAGATCGTGTGGTTATGGATAGAGGGAAATTAGTGACAATTCAAGAGGATCCCAATTAAGTGTTGGAGGAGAGACCTACCTACCAATAAACAAATAAGATAAGGATTTATGGTGTAGCCACGGTAGAAGGTTCCTAAAAGAGAACAATCCAGAATTTGCAACATGAGTAACACAATAGAAGAAACACAAAATATGGAGGAAAATGTAGATTAAAACATGCTCATTAACATAAATCACAATTGCAATCAATTGGAAACATATGGGCTTACATATTCGGCTCACATTCCTGATATAACATGTTCCACATATACAACATTCCAATATGCTCCTTAATTCAAGCTAAAGTTGTACCTATAAAAACCAATATTTCTCTAACTTCCTTCCTAATGATATATTACAATGATTTATATCACATCTTGAAATCTAGAACAATTTTCTTCAGCCAAAGATCACTACAATCTCTAATGAAAGAAAATGTAATGGGTACATGAATAGGTTGACCTCAAATTTGGATTACTCAGTGAATGCATAGGATGAAGTTTGGACCTATAATTAAGGTTGAGGACACTCCAAGGAACAATTTGAATCACATTGTTGAGATCTACAAGTTAGGGGAACAATCCACAAATGATAAAACTAGTCATTGGGTTTGAAAATTATTCTAGTGCCTGTTCAAAAAACTACCACTAAATCTAGAAGTGATAACTTTCCAGAAAATGATCCAATAATACTCAAATATTGGAATAAGGAAAATTAGCATGTACACAATGTAAACATAGATCCACAAGGTTTGGTGAGCAAATATGATGAATCTGCCAACTTGAACTAAACACGAAGAAAAACTAAAGAAAATATTTTTGGTTGATGCAAGATTACCAAGAACCAAGGATTCTCCTACATCAAACATTCAGGGTTATTTGAAAAGTGAGTCCCTCACTTTGTAGGGGCTAAAGGAAAACCAAGATGGTCCACCTAAGCCTAAGAAATCCAAGAAGAATCCTCCACTTATCTACCTTTCCACTTCACAAGATATTCTTTGTACTATCTTTGACGTGTTTTCCTCCCATCACTGATATCAAAAATCTCTTTTATCTCTCATCTGATTGTTGTTTAGGAAACTAATTCTCAAATTTTTCCTTACTTCCTTCACTGAATTTTGCTTCATGGTACTAATTTAGAGCTACAATTTTAAATATAGGTGATATACCCATGTCATCTAGTAACTCCACTTCATATGCATTTATTGAATCAAATTTCTTCAAAATCCTAAGAGTCCAAACTTCTTCATCCTAAGCTTATTGTATGTGACAACTAGAAATCTTTCCTTCCTCAAATATACCATCACCTCATCTCCAACTTCGAACTCCTTATGTCTCCACTTTTCATCTACTTTCTCCTTGTACTTATGGTTCATATCTTCCAATTTCTTCTTCACTTGAGTATGCACTGTCTTCATAGGTTCTACAAATTACTCTACTTTTTCACTCCTTTTATCTTGCATACTAATGTCTCTCAAATCTGATACAAATCTAAGATGAACTCCAGTAAAAATCTTGAAAGGTGTCTTTCTGGTACTCCTATTCATTGAATTATTGTAAGAAAACTCTACTTGTGCAAGGAAAAAATCCCAACTTATGATATTCTCTCTAACCAAACATCTCAGCAAATTTCCCAAACTCCTATTTACTACCTCCATCTATCCATTAGTCTATGGGTGAAAAGAAGGACTAAAATTTAAATATTTCTTCAACTTCTTCCAAAGTGTCCTAAAAAAAGTAACCAACAAACTTTGTATCTTTGTTTAAAATAATACTCCTAGGTAACCTATGCAATTTGACCACTTCTTTGAAAAATAAGTCTACTAAATGTACTACATATGTTGTATTCTTACAAGGTATGAAATGTTCCATTTTATAAAATCTATCCTCCATCACAAATATAAATCATTACCTCTCTGCGTCTTTGGTAAACCAAGTATGAAATCCATATTGATATCCTCCCAAGGTCCCTCAAGAACTGTCAAATGCTTATACAATCCAATATTTTGACTACTCCCTTTTTCAACTTCAAAAACTCTACAACTTTGTACAAATTTCCTAACATCCTTTTGAATCTATGACCAAAATTAATTCTCACTTACCAATGCTACTATCTTATCAATGCCAAAATGTCCTACTATTCCTCCACTATGTTTTTCTTTTACCAAGTTATCCCTCATTGAACTTTGGGGTATACACAACTGATTTCCTCTGAACAATATATCATCTTGAATGAAATAATTCAACAACTGACTCCTATCCTCAAAAACTAGTTCTTTACAAGCTCTCCAAGCATCTGCAAAATCTAGGTCTTCCTCATACAAGTTCTTTAATTAATCAAATTGTAATACCTCCACTCTCATCTCTGTTAGTAAATTCCTTGTCCTACTTAAAGCATCAACAACTCTATTTGAATTTTCACTCCTATTCTTCAAAACAAACATATAACTCTATAAGAATTCTACCCATCTCATGTGTCTGTGATTCAACTTTCCTTGACTGTTCAAATATTGAAAAGCCTGATGATTTGTATACAACATAAACTCATTAGGAAACAAGAAATGTATCCACTTATTGAAGGATTGAAGTATGGCATAAAACTCTTGATCATACACTAAATATCTTATCCCAACATCATTCAATTTATCACTGAAATAAGCTACTAGTCTTCCTAACTCAATACTGCTCCAATTACATTTCCACTTGCATCATAGTTTGCCTGAAATACCTTATTAAAATATGGTAAAGCTAACAAAAGCTGCGTATTCACCTTTTTTTTAACAACTCAAAACTCCAATTTTCTCCAAATTTCCACCTAAAATCCTTCTTATCTCCTCTCATTTTCTTTTTCATAGCACTGCAAATAGAACAAAATTTCCTAATGAACTTCTTGTAGAAACTAGCCAATTCATAGAATGATCTTAACTCTCTAATGCTATCTGGTGTAGGCCATTCAACAATTTCTCTTACCTTTTCAGGATCCATCTTCAATCCATTGACAAATATCACAAATCCTAGATATACCAATTTTTCCTTCATGAAACTACACTTCTTAATGTTTATCAACAACTGTTCTTCTTTCAACCTCTCCAAAACTTGTCTTATATGCATCAAATTTTCTTCTCTAGTCTTACTAAAAATCAAGATTTCATCCAAGTAAACAATCACAAACTTACCCAAGAATTTCTTCAATAGCTCATTCATCAACCTCATGAAAGTACTTGGTGCATTTTTTAGTCCAAAAGGCATCACCAACCACTCATAAAATCATTCATTTTTCTTGAATTTTTTCTTCCACTCATCCCCTTGTTTGATTCTGATATGATGATTTCCACTCTTTAAATCCATCTTTGTAAATTATCTAGCTCCACTCAAACAATCCATAATGTCACCCATTTAGGGAAAAGGAAATATACTTCATCGTGATCTTGTTTATCGCTGTAGAGTCTATACACATCCTCCATTCTCCATCCTTCTTAGGTGCTAACACAATAGGGACGGCACAAGAACTTCAGCTTTCTCTTATGAAACCCTTCCTCAACAATTCTTGCACATGTCTATTCAACTCCTCATTTTCTATAGGTGTCATCTAGTGTGCTACTTTATTAGGAAAACTAGCTCTAGGAATCAAATCGATGCAATGACTAATACTCGTCATAGGTGGTAATCCATCAGGTACATTATCTGAAATGAACTCTTCATACTCTTTCAACAACTCCTTTATCTCTTCTGGTTGTTCTCCTACATGCTTCAAGTATTTAGCCTTCTTAGGAACCAAGGCATAGCATATGTTCTAATGTCTCAATCCATCTAGAAATCTCCTTCCATCAACCAAACAAATTCTAGCACTCATACAAACCTCAACTTTAGGAATATATTCCAATCAAAACAAAGTATTCTTCATCCCATCATGAATAGCCTATCTAGCATACTGCTAAGGCCTTCCCAACAAAACATGGCATACATCCATAGGCATGATATCACACAAAAATTCATCATAGTAATTTCCTATCTTCAATTTCACCAAATTTTTTTTTCACTTACTAGTATCTTATGCTCATCTTCAATCCATGCTATTTGATAGGGCTTGAGGTGTTTCAATCTTTCCAACTTCAATTTGGTCACCATTTCTTCAAAAAAAGGGTTCTTAGAACTTCTACTATCAACAATCACCTTGCAACATTTATCGACTACCTTGCATCTGGTCTGAAACAATTTTTTTCTCTACAATGGTTCTTGCTCCATCTCACTTGGGCATAATACTCTTCTATTCACCAAAACTTATCTATCTTCTGGTTTATTAGATTATACAACATCATCTATCTCACCAAAAAAATTGTTCACTTACCAGTATCTTATGCTCATCTTGAATCCATGCTATTTGATAGGGCTTTAGGTGTTTCAATCTTTCCAACTTGAATTTGGTCACCATTTCTTGAAAAACAGGGTTCTTAGAACTTCCACTGTCAACAATCACCTTGCAACATTTACCAACTACCTTGCATCTGGTCTGAATTTTTATTTTCTCTACAATGGTTCCTGCTCCATCTCACTTTGGCATAATACTCTTTTATTCACCAACACTTATCCATCTTCTGGTTTATTAGATGATACAACATCATCTATCTCAATAAAAGTTGTTCTTCTATTGTTTTTGGTCTTTCTAGTTATCTCTCCTTGATTACATTCAAATTCCCTATGTCCTTCTCCACCACAGTTAAAATGAGTTCCCTTGAATAATCTTTTCTCATCATCTCTTCTATAACCTTCATTCTGGTAACCACCATCTCCTCCTCTCTAGTAAGAATTTCCATCATCTCTATAGTATGAATTATCATTCTGACTAATTACCTTATCTTTATTATGATCTACAAAGGTTCTTCCTCCTCCTCCAATAAAAATTCTTCTTTTCTAAAATCTTCGACCTCTTCCTCTTTGTCTTTGCTCATGTCTTTTATTCAACTTTTCTTCTACTTTTAGGGCACATTGATATGCTTCTTCCACACTATGCAACTTGATCAAACTAATCTCATCCTATATAGATGGTCTCAATCCATTCACATATCTGGCTAATTGCTTGATCTCATTCTATGAATGTCTAGATCTAATATTCAACTTGTAGAACTCCTTAGTATAATTTTTCACACTTGACTCCTTTTGCTTGAAATTTTGCAATGTCCAGAAAAAATTGATCTGATAATCTGCAAGCATTTTTTTTTTTCAACTTATTCACTATATGATCACATTATCTTATCTTTTCTTTTCCTCTTCTTTTTCTATCTACCTACAAATGCTCCCACCAAAGAGATGCATGTCCTTTCAACTTTGTACAAGAAAATTTCACCTTCTTTTCTTCAGTAGTGCCTTCAAAATAAAAATATTTTTCCATCTTTGTTATCCAATCAAGCAATTCATGTGAATTAAACTTACCACTATAATCTAGTGGATTGAAATTTGGTTTGGTATTTGGTCTAGTTAGGGCTCTTATGAACCTCTCCTCCCTGATCAAGGCAAGTTGATATTCTCTTCCCCTTCCTTCCTCTACTTATACCTCTTCGTCATTCACATCATCAACTAGTCGACCTCTCCTCTGGGATGTTTCAACTACATCTATTTTGGTAGCAATTCCTCTCAAGATCTCCATCAAAGTTGGGTCTTCATTTCAATGCACTCCATTTCCTCTAACATTTCTTCTTCCCACCATATTTACACAAGTCCTCTACAGTTGTAGGTCAGATCCTTAGTTTTCCACCCCACAACAAATCTTCAATAGGACTCTGCAAATTTTGATACCAATCTATTGTAGGCACGATAGGAGGGTCCTCAAAGAGAACAATCCAGACCATGGAGCAAGAGTAACACAACATAAGCAACATGGAATATAAAGGAAAATGAAATTTAAAACATGCTCATTGATAGAAATTACAATTATAATCATTTAGCAACATTCGAGCTTACAAATTTTGCTCACAGGCCTGATATAACATGTTCCACATACAACATTCAAATATGCTCCTTAATTCAAATTGAAGTCATACCTATCAAAACCTATCTTTCTATAACTACCTTCCTAATGATCTATTACAATGATTTATATCACATCTTGAAATCTAGAACCATCTATGTCGGCCAAAGATCATTACAACTTCTAATGAAATAAAATGTAATGGGCACATGAATAGGTTGGCCTCAAAGTTTGATTACTCGGTGAATGCATAAGATGAAGTTCAGACCTATAATCAAGGTTGGGGACACTCCACAGAACAATTCAAATCACACCATCAAGATCTGCAAGTTATGGGAACAATCCACAAATGATCAAACTAGTAGTTAGGCTTGAAAATTATTCCGATGTTGATTCAAGAAATTTCCACTAAACTCGAAAGTGACAACTTGCTAGAAAAAAATCCAATCATGCTCAAATTTTGGAATAAGGAAAATGAACATGTCCACGATGTAAACATAGATCCACAGGGTCTGGTGAGAAAATATGATGAATCCACCAACTTGAATTGAACAAAGAACAAAAACTAAATAAAATGTTTTTGGTTGATGCAAGATTGCTAATAACCAAGGATGCTCTTACATAAATTTACTCCAAGAAGGAGATAGTGAAGAAGAAGCAAACTTTTCCAACCCCTACTACATCAGAGGGGTCAAGGGTAAGTTATCTTACAAGGTCAGTGTCATCACTTCCAACGGGTTCCCCTCCTAACGTCATTGATATAGATTCACCCTTGAGAGGCTCCCTTCCATTAGAATAGCCACCTATGAAGAAGAAAAAGGTTGATGTGGAAAAGGTAGTTGACTATTTAGACACATAGGAGGAGGATATTCTCATTATTCCTAATGAAATGAAACAATGAATTCCTTCTTCCATTAGGTACATTGCCTCAAGTTTTGGAGGATATGGTATTATATTTGGAAAGGTTGATCTCAGAGGCTTGAATAGTACAAATGATTTGAGGCAAGATGCATGCAAAACATTCATGCAAGATGATTCTTTCATTGAAACTAGGGAATTTGGAGATTTTTCATGGAGAGAAAAGGCTTCAAAGTATGTAGAGAGGGTTGCTAATGAGAGAAGCTTACATCCCAAGTTACCTAAAATAATTATCTGACCTAATGTGAGGAAGGAAATAATGAAAGAATTTTGAAATATGATAGCTAAAGAGGGTAGATACCTTGTACATAAAAGTGGTGTGCTATTGTTTTTTGACTGGGACATTATTGATGTAGTGGTATTGGATACCATAAGGAGGTCTAAAAGGCCCTTATTTCAAACTAAGGAGGAGGGTAAATACAATCTTCAAGGTTTAGCATTCAATGAATAATGGGATGCCCTAGCTATTTAGTCATTGTCCTTGGGAGCTAGGAAGCCAATGCTTGCAAAACTAAGTGATTTTAGCGAGCAAATAGTTATAAAGAGAGTGGTAGAAAACTTAACATTAGAGGCAGCTAACATTGCAATAAATGTTACTAAGTTCACAAAAGCAATAGTGGAGAACCTCACCACTAAAAGAGACATGTATAGAACCAAATATAATGAACTTGTGAATGACTATAATAAGAGCCAACAAAGAGTTACTGAACTAGAAACTCAAGTAGCATTGTGGAAGCAACAAGTTGAAACATTGAGAAACTAGGTTCTAGCCAATTCAAGTCATACCACACCTACCCCTCCTCCACTAGAGAAATCTCTAGCAATAGTGCCTTATAATATGGGTCCAGAGCCCCTCATAGTTGAGGAGACAAGAACATTAGTTGCAACTCCATCTAATGAGCCTACAAGGGGGAAAATAATTCAAAAAATTGAGGCATACAATAATTTTCTTGAACAAGTACAAGACACAATGTATAAGAACAATTCCAAGATTTTTCATACTATTTTGAAGCATGTGAATAAAAAGATTCAAGGTAAATTGAACAATTTTCATGCAAACTATTATTTGATGTTATAAGTGATAAGGTTGTCTCAGAGGGATAAGGAATTGGCTACCACAATCCTAGATAAATGGATTCCTAAGGCTGAGAATTTGAGATTCATGGGAATTAGGGATATGAAGTAGGAGGATAGATATCCAAGGGTGGTTCCAACTTATAAATTTTTTAGTGATGTTAAGGAAAAAAAATTTCAAAGGTATGTTGCCCCATTAGAACAAAGAATAAGAGAATTGAAGGCCAAATATGGTGAAGCATATTTGACATTGTTGCCTAATATTCAACATACCTATGATGAGGTGAAACCCCTGCAAATGTGGAGGGACTAGGTGGACACTACAATTGTCTCCCAAGCATCTCTTATTTGTGAGAACGTTGACATTGATATACTATAAGATGCTTTGGAAAAATTTTCATTCATCATCAAATTTCTTAAGGATTTTGATAAGGAATCCAATTCAATAATGACAAAGTAATCACCATATAGGAAGAAGATGGATGAAATCAATGATTTCAATTGGACATTTGATGCTGAATATGAGTAGTGGAAGATAATATTTATTTATGAATTGGACTTGTGAATAAAGGGATGGTGAATACATGTACTTGGTCACGTATAGTATAGGTTTGGACTCAGAAATTACAATGCATAAATATATGTTTTTCCTGATTCATGATATATAATAAATAAGTGTTGATTAGTGATTACTTGGATTGATGCTAATGTTGATCTAGACATTGGTTCACCTTTCCCACCTTTACACAATTTTTTCATTATGTAACTTGTGCAACCAAACAAACTATTCCAACATGTTTGCATGGGTACGTTTGCACTAGACATAATACTCTTTCACACCTAAACACATTGAATCACTATGAGCTACATTCAACTTGTAGAATTCCTTAAGAGTCCAAAGTGAAAAAATGGTTGCAAAATTTAGTATGTTGTTACTTAGATTTTGTGATGATTAGAAAATTATCATCTGATCCTATGCGATTTCATTGTGCCACTCTACAATTAGCTCCTTCAATTTTTGCTATCTTGGAGGTGTTTTCCTGTGGTGAAAAATTTTCACTTGGGAAAAAAATTGTCAAATGCAAGTAGTTGAAAGTTGCAAAGTGGTATAAATTTTATTCTGCAACTCGTGTGACCAAAGGAACTATTCCAACATGTATAGGTGAGTACATTAATGCTAGGCATTGTCCTCTTTTGCACCCAAACACACTGAATCAATCTGAGCTACATTCAACCTCCAAAATCCCTTAAGAGTCCAAAGTCCAAAATGACTGCAAACTTCAACATATTACTTGGATACCCTGATGCTTAGAAACTTCTCATCTAAACCTATGGGATTGTGTTTGGCTCCTTTACAATAACCTCTCTCAGTTTTCACTATCTCGAAAATATTTTCTTGTGGTAGCAAATTTTCACTTGGGGAAAAGTTGTTAAATGCAAGTAATTGAAAGTTGCAAATTGGTGAAAATTTAATTTTACAACTTGTGTGACCAAAAAACATATTCCAACACATCCAAGTTGATACATTTATGCTAGGAATGGTCTTCTTTCACACTCAAACACATTGAATTGTTGCGAGATACTTTCAACCAACGAAATACCTAAAGAGTCCAAAGTACAAAATAGCTTCAAACTTTAGCATATTGTTATTCAGATACTGTGATGCATAGAAAATCATCATATAATCCTATGGGATCATTTTGGTCCCATCTATAATAACCTCTTTCTTTTTTTCCTATCTTAGAGGCGTTTTCCCATGGTGGAAAATTTTTATTAAGAGAAAAAGTTCTCAAATGCAAGTAGTTGAAAGTTGTAGAGTGGTGTACCTTTCATTCTACAGCTTGTATGACCAAAAAAACTATTCCAATGCATTCAAGTGATTATGCTTACCCCTGGCATGAGCCTCTTTCACACCCAAACACATTGAATCAGTTTGAGCTACATTCAGCTGGCATAATCCTTTAAGAGTCCAAAGTGCAAAATAGTTGTAAACTTCAGCATGCTTTTAATTAGATAACGTGATAATTAGAAACTTCTCATTTGATCATATGGTTTTGAGTTGGGCATCTTTACAATAACCTCTTTTTCCATTATTTTAGAGGCTTTTTCCCATGGTGGTGAATTTTCACTTGGTAAAAAGGTTTGTCAAATGCAAGTAATTGAAAGTTGCAAAGTGGTGTAAATTTTGTTCTAGAACTTGTGTGACCAAACGAACCATTCCAATGCATCCAAGTGAGTACATTTATGCAAGGCATAGTCCTCTTTCACACTCAAACATGCTAAATCACTTTGAGCTACATTCAATTGTCATAATCCCTTAAGAATCTAAAGTGCAAAATGACTTCAAACTTTAGCACACTGCTACTTGGATATTATGACACTTAGAAAATTCTTATCTGATCTTATGAGATCATGTTGAGCCCCTTTATAATAACCTCTCTTAGTTTTTTCTATCTTGAAGGTATTTTCCCATGGTGATGAATCTTCATTTGAGGAAAAAGTTATCAAATGCAAATAGTTGAAAGTTTCACAGTGGTGCAACTTTTATTCTAAAACTTGTGTGACAAAACGAACTATTCTAATGAATTTGGGTGGGTACATTTATGTTATACATGGTCCTCTTTCATACCCAAACATGCTGAATTAATCTAAGCTACATTCAACAGACATAATCTCTTAAAAGTCCAATGTGCAAAATGGTTGCAAACTTCAACATATTATTACTCATTTACCATAAAATTTAGAAACTTCTAATCTAATCCTATTAGATCATGTTGGTCCCCTCTACAATAAAATCTTTCAATTTTTTCTATCTATGAGGCATTTTCTCATGGTCACAAATTTTCACTTAGGAAAAAAGTTGTCAAATATAAGTAGTTGAAAGTTACAAAGTGTTGCAACTTTTATGCTGTAACTTGTGTGCCCAAATTAACTATTCCAAAACATCTAAGTGGGTAAGTTTACACTAACAATTGTCCTCTTTCGCACTTAAACATGAAGAATCATTCTAAGATACATTCAACCTACAAAATCCCTTGAGTCTAAAGTGCAAAATAGCTGCAAACTTTAGCATATTGCTACTTAAATACTATGATACTTAAAAAAAAAAATTTGAGTCTCTGTGATAATGTTGGGCCACTCTATAATAGCCTCTCTCAGTTTTCGCTATCTCAAATGTATTTTCCTATGGTGGAAAATTTTCAAATGGGGGAAAAGTTGTCAAATATAAGTGGTTGATACTTGCAAAGTGGTGCAAATATCATTTTGCAACTTGTGTGACGAAAAAAAATATTTCAATAGATCTAGGTAGATATGTTTACGCTAAGAATTATGCTCTTTCACACCCAAACATTATGAATCTATCCGAGTTACATTCAACTGACAAAATCCCTTAAGAGTCCAAAGTGCAAAATGGTTGGAAACTTTAGCATGTTGTTACTAAGATACCATGATACTTAGAATTTTTTTTTTAATCCTATGAGATTGCGTTGGGTCCATATATAATAACCACCATCAGTTTTTGCTATCTTGGAGGTGTTTTCCCATGGTGACAAATTTTCACTTGAGGAAAAGTTATCAAATACAAGTAGTTGAAGGTTACAAAGTGGTGTGAATTTTGTTCTGCAACTCGTGTGACCAAACAAACTATCCCAACATGTCTGGGTGGGTACATTTACATTAAGCATAGTCTTCTTTTATAGTTAAACATGTTGAGTCACTCTGAGCTACATTCAATCGACACAATCCCTTAAGATTCTAAATTGCAAAATGACTGCAAACTTTAGTATGTTGTTACTCAGATATCGTGATGCTTAGAAAATTTTTGTTTGAACCTATGAGATCACATTGGGACCCTCTACAATAAACTCTCAGTTTTCACTATTTTGGAGGCATTTTCCTATGGTGGTGAATTTTCACTTGGAGAAAAGGTTGTTAAATGCAAATAGTTAAAAGTTGCAAAGTGGTGCAACTTTTGTTCTGCAGCTTGTGTGACCAAATGAACTATTCCAACATGTCTAGGTGGGTATGTTTATAGTAGAGATGGTTATCTTTCACACTCAAATATGATGAATCGATCTGAGCTACGTTTAACTCATACAATCCCTTAAGAGTCCAATGTGCAAAATGACTGCAAACTTCAACATGTTACTTAGATACCATGACACTTCAATACTTCTCATTTGAGCCTATTAGATTATGTTGGTCCCCTCTATAATAACCTCTCTCAATTTTTTCTATATTAGAGGCATTTTCCCATAGTCAAATTTTCACTTACGAAAAAAGTTGTCAAATGCTAGTGGTTAAAAGTTGTAAAATGGTGAAATTTTTATTCTGCAACTCATTTGACCAAGAAAAAAGTTAGAATTTATTTAGGTGGGTATGTTTACATTAGACATGGTCCCCTTTCACACCTACACATGTCGACTTGCTATGAACTACATTCAACCTAGAGAATCCCTAAAGTGTCTAAAGTGTAAAATGACTGCAAACTTTAGCATGTTGTTACTCTAATACGATGACACTTAAAATTTTTTCATCTAAGTTTATAGGATCATGTTGGGACACTCTACAATAACTTCTCTTAGTTTTCACTATTTCAAAGACTTTTTTGAGTGGTGGAAAATTTTCACTTGGGGAAAATGTTGTCAAATGCAAGTAGTTGAAACTTGCAAAAGTGACACAACTATCATTCTGCAACTCATATGACCAAATAAACTATTCCAATGTATTTGGGTGGACATATTTAGGCTAGAAATGGTATCCATTCACACCCAAACACTATGAATCGATCCATGCTACATTCAACTGGCAGAATCCCTTAAGAGTCCAAAGTGCAAAATGACTGCAAACTTCAATATGATGTTATTCAAATATTGTGATGCTTATAAACTTCTTTTCTAATCCTATGGGATAATATTGAGCCCCTCTATAATAACCTATCTTGGTTTTCTCTATTTTAGAGGCATTTTCCCATGGTGGCGAATCTTCACTTAGGAAAAAAATTGTCAAATGAAAGTAGTTAAAAATTACAAAGTGGTGCAACTTTCATTTTGCAACTCATGTGACCAAAAAAACTATTCCAACGTGTCTGGGTGGGCAAGTTCACATTAAGAATGGTCCTCTTTCACACCTAAACATGCCGAATCAATTTGAGCTACATTCAACTGCAGAATCCCCTAAGAGTCCAATGTGGAAAATGGTTGAAAACTTTAGAATTTTGTTGCTCATATATTGTAATGCTTAAAAACTTCTCGTTTGAGCCTATTGGATCATGGTGGTCCCTTCTACAATAACCTCTCTCAATCTTTTCTATCTCAGAGACATTTTCTTGTGGTGGAAAATTTTCACATGAAGGGAAAGTTGTGAAATGCAAGTAGTTGATACTAGCAAAGTGGTTTAACTATCATTTTGCAACTCGGATATGTGCAAGATCATCATGGAAAAAAAAATCCCTTAAGTGGCAAAAAATTCAGAAAAAATAGTGTTAGGAAACTTGATGTAAAAATTTGAATAACTTATCTATATTATTTCAAAAATATGTAAGAATATAATTTTATGAAAATTGAATGTAGTTTCTAAACTACTCGGTTTATTTTAAAAAAATACATCTATTTGGTAAAAATTTGAAATTTCAATGTAGTAGTACTTAAATTTCAGGGAAAAAATAAGTAGGTGTGTGTCTTATCACCTTAGCCATAATAAAATGATAATATTTTTTTATAAGATTTTATATATAAGTAGAGGACTCGTGTCCGAATGTGATGCATTTTTTTTGTAATTTTTTTCCAAGTAAATAATTAAATATGATTTTTTTTATTACAAAATTTAAAAAATATAAAAACTCGTATGTTTAACCACCTTAACTTGCAAAATTTCATGAAATTTATTTTTTATTTTTTTAATCCTATAGTATGTGAAGCATAGAATGTGACACATATTTTAGATTAAAAAAATGTGATACCGTTTGAAAGTTATATACGTTTTTCAATCAGCCTATCGATCAGGACTTTAATTGTAATTCTAATAGAAAATAAATAATAATTATTTATTAAATTTAAATTAAAGCATAATTTATATTGGTGGAAAGCTAAGAATCTCCTCTAAAAACCCTTTTGTTTCATCAATTTTGGGTAAAAAAAAGTCATCAGCCACATACCCTACACATACCCATAATATTGCCACTTTTTGGCCCATCATGATCTTGCACATACTCACTCATGTAACCAAACAAAATATTCAAAAAAAATTGGGTGGATATATTTATGCTAGGCATAGTCCTCTTTCATAGCCAAACATAGTGAATTGATCTGAGCTATATTCAACCAACATAATCGCTTAGAGTCCAAAGTGCAAAATGGTTACAAAATTCATCATGTTGTTATTTAGATACTATGACACTTAGAAATTTCTTGACTAATTCTATGGGATTGCATTGGGCCCCTCTACAATAACCTCTATCAATGTTTGCTATCTTAGAGATGTTTTCTTGTGGTGGTGAATTTTCATTTGGAGAAAAAGTTGTCAAATGCAAGCAGTTGAAAGTCGTAAAGTGGGGCAACTTTCATTCTACAACTCTTGTGACAAAAAAACATATTCCAACATGTCTAGGTGGGTACATTTACGCTAATAATGGTCATTTTTCACACTCAAACATGTTGAATCAATCTGAACTACATTCAACTAGCAAAATCCCTAAAATGTCCAAAGTGCAAAATAACTACAAACTTTAGCATGTAGTTACTAGTATACCATGATACTTAGAAAATTCTTATTTGAACCTATGGGATCATGTTTGGCCCTCCTACAATAACCTCTCTTTATTTTTTCTTTCTCAAAGGAATTTTCCCATGGTGACGATTTTTCACTTGGGAAAAAAATTGTCAAATACATGTAGTTGAAAATTTCAAACTGGTACAACTTTCATTCTACAACTCGTGTGACCAAACAAACTATTCCAATCAGTTTGAGTGGGTATTTTTATGTTAGGCATGGTACTCTTTCAGATCCAAACATGTTGAATCACTCCAAGTTATATTCAATTGACAAAATCTCTTAAAAGTCTCAAGTGCAAAATGGATGCAAACTTCAACATGTTATTACTCAGATACCATGATGCTTAGAAAATTATTGTCTAAGCCTATGGTATCATATTGGGCTTCTCTACAATAACCTCTCAGTTTTTTCTATCCTGGAGGCATTTTCCCATACTAGAAAAATTTCACTTAGGAAAAAAGTTATCAAATACAAGTAGTTGAAAGTTGCAAATGGGTGCAACTTTTATTCTACAAGTTGTGTTACCAAAAAAATTATTACAACACATTTAGGTGGGTATGTTTATACTAGGCATAGTCCTCTTTTTCATCCAAATACAATGAATCACTCTGAACTACATTCAACTAGCAAAATTTCTTAAGAGTCCAAAGTGCAAAATAGCTGTCAACTTCAATGTTGTTACTCAGATACTATGATATTTAGAAACTTCCTATCTTATCCTATGGGATTTATTTTAGATCACATACAATAACCTCTCTCAATTTTCACTATCTTAAAGGTGTTCTCCTGTGGTGGCAAATTTTCACTTAGAAAAATGTTGTCAAATGTAAGTAGTTGAAAGTTGCAAAATGGTGCAACTTTCATTATGTAACTTGTGTGACCAAAAAAAAAATTCAATGCATTTGATTGGGTACAATTACACTATGCATGGTCACTTTTCACACCCAAACATGTTTAATCTATCTGAATTACATTCAATTAGTAAAATCCTTTAAGACTCCAAAGTGCAAAATGATTGAAAACTTTAGCATATTGTTACTCAGATATTGTGATGCTTAGTAGCTTCTCATTTGAACCTATGGGATTGTGGTGGGACCTTTACAATAACATCTCTCATTTCTTACTATCTTAGAGGTGTTTTCATGTGGTCACAAATTTTCACTTAGTGAAAAAGTTGTCAAATATAAGTAATTAAAAGTTGCGAAGTGGTGTAACTTTTGTTCTACAACTTGTGTGACAAAAAAAGTTATTCCAATGCATCTGAGTGGGTATGTTTATGCTAGCCATAGTCCTCTTTCATACCAAAACATGTTGAATTGTTCTAAGCTACATTCAACTGGTAGAATCCCTTAAGATTCCAAAATGCAAAATGATTGCAAATTTGAACATGGCGTTACTCGGACAAAGTGAGGCTTAGAAACATCTTGTCTAAGCCTATGGATTTTCATTGGACCCCTCTACAATAAATTATCTCAATTTTCAATATCTCAGAAGAGTTTTTCGGTGGTGGAAAATTTACACATGGGGAAAAAATGTCATACACAATTAGTTGAAAGTTGCAAAGTGGGTACAACTTTTATTTTTCAACTCATGTGACCAAATGATCTATTCCAAAGCATCTATTTTGGTATGTTTATGCTAGTCATGGTCCTCTTTTACACCCAAAAACTATTAATCAATCTAAGCTACATTCAACCGACATAATCCCTTAAAAGTCCAAAGTGCAATATAATTGCAAACTTTAACATGTTGTTACTTAGCTATTATGGTGCTTAGAAACTTCATTTCTAAGCCAATGAGATTATGTTGGGTCCCTCTACAACAACCTCTCCTCTTTTCCACTATCTCAGAGAAATT
The DNA here is from genome assembly GCA_007258455.2 of Sequoia sempervirens. NCBI lineage: Eukaryota > Viridiplantae > Streptophyta > Pinopsida > Cupressales > Cupressaceae > Sequoia > Sequoia sempervirens. The sequence continues at coordinate 153,794,464 of VDFB02379711.1, read as the reverse complement.
TTTTCGTGGTAGTGAATCTTCACTTAGGGTAAAAGTTGTCAAATGCAAGTAGTTAAAACTTACAAAGTGTTGCAACTATCATTTTGCAACTCGTGTGACCAAATAAACTATTTCAAAGTGTCTAGGTAGGTACGTTTACACTAGGCATATTCCTTCTTCACACCCAAACACACTGAATCAATCTGAACTACATTCAAATAACAAAATCCCTTAAGAGTCCAATGTGCAAAATGACTACAAACTTCAGTATGTTGTTACTCAAATACTATGATACTTAAAAACTTCTCATCTGAGCCTATTGGATTGTGGTGGTCCCCTTTACAATAACTTCTCTATTTTCACTATCTTAGAGGCATTTTTACGTGGTCACAATTTTTTAGTTGGGAAAAAGTTATCAAATACTAGTAGTTGAAAGATGCAAAGTGGTGTAAATTTTATTTTGCAACCTGTTTCACCAAATGAACTATTCCAATGCATCTAGGTGGATACTTTTATGCTAGGCAAGGTCCTATTTCACACCAAAACATGTTGAATCAGTATGAGCTACATTCAACATTTAGAATCCTTTAAGAGTTTAAAGAGAAAAATAGCTGCAAATTTCAACATGTTGTTACTCATTTACCATGATGCTTATAAACTTCACATCTAAGTCTATGAGATTTTGTTGGGCCTCACTATAATAACCTCTCTCAATTTTTTCTATCTCAGAGACGTTTTCTCGTGGTGGAAAATTTTCACATGGGGGAAAAGTTATCAAATACAAGTAGTTAATATTTGTAAAGTGGTGCAACTATCATTATGCAACTTGTATGAACAAAAAAACTATTCTAACACATTTAGATAAATACATTTACACTATGTATCATTCTCTTTTACAACCAAACACGCTGAATTGATTCGAGCTATATTCAACTGGTAGAATCCCTTAAGAGTCCAAAGTAAAAAATGATTACATTGGGCCCCTCTACAATAATCTCTCTCAGTTTTCATTATTTCAGAGGTGTTTTCCTATGGTGCCAAATTTTCACTTGGATAAAAAGTTGTCAAATGCAAGTAGTTGAAAGTTGTAAAGTGGGGCAACTTTCATTATGCAATTGCTGTGACCAAAAAAAATATTCCAAAATATTGAGGTGGGTAGGCTTATGCTAGGCATGGTCCTCTTTCACACCCAAACACACTGAATTACTCTTAGCTACATTCAACTAACAAAATCTCATTAGAGTCCAAAGTGAAAAATGGTTATAAACTTTAGTATATTGTTACTCTGATACCATAATGCTTAGAAACTTCTTTTCTAAGCCTATGGGATGACATTGGGCCTCTCTACAATAACCTCTTTCGATTTTTTCTATTTTAGAGGAATTTTACCATACTAAAAATAAATTACTTGGAGAAAAAATTGTCAAATGCAAGTAGTTGAAAGTTGCAAAGTGGTGTAACTTTCGTTTTGCAACTCGTGTGACCAAACAAATTTTTACAACACATCTGAATGGGTAGATTTATGCTAGACATGGTCCTCTTTCATACCCAAATATGTTGAATCGCTTCAAACTACATTCAATTAGTAGAATCCCTTTAGAGTCTAAAGTGCAAAATGACTACAAACTTGAACATGTTGTTACTCAGATATTATGAATCTTAGAAACTTCTCGTCTAAGCTTATGAGTTTTTGTTGCACCCCTCTATAATAACCTCTCTTATTTTTCACTATCTTAGAGGAATTTTCCTGTGGTGAAAAATTTTCACATGGGAAAAAATTGTTAAACATAAGTAGTTGAAAGTTGTAAAGTGGTGCAAATTTTATTTTGTAACTATGTGACCAAATGAACTATTCTAATGCATCTAGTTGGGTATGTTTATGCTAGGCATGATCCTCTTTCACACCCAAACACAATGAATTAATTTTACCTATATTCAATTGGAGAAATCCCTTAAGAGTCCAAAATGCAAAATGGCTAGAGTATGTGCAGGATCATCATGGAAAAAACAGGCCCTTAAGTGGCAAAAAAATTAGAAAAATTAGAGTTAAGAAACTTTATGTAAGAATTTGAATATGCTATCTATATTATTTAAAAAATATGTAAGAATAGAATCTATAGAAAATTGAATGTGGTTTCTAAACTAGTAGGTTTGTTTAAAAAAAATAAAAATCTATTTGGTAAAAATTTGAAATTTCAATGCAGTAGTACTTAAATTTCAGGGAAAAAATAAGAAGTAGGTGTCTGTCTAACCACCCTAACCACAATAAAATGATAATATTTTTTTATAATATTTTAGATATAAGTAGAGGACTCATTCCTAATGTGATGCATATTTTTTATAATTTTTTCCAAGAAAATAATTAATTATGATTTTTTATTACAACTTTTTAAAAATATAAAAACTCGTATGTTTGACACCTTAACTTGGTCAAAACTTCATGAAATTCAATTTTTCTTTTTTTAATCCTATAGTATGCAAAGGATGGAATGTGACACATGTTTTGGATTCAAAAAATATGATACCATTTGAAAACTATAGATGTTTTTCAATCAACATATCAATCAAGACTTTAGTCGTAATTTGAATAGAAAATGAATAATAATTACTTATTAAATTCAACGTAAAGCATAATTTATATCAGTGGAAAGCTAAGAATCTTTTTAAAAACCCTTTTCATTTCATCAATTTGGGTAAAAAAATAGTCATCAACCACATACCCATCATATTGCAACTTTTTGGCCCATCATGATGTTGCACATACCTATTGCAAACTTTAACATGTTGTTACTCAGATACCATGAGACCTAGAAATTTCTTGTCTAAGCATATGGGATCACGTTGGGCCCCTCTATGATAACCTCTCTATTTTTTCTATTTCAAATGCCTTTTCCCGTGGTGGTTAACTTTTACTTAGGGAAAAATTTCTCAAATGTAAGTTGTTGAAAGTTGAAATGTGGTACAAATTTTGTTCTGCAACTCCTATGACCAAATAAACTATTCCAAAGCATCTGAACTACATTCAACTTGCAGAATCCCTTAAGAGTTTAAAGTGAAAAATAGATGCAAACTTTAGCATGTTGTTACTTAGATATCATGATGCTTAAAAAAATCTTATTTAGGGCTATGAGACTGCGTTTGTCCCCTCTATAATAACCTCTCTCAACTTTTACTATCTTTGAAGTTTTTTCCCATGGTCACAATTTTTCACTTGTAGAAAAAGTTGTCAAAGAGAAGTAGTTGAAAGTTGTAAAGTGGTAAAAATTTTATTTTACATCTCATTTGACCAAATGAATTATTCCAACTCATTTGGGTGGGTACATTTATCCTAGGCATGGTCCTTTTCACACTCAAACATGTTGAATCACTCCAAGCTAAATTCAACAAAAAAATCTCTTAAAATTTTAAAGTGCAAAATGACTGCAAACTTCAACATGTTACTCAGATAACATAATGCTTAGAAACTTCTCATTTGAGCCTATGGGATAGTGTTGAGAAACTCTACAATAACCTCTCTTAGAGGTGTTTTCCTGTGGTGGAAATTTTTCACTTGGCGAAAAAGTTGTCAAATGTAAGTAGTTGAAATTTGTAAAGTAGTGCAACTTTCATTCAGTAACTCGTGTGACTAAATGAACTATATCAAATCATCCAAGTTGGTATGTTTATGCTAGACATGATTCTCTTTCACACCCAATCATGTTGAATCAATCTGAGCTGCATTCATCTAGTGAAATCCTTTAAGAGTACAAAGTGAAAAATGGTTGCAAACTTCAGGATGTTATTACTTAGATACTATGATGCTTAAAAACTTCTCATCTAAGCTAATGAAATCACATTGGGCCACTCTAGAATAACCACTCATAGGTTTTTCTATGTCAAAGGCATTTTCCCATGGTGGCAAATTTTTAGTTGAGAAAAAAGTTGTTAAATGCAAGTAGTTGAAAGTTGCAAAGTAGTGCAATGTAGTATTCCCCTCCTTTTTTAAAATTTTAACATAATATAAACTAGCATCAGAACACTGATTAGCGTTAGCTCCAAATAAAAACTATCTTGTAAACAATCCTCACCAAGAATTTTCACCAAGATCTTGTAATGGGCTAGGTGATAGCATATGGTTTGAGGTTTATTATCAAAAAAATTAAATTGAAAGTGCATTCATTTGCTAACTAGAAAGCATCCACAATGCAATGGGAATACTCCATTTATTCAGTGGGTGAGACTATTGAAAATTTTAAGATGAAAATGTAGCCATGGAATCCTCACTTGCACTTATTCAATGAGGGGAATGCATTTCTCACTACCACTTATTTCGTGGGGGGAAAGTTAATGATAATGAAATATTTATTATTAAACTCAACCACTTATCTAGTGGGAGTGTGAAATTCAAAACTAATTTGCAGCAATTAAATAAATTGTTGTTAGTGCTACTAATGAGCATTACAATGAATAAATATAGTTGCAAACAAGAAATTGTATGCTTCCAAAATCTCAAAAAGGTTAGAGTAATAATGCTCTAACTATTAAAATATAAAATAATATGGAAATGAAGCTCAAACCAGCGTTATAACAATTTCTAACTAATCTGATCAGAAACAATAAATATAGTAAATCAAATCAGCAAGATGAGAAATCACCAAATTGGATGTAGCTCCTTCAATACCACTCTGGGAAGCTTCATACAACAATCAAATGAAGCCTATAAAGTAGGCATCCAACCTCCACTAAAGAAATAATGTCAAACATAGGAAAAATAAAATTCACGAATCCCAATGTAGCATTAAGAAGTGGTATGACCTCTAGGAAGGGTTGACCTCTTCTTAAAAATTAAAGACTCAATATTAAATTCTAATACTTTGCAAAATTGGGCACCCTCCATAGTAGAACAACATGGGCTAGTACCCAAAAAGAGATAAAATTCACTTCAACCATATGAAAACCAACAGCTCAAAAATAGGCTATGTAGTAGCAACCTATCTTAAATCATCAAAATTGAAGCTCTATCCACACCTCTATGTAAAGTACAGTCTCAAATAACCACCTAGGAATCCATTGTTTTAGGCCCGAAGTATGGATTGATTTGCTAGGCTCCCCATTGGCTAGGTTTTGATTTAGTTCAACATCATAACTTAATTATCAAAATCTAACATAATCTGCTCTTCTTAGAATGTCAATATATAAGCTCAAATGGAAAATGAAGTAGTTTCATAACTCCTAACAAGAAACTGTTGAAATTCTTCCAAGGAATGCCATCTCTCAACATTCACTTAATTTGAATTAACAAACATTAAATAACATTCCTCTAGGAATCCACCATTAAGTTACATCAATAATTTTTTTAAAATAATGATTAAATGCTCAAGTAGTTTCCCCCCTCTCAAGCCCCCAATTGAAAGAACTTGAAGTTCAACGAGTAGGAAAGGAGTAAAACTGCAAAACATGAAAATTGACTAAGTATAGAACTTAGTCCAAGGAAGAATCCAAGACCAATGCCAAGATTGATTCTGACGGATTGCCAAAAATAGTATTATGACTCAAAGTTGAACTATTGATAGAGCCACCACCAAAATAACACTTACTAAAAATAGAAAATTCCAAAATTAGTATGTTCACTTCAACTCAACATAAATCCAAACTGATCAGCCATAATGAGCTATAGATGATTGAGTTGTTGCTATAATGATATTACTATCAAAAGACTTACCAAAACTAACAAAATGATATGAATAGTAAGTTTGCAAAACATCATCTAAACAAAAACTAAGTAGTAATCATGACTTATTATAAATAGTAAGTGTTTGGAAAGGTTTTCAAATTCAAATGCATTTCACACCTCCCCAGAGGTCTCTAAAAACCTAGAAAAACCCAAAAACAATTCATGCATGCAAGATATCTACCAAAATTGCATGTCATAATATTAACATGCATGTTACCTCATCTTAAATCTCTCCAAAAACCTAGAAAGCTCCACTAGACATGCGTCAGAAACTCACACATGCAAACCCTCAACAATGCATCTAAAAATAAAAACCCTAATTTCCCATATTGCTTAGCCTATGAGTTTTGGGAAATAGGATAATTCCAAATGAAGAGCATAAGTGATGTAGAGAAAGGGTGGAGATCTCTTACTAATCATAATTCAATTAGTTTTGAACAATCTTCCAACCTAGAAAACCCCAACTTGGTGTCTAACTCACAAATTCCTCATATTCCCTTGTAGCACATCAGACAATGAAAATTCAACATATCTTATAGAGAAGGTCTTAAATGCATGAACCAATTACCATTTACAGTACCCTTTATGAACTTCTTCAACATATCATATTTGTGCTTAGGGTTGTTTTAGAACATCACCTCCAAAATTGGACTACTACACTTCCCTTAAGCCCAATTAGGACTCTTTTACAAAGCAAGTACATGGTGAACATCCTCCCAATCACCAATCTTCACTCCATGGTACTAAATAGGTCATGTGTGGTCTATAAAAATAGATTTTATCCACTAAAACATCTACCAACTCATAAAATTTCAAAACCCTATCTCTACCTATCTATTTTAGCCTAATACATTGAGATATTAGGCTAGGGCTTGCAAAAACATGGCCCTAACTCCATTCCCTACATCCAAAATTACTACTAAACTAAAAATAATCCTAATTAAATCCATTCCACCAATTTTCAAAGAACTTCACCTTTGAAATGGTTATTTATTCTATTTTATTGTTCAAACCCTCTTGCCTTAGGGTTTTCACACCACTTTTAGAGTTTTGGCTCTAATTCACTCAAATTTCAATGAAAAACTCTCAAACAAAATCCAAAATAAGGTTAACAAATCTCTCTAACAATTCCAATGAAAATTCTTACATTTACAACCTATACAAAATCATACAAAGAACTGTAGAAGCAGATTAACAATAGAAATTGCAGAAAAATGAAGTTATCTCTATTGCTTCAACACCAAAATCTTCAACAAAAACTTGCCTCTAACTTTTTCAAGAATATTTAAACTTGTACAAGAACAAACCAATGTTTCATGACCAACTTTTAATCCACATGACAATTCAACTTCTAAAAGAGACAAAAAGTGTGAAGTTGCAATTCAATTTTTGACATTTGCAAAACTTGACCAAAATTTGACAATCCTATCTAATACCGACCCCACATGACTTGTTACATTGAAAATAGTCTATTGTGAATTTATTACATCAAACAAGACTCCAAACACCCAAAAACCTCACCTGTGACAATATTGACAAAAGTTGACTAGGTGCCCCTACACCAGCAAGGCTAAATTATCGACGTTACAGACAAATTTTGTTCTACAACTTGTGTGACTAAATGAACTATTCCAAAATATCTAGGTGGGTATGTTTACAATAGATATGGTTCTCTTTCACACCAAAACATGTTGAATTAATTTGAACTACATTCAATCAGAAAAATCCCTTAAGAGTCTAAAGTGTAAAATGGTTGCAAACTTCAACATGTTGTTGCTCAGATAGAATGATGCTTAGAAACTTCTCATTTAACCCTATGTGATCACATTAGTGCCCTCTACAATAACCTCTCTTAGTTTTTTCTATCTCAGAGGCATTTTCACATTGTGGCGAATTTTTACTTTAGAAAAAAATTGTCAAATGCAAGTAGTTGAAAGTTGCAAAGTGGTGCAACTTTCATTCTGTAACTCATGTGACCAAACACACTATTCCAATTTTTTCAAGTGGGTCTATATATGGTATGAATTTTATTTTTTCACACCCAAACACACTAAATTGTTTTGAGCTACATTCAATTGGTAGAATCCCTTAAAAGTCCAAAGTGCAAAATGGCTAAAAACTTTAGCATACTTTTATTCAAATACCATGACACTTAGAAACTTTTCATTTTATCCCATGAGATCATGTTGGCCCCTATACAATAACCTCTCTTAATTTTTTCTATATCAGAGGTGTTTTCCCATGGTGGTGAATTTTCACATAGGAAATAGTTATAAAATATAAGTAGTTGAAAGTTGCAAAATGGTACAACTTTTGTTCTGGAATTCGTGTAACCAAAAAAACTATTCCAATGCATCTAGGTGGGTATGTTTACACTAGATATAGTCCTCTTTCACACCCAAATATGTTGAATCAATTTGAGCTACATTCAACCGGTAGAATCCTTTAAGAGTCCAAATTGTAAAATAGATGCAAACTTTAGCATATTGTTACTCGCATAACATGATACTTAAAAAAAATTCATTTGAGCCTATGGGATCGTGTTTGGCCCATATACAATAACCTCTCCTAGCTTTCACCATCTTAAATATTTTTTCTTGTGGTAAAAAAATTTCACTTGGGGAAAAATTTGTTAAATACAAGTAGTTGAAAGTTGCAAAGTGGTGAAAATTTCATTCTACAACTCATGTGACCAACTAAACTATTCCAACATGATTGAGTAAGTATGTTTATGCTAGGAATAGTCCTTTTTCACACCTAGACACACTGAATCTCTTTGAAGTAAATTCAACCTACAAAATCTCTTAAGAATCCAAAGTATAAAATGACTGCAAACTTTAGCACATTGTTACTTAGATACAATGATTCTTAAAAACTTATCATTTGAGCCTATAGTATCAAATTGGGCCACTCTACAATAACCTGTCTTAGTTTTTGTTATTTTGGAGGTATTTTTCCGTGGTGGCAAATTTTCACTTCGATAAAATTTTTTCAAATGCAAGGAGTTAAAAGTTGCAAAGTGGTACAAATTTCATTCTATGACTTGTGTGACCAAAAAAACTATTCCAAAACATATTGGTGGGTATTTTTATGCTAGAAATGGTCCTCTTTCACACCCAAACATACTGAATTGATCCTAGCTACATTCAACTGTCAAAATCCTTAAAGAGTCCAAAGTGCAAAATAGTTGTGAGCTTCATTGTTCTATTACTCATATACCATGATGCTTAGAATTTTTTTATAAGCTTATGGGATCATGATGGGCCACTCTAAAATACCCTCTCTTTATTTTTCCTATCTTTGAGGTGTTTTCCCGTGGTTGTGAATTTTCACTTAGAGAAAAGTTGTCAAATGCAAGTAGTTGAAAGTTGCAAAGTGGTGCAACTTTCTTTTTGCAACTCATGTTACCAAAAAAAATGTTCTAGCATAGCTAGGTGGGTACATTTACACTAGGAATAGTATTCTTTCACACCCAAACATGTTGAATCACTCTGAGCTACATTCATCAGACAAAATCCCTTGAGAGTCCAAAGTACAAAATAGTTACAAACTTCAACATGTTGTTACTTGAATATAATGATGCTTAGAGACTTAACATATGAGCCTATGGGATCATGTTGTGCCCCTCTAAAGTAATCTTTCTTAGTTTTTTCTATCTCAGACATTGTCTCATGGTGGCAAATTTTTACTTGAAAAAAAGTTGTCAAATGCAAGTAGTTGAATGTTGCAAACTGTCACAACTTGCATTCTACAACTCATGTGACCAAATGAACTATCCCAACACATTCGAGTGGGTAATTTTATGCTAGGAATGGTCCTATTTCACACCAAAACACGTTGAATTTCTCCAAACTATATTCAACCAATAGAATCTCTTAAGATTATAAAGTGCAAAATGGCTACAAACTTTAACATGATATTACTCAAATACCATGACACTTAGAATCTTCTCCATTGAGCCTATGGGATTATGTTGGACCCCTCTATAATAATATCTCTTAGTTTTCTCTATCTCAGAGGCATTTTTCTATGGTGGTGAATTTTCACATAGGAAAAAGTTGTCAAATACAAGTAGTTGAAAGTTGCAAAGTGGTGCAAATTTTATTCTACAACTCGGGTGACAAAATGAACTATTCTAATGCATCTAGTGGGGTACGTTTACACTAGGCATGGTCCTCTTTCATACCCAAACACATTGAATCAATCTAAATTACATTCAATTGGAAGAATCTCTTAAGAGTCCAAACTACAAAATGACTACAAATTTTAACATGTTATTACTTAGATAGAGTAACACGTAGAAAATTCTCATTTGATCCTATGAGATCGCGTTAGGTCCCTCTACATTAACCTATACTAGTTCTTGTTAACTCAAAGGCCTTTTCCCTTGGCAGTGAATTTTCACATATTGAAAAAGTTGTCGAATGCAAGTAGTTAAAAATTATAAACTGGTGCAAATTTTGTTTTGGAACTCATGTGACCAAATAAACTATTCTAACATGTCCAAGTGGGTATGTTTACACTAGACATGGTCCTCTTTCATACCCAAACAAACTGAATCAATCCAAGTGTAGACACTCGTCCATTCAAATTAACACTCGTCCATTCATCAGGGTAAATCAATTTCAATCTCCTAAGGTCATTCACTTAAATTGAATAAATTAACTTTATTTAATTTAAGCCTATCATTCCCTCTTTGATTGAATAAACCAATCATTTATTTAATTAAATCTCAACTCATCATTCATCTCCCTTTGATTTGATTTAAATCCCCAAATCAAGTCAAATTGGTCAAATCATCCTAATCATCATTAAAATAATCTAGCCATGATTAAATGCTAATCCTAACCACTTGCATCCTCTAGATATCCCCACTTGCACAAATAAATCAATTTATTGATTTATTAAATCAACATTTACACTCAACATGGCATCTTCCCTCAAATTTGAATTAAAAAAAAAGTGGACATGTACACCCAACAAAACATTTATGAGGCCTTACATGTCTCTCGCATGTCCCTTGCACAAGTCAAACTCAACATTTACTCATAATTTCAAATTTGAAATTTCCCCCTCTTAAGCACATTTCTTAAATCTTGCACATCCTCAAGCCTATCACAAATTGACAAGTGGCCTCTTCCTATTGGCCAAATATTTAGTCCCACATCCTCCATGTTTGTCACTCTTAGCATTTGCGAATCTACAAATAGAGACATCATTCTTCAAGAAAATCCTCCACATCTTGATCCACAAATCTCTTCCAATGTCACTCTCTTCAATGGAGAACTAATTTTTTTTATCATCATCATTTGCATTATCAAGGGTTGGGAAAGGTTTCTTTCCACATCAAAGAAGCACCAATCCACTTATGAAGTGAAGGTTTAATCCATTTCAGACAAGTTTACATGTTTATGATTTCTTTGTAATGCTTTTTATCATGTTTCCTTATCTTAATGTGATTAAGAACTTCATAAGGAGTTTGATTATTGTTTTTGGCTAACTTGAATAATAGTTTGTTGTGTCGATTTAGATAGCCAAGCAAAAATATTGCTCACATTCTGGCACTAGAAGGAGGGAAAGAGCCCATGACCACCTATTTTCAACAACTTACATGACACGATTTTCTTGTTTGATTGAAAATTTTTAGCCAAGTGCTTTCATGCTTTATTTCATCATCAAATCGAACTTTCCCCATAGAATATCTTCTTCCTTATCTTTGCATAATGTTCATATTTCATATGATAAGCTACATAATTAATATGGAAATGTGAATAAGGATGCATCTTTAGTGACCCACAAGGAATGCTTGAATGCTTCAAAATTGAGTAAATGATGCAACTTTACTACCTCTAAATATTCACTTTATTTGTTGTTGGCAGTCTAAATACACTATTAAGAAGACACACTATTTTGTGCTTATGTTTTCTTAGCATAATAGATCCTCTGCATTCTTAGTGAAGCCAATTCATAATAGATTATCAACGCATTGAGGTCATATTGAATATGTGCCTTTTTGGATGTTGTTGTCCATTTTCCTAGCCAATGTATTTGGTGGTAGCTTTGATAGGTTTGATAAATGAGACTGAAGGATTTGACATATTGATTACCTCCATAAACAAAAATAAATAAATAAATCTCTGCCACATACAACCAAATTTGTGCATACTTCATTCATAATCAGTCTGTGCATATCATGTAGTTGATGCATTCCATGCAACCACATTGTTGCAAGACATTCTATCCAAAACAAATTGCATGCCTTGTTTAAGCTTCACATGCTTGATTGTTTGTGCTGACACTTTTTGACTTTGGTATGGTGTGCAGTCACACTTCTCAAGAAGAAAAACTTGTTAGTTTCAGTTTATCTTGGGCTCTGCAAGAAGAAATCAAATCAGTTCAGAACCTACACATAAACATACTTTTGATCATACATCAATTTAGCTCTTAGTGGTCTTAACAGTGACTTTATGGATTTGATCTTTGTGACATTTAGTGTCTTCTTTGTAACAATTATTTTGTGATGTATGGTATTTTTTGTTAGCATTTCTTGGAGAATTTCTATTCAATGAATCTTTTTTACAGAGTTAGCTTTCATCGTGTTCCATGAGATTACATTTCACACAAATATTTTGTAAACAAGATTAACTAATACAAGCAAGGCTGCATGAATAACTTCAAGTTCCACATGGGAAGCGTCACTAGATGCATCTAGTATGACTAATATTCCTAGACGTTTGTTACTTAGTGTTGCATAGACAAAGCTAAGTTATGCAAGTAGTGTTCACCAGTAGGAGCCTGGCTCAGTTCCAACAAAATTGTATGCCCATTGCATCCAAATAACTTCTATACTACCGGCCAATGTGCCCTGAAAAATGTAGGTCAAACTTTTCTGTCACACTGCAGTTGCAAAATTACAGTTCCTACTACTTCATTGCTAATGTCAATAGACTTATAAGCAGCTCTAGCATTTGGGGCACTGTGTGCTCCATCGCGATGACCCACTATAGCTATTGTTACAATTTGTAACGTGAACATTTGAATGAGAGTTATGTTTTCCCAATGGATCATGAAAGGGAGGATGCATGTTCATCAGTCATATGTCTTTAATATTTCAGCAAACATAGCATGGTCCCATGTATCATCCATGCACAAGGCCAGGCTCCTTCTTATCTGTTAAAACATGAATGGAGTTTGTTGTCCTAGCTGGTAGGTAATTTTCGTAAATACAATTTGACAATGATATGATTGTCTTAAGTGAGAGTGGACTATGTTCTGATAGGAGTTATATGAGATTGTTTGTTAGGATGTTATATTTCTTGCGAGTCAGTTTGAAAACACAGTGCTTTAATCAAAAACATTGGAAAACCAACATTCAACGAATCACCAAAATTGCAAACCCTTTAGGAGAGGAAAATATCCTTGAAAAAATTCACATATTATTGCTTGCCCTTGGGATTCATATCCTTAGAGGCTTCTAAGCATTTGGATTTCATCTCAATTTGCTCCAACTAAAGTCAAGAATAGGAAACTATGCTCTTGAAACCTTGATTTTCACATAACGGACCTTGTGAAATGAAAAGGAATTAAGACATAGACATTCAGTTTGAAAAAATAAGCAAGAAGTGTGTTTGTGGTAAAATCAAGTAATTAACCAAGATTAACTCAAATTGAACCCCACACATGTGCTTTTTTATCATTTTATTGTCTTTTTGAGAAAACATTGGTCTTTTGGTTTGAATTACTTTTAGAGAAAGGCATGTTCTTCACTATATTGGTCTCAGAAACAAGTCCTTCCTAGGTTCATTTAAGACCAAATCAAACACCTCATCCATCCAAACATTTATCATCTTCATCCCACCAAACAACTTTAGAGCTTTGGAAACATCATTCTAGACTTGGGTAAATCATAAAAATCAAATTGTTTAGTTAGGAGTATGGGAATGCATCCTTTCTCACACCTCTAGTTAAATTAGCACCCCTTTGACCAAGCTCATTATCCAAATCAAACCAACCAAAATCAAACCCTAAGTCTAGCATTGATCTAGAGTCCCTAAATGTTTAAAATCCATATCATTCACCCATTTCATCATTTACCTCATCATTGGTCCTAAACACCTTAGAGGTCACTTGTGTAACAAGTTCAAAACACAAGAGGAACATGGAATATAAACTTGATCCATACATCCTGAGTAATCCAATTCGACCAAACTATCAAAGCTTTACAATGTCAATTGATTATCAAAACTCACACTTATACAATCCATACATGGAATCATTACCTTCTACAAATGTCAATGGCACAACAAATGTGAGTATGCCCAAATCAAAGATTGGAACACATTTCCCACTGGTAGATCTAAATCCAAACCTATAATTTTTTCAATCGAACAATCAGTACATGAGCCTTCAAACGAACAATGTCATCCCACCAAATCCCTACATTCCAAATGAGAATGTACCAAGTACAATTTTTCCAAATATGAATCTGACAAACTTTGGGATAAATATGTTTTTGAAACACACAAATTTTTTTTAGATTCCAAGACAAGGTGACACCATGCAAAATCAAAGTTACCTAAATCAAGACAATGTTCAATTTCAACATAATCCCATTCAAACACCACAAGTATGCATTCCAAATCTACTTCAAAAAAAGCCAAATCAAGGGAATCAAATGCAAAATCAAGATCGAATTTCACTAGAGTAACTTGCTTCACATGCCAAACTAATTGAGTTATTGAGCCAGGAGATATCTTCACTCCAAAATAAATACACCCATCCATTGGTTAATCCATGTCATCAAACCAGTGAGTTGTGTCCACCACAATGTCAAGAACATTATTTCCAATGTCAAGGAGTTGGACATCAAGATCAACCTCATCCTGGAGATCAATCACCACATGTCAAATATCAATCACCACAGCTCCAAAATCAATCACCACAAGGTCAATTTAAAGTGGAAATCTCACAAGGTAATAAGAAAAAATACACACCACTTGGGAGACCAATCAAATCAGTCCTGTAACAGTTAGTACAAGAAAATCTCATCAAAATTACCGTTTATGTGAACTATCAAGAACTAGAGATAAAACCGCCACGGTATGATGAAAAGTGCCTTTGTGATTATCATAGAATAAAGGGACATAGAACATCATATTTTGTTTGGCTTGAAAAACTCATCCAAGACCTGATTGATCAAAAGATAATCACTATTGGGGACAATGATAGCATTGGAAATATCTCCACCATAGTATTTGAGAATAAGGATCAAGATCAATTCATCACTGAGCCCTTTGAAGCTATTTCTACTTCAACCGATGATCAAATCAACATATGTCAAGAGTCACTTTTTAATCATGATCAAAGTCCACCAACCAAAAATGATCCAATTAAAGAAATGCCAACATCCCTTGAACCTATGGTTGAAGACATTAGAAATACCTCCATCACAGTTGTTGAAAACAATGATCAAGATCTCTCCATCGATGAGAAAATTGAAGAAATTTCCTCAAATGATCAACTCACTATACATGATCAAGAGCCACTTTTTATTGATCTATTTCAAGGAGTGTTGGGATTATTTGATCCTATTGACATAATGCATGACCCATCAACCTATGATCATATTGAAAATGTCTCTACATCACCTGATGAGTTAGAGGACATATCTCAAGAATTCATTCCAAAGCATGATCAAAATCTTTCACCAAGGTCTAGCAATAGTCCTTTCCAAGAAATGTTAACACCCTTTGACCTCATGGTTACAGATGCTGAAAGAATCCTCAATTCGACACTTGACCTAAGTCCATTCAAAGATCAAGAGGATATTGAGCCATTCCCCATGTCTAATGATGACATCCAAGAACCATTTGTAAGCAATCCTTCCTTTGAAATTGACCCATGTCAAGAACTTGATCCAAAGCACATCAAAGGTGAGTCCAAAATTAATCAAGATTGAGAATTTTTTGTCCAAGATACTACAATGATGTAATGGAAACTCTCCTATCTATACAAGATGTCGCAAATGATGATCACATCCATATACCACATACTCCTCCATCTACCCATGAGATGCTTTCTATGGATGGACACACAGATGATCTTCATTCAAAAAATGATCCCTTTATTCCTAACATTGTTACACAAAAATAGGAGTTTATTGATTCATACAGTCAAACATAGTTCTCAAGATTAGTATCATATATATCCCCAATTTAGATTGAGGACATCATAAATGAAGATATCTAACATTATCCACTCAACGAAACAAGTCAAACAAAAAATTATAATTCAGAGTTAGCAAAGTAGCAAATTAGAATAACATCATCTACAATGGTCATTTATCAGAGAATTCATTCTAAACAAAAGCTCTTAGAACAGGTAGAATCAAAGAACAAAGGTACTACTTCCACAATACTAGGGGCAACTATGTCTCAAGCAAACGTCAACATAGGGAGCACGAAGGATCCTTATGGTGAAATTAATGCCAATACTACAACTAGTAGCATCACGAATCTTCATCCACCCATCACCCCATCCATGAATTGGGACCAATGTCAAAGGAAATAATTGAATCAAAGTACGAAGAATGCTATCAAAGAAAAAGGAGCTGGAAAGCATAATGGACAAATCAAATACAAATGGATACCAAAGAATACAAAGAAAGATCATCCCTATCAAACTCCATTAGTCAAAGAAAGTATGGGGAAAAATAAAAAAGTGAAAAGTATCCATCAAAGATTTCCACAAAAGAAAAAGTAGGCTTTTCAAGCAATGTACAAAGTGTATAAAGCAGTTGGTCCTAATTCCACCCATACTTTCGTATCCACCCATCATTGCTCATCGTCCCAAGTTTGGAGAGTCAAAGGTTCCAAACTATCAACCAATCCATCTCTTATCCCTAAACACACTCCATCCATGACTCCATGCATAATATCTAAGTCTCACATTGACCATGTATTGGCAATGACCCTTCATCATAAGAATTCAGAAGGCACTCTATCGTGATGTACACACAAAGATAGAGTTAACTCTGATATCGACGAAGCATATCAAGAATCTAAAAAGTTGTATTCAAGTGCACGTATCTTAGCAAAGCAACTTCTTCAAGCAAGCTATCGATGGAACATTATGATAGGGGCATCTACATCAACAACACCTTGTTATTCAGCATGAGCTTAAACTCTTTAAAAAAAAAAAAAAAAGCAAAAAATATGAAAATCCAAAAAAATCATAAAAATGATTAAAAATAGTAAAGATAAAAAAATTGTCCTCTAGTAAAAACTGCATGGGCGGTGCTTTGGGCAAGACCATGATGAAAACCTAGCAAACAAGTGTCATGTGTAGAATCGAGCATCTACGTGTGCTAGTTCAGGTGAAAGCATCTTATCCCATCGATAATAATTCTAGCATTCCATCCATCTCGACCATAATAAATCCATGCATCCATGAACCATTTATCCAATCCATTTTCATCTATCTGCATGCATTATCCAAGTTATCTTGATCTTGATTAAAATTTTGGTGTACACTTTACACTTTCTTATGGTAAACATCTTGACATGGGCCATTTTCATTGATCCCATCCTATGCAACATTATCCAAATGAGCATCCCTTCGTCCAAACACCTTATCCTATCACAAGATAATCCATATCCCTCCATCAATGCACCTATCCAAGCATCCATCCATGACATTCCATACATTTCTAGACACTAGGGGTAGATATCTCACATCTTGCTTCAAGAATAAATCTTGATCTATACCCTCCAACTTATGTGGTGATCCGAACATTGGAAAACATAAAATCAAATTGGTCAAAGAATTTGTGATCTAGAATTCAAATCACTAGCCCATGGCATATTTTTGCAAGAAAACGTTCCTTATCAAGCTTCATCTGTCATCGAACATCAGTCAATATCTGTCATATCTAACACATCCTTCGGATGTAACATCATATCATTCAAACAACTTTTGTTTCAAAATCAAGCTTCATCAATCATGATCAATCAAATCCAATCAAGAAATCATAAGGATGTCCTTGTGTTTCTTAACACTATCCTTGCATTGTTGTGCATACTCAACAATGTTATCATCATCAGTCTTGATCAAATCATCATCAACCCAATCAACATCTCAATCCTTGTGTTGCTTAACACTATCCTTGCATTGTTGTGCATCCTCAACAATGTTATCATCATCAAATCTTTGCGTTGTTGTGTATCCTCAACAATGCCACCATCATCATTCCATCGATTCGATCAAACAAACTTAGCTTGGTCTTCAAAAAAATCCCAAATAGAGCACTGATATCATCATGCATATCCATATCCAAATCGTCGAAATCATGCGAAAATCTAAAAAACACTTTTAAAAAAAAAAAATGTCAGAAACATGGAAATCTGAACTACATCGTCTTTGAGCTTAAACATAGGCAAGGCTAATATTTGATCAGCCCCCGAGACATTAAAATCTAAAAACATTAAAAAAATCAAAAACACAAAAACATTGAAAAAACACACAATCCAAAAACAGTCATAAAATCTCAGAAAACCCCAAAAACATTCAAAAAATCAAAAAAATCAAAACATTTGTAAAATCTTGAAAATACCAAAAAATAGCCTAAAAACATTTCAAAACATCAGAAACATCCAAATATTTAAAAAAATCCATCCATCTCATCTGATCTCACTTGCACCTGTAATAATCAATCATCCATAATAAACTGATCATCACCTTCATCCTTTGGCAACACAAATAGAAATAATCACAACAATCAGCAAAAGCAAGCTTCAACCATAAAATCAAAAGAACACAACAAATCTTGTAAATGCAAAATCAAACTCTTGATCAATCACAAACATGTCAATCAATCTTATATCAATAGCCTATCAATCAACTTATCAAACCATCATCGTAATATACAATGCATGTCCTAGGATATATCGTTCTGATAATGGGCATCATTTTGGATATCACTTTGGATTCTTATCCTATCAAAACAAATTCCTTTGGCTGAAGGTATGAAGAACATTGGCTTGTTTGTGTACTTGATCATTTCTTTTGATTTATCTTATTGCACTCATTCCAAGGACCTCTCGATGATATCCAAACGAAGGATTTAGAGAGATAGGAATGGGGCAACGATCATTATCTTTTTTCTGCTATGTTTTTTGGACGTTCTTGTAATATAACTTGGAAAATATTTTCTTTGTTAGGTACGTCCTAGCAAGGTTTCTGTATTTTAGGTGTGAGCAAGAATACTCCTATCTGTTTGTCGAGTCAAAGTCCATCGCACTAGGTACAATGCCATCCTAGTTCTTTATACTTTGATGCATCGTACCTATGTGTGTTATCAAACATAAGGTAAGAAGCCCATTTAAAATCCCAATCCTTGATAAGCAAATCATTATCTATCATCTATCATCATCATCATCATCATCATCTCTCATAAAGTCTCGTCAAATCATGGACTTGTGGGATCCTCTTGTCATCATTTCATTTCTACACTAACATCATAATCACCAATGCATCCATCATGCGTCCATTGCCATTCATCTTGCATCCATGAATCATTAATATTCTACATATCATCTCACATGCATATTCATCATCATAATATAGACTTGTTATTCTAAGCATCTGCATAAAACATCCATTTGCATAATCACAACATATCACATCATCCATTCCATCCATCTCAAATCATATCATCATTTAAGTTGTTTAAGATAATATAGATTTGTTATTCTAAGTATCTTAAAATCATCTCATTTGCATCATAATCCATAACCATCCATTTTGAACCTCTTTATCGCGAGATCAACCCTCAAATTGAATCTTTTCGCTCAATCTCTCGAGGGGGCAATGTACCAGTGTACAACTTTCCGCTGGGGCAACTGAAAAAATTAGAAATTTTTTGAATTTTGATCACAACAAGTTTATTCTTTGAACCAATGCAATAAATACATTACTTCAAAGAGCGGAAAAATGTAGACACGCAAAATTAGATTTATGCATTTGATCAAATTAACACTCGTCCATTCATTAGGGTAAATACATTTCAATCTCCTAAGGTCATTCACTTAAATTGAATAAATTAACTTTATTTAATTTAAGCCTATCATTCCCTCTTTGATTAAATAAACCAATCATTTATTTAATTAAATCTCAAATCATCATTCATCTCCCTTTGATTTGATTTAAATCCCTAAATCAAGTCAAATTGGTCAAATCATCCTAATCATCATTAAACTAATCTAACCATGATTAAATGCTAATTATAACCACTTGCATCCTCTAGATATTCCCACTTGCACAAATAAATCAATTTATTGATTTATTAAATCAACATTTTCCCTCGACATGGCATCTTCCCTCAAATTTGAATTAAAAAATGAGTGGACATGTACACCCAACAAAGCATTTATGAGGCCTTACATGTCTCTTGCATGTCCCTTGCACAAGTCAAACTCAACATTTACTCACAATTTCAAATTTGAAATTTTCCCCTCTTGGGCACATTTCCCAAATCTTGGACATCCTCAAGCCTATCACAACTTGACAAGTGGCCTCTTCCTATTGGCCAAATATTTAGTCCCACATCCTCCATGTTTGTCACTCTTAGCATTTGAGAATCTACAAATAGAGGCATCATTCTTCAAGAAAATCCACCACATCTTGATCCACAAATCTCTTGCCAGGTCACTCTCTTCAATGGAGAACTGATTTTGTCCATCATCATCATTTGCATTATCAAGGGTTGGGAAAGGGATTCTTTCCACATCAAAGAAGCACCAATCCACTTATGAAGTGAAGGTTTAATCCATTTTAGATAGGTTTACATGTTTATGATTTCTTTGTAATTCTTTTTATCATGTTTCCTTATCTTAATGTGATTAAGAACTTCATAAGGAGTTTGATTATTGTTTCTGGCTAACTTGACTAATAGTTTGCTGTGTCGATTTAGATAGCCAAGTAAAAATATTGCTCCCATTTTGTCTCTAGAAGGAGGGAAAGAGCCCATGACCACCTATTTTTGACAACTTACGTGACACGGTTTTCTTGTTTGACTAAAAATTTTTAGCCAAGGGCTTTCATGCTTTATTTCATCATCAAATTGAAGTTTCCCTATAGAATATCTTTGTCTTCTTCCTTAGCTTTGCATAATGTTCATATTTCATATGATAAGCTACACAATTCATATGGAAATGTGCTTAAGGATGCATCTTTAGTGACCCACAAGGAATGCTTGAATGCTTCGAAATTGAGTAAATGATGAAACTTTACTACCTCTAAATATTCACTTTATTTGTTGTAGGTGGTCTAAATACACTATTAAGAAGACACACTATTTTGTGCTTATATTTTCTTAGCATAATAGATCCTCTGCATTCTTAGTGAAGCCAATTCATAATAGATTATCAACGCATTGAGGTCATATTGAATATGTGTCTTTTTGGATGTTGTTGTCCATTTTCCTAGCCAATGCATTTGGTGGTAGCTTTGATAGGTTTGATAAATGAGACTGAAGGATTTGACATATTGATTACCTCCATAAACAAAAATAAATAAATAAATCTCTACCACATACAACCAAATTTGCACATACTTCATTCATAATCAGTCTGTGCATATCATGTAGTTGATGCATTCCATGCGACCACATTGTTGCGATCCATTCTATCCAAAACAAATTATATGCCTTGTTTACGCTTCACATGCCTGGTTGTTTGTCCTGACACTTTTTGACTTTGGTATGGTGCGCAATTACACTTCTCAAGAAGCAAAACTTGTTAGTTTTGGTTTCTCTTGGGCTCTCCAAGAAGAAATCAAATCAGTTCAGAACCTACACATAAACATACTTATGATCATACATCAATTTAGCTCTCAGTGGTCTTAATAGTGACTATGGATTTGGTCTTTGTGGCGTTCTGTGTCTTCTGTGTAACAGTTCTTTTGTGATGTATGGTATTTTCTATTAACATTTCTTTAAGAATTTCTATTCAATGAATCTCTTTTACAAAGTGAACTTTCATCATGTTCCATGAGATTACATTTCACACAAACATTTTGTAAACAAGATTAACCAATAAAAGAAAGGCTGCATGAATAACTCCAGGTTCCACGTGGGAAGTGCCACTAGCTGCATCCAGTATGACTGATATTCCCAAATCTTCGTTACTTAGTGTTGCACCTAATACAATTCTGCGAGCATTTGGCACCAATGTGACAATATGCAAGACCCCTAATGCATACAAAGCTAAGTCATGCAAGTAGCATTCATGAGTAGGATCTTGGCTTAGTTCCAACAAAATTGTATGCCCATTGCATCCAAAGAACTTCTCTACTACTGGCCAACGTGCCCTGACAAATACTTGTCTAACTTTTCTGTCACGCTGCAGCTACAAAAATACAGTTCCTACTACTTCGCTGCTGATGTCAATAGACTTATAAGCAGCTCTAGCATTTGGAGTGTTGTGTGCTCCACCATGATGACCCACTATAGCTATTGTTACAATTTGTAACGTGAAAATTTGAATGAGAGTTTTGTTTTCCCAATAGATCTTGAAAGGGAGGATGCATGTTCATCAGTCATTTGTCTTTAATATTTTAGCAGACATAGCATGGTCCCATGTATCATCCACGTACAAGGGCAGGATCCTTCTTATTTGTTAAAACTTCGATGGAGTTTTTTGTCCTAGCTGGTAGGTAATTTTTGTAAATACATTTTGACAATGATAAGATCATGTTAAGTGAGAGGAGAATGTGTTCTGACAGGAGTTAAATTCTGCACCTTATAAAAAATTATTATTGTCAAGAGAAAGTATCGATGCCTTGGACTTTGTGAATTTTATTTTAAAACGAATCTTTTTAGATCAATCTTTGACCTTTTTTTTACAATGCAAACCAAGGTCAAGACTGCAAAGTTAATGTAAAGGATGGGCAGAGAGACCACCAATGGCATTAGCTTGTAGTACATTGGGAGACTCCAATCAAAACATATTCATGTGCATTTAATCTCTGTGGTTTTCTATGTGTACATTTAATGTTTCAAACTTTCAGTCTTCATGGATGACGCATTATGTTGACCCTTGACAAACTAATCATATCATATATGCTACGAGCTTTGAAAATGATTTTATAGATCTCAAAATTAAAACTCGTCTTTGCTTCTATTTAATAGGCATTAAATGGAAGCGACGGTCTTAGATGGGATAGGTTGTTTTCATATTTGACTAATGCCTTCATTGGAAGTGGCAACTTTAAGAGGTTGTGCGAGTTTTAATTAAGAGTATTTTTTTTAATCCAAGGGTATCAAATAGCAGAGCAGTAAATTATGTTGACATTTTTTGACTATTATCAAACCTTATTAAATGTTTTTTACTTTTAGTAGGGTTTGTAAATATTTTTAAATATCTTTGCATTGATCTTACAGTCTTATCTTGCTAGAAAGTAGAATGAAAGATTATCGATTAGATGTTATCATTAAATTTCATTGACTACATATTTGATGAAATTGATTTTCTTTTAAATATTTATTTCCTAAATTGTCTCTTAACAATTAATTCTCGTATGTTTTTATCTTGCAAATTTTGTTGGCATAGGGAAATTGCAACATTGAAGCATAGGAAACAAATCTTTGGAGAATTCTTGAGTTAAAAGTGGGCATTGAACTTGAAAGAGAATTTTTAAATACTTGTCATAATAGCTTAGATCTCCCATTCCTCACCTTAATTTTTTGTTTTAGACCAACTAAATCACTAATTTGATCTTGTCAAAGTTGGATTAAAACTCAACTTAGAAACTTACTAAACTTTACTTTTGGGCTAAAATTGAACAAGACAAATTTCACACTTCATCTTGGTGCTTTAAAATAAACTCATCATTGCTTTGAGGCTAAAATGAACAAGTGCTTGAAGTGTGTGATTTTTTATTTGATGCATTTTTAGTGTGTATCCTCTCCCCTTGCGCTTCGTGTGATCTAGGGTGCAAGAGAAACACTCAAAATGCATTTTACTACTTTGAGTCACCTTTAGAGGGGCCTGCCTAAGAGACACATCCGAAAGGAGAAATCAAAGGCGACTCCAACTAGTTTTTCATTCGGGCCAATATACAAATGGAGAAGACTAAATTGTCAAGTCCTCATGGTATGTAGGCCTTAGTCGTACAGTGTCTTTCAAAATGGGGTACTACCATAAAATGTATAAGAGCCCCTAGTAGGATTGACTAAAGCCTTTAGTGGCTTGTTGGAAACTTGCAAGGTGCCATGTCCCAGATGTTGTGTCATTAAGAACCTTGTTTCTAGTTGCCAACCAGTCCATCCAATGAGCTTATCAAAGTGGTGCATTGGAACTTGGATTCCAAGAAGTTACTTTCCATGTCCGATCTTGGTTAAAATATAGAGGTTAAGACTTCATTCTTAACATACCTTTATATTTTGTCCTTGGTTGCATGTAAAATCATCTCTTCTACTACGAAGGGCATGAGGCAAGCCCACCAAAAAAAACTTACCAATTGAGCTAGGATGTTATATTGCTTGTGAGTCAGTTTGAAAACATAATTCTTTAATCAAAAACATTAGAAAACCAACATACAATGAATCATCAAAATTGCAAACCCTTTAGGAAAGGAAAATATCCTTGAAAAAATTCACATGTTATTGCTTTCCCTTGGGATTCGTATCCTTAGAGGCTTCTAAGCATTTGGATTTCATCTCAATTTTCTCCTACTAAAGTGAACAATAGGAAACTATGCTCTTGAAACCTTGATTTTCACATAACGGACCTTGTGAAATGAAAAGGAATTAAGACATAGACATTCAATTTGAAAAATAAGCAAGAAGTGTGTTTGTGGTAAAATCAAGTCATTAACCAAGATTAACTCAAATTGAACTCCACACATGTGCTTTTTGATATTTTTATTGTCCTTTCGAGCAAACATTGGTCTTTTGGTTTGAATTACTTTTAGAGAAAGGCATGTTCTTCACTATATTGGTCTAAAAAAAAAGTCCTTCCTAGGTTCATTTAGGACGAAATCAAACACCTCATCCATCCAAAAATTTGTCATTTTCATCCCACCAAACAACTTTAGAGCTTTGGAAACATCATTCTAGACTTAGGTAAATCATAAAAATCAAATTGTTTAGTTAGGAGTATGGGAATGCATCCTTTCTCACACCTCTAGTTAAATTAGCACCCCTTTGAACAAGTTCATTATCCAAATCAAACCAACCAAAATCAAACCCTAAGTATAGCATTGATCTAGAGTCCCTAAACATTTAACATCCATATCATTCACCCTTTTCATCATTCACCTCATCATTGGTCCTAAACACCTTAGAGGTCAATTGTGTAACAAGGTCAAAACACAAGAGGAACATGGAATATAAACTTGATCCATACATCCTAAGTAATCCAATTCGACCAAACTATCAAAGCTTTACAATGCCGATTGATTATGAAAACTCACTCTTATACAATCCATACATGGGATCATTACCTTCTACAAATTTCAATGGCACAACAAGTGTTAGTATGCCCAAATCAAAGATTGGAACACATTTCCCAATGGTATATCTAAGTCCAAGACTACAAGTTTTTCAATCGAACAATTAGTACATGAGCCTTCAAACGAACAATGTCATACCACCAAATCCCTACATGCCAAATGAGAATTTACCAAGTACAAGTTTTCCAAACATGAACCCGACAAACTTTGGGATAAATATATTTGCGAAACACACAAATTTTGTTCACATTCCAAGACAAGGTGACACCATGCAAAATCAAAGTTACCTAAATCAAGACAATGTTCAATTTCAACATGATCCCATTCAAACACCACAAGTATGCATTCCAAATATACTTCAAAAAAATACAAATCAAGCGAATCAAATGAAAAATCAAGATCGAATTTCGCTAGAGCAACTTGCTTCACATGCCAAACTAATTGAGTTATTGAGCCAAGAGATATCTTCTCTCCAAAATAAATACACCTATCCATTGGTTAATCCATGTCATCAAAGTAGTGAGTTGCATCCACCACAATGTCAAGAACAATATTTCCAATGTCAAGGAGTTGGACATCAAGATCAACCCCATCCTAAAGATCAATCACCACATCTCAAATATCAATCACCACAACTCCAAAATCAATCACCACAAGGTCAATTTAAATTGGAAATATCACAAGGTAATAAGCAAAAAAACACACCACTTGGGAGACCAATCGAATCAGTCCTACAACAGTTAGAACAAGAAAATCTCATCAAAATCCCCATTTACGTGAACTATCAAGAACCAGACATAAAAATGCCAAGGTATGACGAGAAGCACCTTTGTGATTATCATAGACTAAAGGGACACAAAACATCAGATTGTGTTTGGCTCAAAAAATTCATCCAAGACCTGATTGATCAAAAGATAATCACTATTGGGGATAATGATAGCATTGGAAATCTCTCTGCCACAACCGTTGAGAACAAGGATCAAGATCAATTCATCACTGAGCCCCTTGAAGCTATTTCTACTTCATCCGATGATCAAATCAACATATGTCAAGAGTCACTTTTCAATCATGTTCAAAATCCACCAACCAACATCACTTGAAGCTATGGTTGAAGACATTGGAAATCCCTCCATCACAATTCTTGAAAACAATGATCAAGATCTCTCAATCAATGAGCACATTGAATACATTTCCTCAAATGATCAAATCACTATACATCAAGAGCCACTTTTTAGTGATCTATCTCAAGGAGTGTTAGGATTATTTGATCCTATTGACATAATGCATGACCCATCGACCTATGATCATATTGAAAACATCTCTACATTGCCTTGTGAGTTAGAGGACATATCTCAAGAATTCATTCCAAAGCATGATCAACATCTTTCACCACGGTCTAGCAATAGTCCTTTCCAAGACATGTTAACACCCTTTGACCTCATGGTTACAGATGCCGAAAGAATCCTCAACTCGACACTTAACCTAATTCCATTCAAAGATCAAGAGGATATTGAGCCATTCCCCATGTTTAATGATGACATCCAAGAACCATTTGTAAGCAATCCATCCTTTGAAATTGACCCTTAGAAACTTTAACATTATGTTATTCAAATATAGTGACTCTTAGAAACTTCTCATTTGATCCTATGGGATCGTGTTGGGCCCCTCTACACCTCTCTTAGTTTTTTCTATCTCAAAGGAATTTTTGTGAGGTGGAAATTTTTTAATTAGGGAAAACGTTGTCAAATGCAAGTAGTTGAAATTTGAAAAGTGGTGAAAATTTCATTTTGCAACTCAAGTGACCAAACAAACTATTCCAACATATCCAAGTGGGTACATTTATACTAAACATGGTCCTATTTCACACCCCAACACGTTGAATCCCTCTGAGCTACATTCAACCTATAGAAAATCTTAAGAGTTCAAAGTGAAAAATAGATGCAAATTTTAGCATGTTGTTCCTTGGATACCATGATACTTAGAAACTTATTTTCTAAGCCTAGAGGATCGCATTGGGCCCTTGAACAATAATTTATCTTATTTTTTTCTATATTGGAGGCATTTTCCCTTCGTTGTGAATTTTCACTTGAGAAAAAAGTTGTCAAATGCAAGTTGTTAAGAGTTGCAAAGTGGATCAATATTAATTGCACAACTTGTGTTACCAAATAAACTATTCCAATACATTTAGGTGGGTACATTTACAATAGGCACATTCATCTTTCACACTTAAACATGTTGAATCACTCTAAGCTACATTCGACTAGTAGAATCTCTGAAGATTCCAAAGTGAAAAATGGTTACAAACTTCACCATTCTATTATTGAGATACCGTGATGCTTAAAAACTTCTTGTATAAGTCTATGGGATTGTGTTGAGCCCCTCTACAATAACCTCTCGGTTTTCACTATATTAGATGCATTTTTTTGTGGTAGTGAATTTTTACATGGGAAAAAAATTATCAAATGCAAGTAGTTGAAAGTTGCAGAGTAGTGCAACTTTCTTTCTACAACACATATGATCAAATGAACTATTATGATGCATCCGGGTGGGTAAATTTATGCTAGTAATGGTCCTCTTTTGCACCCAAACATGCTAAATTGATCTGAGCTACATTCAACTGACAAAATCCTTTATAAGTCCAAAGTTTAAAATGGATGAAAACTTCAATATGATATTACTTAGATACCATAAATGCTTAAAAAATTCTCATTTGGTCCTATGGGATCATGTTGAGACCCTCTACAATAATATCTCACTTTTCTCTATCTCGGAGGTGTTTTCCCATGGTAGAAAATTTTTACTTGAGAAAAAATTTGTCAAATGCAAGTAGTTCAAAGTTACAAAGTGGTGCAACTTTCATTATGCAACTCATGTGATCAAACAAATTGTTTCAATGCATTTGATTTGGTATGTTTACACTAGGCATGGTCCTCTTTCATACCAAATGTGTTGAATCACTCTGAGCTACATTCAAATGACAAAATCCCTTAAGAGTCCAAAGTGAAAAATTATTTCAAACTTGAGCATGCTATTACTTAGATACCGTGATACTTAGAAACTTCTCGTTTGAACTTATAGCTTCATGTTTGACCTCTCTACAATAATCTCTCTTATTTTTCACTATCTTAGAGGTGTTTTTCCATGGTGGTGAATTGTCACTTGGGGAAAAAATTGTCAAATATAAGTAGTTGAAAGTTGCAAAGTGGTGCAACTTTCATTCTGCAACTTGTGTGACTAAATAAACTATTCCAACACATTTAAGTGGGCATGTTTATACTATCCATCATCCTCTTTCATTCCAAAACATGCTAAACCCCTCTAAGCTATATTCAACCAATAGAATCCCTTTAAAGTCCAAAGTGGAAAATGGCTATAAACTTTAGTATGTTGTTACTCAAATATTGTGATGCTTAGAAACTTTTTGTCTGAGCTTCTGAGATTACATTGGACCTTTTTGAAATAACCTCTCTCAATATTTTCTATCTTGAAGGCATTTTCTCATGGTGAAAAATGTTCACTTGGGAAAAAAGTTGTCAAATGCAAGCAGTTGAAAGTGGCAAAGTAGTGTAACTTTTTTTTTGCAAATCGTGTGACCAAATGAATTGTTCCAATGCATCTATTTGGGTACATTTATGCTAGGCATGGTCTTCTTTCACACTCAAACATACTAAATCGATCTAATCTACATTCAATCAATAGAATCTCTCAAGAGTCTAAAGTGCAAAATGGATACAAATTTTAGCATGTTGTTAGTTGGATACGATGACTCTTAGAAAATTCTCATATGAGTCTATGGGATTGTGTTGGACCCCTCTACAATAAAATATCTCTTTTTTCACTATCTCAGAGGTGTTTTCCTATGGTGGCAAATTTTTACTTGGGGAAAAATTTGTCAAATGCAAGTAGCTGAAAGTTACAAAGTGGTGCAACTTTCATTCTGCAACTCATGTGACCAAACAAACTATTCCAACACATCTAGGTGAATACATTTATGTACCATCAAAATATGGACCCTTCCTATTTTCATGGTCTTTTAGGTCTTGTTTCATAGAGTTGGAGCTACGTTACTTTAATTTTATGATGTATCTTGGCTTGAGCATGCTTATTTTGGTACTAAAATTTAAAGAACAACATCTTGTGAAGGTGTTGTGAAGTGTTGTAAGACATTTCTACATTCTTCTAGACTCTATTTAATGTAATTCACCTAAAAACCACCTTTTCACTCATTAACAAGTCCTATTTTGAAGTGTTGTAAAGTCTTGTAACAAGATTTCATGCTTTTCTAGGCATATTTTCACTATTTACACCCTTCTCATGCTTTATTTTGTCTCTTTATTCCCTTATATGCTTATATTAAGTTTATTTGTGGGTTCTATCATGAAAAAAAACATTAAACATAACATTATTTTTGAAACTTGGTTTTGGGTCCGAGGTGGGACTCATTCACCAATGGTGGTGAATGAGTTCCCCTTGGCCCCAAATTCAAAAAATTTCAAAATTTCTTTCAATATTTTACTCAAATTCACTTCATGTCATCTTGTGATGAGGTATAAATGAATACTAAGACACACAAACTGTATAAATATGTGTTTTTAATCTCATTTAACATCCTCCCATAATCTCCTACAATCTCCTCACACATTCAAGGAATCTCTTAAATAATCAAGTAATCATGCATTTTGCATCTTCAATTCAAGCACTTTGGAGCAACCATTGACATCACTTTAAATTTTCATATTCAAGGATTTTGTAAGTTTGTAATACTTACATGTTATTCATTTATCATTTCTTTTGCATGTCATTCATTTCTATTGGGTTTGATTACCAAAGTGGGGTTTGACCAAGGCAAACCCCTATTCACTAGCCCCCCAACATTTTCCCCCTTTGTGTATGTGTATTTGCCACTTTGTTTTGTATATTTAACAAGTTTAAAGGTGTTGAAAAGTGGAATTCAATTCAAATATGCTCTTCATGTCAACTTATCACCTCTTAAAGCATTTTCAACCTATTTTCTATAGAGCTGACCATGGTAATCTAACATTCAAACATTGGTAGATTTGGAATAGCAGTGTTGTCTCTTGATTTTCTAGAAATATTGGGAAGGAATAAATTTCCACCCTTTTAAAATGAGTCCCACTTAAAATATGAAAATATACATTTTGTTAGAAATCAACTCTCGAGTGTCAGAAATCAGTTCCCAACACTTTTTCAATAGTAGGAGGACTGATTCACCACCCTTGGTGAATGAGTCCCACTATGAAAAATCATAAAATTTCATCAACATTCTAGACACTCCAAAAAGCTCACACAACTTCCAAGTGCACTTAGATTTGACCTTGTACCTTCTATTTTGCACATTTCTTCCCATTTCTTCATCTTTCATAGTTGTTTGCATATCATAGTGTGTTTTCAAACATAGCTTAAATTGCACTTTTGCATTCATTTTCAATCATTTTATTCAGTAAATTGCTTTTAGCTTAGTTCATTTACATAACATCCAATTGCATGCATCCTAATTTGAATGTGCATAAGCATTCTAGAACCCAAATCTCTCTCTTTCTAGGTGGAAAATCTTAGGAAGACCGCAAACATTTCGAGTTCCTAAAATCTGTCACATTTTGGTGAACCCAACATTTGAACATTTTTAAACTTTTAATTGCATTCATATCTTGCATCCTAATTTTCATTTCCATTGACATTCGATTAGAACATTGATTTGTTATTGCATTCTAGGATCTTTCATTTTGCATTAATGAAAAACTCATTTAGTTTTCATTCTTGCATTCAGTTTAATTGAAAAAATTGAAACACTGAATTATGTGCATATTTTTGCATTATTAAAATCATTTAAATCATTCTTAAAATTATGAAAAAAACAAAAAAATTGCATCATGGGACTCATTCGCCACCTAGGGTGAATCAGTCCCTTTGCATTTCTGAAACAACATTTTTGTAATCTCTTTGGCATTTGTCTGCATTACACTTTTATGTCTCAACATTTTATTTCCCATTCTAGATTCACAGTTATTCCACATTTATTGCATCTTAGTTTATTGGCATCATGGCATTTTCTTTCAATAACTTTTGGCATTCCCTGAAATCATTAGTAGACATGTCCAATTGTACCTTTTGTTGTCACCTTAATGACATTGTGCAATCTCATGCTCCTTTAACTCCTCATGATTGTCCTTTTCATGATGTAGAAATCATTGGAGAAGATGATGTTAGCATGAACAAGTTCTTCAATGATTGTCTTAACAACCTCGAAGCCAATACAACCTTTTATCCCTCTATGAGATCACAAGAACTTCCTCCTATTGCACCAACTGATCAATTTGCTTATTTACATCCCAAAGTCAACAAAGGACCTATTGTTCCTCCCTCATATGAACCTAGTTCCTCACAACCACCACAATCCCAACCATTCTATGAGCATAAAGTCATGAACAATTTGATCAACCTTGAAGAAACATATAGTAGAGGATTCACTATATTAAGTAAACAAGGTTGTGACATAAAACATGAACATGACATCCATCAACTTCTTAAACAACAATCCACTATTTAGCACATACAACAAGACTTGGATATCAAGATCCTTCCCATCCCACAAGACATCCTCTTCAACCTAGGAGGCTCTCGGATGTTGGAATGATCATCTTGAATTCTCCTCCTAATTTGAACATTATTCTTCCATGTGAACAACCACTCTCTCCTTTTAATGAAAAGGATGTTAAGATCCCTATGGATTCCCTTCTTTCTTCTACTCATGAGAAATGAGAACCTACTAAATGCAAACGACTGTACAAAATGAAGAAGATAAAATTTCCTACACATCCTCCGCCTGAATGTGAATAGAGACTTGAATTGCTTTTAAATAAAGGTCTTATACTTTTACCACTATCAAATAGGTTGGTCATTCATCCTAACGATTCTCATATACCATATTGCAAATACCCTTGTGTTTTTGGACATCGAACTAAATAATTTCAAACTTTAAATGAAATACTAAAAAAGTATCACTTCACGAACACTGATTGTTTTCCCCTCATCCCTTAAAACACCATTATCCTTTCATGCTGTAGTTGTAGAATTTCCAATCTCACTATTGCATGATCCTTTCCCATCACTCATCTCAGCTCATTCTTTCTTTTACATTTTATGGGAGGCAAGACATTTCTAGCCTTGTCCTTATAATGCATTTGTTTGTCTCTAAACATTGTTTTTCCCTTTTCCACTTGTTCACCCAAGACTAAGAAAATAATAACTTAGTTAATGGTTGACTTACATTTGCATTGCTTGTATTTTTCTTCTCTCTTTTCATGTGTGTATCGTGTTGCCCCATATCATGTGTTTGATGTTTCCTTCTCTTTTTACACTTCTTTTATGTGTATCTTTATTCTTCTTGTCGTGTCTTTTTCTTTTCTCTTTTGTTTTATGTTTTTCCTTTTGGGTATGACGTAAAGTGTCGAGACACCTTATGTCTCTTCCATGTTGACCCAAACGGTCCTTATCTTTTTTCATTTTTATTTTGTGTTCTACTTTGGGGATGATGCAAAGCGTAGAGATGCCCTATGTCTCTTCCATGTTGACCCAAATGGTCATTATATTTTTCTCTTTTGTTTTCTATTTTCCTTTTGGGGATGAAACAAAGCGTAGAGACACCCTATGTCTCTTCCATTTTGACCCAAATGGATGTTGTATTTTTTTTCTTTTTTTTTGTGTTTTCCTTTGGGGATGATGCAAAGCATAGAGACACCCTATGTCTCTTCCATGTTGACCTAAAAACCCCCTTTTTATTTTCCTTTTCTCCTTCGTCTTTTCTTGTGCTTTTACTTTTGGGGATGATGTAAGGCATTGAGACTGAAATGTCTCCTTCATGTTGACCCAAAAGCTTTTTTCTTTTCACTTGTGTTTTCCTTCTAGGGACGATGCAAAGCATTGAGACCAGAATGTATCTTCCATGTTGACTCAAAATGGACTTTATTTTTCCTTTTCTTTTGCTCCCTTTGTGTCATTCTTCTAGTTCTATGTGCTTTGGGGAATGATGATAGTTCTGAGCTCTTTCATACAAAACATTGAAGCAATGAACATAATAACCCCAAATCCATAGATCCCTTATGTGTTTGGTGTGCTTTCTTCTCTTGGGGGAAACTACCTTCTTTCCTTGATTTTTCTCCTTCATCTTGAGCTGACATAGCCTAACTTTGAAACATATGACTTGGCATAGAGCATTCCAAGTTGGCTATCACATCTTGTTTTCTTTTTGCATTTCCTTTTCTTCTCTACTTTCAAGTAATTTCTCACAGAACAATGTGTAGCAATTCCTTTAAAGTGGGGGCATACTTTACCATTATTTCATTTGCATTCTTAGCAAATCCTTGTCATTGAAGTGATGAATTTGTCACTTTATGGATGAAATTGGGTGTGATGTCTTTGATAAGTGTGATCTATATGAGCATATTGCATTCCTCTTGGTGGTTTGATGCAACACACTACATCCCCTAAGTTGTGAATATACTATTCTTTGATTGGTCCTCTTTTGGAGACATTAGACATAATGTTCCCTAAGTGACTGACCTTGCATAAACTGAACAAGACTCCTTTGAGCATATTACACATGGCATTCTCATTCAACCACCTTGCATAACACAACTTGCATGCCTATGAAGATGTCTTATTTGTTTGGCCACCTTGCATAGCACAACTTGCATGCCTATGGTGCCATCCTATTTTGCTTATAAAACTTAAACTATCATTTACATTTTCTTTAGCTTTGTGGTGCCTTGTTAAAGTTATCAAGTGGGTATAGCTTTGGCATGGTTGAGCGGGAAGCCCAATGAGTGGCATGACTTTTCCCCATAGCCACATTTTTGCATGTTTGTGAGTGCATATTAACTAGTTTATGTATCTAACTCTTTTTGGGCTTTTTCACCTTGTGGACAACTAGTTATGTGGCCCCAGAGTGAGTTCACAAAGAGTTGGAATCTTGTGATGAAGTGAAGAAGGATAATACTGTTTCGTATATTTGTAGTGAGGGTGGCATTGTGTCATATCTTGAATGGTTGAATGGGCCCAAATAAAATATTTCAATTCAATTTGTTGAATCTTGGAATCAAAGATATGTTTAGCTAGGATGACACATTTTCATTTTCAGACAATCAACCTAGATATCTTTTTATAACTAGTTGGATTGATGATCGAAGCTTCACTCAATTCATTACAACACTTGTGTGTTCCTTTGTCCTTACATTCAATCTGTCATGGGATCTTCATTCTAGGGGCTTGATCATCCTCCTTTTTTGTTGTATTTCACATTGCTAATGTAAGCACATTTGAACCTTATTCTCGTTGATGTTCACAACTACTTTAGTGTGAGGAAGCAAGTTTTATCACTAAAGTGGGGGCTAAATGTACCATCAAAAAATGGACCCTTCACATTTTCATGGTCTTTAGGTCTTGTTTGATAGTGTTGGAGCTATGATTCTTTAATTTTATGATGCATCTTGGCTTGAGCATGCTTATTTTGGTGCTAAAATTTAAAGAATGAAATCTTGTGAAGGTGTTGTGAAGTGTTGTAAAACATTTCTACATTCTTCTAGACTTTATTTAATGTAATTAAACTAAAAACCACCTTTTCACTCATTAAAAAGTCCTATTTTGAAGTGTTTTAAAGTCTTGTAACAAGATTTCATGCTTTTCTATGCATATTTTCACTATTTACACCCTTCTCATGCTTTATTTTGTCTCTTTATGCCCTCATATGCTTATATTAAGTGTAGTTTTTGGTCCTACCCTAACAAACAACATTAAACATAACATTATTTTTGACACTTGGTTTTGGGTCCCAGGTGGGACTCATTCACCAAGGGTGGTGAATGAGTCCCAATTGGCCCCAAATTCAAAATATTCCAAAATTTCTTTCAATATTTTACTCAAATTCACTTCATGTCAGCTTGTGATGAGGCATGAAAAGATACTAAGGACCAATAATTGTATAAATATATGTTTTTAACCTCATTTTACATCCTCCCATAATCTCCTACAACCTCCTCACTCATTACACAATCAAGTAATCAAGCATTTTGCATCTTCAATTCAAGCACTTTCAAGAAATTTGAGCAGCCATTGACATCACTTTAGATTTGCATATTCAAGGATGTGGTATGTTTGTAATACTTGCATGTTATTCATTTATCATTTCCTTTCCATGACATTCATTTCTATTGGGTTTCATTACCAAAGTGGGGTTTGACTAAGGCAAACCCCTATTCACTAACCCCCCAACATTTTCCCCCTTTGTGCATGTGTATTTGTGGCTTTGTTTTATAGATTTAACAGGTTTAAAGGTAAGTAGGAGGCATTTTTCCATAGTGTGTCAATGAGTTTGACTCGAAACTAGACAGTTGAATCCTAATAGCAATATCATAAGGTTTAAAGGTGTTAAAAAGTAGAATTCAAGTCAACTTATCACCTCTTCAAGCATTTTGAGCATTTTTAGCCCATTTTCTACAGAGTTGATCCCAACAACCTAACATTTAGACATTGCCAAATTTGGAGTAGTAGTGTTGTCTCTTTATTTTTCATAAATCTTGGGGAGGACTAATTCGCCACCTTTGGTGAATGAGTCCCACTTGAAATCTAAAAATCTACATTTTGTCAGAAATCAACTCCCGATTGTCAGAAATCAGTTCTTGACACTTTTTCAATAGTAGGACTAATTCGCCACCCTTGGAAAATGAGTCCCACTGTGAAAAAAATAAAAATAAATCATCAACATTCTAGACACTCCAGAAATCTCACACAATTTCCAAGTACACTCAAATTTCACCTTGTACCTTATGTTCTGCATATTTCTTCCTATTTCTTCATCTTTCATAGTTGTTTGCATATCATAGTGTATTTTCAAACATAGCTTAAATTGCACTTTTGCATTCATTTTAGATTATTTTATTGATTCAATTGCATTTAGTTTAGTTCATTTACATAACATCACATTACATACATCCTAATTTGAATGTGCAAAAGCATTTTAGAACCCAAATCTCTCTTTTTCTAAGTGGAAAATCTTAGGAAAAGAGCAAGTATTTCGGGTTGCTAAAATCTATGTTATATTTTATGCTAGCCATGGTCCTTTTTTGTACCCAAACACACTAAATCAATCTAAAGAAAATTCAACCAACATAATCCCTTAAGAGTCTAAAGTGCAAAATAGTTGCAAACTTTAGCACGGTGTTACTCAAATATCCTGACGCATAGAAATTTCTCATCTGAGCCTATGGGATCATGTTGAGCCCATCTCCAATAATTGTAACACATTGAAATTTGTAGGTCAAGCAGTACAATGCATAAAATCAAAATAAACCTACACTAACAACAAAGAACAATGGAATATAAAGCATGAATAGAAGAACGATCTCACCAAATATCTATGTAATTCCATGAATAACCTCAATTGAACTTCTCCATTTTGTCATTGAATGATAATTGCCCTCATATTTCTTTTAAGTGTGCAATTATAGCCTCATGATAGTGTTATTAGAAAAACATCGAAGATTCTAAAGTTGATTGCTTTCAGAACTCATAAAATTTTGGGAGGAGGAATAATGATGAAGATAAAGCCAATTTATAGAAAATATGATTTTTGAATGACAGGCTTAGATTGAAAGATAAATTGATGATTGAGATTAAAAGATGTGACATGAATTTTAATTAGGATTGAATTAGTGAGAGTTAAAAATTATAAAAGATGGAGATTAAATTAAATGATAATTTAATCTTTAGTTAAGAATTTTCAAAACTCAGAAGAATAAAGTTTGCATGCTATGATAAAGATTGTCGAAGATAGAAGATGAGAATAAATTAATTAAATAATTAAATTCATATAATTAATAAAATTTTGCATGTAGAAGATAAGAATACATCTAGATAATTGAATGATTAACCAGAAAGTTTGTTTGTTAAAAATAATCAAATATTAAATTAGTAGATAATTGACGAATCTAATTAAATCTACACTTAAGTGATAAATGATTAATTCGATAATGAAAGAGATTATCTAATCACAGAGGAATATGTCATGGATAAACTCTTTTATGAATTAAATAAAAATTTAGTTCAACATTCAATATTTTGCATTAAATTAAAAATAAATAAAGATTTGTTTAATTAAAGATAGAAAAGGCTAAAGAATAATTAAACAATTAAAGTGATTATTTAATTATAGTTGAAAGTGTGATAGGAATTAATTAAATAATTCAAAATGATTATTTAATAGAGGATAGATTTAATTAGCGATGTAATTAAATAAAGAATATTTATTTAATTAATCAAGGAAGAATGAAGGAAAGAATGAATCAATTAAATTATTTAATTATTTAATTAATAAAGGAAAAATGACTTTAGAAAATAATTAAACAATTAACAATATTTAATTATGAAAATGAAGATTAGAACTATGATGAAAATTAGAGTCGTAGGCCTAGGACAATTTTTAGTGTCTACAGTTTGCCCCTCTTTGACAAAATGTCATTGCAACGTTTGCATTGAAGAATAAAAAATAGCATGCCCCAGTTGTGCCCTAGTGTGAAATAGGTAAGGGTATGCCCCCTTTGGAAAAATGGATTTTTTATGAAAAATTGAAAACAATTTGGAAAGTTTCCCGATTAGGTAATTTGATACCAAAAGTTTGATGGTGATGACAAAAATCAGTTTTGGCAAGGTTTGGTATGTGAAATGATCATTGGAAGTGTGTAAATAGTGTAGCCAATACAAAAGTTTGAGAGAAAAGCCTCCAAAACCCTAGGTATAAATAGGAAGTGGGTGAAAAATGAATTCATTTGCACCCCTCAAGTTTGAAAAAATTTGATTTTGGTCTAGAGCCATCCAGCAGAATGTCATTTGTTCCATACATAGAGCATCACAGATATTGCATCAGGACTTTCCAATGGCTAGGCTATGTAGGACCCCCAATATGTACCCCAAAACCAACCTTTGAATTTTCAATTTTCATGCATTTTTTTGATGTTAAAGTTTAATTGTTAAATGCATCATTTTGGGTTCAACGCATATGCATTCGTATGCGATGGATGTGCTCATGATATGACACATATGTAGAAACACGTTAGGGATAGTTTTGTTTTAAATTTTGATCAACACTTTTCCTTTATTTTTACACCACATTTGTTATTATGCACCACATTTGATAGATAGAGTTTCACATATGTATCAATGCACCACATTTGATTTTTTAACGCATATGCATGATTTCCCACATGTCTGCTTTGTGTGTTGTTAAATGATGCATTTCAATTTTCATAATGCATTTGTAATGTTAAATGATGCATTTGCATCATGTAACACATTTGATAATAAAACAACTCATTTTCCTATCAATTTTCTTTGAGTAAAAAAAAGCTTCATGTTTCATACATGAGGTATTTATTATGCATTTGAAAATTGTTTTAGATTTGATATATACCTAGGATTCAAGGCCAACAACATACAAGTTGTGGGACTAGCTGCGTAGTGTAGAGAGACATGCTATATGTCATCTTGGACTACATCATGTGACATTTATGCCCACCATTCAGGAAAACCAAGGGATTCTCACTCATTATTATGAGCATGCAGACGTCAAATAACTCAGTATCTAGAATTATGAGATAAGATGACATGTATTGGAAAATAGATATGAGTGGATGGATTGTTTATTATGTATGTTGATTGGTGGGATTGTGGTACTAGACCATCAAGGGCATGGGTTTCCTATGGGTTGGGGGGAGATGTTGGTAGGGATGTTAGAGAGGTAGGTTGTATATGCATGGGTCCATTTTCTCCTAGCGATGTTATACTTCCATTTGCACAACATAGCTTACAAGGAGGTGCAATCAATGAGCTATGGGACTAGGTTATTGATGATATGGGCATGGGAGCACATTGTTGTCTTTTTCCCAATGGTCACATATGAGCTTGATGATCGATCTCCTTATGTATTTTGATATGTCAAGACCATCACACAGACTCATGTTGGAGACACCGAATATTAGAGGCACATGATTGACACTCTTGTTCAATTTATATGGTTGTCATACATTGATTGTGCATAGTGGTGGAACAAGCATTGACACTTTCCTTTTTGTTGATAGACATGATATTTGATCATGAGGACTATTTTTACAGTTCATATCATTCAGAGACACCTACCAGACAAAGTGCTTTGATAGTTTGGTGAGGCACAAGATGTGCCATGGGGCTGAGTTGAGCTTGCCCAATCTTCTAGGGAGGTTCCTCTATGGGGGCCATAGATTCCTATAGCAATAGTGTAAGAAGCTATAGATGAATTGCAGCTAGTACACTGGGTATGGAGGGGTGGAGCTGTGGATACTGAGACAAAAGTAGAATATGATTCTTGGTGGGCACAATATGGGCTTGTGCCTTTGACAAATCTTGATCAACTAGTTCCTGCAGAGCATTGAGGGACAAGCCCATGGGTTTAGCCTAGTGGTAGGGGAAGTGGTAGAGGTGGTAGAGGTGATGGAGATGATGGGAGAGGAGGAGGTGGAGGGCTGGTCGATGGGTTCGAAAAGGCAATGGGAGCTAGGGTAGATATTTATCACCCATCTATGAGGGTGAGAGGGAGGGAGAGGACATACACATGTTGGAGGTGGGTGGAGGGGTAGAGGCCATTACTGAGGAGGCCATTGGGGAGGAGGCTATTAGGAAGGAAGCTGTCAGAGAGGAGGTCATTGGAGAGGAGGAGGTCATGGGTGAGGAGGCCAAGTTGGATACCCTTGATCTATTATGGGTAGGATACAAGGATGTTGATGATGATCCTAAAGAGGAGATGGGGGATCAAGAGATATGAGATACAAATGGAGAGGGATAATGCCTACTTGGAGAGAGATTAGGCAGTGGCATGGAGGTAGCAGATCGAGTAAATATTTGTGGAGTTTATAGCTCTTTGTAGTAGACCAGCTACAACTATGGCACCAAAGTTGGTTAGGGCTAGTGATAGGGAGAGATATTATAGAGATTTGTATGAGCAAGAGGTACCTCCTAAGAGATGGGCTCCTAGTAATTCTTAGGTTCTTAGCAATAGATCATGGAGCAGGTCATTGCATAGAAAATCCTAGAGCACTACTGGTGTTGTAGGACCTCACAAGTTAGGACCTTATGATAGGTTTCCTTCTGTACAACTATCATCAACACCTCCCCGTTAGTCACCACCTCATTCTCCTCATCAAAGTACTGGAAGTTCAAACTAGGGATATGTTATATATTTTTAGACATTTTATTTTGTTTATAGAGTCTGTGAGCTCCATTTTGAGAGATACATTATGACATTGTATTGACACTTTTTGAGTGATATATATCATTTTTGGTGGCGATTATATGATATGCAATTCTTTATATTATTATCTAGTCTTCTATATGATATTCAATCTTCTATTATGCATGTGTTATGGATGCCAATGTTTATGTTATGATGTTAATTCAGCCTATGATGTTATGTTGATTCTATATGATGATGTATGTATGCAATTTTATGGTATTATAGATGTCATGTATGCATTTATGATTATGAGATGTAATGTGATTTGTGTATTTACAATGCCATGTAAATATATTTATTGTGAGATTATGCTATACAATTAGGATGGTGAATGCATGTTATCTCATGGATTCCTAGATGTTATGGATGTCTATATTTTTTTGTTTTCAAATGTTGCATATATGTATGATTTACTATGTATATATGTATGAAAATTTCTAAATGATGTTTCTAACATGGATACATATGCAGGATGCTTTATGTTTGGTGTATCACAAAACTCTATCATAATGCAAGAAAGAAGAAATGTTATTGTGACAAAGATAAATAGTAACATAAAAGGAATTGATCTTAGTACAAAAAATCTTCAATCTTTTGCTAAAACATAATAGGCCTTGCGTTAAATCATCATTGGGTGTTAATTTATACAAATGGACAACAAATGCCATGATATGAGATAGACCAAGATGTGCAAGGTCATCCATCTGCTAAAATAGATAGTCGTAGACAAGGAATGTCCTAATGCATACTAAGGGAAAAGTTGCCTCACTCTTTTTGTCAAGACAAACCGCAAAGAAAAAAAAAAAACATGAGTCATGAGACATCATTTCTCCTTTAAATCCTTCATTGGACATCCTTGAGGAATTTACTAACCTGACTCAAATACATCCAAAAGATAGTCAAAAAACAACAGTCAAAGAAAAAGAATCTTAATACATCCTTGCTTCTCTAAATCCTTCATGGGACATCCTCGAGAAAGCTAGTAACTAGACTCAAAGACAAATCCAAATGAAAAGATAAGACAAAATAAGCCATAATGTCAACAACCAATAAAAATATTTGCCAAAATTTAATCTTATTTTTGTTTAATTGTCTAGGAGATTGATAAGATGATTGTTTGATAAAGCCTAGGTTTAGGAAGGACACACACCATATAAGATGTTGAGTCTGGTTTAGATCATGTGACTATCTATATAAGGCAATGATGGCCTTGTTTTAGAAAGACACATATCGTATAAGACGTTTAGTCTGTTTTCGATCATGTGGCCACCTGTATAAGGCAATGATGATTGTTTGACTAAATGATCATGTCTATTTCCAGGAAGGACATAGGTTGATTATTTTTCTTATTGATTTGGTAATTTATTTATTTTTGACTTGATGACCTTGTTGATTTATTTGTCTTGTTGATGAGTGACTTTTCTTGATGTTCTAGCAATTGTTTGTGTTTGACGACAATGTTTGACTTATTTTGACTAATACAATGAACCCTAAAGGACTAACCTAGTGCGACCTCAGGTGTTCATCAATTGGTGCTCTTTCCTACATTATACACGTAGAGATTGCATAGTTCAATAATGACAAAGACTGATTGGTGTGACTGACTCTGACTTTGTTTTTGGATTTTTGACATGTTTTTATTTTTTTGTCCTTTTGAAGTTTATGATGTTTTTGGATTTTTTAGGACATTTTGTTATGTTTTTGGGTTTTTTTTCAGGAGATTTTTTGACATTTTTAGATTTATGAGGATCAAGACAAATGCATGTGAATGATTGCTATAATCAAGAGAACAAGCATGCACAAGAATCCAAGGACAATCATGATCTTGCCCCTAGTGAAGTTGAAAACCAATTGATAGGTCATGAGGATGATGACAACGTTGTTTGACATGGGAAGGACACATTCCAAAACAATGTGAGGATGATAATAATGTGACTAATGGATCAAGGTTTGCAACAAGGATAGAAACAAAGCCAAGGAATATTTTGGATGATGCACTAGGATGCATATCAAGATTGTATGGATTGGGCTTGTTGCATTTAGAATGATTTTTTAGGATTGGATGGGATGATTGAAGATCCTTAGACCATTGACAAGGGAAAAACCAAGGCATGTGATAGGTATGAATAGATGATGTGTGGCTTTGGTAAA
The DNA here is from genome assembly GCA_007258455.2 of Sequoia sempervirens. Lineage (NCBI taxonomy): Eukaryota > Viridiplantae > Streptophyta > Pinopsida > Cupressales > Cupressaceae > Sequoia > Sequoia sempervirens. Next base: position 153,751,778 of record VDFB02379711.1, on the reverse strand, counting down.
AAATAAGTAACATGAGGATTTTTGGTTAGAAAAAATTATCATATGGTCTCCAAGAACTATGTCATATAAGGATAACTCATTTTCTTCAAGGTATGGGTTTGGAAAATGCTATGAAGGCTATGACATGATATTTCGTGGATAGTGTATGGCGAACGGATAGACATGTCAAGAGTTTTTACAAAGCATGATTTATGTTTGTACCCTAGTCCTTATCAAGATCAAAGTAGGTGGGAAAATGGATGAATACATGTCATACGAAGGCTATGGGAGATGAGACAACTTTCTCCAAAGTGTAATGGTCCACATAGATAATTTCTTACACATGGTTCATGTTTGTTGGGTTTTCATCATGGTACTTATCCAAAGCACCATAAGCATTATTTTTACTATTGGATAAAAAATTTCTCTTGGTTGTTTTTTTTTGTTCTTTTTGGTGTCACAAAGATGCCTATTTTCCAGATTTTCATCAAAGTGACAAATTTTCTAATTTTTCAATTTTTTTGTATTTTTTTTCTAGATAGCCTTGATGCTTTAGTTGATCACTGATTGTGTTGAATCCATTGATGGTATTGATGTGGAGACTATGGTCATAATATACCAATAATGACCTTGATGAAGCAGTTTCCTTGTCAGGATCATAACATTTGCATACTATTGATTGATGTCATTGTGATCCTTGTTGATAATAGTGTTGGCCTTTTCACAATATGCACATCGTGATAGAGTGCTATGAGAGTCCTTACAATAAAGAGTTTCTACCAAGATGTGATTGATTTTTAACATGGGAATTTCGGACTTTAGGTGAGATGTAGGATTATGACAAATAATGGTAGATGTGGGAGGATTGTTCAAAAGTTTAGATGAATCACTTTTTATTTTCCAAACATGGGATGTTGGATGGAAGATTTTGGAATTTTTATTGGGATATCATTTGGAACCAACACTTTAATATTCCTTGCTTGATGATCATCTTGAAGGAGGTGGACATTTATTATATGTGGGAGTCCTCTTTTCTTGTGGCTCCAAATTTTGATTGACTATTACTTTTGAACTATTTTCTTTGCTTGATCCATTCTTCTTTGAGATCCATTTTAAATTAATTTATCCACTTGGATTTTTTTTTATTCAATGGCCCTTGAAATTTTATTTTGAACTTTGGATTTGTAATAATTTTATTTTTGTTGGTTCCAAATGGAAGGTTTGTTCATGTTGGAATAACAGTTTATGGTGTGGATGGAAGGAGTGTTGACAACAACCTTATGGTAAGAACTACTCATGGGCCTCATTTTGATGTTTGTATCAAATAAATCTTCCCCAAATATTGAGGAGGTACCAATAACATCATTTGATTCTTTGACTAAGGAATAGCCAAGGCATTGATGTCTAGAATTTTCATAAAACTATATTGGTTCTCGAATGCCTTTCTCTTGTATGCCTAGTGCTTTTCCTTGATACTACATGTTTTGACATATTATCTTTGCAATGGGGTATTTTTCATTTTGGAAGCAAGATGTGAACCCATCATTGTGGAAACTATTGCCCGAAATATTCTCCTCTATGAGAAAGCACGATTTAAGAAAAGTGGTTGATCCTAGTTGATCTAGGATATTTTGGCATCATCATTTGTCAAGATTGTGTCTTCTTAGTCCCTTAAGACATCAATTTGTTTAATAATATATTTCGTGCCTTCATCTTTAACTTGTTCAATGATAGCTTCTTTATGTTCTTCTTGAATGTTGTTTATGTCATTTTTTTGATTATCTATGTGTCCCAAGGAGGCAAGTATATTATTTAGGGAAGTTTCAATATTTGGAGCTTGGATAGGGTCATCTCCAAGTGTTTGATCATGAATGGCATAAAGGTTGATGAGTGCATTGTTTTTGGATTTCTTGATCAATGGTAGTTTCTTGATCAAATACGGGTTTGTATTGAATGATATGGTTGTGAAGGGAATCTTGATCAATGATAGGTGTATTTTGGATGCCATGATTATCTAGGACTTCTTGGATAGAATTAAATATAGGATCATGGGATGGACTACTTTAATCTTGACATGAAGGTTAAGCTATGATGTCATGCTTTGGATTTTCCATTTGACACGTATCCTCAAGTTTAGTAGATGGGATGTGACTTTTGAGACCATGACTAGATGTATTTTCAAGACTTGATATAGATTGAGATAGAATGGATTGGAAGGGATTAGTGGATGAAGGACGAGGATATGACATGGAAGGTTGGAAGGGATTAGTGGAAAGTTTCTTTCCCTTGTCAAGGTTAGGATAGGAATGCCTAATAGATGTTTGTTATAGATTAATGGCATAGATTATGTCAACTGACTCTTTACAGTGAGGACATATGGTTGAATGATTAGGCCTTATGGATTGTTGGTAGGAAGGGTTTGTGGGTATTTGACCATGAGTTGACATTGATTCAATTTTGGATTGGATAAATTGTCTTTTGAACTCTATGGATTCTTGGTATTTACCATTATGGAGTAATTGGTGTTCAACTTAACTAGCAAGCATATCAAGGTAATTTCCAAACATGGTGGGGGATATGAGTGACCAGAAATTAGAGCTTTTAACGTCACTATTAGGTTTCAAAATACAGATGTAGTGTTTCAAATAGCAATTGTATTCCAGGTTTAACAGATGCATTGTTTATCAAGAGTTGCATTGTAATTTTTTGGAAAATGTTTTCTTTAATAGTTGATTGCATTTCATAGTAGCAGTTATAGTTCATAGTAGTAGATGTGGTTTATAGTAGTAGATGTTTATAAAAAGCAATTGCATTTCTCTATAGCAAACATCGTTTACTATGAATTTGCAAGTTTATTTCTATATGATTTTGATCAAATTTTGGAAAACATAAGACAGTTAAAAAACACTTTGTTTGGGTTTGGTTTTGATGTGAAAATGTTTAACTCCAAGAAGACAAGTATGATCCTATGGTTGTCCAGGACAATATCTGCAATGTTTCAACTTGGATTTCTCCATCTACACTTATTCAGAGTGGATGATTAGAAGCTTGACCACACTGGCTCCCATCCACAACACTCACTTCTTTGGCTCAACCAAGCTTTGAGTTCTCATCAATCTCCCATGACAATCTCTTCATCTCTACTAAGAACTACAAGTATGTGGGACGACTTCAAAGGTTCAACCTCTTGCACTAGAAAATAGAAGGATTTTGGTAATTTAAAAATAAATGGATTTTAATAAGGGTACCCATTCAAGTGGCTATATGTGAGGAAAAATTAACTTGTCTATATAGAAAATTTGCACTTGTTTTTCTACGTTTTCCATTAGAATTCACATTTATTTACCAGTCAGGAGTAGCATGGCTTTCACTTCATTGTTGATTTGAGTCACCTTCGGGTGAGTACTTTTTTCCACCAAGGAAGGCCCAGTTCTAGAGTCAATAACAATTTCTCTTACACCAAAGATTGCACAAATGACTAAGGGGAGAGGATACTATTTTTATTGAATTGAGTTTTTTAATCTAAAAAAAATGTGTAAACACACCAAACAAAGAGAATAGTGATTTATTTTAAGCACCAAATGAAATATGATCTAAACTAATGAGACAATTAGTTTCAAAATCAATATTCATCAAACGTCCTACATTAGATTTCATTAGTAGTTTAAATATTTGTCTTCATCAATCATCCTACAAAAATAGTTTGTATATTTTTCTTCTACGAATTGTCCTACAAAAACTATATTAACTCCAAAAAATCACATGATGTAAAATAGAAATTAGTCATATAACAAAAATATGTAATTATTAAAATTCAAAAATTAGAATTTCAGAAATCAAAAAATTATTTTTACCTTCCAAATGCATTGTAGGAAATCATAGATGTGTCATGCAAAGTTAGATGCATCACACAAAGTCATATATGTCACAGGAAGCCACATATGTGTCACAAAAAGTAAGATACATCACATGAAGCCACAAATGCATCACATAAAGTCATATGCATCATAAGAAGCCACAGATTCGTCATTCTGGCTTGTAAATGCATCACTTTAGCTTACAACCATAGAAAAAATCATTTTTTTCTTATAAAAAATGCTACCCATAACAAAAATATGTAGTATAATATATATGAAATTTTTTCTCTTGATATTTCCAGATGCAACCATGCTATTAATTTGACCTCAAAAGATTCCCAAAAGTGTGATTTGCAAGATTCTTCAAAAGTACCTACACCCTTCTAGATAAAAAAAACCAAAAGCTTCCAAACAAAGTAGTTCATGTTAGGTTCACCAGATGTAGCACAAGGAAAATTCACAGGTTAAGCAATACAATGCATAAACTCAAACTAAACCTATGCTAACAACAAAGAAAAATGGAATATAAAGCATAAATACAAAAATGATCTCACCAAACATCTATGTAATTCCATGAATAACCTCAATTGCACTTCTCCATTTTGTCGTTGTATGATAATTTCCCTCATATTTCTCTTAAGTGTGCAAGTATAGCATCATGATAGTGTTAATAGCAAAACATCAATGATTATAAAGTTGATTGCTTGCAAAACTCATAAGATTTCGGGAGGAGGAATAATGATGAAGATAAAGCCAATTTATAGAAAATATGATTTTCAAATGGTCCTAGGCTTAGATTGAAAGATAAATCAATGATTGAGATTAAAAGATGTGACATGCATTCGAATTAGGGTTGAATTAATGCGAATTAAAAGGCATAAAAGATGGAGATTAAATTAAATAATAATTTTATCTTTAGTTAAGACTGTTCGAATATCAGAAGAATGGGCATGTGCAGGATCATGGTATGCCAAACAGGCCCTTAAGTGGCAAAAAATTCAGAAAAATCAGTGTTAGGAAACTTGACGTAAATATTTGAATAAGTTATCTATATTATTTCAAAAATATGTAAGAATAGAATTTGTAGAAAATTGAATTTAGTTTCTAAAATACTAGGTTTATTTAAAATAAATAAAATCTATTTGGTGAAAATTTGAAATTTCAATGGTAGTACTTAAATTAAGAAGTAGGTGTCTGCGACCACCCTAACCATAATAAAATGATAAGGTAAGATTTTATATATAAGTAGAGGACTCATGGATGTGATGCATATTTTTTGTAATTTTTCCAAGTAAATAATTAATTATGAATTTTTATTACAACTTTTAGAAAATATAAAAACTTTGTGGTTTCAGTATAATCATAGTGTGATGCTCAAAAATATGATCAGTTATAAATGTTTTTTCAATAAGGACTTTAGTCATAATTCTAATAGAAAATGAATAATAATTATTTATTAAATTCAAATTAAATCATAATTTATATTTTTAGCTAAGAATCTCCTCTAAAACCCTTTTCGTTTCATTAAGAGTCATCACCACATCTACAAATATTGCCAGCATACCATGATGATGAGAATAAAATATAATGAAATTAATTTATTAATAGGGTATATGTAGGATCATCATGGAAAAAATAGGCCCTTAAGTGGCAAAAATTAGAAAAATCAGTGTTACAACTTGAAGTAAAAATTTGAATAAGCTATCTTTATTATTTCAAAATTATGTAAGAATAGAATCAGAAAATTGAATGTAGTTTCTAAACTACTAGGTTTATTTAAAAATAAATAAAATCCATTAGGTGAAAATTTGAAATTTCAATGCAATAGTACTTAAATTTGGAAAAATAAGAAATAGGTGTCTGGGACCACCCTAACCATAATAAAATGATAATATTTTTCTATAATATTTTATATATAAGTACAGGACTCAAGTCGGATGTGATGCATAATTTTTTATAATTTTTCTAAATAAATAATTAATTATAAAAATTGATTACAACTTTTAAAATATATAAAAACCCGTATGTTTGACTAGGGTTTGTGTAGGATCATCATGGAAAAAATAGGCCCTTAAATGGCAAAAATTAAAAAATCAGAGTTAGGCAACTTGACATAAATATTTGAATAAGTTATCTATATTATTTCAAAAATATGTAAGAATAGAATCTATAGAAAATTGAATGTAGTTTCTAAACTACTAGGTTTTTTTAAAGAAAAAAATCTATTTGGTGAAAATTTGAAAATTCAATGCAATAGTACTTAGATTTTAGGGAAAAAATAAGAAGTAGGTGTTTTTTGAACACCCTAACCACAATAAAACGATAACATTTTTTTATAATATTTTAGATATAAGTAGAGGACTCATGTCCCGATGTGATGCATATTTTTTTGTAATTTTTTTTCAAGTAAATAATTAATTATGAATTTTTTATTACAAATTTTAAAAAATAAAAAAACTCGTGTGTCTGACCACCTTAACTTCATCAAAACTTCATAAAATTATTATTATTATTTTTAATCCTATAGTATACGAAGCATAGAATGTGATGCATGTTTAAGATTCAAAAAATGTGATACCGTTTGAAAGCTATAGATATTTTTTCAATCAACCTATCAATCAGGACTTTAGTCATAATTTGAATAGAAAATGAATAATAATTACTTACTAAATTGAAAGTAAAGCATAATTTATATTGCTGAAAAGCTGAAAATCTCCTTTAAAAACCCTTTTTGTTTCATAAATTTTTGGTTAAAAAAAGGTCGTCAGCCACATACCCATCATATTGTCACTTTTTGGCCCATCATGATCCTACACATACCCACTACCTTGGTCAAAATTTCATGAAATTTAATTTTTAGTTTTGTAATCCTATAGTATGTGAAGCATGTTTTGGATTCAAAAAATGTGATACCGTTTGAAAATTATAGATTTTTTTCAATCAGCCTATCAATCAGGACTTTAGTCTCAATTCTAATAGAAAATAAATAATAATTATTTATTAAATTCAAATTAAAACATAATTTATATTGGTGGAAAGCTAAGAATCTCCTCTAAAAACCCTTTTTGTTTCATCAATTTTGGGTTAAAAAAAAGTCATCAGCCACATAACCTGTAAATACCTATAATATTGCCACTTTTTGGCCCATCATGATCCTGCACATACCCAATACAAGTTTACATGTAGAAGATACGAATAAATCTAGATAACTGAATGATTAACCTAGAAAGTTATTTTGTCAAAAATAATCAGATATTAAAAGAGTAGATAACTGACTAATCTAATTAAATCTATACTTAAGCAATAAATGACTAATTAGATAACAAAGAAACTATATAATCATAGAGGAATATGCCATGGATAAACCTTTTTTATGAATTAAATTTTAATTCAAAATTCAATTTTTTGGATTAAATTAAATAAATATTTATTTATTTAATTAAAGATAGAAAAGGCTAAAGAATAATTAAATAATTAAAGTGATTATTTAATTATAGTTGAAAGTGTGATAGGGATTAATTAAGTAATTCAAAATGATTATTTAACAGAGGAGAGATTTAATTACCATTGTAATTAAATAAATAATATTTAATTAATCAATCAAGAAAGAATAAAGGTAAAAATGAATTAATTAAATAATTAAACTTATTTAATTAATAAAGGACAAATAACTTTAGAAAATAATTAAAAAATTAACATTATTTAATTATGAAAATGGAGATTAGAATTATGATGAAAATTAGAGTTGTAGGCCTAGGACAACTTTCAGTGTGTACAATAATCTCTCTTAATTTTTGCTAGATCTAAGAGGCGTTTTCTCATGGTGGTGAATTTTCACTTGGGAAAAATGTTGTAAAATGCAAGGAGTTGAAAGTTGTAAAGTGGTGTAACTTTCATTCTGCAAATCATGTGACCAAATGAACTATTCCAATGCATCCAAATGGGTATGTTTAGGCTAGGCATGGTCCTCTTTCACACCCAAACATGTTGAATCTATCTGAGTTGCATTCAACTAGCAGAATCCCTTAAGAGTTAAAAGGGAAAAGTGGTTGAAAACTTTAGCTTGTTGTTACTTTGTTATCATGATGCTTATAAAATTCTTGTCTGAGCCTATGGGATCACATTGAGCCTCTCTACAATAATTGCTCTAGATTTTCATTATCTCAAATATTTTTTCCAATAGTGGAAAATTTTCAGTTGAGGAAAAAGTTGTCAAATGCAAGTAGTTGAAAATGTAAAGTGGTGCAACTTTCATTCTACAACTCATGTGACCAAAAAAACTATTCCAACAATCTTGGGTGGGTACTTTTATGCTAGGCATGGTTCTCTTTCACACCCAAACATGTTGAATGGATCTGATCTACATTCAACTGGTAGAAATCCCTTAAGAGTCCAAAGTGTAAAATGGCTACAAACTTTAGCATGTTGTATTCAGATATCATGATGATTAGAAACTTATCGTTTGAGCCCATGGGATCATGTCGGGCCCCCCTACAATAACCTCTCTCAAATTTCACTATCTCAGAGGTGTTTTCCCATTGTGGCAAATTTCACTTTGCTCAAAAGTTATCAAATGAAAGTAGTTAAAAGTTTCAAAGTGGTGAAACTTTCATTCTGTAACTCATGTGACCATATGAACTATTCCAACATGTTTGGGTGGGTAATTTTATGCTAGGCATTGTCAGATCTTCTACATCCAAACATGTTAACTTGTTTTGAGCTACATTCAACTGGTAGAATCCCTTGAGAGTTGAAAGTGAAAAATGGATAAAAAATTCAGCATGCTTTTATTCGGATACCATGATGCTTAAAAAATTCTTGAACTAGCCTATGGGATTGTGTTGGTGCCCTCTATAATAACCTCTCTAACGTTTTGCTATATGGGAGGCATTTTCCTATGGTAGCGACTTTTTGCTTGGAGAAAAAGTTATCAAATGTAAGTAGTGCAAAGTTGCAAAGTAATACAACTTTCATTCTAGAACTCTTGTGACCAAACAAACTATTTTGACATGTTCGGGTGAGTACATTTACACTAGACATAGTCTCGCACCCAAACATGTCGAATTACTTTGAGCTACATTCAACCAGTCAAATCCCTTAAGGGTCTAAACTAAAGTTGTTGTCATGGAATAGTACACCCTTGTTGAGATGAAAAACTTAGCCTAGAAATGAAACATTTGATCTAGATATTCAATATCCATGACATATGGTTTTTTGTGCTCTAGAGTTATAAAACATGATGTTGCAGCAATTATAGGACCATGTTTCTCAATGATTTTTCATGTTATTTCACACATAGAAAATGGAAGGATGTTTTTTAACTTATTTAAATGATGAATATGGGATAAATGTGTTAACTGCACATGGGTGATACATCCAAAAATCAATCTTATATTTTTTTTCATACACATCTAATATCTTTAGAATATCATTAAAACTGACTTGTGCATTGATTTCATTTAATGATGTCAAGTGTTGTGATATTAGTAGATGCAAATAATTTTTTTTGTTTGGATCAACAACTATCATGTGTTTTTATGCATGCTCATACAAGTTCATATAGGTATATATATGCTCGTGAGGTTTGAAACATCCACTTTTTCTATAGATGCAAATGCAATGATTACTAAGCTTTAGAATTGGAACCATTAGTTTTTGGATGCCATCCTTAGCCATGAATCAAAAGCAATACATTTTTCTATGATATTTTTTATGGGAAGGATCTCTTACAATCCATTTGAAACCTTTTAGTGTTAAAGTCCTTGCCACTAGACAACAATATAACTCAAGAAGCATAGTGCATACAAAAAAATACAGGAAGTATACACATGAATTATACATTGGAAGCATGAAGCATACACATGAATACAAGAAATATACATGAAGTATACACATGAATAAGTGAAGCATAAATGTGAATAAGTGAAGCACAAGTAATTGAAGTATTGCAAAGCATAAAAAACCACTAGGAATGGACCTTATTTACACAATACACATTAGATGGGGCTTATTGATCAATTGATAGTAATTAATTAAGTATTAGATGTAATGAAAATTCATGCCTAAAACATTTAAGTGTACAATTTACACAATATGTATGATAACATCATTCAAGAAAGGTAGTAGCAAAATAAGATTTTCTTTAATCAAAAATTCGTATGGCTAAATAATGATATATATTGATAAAAGTATATACAATATATCCAAAAAAGCTATATAGGATTAGTACAAAAGAGTCATATGGACATAAAATGTCACATATATATTGATAGTACAAAACATATGTTCCAAAATTCCACATAGGCATATAATAAATGACCCTAATACATATTCATTTCCCTCTAGGGGAAGGAAAAATATCTTGTGTTCCTTTGAAATTTGGCTAGGTGGAGTTCCTATTGGGTCTCTTGTCTTATGAGCATGCTCACTAGTCCTCCTCTCTTCACTCTAAACCTTCAACTAATACAATAAAAAGTGAAGATGTTAATACATAAAAATTGAATTATGGAATGACATATAACAAAATATAATCACTTATCACATACATATAGTCATCATGCACATTTACAACATTACCACACCCACGATCTAGAGTGACAACCACCTATAGCAACCATGAAGATAGAAATTAAACTACGTAAGAGTATCATGAAATTTTTCTATAATAGACCATAAAAGAAAATATAATGTCAAATCGACTAATTTGTTGCATACATCTCTCAATGGATCAGAATTGGCTACTGCTACAAAAAATCCATGGTGCATTGTGCCACCAACATCACTAGGGTTGTCTAAAGTCAACAACTGCAAACGAAACAACATATCTAATAGTAATATAAAGAAGTTTAGGTAGTCCCTTTATAACTTTCATAAATGAAAGAGTAAATGGTTGGCCTTAGTTGAGACTATAGTGTAGTGCTTATAGATCACAGAATGGTGAAAGTACTAAGTCCACTGGGATAGTTCAAACTCTTGCAAATGCCAAATTTTACTGTTCATTAAGATTCATATTGTATATGCTAATGAACTAATGCTAATGAGGGCATGCTGTCAACATAGTGATAATGCCACAATGAATTTCACATGAATGAATTGAGGATTACTATGTTACTAGTAGCTTTAAGAGGGATAATGGAACATACAATGAATTAAGATGATTCTAGGGTTTTACTATAGCACATGAAGTTGGTTGTTGAGGTGTGTAGAATTAATGAAGAAGACAAATTTGGTCAATAATGAGTGGAAGGAAATATTTATTCTAATGGTGTATAGGATAAAATTTGGATGGAGGTGCTATAGTATAGAAGGGATAAAGAGACAAGACCAATAGGGGATAATGGAACATATGGTGAAATAATAGAGGGTACAATGTGATGGGAGTCAAATGAAATAATGGAACATGGGATGGATTAGAATAGATTAATGGGATGGGTTAGAATGGGATAAAAAAATATAGCATGAACTATTAGAAGTTAATGGGATGGGATTAGGAGGGAATAAACAAACATAGGGTGAATTAGGGAGAGATAGTGGGACAAAACCAAGAGGGGATAATGGAACATAAGGTGAAATGAGAGAGGGTAATGGGATGGGAATTGAAGGGTTTAATGGAACATAGGATGGACTAGTATAGATTGATGGGATGGGCTAGGATTGGATAAAAAAATATAGGGTGGACAATTAGAGGTTAATGGGATACAATTAGTAGGGAATAATGCAACATAGGGTGAATTAGGAGGTGTCTAGGGTTTCGCTATAGTACATGAAGTGTGAACTTGACCTATGTGTAGTAATAATAGAGAAGAGTTATATAGGATGAAACATGGATAAAGATGATATAACATAGAATGGATAAAGGAACATAGGGTGGAACATAGAGGATCATGGAACATCTAGGGTGAAATGATAATGGGTATAATAAGATGGGAGTAGAAGGGCATAAAGATGCATAGGATGGATTAGAAGATATTAGTGGGATGGGCTAGGAGGGGATCATGGAAAATGGGTTGAAATATTAAATGTTAATGGGATGGGATTAGGAAGGAATAAAGGAGCAAAAATTGAATTAGGAGAAGATAATGTGACACGATCAAGAGGGGATGATGGAACAAAGAATGGACTAGTAGAGATTAATTGGATGAGATAGGATGGGATAATAATTTTTTTTTGTAGTGAACTATACTAGAGGTTAATGGGAAATAATTAGTGAACCATTGATTTTTTGGCTCCTATGGACAACTATTGCTCTTCTAGGGTTTTTCACCTAAAAGGAGAGACATAGGAGTTAAAATGCTAATGTTTCATTCAAATTATGCAATGTGTGATGTTGTCTAACTTAAATGAAGTTAACTAAACACAATTTACTAATACAAATGAATAAAAATGAATGAAAAAGTGATATTTAAGTTATGTTTGAAAACACAATGTGTAATGTAAATAATGAAGTAAATGAAGAAATTATGCAGAATAGAAAGGAAAGGGATGAATCTAAGTGAACCTGGGAGAAGTATGATGAATCTAGAATGTTGGGAATGCTGACTGAAATCACTAATTTTTCATAGTGGGACTCATTCACCCAAAGTGGTAAATTAGTCCTCCTCTTGGTGAAAAACTGTCGGAAGCAAGTTTATGTCTGTCAAGATTTGGAATTTGAATAAATTTAGATTTTCAGTCCTAAGGTGGGTCTCATTCACAACAACTAGTAAATCAGGGACTTTCCCATTTTTTTAAAAATCAGGAGACAACTCTGCAATACCAAATCTAGAAATCACTGCTTGTTGGGTTGTCGAAGTCAATTTTATAGGAAACATACATAAAACCTTCTCCAAGCTTGAAATAGACTTAAGTTGACTTGAATAACCTAGTTGAATTGTAAACCAATCTTCAACACCAAAAATATTGTCAAATTTGTATACCTAGGTCTACAAACAAACATGTAATAGGGGAAAATGGTTTGAGGTTAGTGAATAGGAGTTTGCCTTGGTCAAAACCCACTTTTGGTAATCAAACCATTAATGAAATAATGAAATGCAAAGGAATGATAAACTAACAACATGCAATTGCTATTAGCTTAACAAATTCTTTATGATGCAAGTTTGAAGTAATGTCAATGGCTACTAAAAAGTGCTTGAATAGTGCTTGAATTGATGTTGTAAATTGCTTGAATGCTTGAAATGTGAGATGGAATGCTTGAATGGATGAGGAGATTGTAGGAGGATGGAAAATGAGGTGAAAATCACTTATTTATACACACTTATGCCTTAGTTACCCATTCATGCCTCATCGTAGGCCAACATCAAGTGATTTTGAATAAAATCTTGAATGAAAATTTAAAATATTTGGAATTTGGGGCCAAGGGGGACTCATTCGCCACCCATGGTGAATGGATCCCACCTAGGACCTAAAAATATTTTTTGGGAAATATGTTGTATTTAATGTTGTTTGTTAGGATAATACTAAAAAATGCACTTAATTAAGCATATGAGAGCATAAAGGGGTCAAATAAAGCATGAGAAAGGGATAAATAGTGAAAATATGCCTAGAAAAGCATGAAAGCTTGTTACAAGACTTTACAACACTTCAAAATAGGTTTTTTTGATGAATAGAAAGGTGATCTTTAGGTGAATTGTAATAAATGGAGTCTAGAAGAATGTAGAAATGTCTTACAACACTTCACAACACCTTCACAAGACGTCATTATTTGAGTTTTAGTACCTAAATAAGCATGTTCAAGCTATGTTACAACATAAAATCAAATAAAAATAGAAAAACACCATGAACAAGACCTATTTAAGGCCATCAAAATAAGGCCATTTTTTCTACAACACAATTAGGAGGGAATATTAGACTATAAAGTGAATTAGGTGGTGTTTAAGGTTTGAATATAGGACATGAAGTGGGAACTTGAGGTGTGTAGTAATAATGTCTTAGAGATTTGGTCAGTAATGAGAGGAAGGAAAGGTTTCTTATAACGATATGTGTATAAGATGAAATTTGGAGAAAGGTGGTGGGTATGTGCAAGATCATGATGGGCCAAAAAGTGGCAATATGATGGGTATGTGGCTGATGACTTTTTCTTACCCAAAATTGATGAAACAAAAAGGGTTTTTAAACGAGATTCTTAGATTTCCACCAATATAAATTATGATTTACTTTCAATTTAATAAATAATTATTATTCATTTTCTATTTGAATTATGACTAAAGTCCTAATTGATAGGCTAATTGAGAAACAACTATAACTTTCAAATGGTATCACATTTTTTTGAATCTAAAACATGTGTCACAGTCTATGCTTCACATACTATAGGATTAAAAAAAATGATTTTCATGAAGTTTTGACCAAGTTAAGGTGGTCAAACATAAGAGTTTTTATATTTTTTAAAAAATTTAATAAAAAATTCATAATTAATTATTTACTTGGAAAAAAATTACAAAAAATATGCTTCACATAGGCACATGAGTCCTCTACTTAAATCTAAAATATTATAAAAAATATTATCATTTTATCATGGTTAGGATGGTTAGACAGACACCTACTTCTTATTTTTTTCCTAATTAAGTACTACTACATTGAAATTTCAAATGTTCACCAAATAGATTTTATTTTTTTAAATAAACCTAGTAGTTTAGAAACTACATTCAATTTTCTATAGATTCTATTCTTACATATTTGGATATGTGTAGGATCATGATGGGCCAAAAAGTGGTAATATGATGGGTATGTAGGGTATGTAGTGACAACTTTTTAACCCAAAATTGATGAAACAAAAGGGTTTTAAAGGAGATTCTCTTTCCACCAATATAAATTATTCCTTACTTTGAATTTAATAAATAATTATTATTCATTTTATATTTGAATTACGACTAAAGTCTTGATTGATAGGCTGATTGAAAAACATATATAGCTTTCAAATGGTGTCACATTCTATGCTTTGCATACTATAGGATTAAAAAAAGAAAAAATGAATTTCATAAAGTTTTGACCTAGTCAAGTTGGTTAGACGTATGAGTTTTTATATTTTTAAAAAGTTGTAATAAAAATTTCAAAATTAATTATTTACTTGGAAAAAATTACAAAAAATTATGCATCACATCGAGACATGAGTCCTCTACTTAGATCTAAAATCATATAAAAAAATTGTCATTTTTTTGTGGTTAGGGTGGTCAAACAGACACCTACTTCTTATTTTTTCCCTAAATTTAAGTACTATTGCATTGAAATTTCAAAATTTCACCAAATAGATTTTTCTTTTTCAATATAAACCTTGTAGTTTAGAAACTACATTCCATTTTCTACAAATTCTATTTTTACATATTTTTGAAATAATATAGATAACTTATTCAATTTTTTACGTCAAGTTGCCCAACTTTGATTTTTTTGAATTCTTTGCCATTTAATGGCCTATTTTTTCCATGATGATCCTGCACATACCCATTTTTTAAATAATATAGATAACTTATTCAAATTTTTATGTCAAGTTTCCTATCTCTAGTTTTTTCAAAATTTTTGCCACTTAAGGGCCTATTTTTTCCATGATGATCCTACAAATACCCTGGTATAATATATAAGGTGTTAAAGACTAGAATATGTGATATAAAATGGTTAAATTATGCATGGTGAAAGGAATGGAAGAATGAGATGGACATTGAATGGTAAATATAATTAGGATCTCACAAGACCAACCAATGTTTTTGTTTCTCATCAAATTTTTTTATTTGTATATGTAAAATTATGAAAACTATCTAATATTGTCTCACCATTAATGAATAAAGGCTACCCAAGTCAAAGTTGTTTGAGGACATGAATTTTAAGGTGTGGAGGTTGAAGGTACATCGGGAAACTATTTGACATCCAAAGCATGTTATGAGACAAACATTCAAATATAACATTCAACTATTCAAATGCATTAATAATATCTTTAACACTAGTTGTATACTTGTGGACTTAATGTTGAGAATGAATAAGGGTCTATAGTAATGGAGCATGTCTGATGAACACTTTGACCCTGAAATTTCATCAATCGATATTCAAATAATTTAGTTATTCTTAAATTTTAAAATATAATTTAATAAACAAATTAAATGAGCTTGTTGAATTTTACCTAAGTGTCAATGTCGAATGTATTAATCAACAAATCATTTGTGAAATTCATCGCCTTTGCTATTGATATAGGTTGTATAGTTGCATTTGAAGCACTCTAATAATCGTACATGCAAACAACACCACAAGCACCACAATGGTGGGGTGGAGCTTGGGGCCTACACATCTCCTCCACATCAGGCTCTACCTTACAAACTATATAATGGTCTACATGAGCGAGTTAATTGACTCAAATGTGTCCACCTCTACATTGTCCTTAACAGTGGAAGGAATGGTGACATGCTCCACCATGGGTTTGGCCAAGGGTCTCGGTGCTTATTGTGGATTACATTGTGCAGTAGGTCTTTCATGTGTGGATCCCCCACTTCTACCTTGAAAGTCTAAGATTTGAAAATAATTTGACATCTTATTTAGGACAAACTCACAATAGAGTTTCCTTAAAAAGTATTGTGGTACCTCATGGTTATTGCATGGAGGTTGGTCAAATACCATCCACCACCACTCCCAATATTTATTTTTAATTAACTCATGGAGGCACCAGTAGATGGGGAACCTTCTACATGCATGAGACAATGGTGTGTTAGTACTTGGGTTTGTAAATAGGGCACACAAGTTGGCTTTGCTAATTTTTTGTTTTTTCACATTTGATGACAAACCAATAGCATAAAATTGTCTCATCTCATGCCTCTTATTTGACCAAAAAATTATTTTCACACTCATTTCTTCTACATGAGATACAATTGACTTCAATGATTTGGCAATCCCTCTCCTATAAGGATGGGTTTGGCATGCTTGGTTAATATTCCAATTAATTGTTGAATGTATCTTTTATTGTTTTCAATTTGATTTAGGATATTTTCTTGTGTTCCTCGAGGATTCCTATGAATTAATGGAGGGGTTTTAGGTTGTTCTTGTATAGGAGGCTCTTTGTGAGGGGGTGATTGTGAGTTCTCAATGTTTTGAGGTGGAGATTCATTCCCTAAGAATTAGAACAAAGTTTTATTATAAAAACCTATTTCAATCTACATCCCAAATCAAATTCTAAATAAATAGAATAAAAATACACACCTTTTTGCAATATTTGACCTGTCTAACATTTTTGTGGAATCCTCATGAAGAATTGCAAGCTAAGAGTGCAAAAAATGGAAGATATTTGGTGAGAGCGAGTTGCAAAGAAGAAAAATCCAAGCCAAATCAACAAAAAATGGAGGTTGGAATATATTTTTGGCTTTTAAATCACTTTTTGAATTTGGCGTGTGTCAAATGCTCAATTTGTATGTTTTTCTTTTTTTTTCCAATTTGGCATCAAAATTGTGTCACAAATTGGTGCAATTACCCAAAAGGGAATTTTTGTCAAATGTTATAGTTGCAAGTTCCTTGATAGACATGTAATCCAAGTGTGGAAGCATAGTCAAGGCACATGAATGGTTTGATATAATTCTTATAAGAGATGTATCATCTTGAATTACAATGATTATAGGATATGCACGAAATGAATTTGCTAAAAAAGGTTTTGTAAACCTTCAAGAAAATATAGTTTCCAATCTTAACGAAAATTACACAATATTTTCACCATCCTCCATGCTTGTACCAAAATAGGAGCTTTCAAATAGGGTATAGACTCCAATTAAAGGATAAAGCATATTTTGTCAAACAAAGTTACAACTTTCCTGCTAGACATGTATGCAAAATTTGGAAGCATAGACTAGGAACATGAATTTTTTAATAGAATTCATCAAAGAGATGTAACTTTAAGGATTATAATGATTGATGGAACTGCATTAAATGTACTTGTGAAAAGTCCTCAAAAACTTTCAAGATAAAGTAATTAGCAGGTATAAACAAAGATTCAACAAACCTTTGCTAACATCCTTGTTCAACACTAAATTTACAACTAGACCTTGAAATCTAATGGATAATAAAAGTTGGTTGATCATTGTGACTGAATGTAATAAGGTGGTTAGTTGGACCCCTTATATATTTGTTGGTCTCTCACATATCGAGCTAGTGAATTCTCATGGAGGTTGTTTATACCCAGACCACCCTACTATGTATGAAGGGGGTGCTCACTGCTATTGAATTGAATACCAAACATAATGATGCTTACCACTTTCATGTGTCATTTATGTGGAGATTAATTTATCTCTGCATGTAATGTCTCCTACTCTAATTGCCAACTATCCAAGCCATCTTATAGTTTATAGAGCATACTTTTAAATTCATGAACTCTCTATTCTTGATAGTTGTGAATGCACTTTCCAGTCATTTGAAACTCTCATCAAATGCTTCCAAAATAATTTCCAACAAAATTCATATTAAAAAAAATTGTAACTTGCTCATGACCTAGTCGAAAATAAAATTTTCCAAAGAAATTGCAATATTTTTTATTGGTTGAATGTAGAAATATTAATCACCATTTAACATTTCCAACCTCCACAATAGTTCCCCGACAAGAACTAATAATAAATACATACTTTGATCATCTTTTTAATGTTAAAAATTTAAGATATAAATACTTTAATTTAAAATTTAAATTATAATTAAAATAAATTAGTATGTGTGTGTGTGTGTGTGTGTGTGTGTGTGTGTGTGTGTGTATTTCTAAAATTTTTGATATCAAATTTATTATTTAGGATGGATAAACATCTCAAAATTACATTTATCAATATCTTTTAGATAAATGTTTTTAAAGTTAAAAAGATAGAAATTTAAGAATATATCTTTGAGCATATTTGTGAGAGATGAATTTAAGAATAAAAAAGATAGAATTACTTGTGTCAACATTATTTAATTAATTATAAAAGATGAAAAAAAAATTAATAAATTTTTTAAAATAAAAAATATATATAACAATGATCTTTTCTATATAATTAATTTTGAAAAGTAAATATAATAATATATTTGTCTTGCATAAATTTATGTTGTGTCTATACATACATACATACATACATACATACATACATACATATATAGATATATATATGTGTGTGTGTGTGTGTGTGTGTGTGTGTGTGTGTGTGTGTGTTTGTGTATATATATATATATAATTTTATTAAATTTTTGACATAAATAAAGTATGTATTTTCTTTGCAGAAATAAAATTAGATTTTTTAAAAATAATTATTCAAAAAATGAGCACATTAAATACTTCTCCCCTGCATAATAATTTTTTAGCAATTTGGTGGTAGTAAATTTTAAAAAAATAAAAATTGAAAGTTACAATTTTTGGAGTATAGAAAATACCCAAAGGGAGATAGAGATGGTTAGAAGATAAAGTAACAAATATTTCTTAAAATAATTTAGTGTCATAAAGTCCAATGATTATTGGGATCCCTTATAATTATTATTATTCTCCAAGATTTGGACTGCCATATCAAGAAATTGAAGCAAACACTATCTACCAAGGGAAGGTTTATTAGTCCCTACCTTAAGGAAAACACTATTATTTTCATGTGTATTTTCCTAGCTTAAATTGCATTTTCTATGTTGTGTTGGCCAATCACATTCTATAATTTAAACATATTCCTTTGTATTTCCATAGTTTGAATTTAAGAACTTATTTTTTATATTTAAAAATTAGCATTTATCTCTTTCTTGTTGTTAAGAGTGGCTCTATAATTCATTTTTATGTAAGGAAATTAGGAAAATAAGATGAAAAAGATAAATTTGGGTGGATATTTTGCATTAAATGTGGATTTTGTTGGCATGTTGGGGGTATATAATCACTAAATGCATAGTTAATGCATTGAATGCCACTGCATTCAAGGAGAAGGCATTGGTAGCATTGGATTGTTACGTGTGTTAATTTTGCTTTGTTTATTATCGAATAATGCATTACATAGGAATGTAAAGTATTTGTTTGTGTTCATCTGAACTTGAAACTCTTGGCACTCTATGCATGCTAGGGAAACAAGAATATCCATATGTGTCAACTATTAGTTTGGACATCTTTGCTGGAGTGACATGTTTCTTGAAGTATGTTTTTTTAATTTCTAATAACTCTCTGATGTTTGTAATATCAAATTTGAACACTCCTCACTATTTTACAACTACTCTTTGGCATGAGCAAATAGCTAGGGTTGTGAGACTAGTTTTATAGTTGCTAATTCTTTTTCTTTAAATTTTGTCAAGCTTCTTCAACAAATCTATCATATGCAAATATGATGCTACGTTCCAAGAAATCATATTCTTTGAAACCATTATTGAGTAATTTATATGATTTTAACATGCCATGGGGATGTAATAAAATGGAAAATATTGTGGAATGCATATGACCATCAAGTAGTATCCCATGTCCAATAAGCTCTTCCTGGTGCATAGCAACTCAAGGCCATTGTATAGGTAAAATATTTACACTTAATTTTTTGTTACCCTTTCTTTTTCTTTTTCTAACCTAACATTGATAAGTACCTACTACAACTCAAAACTTCTAATACTAAATCTCAAGGTCTTTAGTCCTAGACAAGGTTTAAAAAATGGTGTCTCTTCTTCAAGCTTCATTTACAACTCTTATAGTCTTATAATTTTTTAATTTTTTTTCAACGATTTTTTTTTTCCATGCCTTAGCCCTTGAAAGAAGTTGTCCATGGTATGCTCCTCACTCATATTATGAACACATAAACATACTTCTATTTACTTTGTCTATGAATTTAATATATTTGCATTTACTTTTTTACAAAATTTTAATTTCTACTTTAGTTTCAAGCTTGAATGGAGTAATTTTAGTTTTTACCTCATTTTTTCCAATCCCTTGTTTGTCCTATAAATTCCCCTTTCCACTCTTTTCCTCTTCTCCATCGACCCCAATACTAAATTTCTTAGCTATAGTACACACCATATGTTTGTAGATGATTATTCCTGAGTAATTTGGGCTAGTTGTTGAGTCACGTTCTTTTGTTGTTGAGTTATCTATTGCTAATATTTCATCAATTGTTACATGTTTCCTTCCAAGAAAACACCCATGCATTCAAGTCTCATTCCATTGTTATTTTTTTATTCTTCCTAGATCTTCCAGTCTCTAGATTTTAAGGGAGTAACTATTGATCCTTTCAAGACCTTGTCAATGTTATTCAATTCAATTTCTACTTAGTTCCCTATAGTTAATAAATGTTTCTGATACCAAAATGAGTTGTAATTTCATTAGAAAATTAATTGAAACTAGAATCAACAAAATTACAATGCTTGCTCTGCTTAGAACTATTAATTGATCTAGAAGTGAGTTTGACTGTGCAAACAACAACAAAGCATTTAGATGAACATTCATGAATGGTGAACACTTAGATTTACCTTGGAGAACCTCCAAAATAGAAGATAAATTAGTTGGTAGAGGCTTATAGCTCCTCCACATGATTTTTATTAGTTGGAAAACAACTTACATGGAGTGGATTATAGCCATGAAGTTTCTCTTGCTCTGTCAAGTTTCCTCTAAACTACAACTGATTTTTCCCTTCTAGACATTGCATACAAATCAATGCTCTAACCTCTTTAACCTTGTCTTTGTTACTTGCATCCCCTTTTGAAAGATGTTGGAAACATTTCCCATGCATTAGAAGCTTTCTTAAGTGAACTGGAACACCAAATGACATGACTATTCACTTCCCCTTTAAGGTTTTTATTTTTGGTTTTGTAAGAGAATACCAACTTTGACACAATTGAAACTAATGGCATTACTTTTGTTTTTATTTTGATGTAGTTGGTAGAGCTTACATTAAAGGAAGTATAGTTTGTCAAAAGTTGGTTTTGTTGAAAACATTGTTGAATGTATACTACTAAAACTCCCAAGTGTTGAGTCTAGGGTGCCAAATAAATGAAAGAAGATAGTTTTATTTTGCATAACAGACTCAATTATTTTACTTAATTCATCTCCAAGTATTGGTTCCCTTCCAAATTTTTCTTGTATTTCTTTAAAGACCATCCTAGCTCAGGATTTGTTCATGTTATGTTTTTGGCTATGCCCGCCTTAGCCCCCTTACCTAGCCTCAAAGTGTCCAAAGACATGTTCCTCTAGGGCATGGCCTAGACAACCTTAGGGGGTTGTTACACCAAGAAAACACACAGGGCACCGACCCTTAAAAAGTAGCTTTTTTTAAGGATGGTTTTAACATGTTTCAACCCTTTCTCAGGCACTTTTTAATTTTAGTCATGAATTTTACTATAGAATTTAGGGTTTTCAAGAGTGTGTAATATTTTTGTCCCATAATTTAAATTGCATTGGGTTATGTATTCTATTTTAAGTTTTAGAGCACAATGGAAAATTAGTAGTATTTTGTTGTCTTGTTTAAATTAGGTTATGGATTGTGGGGAATTTTGCAGAAAAATTGACAATGTTTTTGCTTTGCTATTTAAAAGCATTACTTTGACTCCTAGTTGATTAAGCTATTGACTATAGCAAAAATCTAGGGAATCATGATAAATTAGTAATTATTTTCTTTCTATTTAAATTGGGTTATGAATTTTAGAGTATATGAAAAACTAATGATGTTTTTTCCCTACTATTTAAATAGGGTTATGAGATATTATATCTTTTTATTTGGTTTGTTTAAATTAAGCTTTGTTGTGTTTGTTTGCTTTATTTTCCAAAAATATTGGTCAAAGTATTTTTCATGCTTCACACAAATGGTTGTAACTTCAACTGGATTTTTTTTCCTTAAGATATAATGATGAGACTCTGCAAGGTCTCATTTCTCTCTCATTTTTATATACTATTTATACTATTGATTAATTGTGTGTTTTAGATATGTATTTTTGAGGTTGAACGGTGTACTATTTTTTATGGACATGATTAGATTGTGATATCTTTTGGTTGATTTTAGGTCACTATAGGATCATTTTTGCACTTTGGATGGATTATTACTAGTTTTCATAAAACTTTGATTAAATCTGGAACAATAAAAATTGATTGGTTAATTTAGCCTAATAATAGTAGTCTTGGCCATGACTTTTTCCAAAAACTCTTCTATCATTTCCAAGGAATCCCCCTAAAATGGATTTCCCAAATACATAATTTTAATGCAAAAAAATTAGCATTCTAGAGTGATTGTGATCCAATTCACCAATATAAAAAGATAGACATTAATAAGCCTTATCTATGAATGTTGTATCCATGATGGTTGTAAGACCCCATTTCACATGTGATTGATTTCAAACCTAATTTCTTATATGATTTTATTAAATTTATGATTATATATATTGTTGATGATAGATAAGGGGATCTTTTGGAAAAATCCTTGTAATTTTATTTTGACATTATGTTCTATTGTCATGACAATGAAGGTGGAATACACTAATATACTATGGAATACAAATTAAAATTTTAAATGGATTATTTTGTAGTTAAAGTTTAGAATATTTGGCTAACATATTAATATGATATACAATTGTTAATTATGATCATGTTGGTAATGTGTAGGAAGGTAATGGTGTTAGCATGAGAAGGGAGGACCATTGAGAGCAAATCAAAAGGCATCTTCTTGAGGTTATAAATTTGATATGTTGGTAGGTTAAGTGGTGAGGATGGGATAATTCATTTTGGTTTGTGATATTATTTAATTATGTTTCATTTGGGTTGGGGGTTGGGAACCTTATCTAAATTTTAAATTCGAATGGACCCTTGCATGGGCCTTTAAAAAAAGTAGTTGGTCAATTTTTTGATTAGGGTACAAAAATAGAACCCCTAGGGTCTATTCCTTAGAGGTAGGGACAAAATGGACATGCTATAATTCCCCTAGGATATGATTTGACCCTAAAAAATTCCTCATAATGGGGTGTGACGAGTTTTGAAGTGAGGATAGGGTGTCCAAGTGCATGTCCCCCTCTTAAATAAGGAAAATACTCTCAGTTATGGAATGAAGTACACTCCACACCTCCCCAACCAAGAGTTGCAAGTTATAAACTACTATATATTTTTGAGAGGAAGAAGGAAGAGGGTGTTACCCACTTCTCCTCTTGGATAATTTGAGTGAATATGGTAGAAAGAATGAGAAGAGGAGAAGAGTCCACCTCTTTGAAAAGATAGTGATCAAGGTGGCTTGGCTTGGAGAGGAACGATGGATAGAAGAGTTCAATCCCTTCACCTAAAAATGATAAGAGACAAGTTCTTCCTATATTCATCTACTTGGTTCATTTGTTGTAAGAATATGGCATGTTGTATGGATCATGATTGAGAGTAGAGAGAGTAGAAAACCTAGATGCAAGGAATTTGGTACTATGTTAATCTTATTTCCTTGTAAAAAAAAAAAACCTAAAAATTCTCCATTCATCATCTTGGAGTTTAAAGGTTTACTTTCTCATGGGTATGGCTAGAGCCCATGAGGCTCCACGATGCCATTATGGTAGGGTGGAGAGAAAACCTTCTTAATTTGTGTGTTACATATCACTGCTAAAAAATGTTACAATATTGTAGAAAATGAATCTTATTGAAAAAATTGAAGAATGCAAGGAGATGCCTTAGTTGTTGGTGTGATTGTCCCATTTTTATGTTTAATTTGCAATGATGAAAGTTTGGGTAATGGAAATTGTATATTGTGGTCACAAAGAAAGAGATATTCTATGAAGTTTATACTCAACAAATTCATGGAATAAAAAAAAATCTTTGGAAAGGAAGGAGTTTCTGCATTAGTCTTCTATATTTTTTTTTGTGTATTGTAATAGAAGTACCCTATGTACACGCATAATAAGGAAAATATCCATTTTTAAGTATTATAATAAGGATAAAATTGAGTAAGTGAATGGAATCATTCTATGATTAGTAATATGGATATGCTTGAAATTATTTCCAAAAGAGTGTATGAAGTTAGTAGATATAAAAATAAAGGGTAAACATATTTTCTTGTTATCCATTAAAACTTTTCCAATATTACGGAAGCTAAAAAAGAAACCTAGTAATTATCTACTTGTATAAAAGGTGTTAGTGCATCTAGTTTGTATTTATCTCAATCAAGCGAGTGGAAGAAAAAAATAAAATTTATAACATTATGATGGTATGAGAAGTATATACCTTCATGAGAAAGCATACCTGTGATCCCATAGCCAAATCAGATGACAAGTAAAATTATACCCATATGATTTTGATGGGTTCCTTTATGCAATATATACGTGTCATATAAATTTCTCATTTTATATGGATTATATTATTTGATTAAATGAAGCAGAACCGATATTGTATCTTACTTCATCCATAATATCACTAGATTGTTAGTGTAAGAAATTATGTTAGATTATTATGAGTTTAAAAAAAAACACAAAAAATGAACTCTCTTCCCATTAATTTAAATCTTTCATCAATACTTTTATTCTATCTCAAATTTGTGAGAGATGAAAACTAGGATGATACTACCTGACAAGCCAAACCCAGAAAAATACATCAATAGGAATTATAGAAATAAAAATAAAAAAGATAAGTTTTAGTATTTTAGATCCAAATAAAGGCAACCAAAGTAATCAGCAAATCTCTCAACATTGTTCATAGTAGCAGTTAAGTCTCCAAATTGTTGTGTGATGCCCACTCCAGAGTACCAATAAATAACAATAATTTAATGAATTCGTCAGAAAAGATAATTTATAAATATAGTAGAAAATTCCAAAGTAATTTTTTTATAAAATTAAATTAATAAAACATAATTATGGCATTATATGTGAAATTCATAGATTTTATCATTAGACACAACATTTCCTTTACATTATACACATTTGATAGTAATTTCCTCCATTCACCAAATGAATAGATGCTCTCTTAGCTTCATTGTCTTAGACAAATAGACAACCTATAACTGCACAACTAAAATGCAAACATTAGTTTCCACATAGTTCATCAATAAACATAACTCAAAGCAATATACCAGCCTAAGGCCCTAAAGGGTTGACCTAATGTCTTGGGGGCTCATGATGGCCTTGCCTACATATGTGTAGCATAGAGACTTTGTAACGCCCCGTTGTGTGAACCCCAAAGGACAATTAAACAGTAATTACTGCACAATTTTTATTTATTTTTTAAGTTAACATAACATACGTGTAATACACATTAAGTCATAACATGAATTTAATTTAAGTAGATTCATTAACACATACATCCCTTGGGGTACACAAGGAGTCATTACGAGACTTAGATCCACACAACGACAATAAAGAATAAAAGCCAAAAATATAATCCATAACAAAGTAAACATTAATACATGTAACACATACATGATATATCATTGATAAGAAACCATTTGTGTACATAAATACAACGTATACATGAGTAACTCAACACATTGAATAACCACTACCATGGCCAATAATCACACAAGGTTGAGTGTTAAATTACAATACAATGTTCAAGAGGTACATTGATACAAAAGTGTTTCCAAATATGAACAGAAACCATAGAATAAGATAACATGATACAACTGAAAGATGAATACACAGTATCATAACTGGCTCCAAGATGGATACAACTCTAGAGTCGCCACAACTAGCACCAATCTGCACCTCTCAATCCTCGACTGGGGACCCAATGGGGTGCTTAGCACGTTCCACCAGACCACGTGGGTCCGAAGACCCACCCCCCGTGCTAAGAGCTGACAAGAAAGAGACCTCAACCAAGAACATCCAAATAGGGAACCACAAGACTCAACGTCATACAAAAGTATCATAAAACTCAAGGATTACAATGACAATCAACAATATTCATGAGTCAACGGGTATGTGCAGGATCATGGTATGCCAAAAAGTGGCAATATTTGTAGGGTATGTGGCTGATGACTTTTTTTTCACCCAAAATTAATGAAACGAAAAGGGTTTTTAGAGGAGATTCTCAGCTTTCCAAAAATATAAATTATGATTTAATTTGAATTTAATAAATAATTATTATTCATTTTCTATTAGAATTACACTAAAGTCCCTGATTGATACGATTGAAAACATCTATAACTTTCAATCATATTTTTGAATCCAAAACATGGCCACATTCTATGCTTTACATACTATAGGATTAAAAAATAAAAATTAAATTTCATGAATTTTTGACCAAGTTAAGGTGGTCGACAAACAAGTTTTATATTTTCTAAAAGTTGTAATAAAAATTCATAATTAATTATTTACTTGGAAAAAATTACAAAAAATATGCATCACATCCGGACATGAGTCCTCTACTTATATATAAAATCTTACAAAAAAATATTATCATTTTATTATGGTTAGGTGGTCAGACAGACATTACTTTTATTTTTTCCCTGAAATTTAAGTACTATCGCATTGAAATTTCAAATTTTCACCAAATAGATTTTATTTTTTTAAATAAACCTAGTATTTTAGAAACTACATTCAATTTTATACAAATTCTATTCTTACATATTTTTGAAATAATATAGATAACTTATTCAAATATTTACGTCAAGTTGCCTAACACTGATTTTTCTGAATTTTTTGCCACTTAAGGGCCTGTTTGGCATACCATGATCCTACACATGCCCCAACATAATAAAATAAAGCTATGAAAACTCATCACAATTAAACTAAGTAATAACAATTAAATAAGTCACCAAAGAACATTCATAAATCATTTCCACAAGAATCAGAATCAACCATAAGAGTACAAAACCAGAAGAACTGATACAACATCCAAAAGATATTTCCAGAGGCAACAAAGAGCAAGGCATACAGGTGTCTAGTGGAGAGTGTCATCGCATAGCTCTCATGGGATCTCTTGGCCCTTCCTCCAACTTGAGGCGCCGGTACCCATCTATGGATCTCTTGGCCCTTCCTCCTACTTGAGGCGCCGACACCATAGGGTAGCTCATGCGAAGCTGATAACCTCTCATGAAGACGATATTATGACTTTGCCGACCATGGCATTCTCAGTCTATCATTAGTCTATGATAGCCCTAATGCATAGGCGAGGTATCCAATATTTATTATCTTGTGTGTTTTACTACCCATCCCCTAAATTCTATTTTTAGGTTATCACTTGTTTAACTACTCTTACGTGGGTTCTCCTGTGCACTTCCTCTTACCCGAGGCATCGGCCCCCACGAAGATCCACTCTCCCTATGACCCTTAACATAAATAAAAACTAGGCAAGGGTTGTACCGTAATAGATAAAGTAAATAATCTCAAGACCAAACCATGCGAGGGATTACCCATTTCACTATAAACACATAATCAAAGTCTCAACAATTCATGTACAACCCTTTTAAAATCATGATATCAAAACACTTGCCACATCAAGGGCACATAAAGAGAAAACATCAACTGTCAATAATCTCAAGCCTCTAGAAGCCAAAAGAACGACAATCCACAAACGAGGGTAAAAAGAAACAACGAGAGTTTTTCCCCAATAATTCCAACACAAGGATAAAATTTATAAAAAAAATGATTAACTTAAGGAAAGTCACCCCAAGGGAGATCCACCAAAACCATCCACAATTCAAACAACCATAATACCAACATATTACACCAAAGGGAGACCTCAATTTTCTCCGCATAGGTTACCCTTGACCACACATTACTTAACGAAATTACAAATTGAATTCAAGGAAAAAATCAAATAGAATAGTAGACCATGATAACAAAACCATCAACCAATACATGAACTTAAGGTGAAAATCAATCCACTCCGATAAAGAAAACAATCATACACCAATGTTCTATGTAACGATCCTTATAAAGGACATACAAATAACAACAAAATGGGTAGAAAGGGGGTACAACATTCAAAAGATCATTTATTCACAAAAGGAGTTATTTAAGTTAGACAGTCTATTAACTTATTTACAACCTACCCCAATAAAAAGATCACAATGACAATATCTAAAAGTAAACCCTAACAATAGTCCATTTTACTAATACAAACATAGTGATAATAATAAATAAACATAATCGAAATGATTACTTTCAAAGAATATTTAACACGTCATTATATTTAATCTTCTCATGCATTAAGAAACCATTTTAACATTCAAGGGAAACATATCTTACTTTAAGTAACATAACACCATAAGTTCCAAGAACTCCCATAAAGACATTTATGCTAACATAATCTGCATTCTATGATTTACAAAAGTAATATAATTCCTTAATTTGAAACATTTCCTATATTACTCTAATGAACATACTATGTTATAGGTTGTCATTAAATCCACAATATGGATACCTCCTTAACATGATCTATATTAAGCCTTTCACTACTAGGCATAAATGTATCTCGAATTACCAAGCTACTCATTTAAGTTCAATATTCAACTATTAGCGCACACAAGGAAATCAATCACTTTAAAAGATAGTCAAATTCCTCCATTTTAGCTAATTTCCTTAATTGTATAAGTACACGCTTATATAAAGAAAGCCTACTTCTCACCATTATTATTTTCCAAGTTCGATATCTAATGCAATCATGATAAACACAGTGTAGTTTACCATTCAATTGTTTGAGTACTTGATAAAAGAATCCAGTTTCATCCTAACTACTAAAGTGATTAATCCAATTTCCTCTTTTACAAGGCTTCCTAATGGTTTACTTATATTGCAACCAAACCTACCAACCATATTTATAAAACCCCATACATTGTCAATCTAAATATAATGATAACTAAATATTTGAGTTTCATGGGAAACAATTATAATTAATTATCTAATTCAACATTGCTCAACATATTGTCCATTTTCACTTAACTATCCAATCTAGATCCTCTAATTAGAGACTACCAAAACCCATCCAATAACTATTATCCCTCTCCCCTTCTTTTACTCCATATCTTCATTATCCTAAAGAATGCATTTGTTTTAATATCTATATACCAATATACACATGTAATATTCAAAGACTTCAACCTAATAACAATTATATAAATATATAATTATATAGATATATCAAATATTTACTTAATCATTAATTATCATGAACAATAGACATTTCCCAACTTAATATAATCCTATTTGTTTTATTACTTCTAAATATTTGAAAATAATTCAAATAACCCCATAATTCGAGAGCAATCATAATGACAATCATACTTAAAGTAATCCACCTTCTATAATTTACAAAAGTACATATAGGCCTAAATCTGTAAAAATTGAATGCCTAATACTTCAAACATAAATTCCAAATAAATAATCACATATCCAACACTGAATGTCTCAATGATGAAAATAATGCGCAGGTATAAAACAAAAAAAAAACATAGCAACTTTTGGTAAATAAAAATCAGTGAAAAGAATTCTTAGCCAAACAACCCTCAGCCACAAATAATTAAATGACCACCAGGTAACAACTAGATGAATTTGTGCCACAGCCGACCAAATCAATTCTTCTAATGACGCCATGGGGAAAAACGACCACTTTCTTACAAAAGAATGGATAAAGCTAGGTTATTTAAATCTCAGACTTCCTATTCAAGCGTTGCAGCAAGACAGGTTGGCAATGAAAACAGAGAGATGATATAAACCTTTAAACTTCCTATTATGTTCAAGCTTGCGGCTGAGACAGGTACGATGTCCTTGAGGAGAACGAAGGAATTGCTGAATGGACAAACTGAAACAAATGGACTGCCAATTTAATATTGCGAAATGGTAGACCTACGCATGATTGACATTTATGAAAAATGGGGGTGTGCGCATTGCGAAGAACAACCTCAACAAAGAGATGTTGTTACAAGAATTGCATAGATTATAAGATACATGCACAAGGACGCAGTAAGGCTTTCAATATCATCAAATTAATGAAGTCGGTTATGCATAAATTGGATCTTACAAAGACTCCTGAAATCCTCGAATTAAAGAACTCGGTATGCCTCCTATCATTGGAAGCTTGCGGGCGTACAAAATGCATGCAGGATCGTAGACTAGCAGATGGGACTGTGATAGGTATTGGAGAGACCGCACCGGGTACAGACAGAGACATCAAAATCCACACTCATTTGAATACGAATTACCAACAGAGTTATAACCTCGCCATATACAGACTACAAGCAGACTTCGGAATCATGGAATGAAATACTCGTAACCAACAAGAAAAAAAAGAAACAGAGTTATAATTAAAAAGAAAAACAATGGAACCTGAATCTCAAGGCTTTACAAGATGGAGCTCCAACGCTGAGACCACATTTCTATCTCAGCTTTCTTCCAACTCCCTGCAATTCTAAACGATTCCTCCGCCATGTCAGTCCAAAATTGTCCAAACATTTGTGCATTAATCCGGTTCAAAACCTCCTAGTCTGAAAGGCTTGTGTGTAGAATAAGAAGGCATGAGCAAGTAGAAGCTTTCCCCATAAAAAAAAAAAACAAAAACAAAAATCAAGCATTATAACAAGTTTCCCGTTAAATTCCCATTCCCCGCCATGCATGTGCATGCCTTCCAGACTCATTATTTTTATTTTTATTTATTTTTAATCTTTTCTCATCTTTTTCTATTTTCTTCCAGCTTTTCTAGCTTTTAACAAATCAATTCCGAATAATATCTTTCATATTTGTTTAATTTTTTAGAATGCTTTCCATTTTTTTTTTCACTTGACTTTTATCAATCCAAATCTTATCTTCAAGATCACAATCACATTGCTTTATCTTATTTATATATTTATCCTCACATAATTAATAATTTATCAATCATTATTAATCACCCTATAAACCATACGATTTGTAAATCAACTTAATTTTAATTATTAAATAATAAACTTTACACTTTACATTTCGTAATTTAATTTATTTTAAATCTCTTGATTGAAATAACTATCTTATCTCCATTTAATTTGTTCACTTATCATTATATCATTTTCATCTTTAAATAATTAACTTTCAATGATGACACACTTATCACTTATTATTAAATCTAATTCTTTATTTAATTCCAAATAAATCGAGTGGTCATATAATTAAATTAATTTGACTAAATCAAATCTAATCATAATATTAGTGTTATCACATACCTCAAAATTAAATTAAATAATAAAATCACAAAATCATCATGACCTTGCCAATCAACCATCCACACTTAAGACCAGTTTTTAACAATGAAGACAACACGACCACCCAACAAACTACCTACTAGAATGCCAAGAACAACCGAAATGGAGGGGCACTACAGACTTAGTAGTTCAATATCTTAAACTATCAAACACAAAATATACAATATCCAAAGATACATTTTCTTTCTCAAAACAAATCTTAACGAGTAATATGATATTTATCTAACTTTAAAAATTAGTCCAACTTATTTTTTAATCAAAATTACTTATCTATAACATAATAAAATTCTTACATTTCCTTTAAAAGTATTTTATTATCTAAGAGACATTAATAACCCAAAGCTTTACAATATTATAGAATAAAGAAATAAATAATGGTAACTATCAAGTATTAGATCTCATTCTAAAGATATGGCATATGATGGTTGTGGACATGATTTTTTGCTACCTGTGTTGTCATTGATGGACACTAAAGTCTTAAGTTTGGTCCATAGTATCAGTTATGATCGTACAAAAAAAAAGGATCTATGTTTTCATAGTTTACCGACTGAACAAGACATCCGGTTAATCTATTAATTTGGTCACCTCACGAGATCATCATTTTGTTGTGTGGATCTACAAGGAAGGTTTCCTAGCACGTATCCTACTTTGTTGAAGAATTTTTGTGGCATTACTACTATCATAGCTCAAATTAAGAGGTTCAGTGGTATAACTCATTGTCTATTCTTCTCTTGTGGCTGACATGTTGAATATCACGAATCGCGGATGTATATGGAGTAAATGTTTTGTTATTTGCTTATGCTTGAACCATTTTTTGGGTCCCTACTATGAGTTTAATCAGCTTATGTACCTATGCACTAAATTGTGATTTATAATTTTTGGCCGACTCAAGGAAAGCTATTATATTTTTCTTCAAGTTGACATATAGTGAAATTGATGATAGTGGATATATAAAGAAGATCAATATTTCATCTTTGGTAGAAATGAAAGAATGTGAAAAATGTGTGTATGGAAAGTGTGTATCGTATTTATGAGAAAATTTTGTATAGCATTGTGAGCCTACATCATAAAATCATTAGGCGAGTTACTATATGTGTTGTAGGAAGAATTTTGTTGAAGTGCATAACAAAGCATGAAAAGCATGTGATTAGAGTGCAAATTGTGTGTTTCATTTGAATTGAACTCTAGCATTTGAAGATGTTGTTCCATTAGTTCAAATTTTGTAGTAACATTCTATAATATGCATTGTAGGTAGTGAGCCTCTTTTTTTTGAGCAATGAGCTCTAAGCAGTGAGCCTAAATGCAAGTGCATTCCCCTTTTATCTTTACTTTTAATAGAGTAAAAACTTTATGGATTAATCTCCACTATGGTTTTTCCCCTAACAAGGTTTCCACATAAAATATCTGGTGTTATGGTGTTCATTATTATGTGCACATGTTCTTATCTGTCTTATGCCACTAATACTGCACAAAGTTCTTACATTGTTGTAGATGGTTTTAAATTTAATATGAATAGTAAAATTTGTTGCACTGATTCACCCCCCCTTCTTAGTGTTCCCTGCATCAACCAATTGGTATCAAAGCTAGTTCCTTTGAAGAAATTCCTAACAACTTGAGGTGGATATGGTGATTACAATGGATGCTAGTGGTCTTCAACAACAACTGATGGTGGCACTTAATAATCTTGATCAATTCAAAGTAGAAGTCATGGAACTCAAAGCAAGTCTTCCAAATGCTGAAAAATTCATTCAATCACTATAAAATAAGATAAGTGATTCAAGAGAAAAGAGAAAGGAATTATGTGATCAACTAAAGTGAAAAGAAAATAAAGGCTCAAATGATGTGCATTTAAATCAAACCCCAAAAGATATAATAGGAGAATTTGAGAAGCTAGCTAAGGATAATGCAACCCTAAAACTTGAAATGGAATCAATGGCAATGAGGTTTACCATATAAATTGAGTAAAGAAAGAAGAATGAGGAAAATCTAGCCCAGTCCTTAAAGGATAAAACTGAGAAATGCATTAGAATTAACAGTGGATTCATTTAGCTAGAAATGGAACTAATACAATCCAAAAGTAATGAGCAAGAGCTTGAGAGACAATTAGTAATTCTCACAAATGAGTTGGATACTGCAAATGAATCCAAAGAAAAATTTAAGATGTGCTCCACCAAGCTTGAAGAAATAACTAAAAGTCAGAAAAACATAAGTGATAAGCGTGGGGTCTTGGATATGAAGGAGAATATTCTGGATCTAATCAAAAGAATGTTGAAAAGAAGAACAAAGGAAGAAGATATCTGGTATGGCAACCTAATGCTCAGAGATTTAATGGATATTGCTTTGCTTGTAATAAATTTGGACACATGGCTTCTCAGTGTAGAAAGATAAGTCCTAACATTTAATCATTTTTTGGTCATTATTTTCAATGCAAGAATTTTGGTCATGAAGCATTTGAATGCAGAAGAATAATTATTAATACAAGTAACACTAGATATTATGCCTGTGGAATATTTGGGCATATTGCTAATTAGTGCAGTGAAATTGTAAATAAATGGAGAGTCTGGTATAGACAGAGAGGTTCGGTATGCTTTAATTGTAACAATCCTAGTCATACAACGAAATTCTGCTGAAATAGAAATATGAATAAAAAGAAGTCTGGATTATAAGAGAAAGATTTCACAGAAAGACAACAAAGGTAAGAAAAAATATTTTGTGGAAGAGATAAAATATTAGATGAAAAAGACATGGGTGAGAAAAACCAAATCTGATGATGGGAATAAGCCTACACTAGAAGCCTCCATCGATAGCACTTCTGGTAACTGATGTTAGGCCAATGGCCTAGGGGAAATTTTTCATGAAAAATCTCTTATACCCCCTATGTATTGCAAGTGTCATATTAGTGGATGTTTTCATTTGTTGAGTCACTTTCAAAAAGAAGTATTGGAATTCATATGATGAACTAGAAGAAATTCGAATAATCTACAACTAAATCTTTTTCTTGTTGTTTGAGCCCATAGTCTCATCAAAACTTCTAGGGAAATGCATTTTATGTTTCAAAAGTGAAAGTTAGCAAAGCTATATAAGGGAATTTTGAACTTCATTTTGTGCACATTGTATTAAAGAAGAACAAGTTTGTTGGAATTTTTTTGCTTGTCTCAAAGGATTGAAAGGATTTTGGGTAGCGAATCTTAAGGTATTTCTGTCAATCATTATCTTTGTGGATTTTGTGGTTGTCTATTCAAAATATAATCATGAAGCAAATCAAAGGTGTTGTAACCCTAGATTTGTATATTAGTTAGAAGATTAGGCATGACGAAAATTTGTTGTCACACTAGGATTGCAAAAGGCTTGAAGGATCTAAACATAGAAATCTAGATATATGGTGCGAGTTCCCTCATTTTGTTAATATGAATATTGTTTTTATTTTCTTGAATAAATTGGATGGTGACACCATTACATTGGAAAAACCATATCAAATCACTAAGGACATGATCAAGAATCTAACTGAACTATGTAAAGATGGTGACATTCCGAAGAAAAATTCAATTAGAAATGTGGAAGTTGAAACCCTAACCGGAATTAGGGGAGATCAAAGGGCACTAATAATTTCATCAATCAAGGACCGCCTGACCAAGTATGTGGCTTATGGGATTTCATATAAAATCTATTTTAGGAACCATGAGGGATCAACTTTGGCTAGTGTTGCTTATATTTCACATAAGATGATAATTGAAGGCAAGAAATTTGAATTTTGTAGCCTGTTGAAAGAACAACTAATGGAAAATATCCAGTTGACTAGGGACATTGACTATTCTTTCAAGTTTGGTACTTTGGCAACATGCATTTTAATTTATTTTCTAAGTTTTTTTCCTTTAAAATATAATGTGGTATGGAAAGGGAATATACTTGTTTGCAAACAAATATTCAATCATTACAACTCCTTTGAGAACTGTGAACATGTATATGATAGTTTCTTTAGAAAATTATTAATGATATTTCTAGAAGGTGGTGCTTCACTCCTAGCAAGAATAACTGAGATTGGATCATCTTCTAGGAAGGGAGAGAAAGAGAATAAAAGCAAAAGAGTTTCAAATGATGTGACTCCTTCTACACTCAGGCCTGCAGAGACTGAAAATCAAGAAATAAGTCAAGTTGTTGTGGACATAAAGGGTGAATCTTCTAAAGAGTATATTCCACGATATCTTCCAAAACCAATTGAACTCAAAGTTATTGCTAATTTAGATCATGATGAGGAAGAAGCTTTTTTTAAATCTAAAATATTAGAGATCATTCATAGAGAGAATGGCGTGCAAAAGGTGTCCAAAATGTGGTTAGACAGACCATCTTTTGAGTAGGACCTTATTGAAAACACTTTAGCAAGATTCTTTGTGGGAAAAAATGTGGAGTTGGAAGCTTATTGAATATTCTCCCAAATGAAATGCTTGAGTGTGTGAAGATAGCTATGGAATCTATGCCCTACGAAAGAAAATAAGAAGAGATAATTTCTTACCTAAAAATGTAGTGTAGGTTATCTCTCTCAAAATTGAAGAAGAGCATGAGTGAATTAAGACAATGCATCAATTTTGCAAATAACATCTTCAACTACTACCTGAAGTGGCCCCATGGATAGGACTATAGTATGCTCCTAGATTCAAATGGATATATGATGAAGAAGGTTAGAAATTTATAGGCTGAGCATGCAAAAGTTCTTCATACTAAGAATGTTCTCACTAACATATTCTGGAAGGTTAAGGATATAATTGAAGGTAGACTGGAACAGATGGTTGAGATTCTCAAATCAAGAGAGCAACTGCAATAGGGAATTAGTATTCCTGAGCACCTTAATCAAATCATCAACAGGACATCTAAGAACAATAGCCTGATTATTTCCATTGGATTTGTTGTGGATTCCTAGAATAAATTCTTTCAAGAGATGAAAGTTAAATATAAGATAATCTTTTAAATTTTTTGCAACAGTTGTAAATTTTTTTGAAGAATAAATTAAAGGCTAGTATAGTATTTTAAAGAAGTTAAGGAAAGAAGTGTAGAGAAGATGCTATAATTTTTTTTCATTGATGTCAAAGGGGGAGAGAATGGAGTGAAAATTTTCCTAGCATCTTTAGGAGGAGTAGCAATTTTGATATAATACTTTTTGAGTTTTGGGCACTTAGCAAATTTTTCACTAAGTGTTGCCATCAATGCCAAAGGGGGAGATTGTTGGAATATGATGGTTGTGGAAATGATTTTTTGCTACCTTTTTTTTCATTTATGGAAACTAAAGTCTTTAGTTTGGTCCACATTATCAATTATGATCGTACCGACAAAAGATCTATGTTTTCATAGTTTACCAACTAAACAGGACATCCGATTAATCTGTTGATTTGGTCACCTCACCAGATCATCATTTTGTTGTGTGGATTTGCAAGGAAGGTTTCTCAGCACGTATCTTACTCTGCTGAAGAATTTTTGTGGCATCACTACTATCATAGCTCAAATTAAGAGGTTTGGTGGTATAACTCATTGTCTATTCTTGTCCTGTGGCTGACATGTTCAATATCATGAATCACAGATGTAGATGGAGTAAATGTTTTATTATTTTCTTATGTTTGAACCTTTTTTTGGGTCCCTACTATGAGTTTATCCAACTTATGTATGTACACACTAAATTGTCATTTATGATTTTGGGACGACATAAGGAAAGCTATTATATTTTGCTTCAAACCGACATATAGTGAAATCTATGATAGTGGATATATAAAGAAGATCACTATTTCATCTTTGGTATGAATGAAAGAATGTGAAAAATGTGTGTATGGAAAGTGTGTATGGTATTTATGCAAAAACTTTGTATAGCACTGTGAGCCTACATCAAAAAATCATCAAGCGAGTTACTATATGTGTTGCAAGAAGACTTCTATTGAAGTGCATAACAGAGCTTGAAAAGAGTGTGATAAGAGAGTAGATTGTATGCTTCATTGGAACTAAACTCTAGCATTTGAAGATGTTGTTCCATCAGCTAAAATTTTCTTGCAACATTTTATCATATGTATTGTAGGTAGTGAGCCTCTATTTTGTTGAGTAGTGAGCTCTAGGTAGTGAGCATGAATGCAAGTGCATTCCCCTTTTATCTTTACTTTTAATAGAATAAAAAATTTGTGGATTAATCTCCACCATGGTTTTTCCCCTAACAGCATTTCCACATAAAATATCTAGTGTTATGGTGTTCATTATTGCGTGCATGTTCTTATTTTTCTTATGTGACTAATACTGTACAAAGTTCTTACATTGTTGTAGATGGTTTTAAATTTAATATGAATAGTAAAATTTGTTGAACACTGATTCACCCCCCCTCTTAGTGTTCCCTACATCCAACACTTATATGTGAGGAATTTTGTCCAAAATTGCAAATGAAACTATACTCGGAAAGCTTTGGTTGTTGACTCATTTCACTCCGGGATAGGGGTTGAGTGCTTTCTTAGATATTAGCATATTACAGTGTGTTTAGCTAATAAAGTATCTTGATTGTAGATTATTGCTAAGGCAGAGTTTTTCAACCCTAGATGAAGTGTTAAAGAAAGAGTAGAAGAAAAAATAATTCAAGAGGTAATCCTTAACTTAGAAGCTATTCTTGTTTAATGGGTATGTGCAGGATCATGATGGGCCAAAAAGTGGCAATATGATGGGTATTTGTAGGGGTATGTGGCTGACAACTTTTTTTATTATCCAAAATTGATGAAATGAAAAGGGTTTTTAAAGGAGACTCTCAGCTTTCCACCAATATAAATTATGCTTCACTTTAAATTTAATAAATAATTATTATTCATTTTCTATTTAAATTATGACTAAAGTCCAGATTGATAGGCTGATTGAAAAACATCTATAGCTTTCAAAAAATATCACATTTCTTGAATCCAAAATATGTTTCATATTCTATGATTTGCATACTATAGGATTAAAAAATTAAAAAATGAATTTCATGAAGTTTTGACCAAGTTAAGGTGGTCAAACATACATGTTTTTATATTTTTTAAAAGTTGTAATAAAAAATTCATAATTAATTATTTTCTTGGAAAAAAATTACAAAAAAATATGCATCACATCCAGACATGAGTCCTCTACTTATGTTTAAAATATTATAAAAAAATATTATCATTTTATTGTGGTTAGGGTGGTCAAACATACACCTGCTTCTTATTTTTTCCCTAAAATTTAAGTACTAATGCATTGAAATTTCAAAATTTCACCAACTATTTTTTTTATTTTCTAAATAAACCTAGTAGTTTAGAAACTAAATTCAATTTGCTACAAATTTTGTTCTTACATATTTTTGAAATAATATATATAACTTATTCAAATTTTTACGTCAAGTTGCCTAACTCTGATTTTTCTAAATTTTTTGCCACTTAAGGGCCTATTTTTTCCATGATGATCCTCCACATACCCTATTAATCCAACAATAATTTTTGAGGTATATGAGACTTAATGAATGTAGAATAAAATATTAAGTTTCGTTGAAAGTGCACAACTTTTTTAGTGTCATATCTTGTCTACTTTTCAACTAAATTAAGTTTACAATTAAATGGTATATATTTGTCTACTTAACTATATAGCAAGAAGAAACTACCTAATGTAGACATGAGTGATATTTGTGCTGCATATTGTGTCAAATAACAAACAATTTTTCTTTTGGAATATGTATTTAGATGTTGAATTCATATGGAGGATCACTATTTCTGAATTGTGGGAATACAATTTGATAGTCTCCATGCAAATTCGACACTTTTTGAAAGTTTTGAGCAAAGCAAGAAAGGAAGTTAGGTTTACTATAGAAACCTTTTACAATATTTCTTTTATGTGTGTTTCATAGCTTCAAAAATATTTTTTTGTTTTTTAAAGTATTATTTGTGGCTTTTCTTACAAGTCATCACATGCACATAGTAGGAGATTTGAAGAAATTAGCATATTGCAGAGTGATAAAGGCCTCATTTGCCATTAAAAATTAGATTCCTTTCTCACTCTTTTTGAAAACATAATGGGGACAATGTGGAATATCTTTTTTAACTTTTAGGTGTTGGAGTGAGTCATTTTCTTAGTGTCAAACCCAATAAATTTTTCAAAAATTTCATATTTGTAAAACTATATTATACTTTAAGAATTTGTCTCTTGCTTATAGATATAGGTATATGTCTAGAGGTGGAAATATTTTCCTATATATTTTATATCTATAAGTCCACGAGCTGGTAGTTTCCTAGATGCAACAATGGTTAGTTATGTTTGATCCCTACTTTAATTAAGAGCATCAAGGCAATATGAACCCTAACTGTTAGTCTTAATAAAAGAACCTTTCTACTTGGAGCAAGTCCATGTGCTGGAACTTTCGTAGATGCAAGAATTGTTAGTTATGTTTGATCCTACTTTGATTAAGAGGAATGAGGAATTTTGAACCCTAGGTGTTACTCTTAATCAAAGGACCTTTCTAGTTGGAGAAGTAATCACTCTACTTGATGTATGAATTATGTGGTTGCTATGGGTAGGTGTCTACTAGAGGAAAATGAAAGAACATTGTAAAATAAAGTATAGAATTGGAAATATAGACATTTTATCCATGCATGGAGGCTGAGAATGATTGAGGATG
This sequence comes from Sequoia sempervirens, assembly GCA_007258455.2. NCBI lineage: Eukaryota > Viridiplantae > Streptophyta > Pinopsida > Cupressales > Cupressaceae > Sequoia > Sequoia sempervirens. The sequence goes on along the minus strand of VDFB02379711.1, from coordinate 153,711,270 downwards.
TTGAAAAAGAGTTAAGAATATCTCATCTTTTTCCTGAACTATTCATCTAGGTCTTATCATTTCTCATGATCAAGCAATTGCAGTGTGTTAGAGTGTAAAGCTAGTCAATTTCTCATTCATTGTAGCAGCCTTCATTTGGACTCTAATGAATCCACAAAATTGGTTCCCTATGGACTCATAAAATTTCTAATGCATTGCATGACTTATCCACAAACATCATATTACTGCTTCTATGAATTGCACTTCTTCAAAAAAATCATGATGTTGGGTATTACAGTATGTCAAGGCTTTCCAAGTGCCATCCTTTAATAGAAAATCCTAAGCCCTTCCACTCAATGAATTATTCAAACAATACCTTAGTCTTCAACTTGTTCCCAAAATGTGTTGTCCAGTTTAAAATCATATATTTTATCTTTGAGGTGAGGTAAGGAATTTGAAATTTTAACCTTTTGTCCCACCACTTTATTAAATTAGAGACAAGGGAGTTGTTATGCACTCATAACCCCATTGAAATTTTGATAATATATTCAACTTGTACCACTTTTGCTCGACACTGATCTGTAATATCGAGGCCAAGTTTATCCACTTATTCATTTTCAAGAATTTTATTCTTATAAGGTTGTAACATTAAGAAGAATCAATCTCCTACTTAAGGGTAATTAGTTGTAGTAACAAATTTTGGTTGTGCATGTTTTAATCTCAACATGCAGTTGTAATTTATTTCTTATATATTGTTGCAAGCTATGCTGATTTTAAATTCAATTTTTTTGGTGAAGATTTCTTAAGTACAATTTTGAGATTAGGGTAGTATTATTTTCATTATTTACCTTTAAAGGAAATGAGGGGTCCCTCTTGAAGTTTACAATGCTTGGAATTTCATCCACCTATCCATTCTTGCATTGCAGGCTAGCATTAAGGTATATGAGATCATCCTAGATACCTCACTCTTCTTAGACTACAACATATACATATCATAGTCCCTTCAGGATTGTAAACTATTAGTGCCCATTCCCCACACAAGCACAAGATCTTCACCATCAGGTCTGCTATGGCATACAACTGATGGAGAAAATGAACTATGCCAATAGAAAAACATGTAAGCTGATTACTTGAATTTATCCACTTAGTAAAGACATAAATATCACTTGACTAGAAAATCATCACATGGTATGCAAGATAGGTCAACATGATGGCAGTAGGGGAGAATGTAAAATAAAACATAATTTGTAAGGATGCTCAATTTGGAGTTGTTTCTTACAATTTCTACATGCCTTGCAATAGGAAATTTAACACATTAATGCAAATAAACATGACTTTCCTATAAGCTTCACAAGAAGCATATACACAAAAATGTTATGAGGATGAAATATTAAAGAATGACTATCCTTTCCTCGATTTATGATGGGCTCATGCTTAGTTTTGTTGCATGTTTATTCTTATTATGTTTTCTCTCTATTAGAGGATGAAGCATAAATTATTTCCTAGAGTTTCTTATTTCTCTTTGGGAAATTATCTTAATTTTGAATTCAACTTTGTTGTTTTTTTCTTTTTTGGGAAATAATCTTAATTTTGATTTTTTCCTTAACTAACTTCTTGTTCTTGGCTTTAAAACTAGCATTGCATTTGGTGTCCACATATTCAAATGAGGAAAAAATGGTTCCTTTCCACTTAAAAAACTTGTGATTTGAAGCAAAAAAGGTTCCTTTCCACTTAACAAATTTTTTATTTGAACCATGGTGGATTTATGGGAAGGTTCTAGTAGTCAAGTCCAAATAATGAAGTTTCCAAATCATATCTATTGGTTGTATGATATGGTCTAAGCTCAATTAATTTGTCTATTCATTTTTTTAGGATAGAGATACCTTTGGTTTTGATGATTCATCATTATATTCCATTATTTGAAAAATGAAATTGAGCAAATTCTCAAAAAACTCTTTGGATTTATCAAATTCTAATTATACAATTCAAGGCTCTCACTCCAACTCCACAATTGATCATCAACTCAACATAGGTACTAATTGATTGAACTTTTCATTACCAAAATCTATTTATTCTTTTATGATTGTTTGATATGTCTATTTTTAGAGGCTAACTAGGGCATTTATTTTTTTAGTTCCGAGTATCCAAAATGGCTTCAAAACTCAGCATATTAGTTTATTTTAAGCTACATGTTGGACATACTCTTTCCAGACCTACTACATCCATTTCAAATTAAATAAAAAAGCTTTATCTTTTGTGAGTGGTTTTTGATCTAAACTTTTATGCCATAGCCCCTCCTTTAAAAATAAGCAGGCTGTTGGTTCCCAAATCAATAGATGCAATGAGTTCTAAATAGTAGCCACTCTTTCGTATTCAGACCCAACTAGTTGATATGGCCAAAAAATAGGAGAGTGAATAAAATACCCCTTTCTCCAATGCACTTCAGGCTCTGTTAAACCTAAAATGGTGATCCCAATAGTGTTCTTTTAGATACTTGTGTGCTAAAGTATCAAGTACACTGCGAACAGATTAATCTCCTTTATATGCTTAATAGAAACAATACTATAAAGGCTTGGTTGACCTCTATAGTAATTCCTTATTTAAACATGAGAGATTTGATTCATTGAAATGAGCTCGACACACAAACAAACTAAGATTGATAAGTAAATTTTATTTAAAAGATGATTAGCTACTACATTAACCACCAAATGTAACATGAATAATACACTTAGATCAGTGCTTCATCTTTAGAACAGAGTCAACTCAAACACATACATAATTTGATAACAATTTTCACACCTGACAATAAATGAAGCTCTAAAATGTTGCATTACAACATTTCAACATTATTCCTTAACCTTTACTTCTTACTAGTATCCTAGCACTCAGTTCAATAAAAACTTACAACCATATTCAAGTACTTACATTAATTCTTTGAATTAATAGACAAGAATTGATCCATACATCTATTTGAAAATGATAGAGACAAATAAGACAATTCTTGATTGTAATTTGTATCATTCATAATCTATAAAACTAGTACATAGGAGAGTAAAATAGTCCCAAACTTGAAATATTCAACATTATCTTGCCAGTATTGTAATCAAAATTACATAGATATTAATAGACTCAAACCCTAAGACTTAGCTCTAAAATTCTCTATATTCATACTACAATCTTCTATGTTCCTAATTACAAAACAACCTCTTTAGAATGAGGTAGAAAGATAACATTTAAGGAAACACAAAAACCCTAAATGTTCATCTGAAGAAAACACTTGGCACATTTCGGTTCACTAATCGTCAACTGCCTTTGCTTGCAGAACAATCTTCAACCTGCTCTTTATTTTCTTTCTCCTCACTCCAATACCCTGTAATAGAAAAATATTCTCCTCTTGGAGGACTCATCATTCTTCATCATTTGCTCTTTACCCGCATTGAAAATGCCTTGCTGTAGAGAATATTTTGTTTGCTATGAAAAACCCTCCACTGTAAAAAATCTATATTTGAACTGTTCATTTACCTTCTTATTTCCCAGCAATGAAAAGTCCTTTACATGGTTTTCAAAAACTGTATAAAATATTTTAGCTTTGTCCTGCAATTTTAATTTTATTTTATTCACTTCATTGGCAATAAAATATTTACCTGAGTCTCTTCAAAATTATTTTCTAGCCACTTAAGCAAAAAGATTCCAATTTATGGAGGTTCAATTTTTATCACTTGGGCTGTAAAAGGATTTTCCCCCATGAAATTACTTTGAAATCAACTCTCAATCATAAAGAAATCCATAAAATAATAATATTTGAAAATAAAACTTAGGCCCCACCATTCTTTGTGAAAAATTTCACCCATCATCGCTTATCACCAATAGAGTGAGAGAACTGGGAAACATAGTAGTGATGCGTGCAGCCAAAGTTCTCATGAAAGATTTAAAAATCACTTAACAGGAAAATACAAATTTACCCATGCATCCACCTTTTCACTATTTAAAATTATTTAATAACAACTTTGAACTTTGCCACGGGCCCACTACGTTCACTCCAACTTTGGAAATAATTTCATCAATCATCTCTCATTTATTTGGGAAAGTTAAAATTAATTAGTGATGCCCAAGATGAAGAGAACATCCATCACACATCTCTAATAGTGTGAAGAAGTGCAAATTAGAATAGTGATGGGTGATATCATTGTGCCATCACTAATGTGACTAGGAGAATTGAAATGAAATTGTGATGAGTGATATTACTCTCGTCCATTGGAGTCCTTGCAGCCATGGCAAGAGAAAATGTGCATGCCATTTTTCTTGATGCAGAGGCGTTTTTGCAACTACTGGCAACAAAAAAACATCACAAACATATTTAAAATCCTACCCAAACATTAGGAATGGTCAGGGGATGGATTTAAAACCTAGAACAACAAATTTGGGCTCAAAAAATCCCCAAAAGTGTGCTGAAAAGGAAAAACCGTGATTAGCATTCATCATTTGCACTATACATGCTTGAATCTAGTCAAAATGTCTCAGAGAAACCCCATGAAGATCAAAAGATGTTAAATCTTTTGTGCACACAAAAAAATCATCAAAATTTTCCCCAGAATGGCCATATCACTCCATCGCTCATTTAAAATGAAAACAAATCTTGAAATCTACGATGAGCAATGAGAAGCTTAGAGACAAAGCTTCATCACTGATTTTATTTCGGAAGGAGGCCTCCAATCTACAATGGGTGATGAGAGGAATCCACCATCGTTAATCGCCAATTTAAATGTGAAGAACAAATCAAAACAACGACTACAATGAGTTCATCCATGTAGCCGTGTGAAGCCAATCACAAGAAAGAATTAAACTTTCTTTTCCCAAATACTCAAAATTATTTTAAATATAAACATTTGAATTTAGAAAAATGCAAATTTTAATTACGCATGTGGCCCAAATAGAGAAATTTCACTACACACAAATGGTGACCCCTAGAGCCCAGATTTTTTGCGTGCAGACATAATAAATTATTTAGAGAAGACCCATTCTCTCAAATTTTTCCCATCCCTTAAAATTCAGGTACCTCCTTTGTAAATTGGCACCCAAGACGTGTTCACCACAATAGAAGTACATTAAAATAATGTATCAAATGACCTACGATCTTGATTAAAATGGATCTGTAGAGGTTTTAGACCAAAAAGAAAAAAGAAATGGGTTGTCCTTAGATTTTTAAAATTTGAAACTTTTTGGGACACCATTTTTGGCCATGTTGCGATAAAAAAACAATTAAATAGCCCATCAAAACTTATCCTAGGATCCTGAAACTAAGTAGGAATGTTAAAAATTGACCCAAAATTTCATTGCAACAAACGGAATGGAAAAATTCTTCTTGAGGTGAAAGATATTAAATACCAAAGTTGCCTACTTGAACTTTTTTACAATTTCCCCTGTCAAAAACCAATCAGGGCTCTCAAAATCAGCACATTGGAAAAATATCAAAACAACTTCTTAGGGGCTTCCACTGGAAACATAAGCTCATCTAGGTACATTGATTATTTGTGTAGGAGGGCTTTCCTTTAATCATAATTCATCACAAGATATTAAAGGTCAAACTTGACCTCCTTGAAACATTTTGAAAAATGCAGGTGCAAAATAGAGCAAAATGCATTTGTTTTTGGCCTGGTAAAAATAGAAAATCTAACCATGTGGCTTTGAAATTAGACCAGGGAGTACATTAATGTTAGGAGAATGGAGAAAAACAATCCATTTAGCATGACAATCAACTGGCTTTGAATTGTGACCCTCCAAACTAGGTCACTTGGGTAGATTTTGCAGGTGCACTTCTAAATGTGCAAAGGAAAATTTTTCAATAAGGGCACTTCAAATTTGAAAATTTGAAGGTTCTGTCATAGGGCTAAGAGTGAAGGCCAAAGATTGTTGGCTATGAAGGGATGGGATAGTAGCCTTCAATAATTGCAATTTATGAGGTCTTGTGGTGTTTTTATGATTTTTCAATGGTGTGAATTTGGCAATTCAAGGCTTGACTTCATTTGTGTTTGGTTTCTTTGACATTCTGACTTGTGGTTTGCATGATTGGTTCTTCAGAAGGATCTCATCTCCAAGGTTAATCATCCTTACATTGTGGAGTACAAGGAGTCTTGCATAGAGAAGGTTTGTTTCAATTTAATGTGCCTATAAAAACCATCATTCTATTGGATATGTGGTGTGTTGTATTATATGGATCTTGTAATCAATGCAATAGCTCTGGAAATGAAGTTTGTTGAGCTTCATTCATAGCATAGTTATGTCTACTACTTATTTCTCTTAGGCAATGTTCTAGTCTTTGGCAGATGCTCTCCACAATACCCAAGCATTTCATAGCACTAGGTTTTGACAGTGCATTTGAGGTACTTTGTAAAGCTTCATAAAATTGTGTAAGAATATTTTCCTTCCAATGACACAAGAGCAGTCGAATGACATTTGTTTGGGGTTTGGCTTGTTGTTTTATGTAATGAAAATCATTTGGATTTGTACATTAGGCAGTATTTTCTTTTTCAAACCAGTTTAAATTAGTAGTGTTAGTTATTCCTCAGCTTTGCTTCACTCTATATTTCCATTTTTTTGTAAGTTGAACATACATGGATAAGGGAAAATAAAAAGAGAAATTTGGAGTGCTAGAAAAATTAAGGGATGCACCAAAGACTGGAGGGTGCCATTTATAGAATTTCACAATATAATGTTATTTTCTCATTTCTCTTTTTATTTATTATTATTCTCTTAATCTTTGTGTTTACATTCTTTGTTGGTTGTAGGTTTGCAGATATTTCCCAGGTATGCAGATATTTCCCAATAATGATTTTTAATATTCTAGAATAGATGGGATAGAGTCTATGCAGGCCTAATGGCTACCTGTAATGTTTATCAAAGTTATTTCGCTAAAAAAATATGAGATTCATTTCTATGATAGCTTCCTTAGAAGATATACCAAAAATATCCCATTAACTTAGTTACCTAACCCATAGGATGATTTGAATGCCTCATGGCTAATAAAACAAGAGCAATATTCATCTAAATGGCTTAATTTAAATGGAAGAGAGTTATAAGCCTTTAAGTTTTCAGGGTTTCGTTCCAATAAAACTTCACTAAAATTTAATAATTGTATGTAAATCACTTATTACTATTAATGTTGAGGCATATTATTTGAAAATATGGTATCCATTCCTATGATAGCTTCCCTGGAAGATATTACCAAAAAATTATCCTATCAACTTAGTTACCTAACGCACAAGATGATTTCCATATCTTATAACTAATAATACATGAGCATTATTCATATAAATAACTTAATTTATTATTATGTATTTTTCTCCAACAAAAATTGTTCTTTATTTTGTGCGTCATTTTTATAAAATTATTGTAAAATAGAATGTTTGTTCACTGAAGGAAAAAAGGGTTCCAACTCATTTTAACTATTTGTATGGTTCTTACAATAGTCAAAGTAGATTATTGTAGTTATCTTTACATTTAAACATTAAGTTGGTTACATAGGTTTGAATCAATAAAGAAAGAAAAATGCATGATATTAGGAGAGCAAGATGAAAGTAATGTTAGGAGACTTTGTTGGTATATTTGTTGTTATCTTCTGTTAGATATACTTACTATCAAAGAATGATGACATTGTAGGATGGAAGGGGTCAATAATGGAGGGTGCAAGCAATGGCTCTTTCAACTGGTAAATTTAAATGTGGCATTCCTAATTCTGTCTTTGTTCACATTAGTGGTTTCATTGGAGTAAAGAAATCTTTTGAAGGAGCATTGGCAATGGAAAAAGTTGCATTGAGGTCTGGGCAGATGTTTGTTCTATTTACATGATGAAAGTTTTAGCGATTATATTCCATGAATCCCATTGAAGTATTTGGTGTCAAAAACAATGTATAAATGATGGTGGCCTTAGTTCATGGAGCTATTTAATGATGGAAGTTTTTATCAATTCTCCATGGATGCCATCATATTATTTTATGTTGAAGACAATATTATAATACTTATCCATTTCTTTGTTATTTTTATAGAATTTCATTGAATGATTGTCTTTTATAAAAAAAAACATTTCTTGGTTAGTTACCTTAAAGCTTATAGATCGTATCATATTCCACAGGTTAGTTACCAAAAATCATCTGCATATCACCACAACACCTCTAAATTAGAAAAGAAAGGAAGCTAAATCATTGACATGCAACAAATTACCTTAGTCAAAAACAGTCGAAATGGTGGGAATTCAAATCGATCGACCTTGCATAAACATTGTCATGGAAAAGATTCCTCAATCTACCAATGTCTACTCAAATGATCAATGATGTTGCAGAATGTACCCAAGTCTAACGCAATCGTTATGTATCAATGTCTACATCATATGATAAACGCTTTAAATTAATCCGACAAAAACTAAACTGCGATAGACTGGCAGAGCATCTTTAATGGGTCCATTCAAACAGCTGTATTGCATTTTATATGGTCCACATATGGTGAGAGTCGAAACCAAATAAGTTGTTAAGGTACCAATGTCAACAAAATGAGTTGATAAGGCAATCGTAAATGAGATACGCACAAACGCTGTAAATTAATCTGACAAAATCTGCGGTAGACTGGCAGAGCATATTTAATGGGTCCATTCAAACAGCTGTATTGCTGTATTGCATTTTGTATTGTCCACATATGGTGAGAGTCGAAACCAAATGAGTTGATAAGGTACCAATGTCTACAAAATGAGTTGTTAAGGCAATCGTAAATGAGATACGCACAAACGCTATAAATTAATCTAACAAAATCTGTGATAGACTGGCAGAGCATCTTTAATGGGTCCATTCAAACAGCTGTATTGCTGTATTGCATTTTGTATGGTCCATATGCTGAGAGTCGAAACCAAATGAGGTGATAAGGTACCAATGTCTACAAAATGAGTTGATAAGGCAATCGTTAATGGGTGAGGTAAAGAATTTGAAATTTTAACTTTTTTCCCACCACCTTAGTCCTCAACTTTGCTTGTTGCCAACAAGTGTTCAGATTAAAATCATATATTTCATCTTTTAGGTGAGGTAAGGAATTTGAAATTTAACCTTTTTTCCCACCACTTTATTAAAGCAGAGACAAGGGAGCTGTTATGCACTCATAACCCCATTGACAACTTGATAATATATTCAACCTGTACCACTTTTGCTTGACACTGATCTGTAATATCAGGGCCAAGTTTCTCCACTTATTCATTTTCAAGAATCTTATGCTTAGAAGGTTGTAACATTAAGAAGACTCAATCTCCTACTTAAGGGTAATTAGTTGCAGTAACAAATTTGGGATGTACATGTTTTAATCTCAACTAATTTATTTCTTTTATATTGTTGCAAGCTATGCTAATTTTAAAGTCAGATTCTTTGGTGAAGATGTCTTGAGGACAATTTTGTGATTATGGTAGTATTATTTTCATTATTTACCTTTAAAGGAAATGAGGGGTCCCTCTTGAAGTTTACAATGCTTGGCATTCCGTCCACCTATCCATTCTTACATTGCAGGCCAGTATTAAGGTATATGAGATCATCCTAGATACCTCACTCTTCTTAGACTACAACATATACATATCATAGTCCCTTCAGGATTGTAAACTATCATTGCCCATTCCCCACAGAAGCACAGGATCTTCATCATCAGGCCTGCTATGGCATACAACTGATGGAGAAAATGAACTATGCAAATAAAAAAACACGTAAGCTGATAACCTGAATTTATCCATTTATTAAAGACATAAATATCACTAATAAAACAAGAGTAGTACTTATATAAATAACTTAATTTATTATTATGTATTTTTCTTCACCAAAAATAGCTCTTTATTTTGTGAGTCATTTTTATAAAAATATTGTAAAATAGAATGTTTGCTCACTGAAGGAAAAAAAAGGCTTCCAAATCATTTTAACTATTTGTATGGTTCTTATAATAGCCAAAGTAGATTATTGTAGTTATCTTTACATTTAAACATTAAGTTGGTTACATAGGTTTGAATCAATAAAAGATAAAAAAATGTATGATACTAGAAGAACGAGATGAAAGTAATGTTAGGAGACTTTGTTGGTATCTTCTGTTAAATATACTTATTATCAAAGAATGATGACTTTGTAGGATGGAAGGGGTCAACAATAGAAGGTGTAAGCAGTGGCTCTTTCTTCTGATAAATTTAAATGTTACATTCCTAATTGTGTCTTTGTTCACATTAGTGATTTCATTGGAAGAAACAAATCTTTTGAAGAAGCATTGGCAGTGACAAAAGCTGCATTGAAATTGTAATTTAATTGTGGTCTCTGTGCGACAATAATTGATTGTTGAGATTATGGTATGGACAGATATTTGTTCTATTTGTTCTATGTATCAATGTCTGCAAAATGAGATACGCACAAACGCTGTAAATTAATCTGACAAAATCTGCGATAGACTGGCAGAGCATCTTTAATGGGTCCCTTCAAATAGCTGTATTGTTGTATTGCATCCATTCAAACAGCCGTATGTCAGTTGCCTTCCTTCCAGTCTTTAATGAGAGTTCGTACGAAGGGCAATTGCACAATGGATACGTCTAAACGAATTATTAATAAAATTTCTAATTCTCCAATTTGGCGAGCTACAGTCAGGAAAGAACGTTGCGACAGTATGTTTATTAAAATGAAAATTACAGCCAAGATCGTAATAAAGAGAACATTTAGATTTTAACACTACGACATTCTCTACCCTACGGATGATATCAAATGTCTCATAATCGTGCTGTTGCTTGATTATTAATGATTTTTTTTTCTCAAAAACGAAATTAAATGGACTTTATTAATGTCTCTCTTGTAAGATTTTTTTTCTTTCCAACAACAAAATTAAATTGACTTTATTAAGGACGTGGGTACTTGTGGCAGTCTTTTTTTTTTATTGAACAAAGCGGGTAAAAATACAATGAAAAGATAAAAAATGCAGTCCAAAAAAAATGGACAGCGAAGGAAAGAACACAACAGCCCAGAAAGGCAAGAGTACAACTCACAATGAAATCATATAACCATTACAACCAATAATAACCGAAGGTTTGTAGCAACCAGCAGTTCACTTGAAACATAACATAAATTACAACGTACAGATTACATATTAAACTTGAAAAACAATTGCAGCTGCTTGGCACAACTGAAGTCCCCTTCATGGTGTTGTAGAAGCTGGTATTTGATCATGTCTAGACGTTGACTATAATCAGCATTTCCTTTCCGATCCTTCCTTAGCTGAAAACATAGAAAAATAAATTGAAACATCATTTCTCAGTAAAACTTTTGAATGTTTGTTTGCTGATGCAAAATGTGATTGACAAACATAGCTGAACATCTACTTTTCCAAATATGAAGCAAAATACACTGTCTCATAGAATCAACAATTATATTTTTATGAAGACTAATTCCAAACATAGCCTCTTTCCATCGTAAAGCATGATAAAAAATAGCAGATAAGCGGATAAAAACAATATTCCATTTCTTTTTTGCTCTATAAATGTCCCAAAAGATATGTTTCAAGTTTTCTTTATGCTGACAAAAAGGGCACTTGGCAGCTTGTGTCTTTAAAAATTTTATGCTCTCCCCTACAGGCAGTTTGTGATGCAGGATTTTCCAGGCCAAAATTTGTGCATTTGCTTCAGCCTTCGACCTCCAAATTTGTGCACTTAGCAATCTCCATTGCTTTTCTGAAAATTTACACTGCCATTTCCTGTTAAGTCTTGGGTTTAAATTCGTACTAGGTAGGAGTTCAAAGTATATTTTCTTCAAAGGGAAACAAAAGACAGAGTACTTGCCAAGCCAAAGCCAATCCTTGAAGAAGTTACAACATAGAGGGGTGCAAATTTTCATAAGGAGCTCTACAGGAACCAATGACTTTAAGAAAACCATGAAACTTTTAAACCTGTTAGTTAAACTAAAAGCATGCTTGGCCTCTTGCCAACTGATCCAATCCAGGGAGGAGAAGTCCCAAAGGTCTCCAAATTTTTGCACCCCTTTATTAAACAAATAATGAGATTGCCGAGGGAAGGTGACAGCAAGAGGTTGTCCATGATATTGCACAAGCTTATTCCACCAAATGGAAGAGCTAGCGAAGCTGAAACCATGCTGCAAAGAACCTTCTTTCCAATATAAAAAAATTATAGACTTGTTGCCAAGCCTTCCAAATGGATTGCAACGAGAAAGAAGCTTTCACACAGAAAAAATAAGCAAGCAGAATTTTATCCTGCCATCCCACATTCTGCCACCTTCTATTAGCCATAGCAAGAGCAATACGATGTCTTACCAAAATTTTTCATGGTTCATTACCAGACATAACTCTAACTATCCATTTAGCAGATAAGCACACCCCTTGAGTCCTGGGATCCAAGAGGCCCAAACCTCCCTTGTTTTTTGGTTGAATACAGTGCAGCCATGAAGAGGCCCTAAAACCCCTTTTTCCATCCCAATTAGTCCATAGAAATTGTCGAGTAAGATTAACTAGATCTTCATAACCTTTCCTAGACGACATCCAACATGAAGAATAATAAACATGAGACGCCAAAAAAATTGATTTATCACTTGTATTTTCCCTACTAATGATAAGAATTTATTCCCCCAATTAAAGATTTTATTCCTCAATTTGTTGAGGAACCAATTCCACATATCATGAAGTGTAACCCCTAGACCAAATGGAATACCAAGATATCTAGTGATTTGACCATGTTTAATTTGTTTCCATTCTGTAGGAATCCATGCAGGAACTGGATCAAATTGAACCATTATAAACTCTATTTTATGTTGTGCCAATTTTGACCCTAAAACCTCGCAATACAACTCTAACACCTCCATAACATTCTTAATTTCTGATTTAGAATTTTGAATAAAGAGCAAACTATCATCAGCAAAATGTGAATTTATAACCACTGCATTGTTGGGAATAGAGATACCTTTAATCAATTTCATTTGATTATATTTATGAAGAAGATACCCAAGAGCATCAGCTGTAAGACCATAAAGGAATGGTGATAAAGGACACCCTTGTCTAATCGAACGTTGAAGGAAAAAAGTATTAGACAAGGTATTGTTAATCACCAGTTGAGCATTCGCATCAGCAAAAATCATATTAACATGTTGACATATCTTAGGACCGAATCCCAACCATTGTAGCATCTTACTAATAAACCCCCACCGTATCCTATCATAAGCTTTATCAAAATCAAGCTTAACCAACAAAGCATTCTGATTTGATTGTTGAGCCCATTCACTTGTCTCCCAGGCCATAATTAAATTGTCAAGTATAAATCTGCCACCAAGAAACCCAGTTTGCTCAGGTCTAACTATCTCCTTAACCATCAGTTTGATCCTAGTGGGGAAGGCTTTAGCAATAATTTTATAGGAAGTGTTGAGTAGAGTGATCGGCTGCCATCCAAAAATAAGATCAGAATTCTTCCCTTTCGGAAGGAACTTAATTAAACCTTTATTAATAGTTGGCCCCAATGAACCTTGGCTCACAGCTTCCAAATAAACTTGGTAAAAATCGTCTTTAATATGATGCTACAAGATTTGGTAAAATTCTATTGATAACCCATCAATCCCTAGACTTTTGTTATGAGCCATAGAGAAAACAACATGTTCTAAATCCTTAATGGAAAGATTCTGATCAAGGAAATGACTGTAACCTAGATCTATCTTCCTAGGAATGCATCCTTGAATGATATCCTCTAGAATAAATTGTATATCTTTCCAATAAGGATCTTCTCTAAAAATTTGCTCATAAAAGCTTTGAAACAAGTATTTGATCTCATCTGGGTTTGTACAACTCCTTCCATTCTCATCTTGAATCAATCCAATAAATTCCTTTTTATGTTTATAGTTTAAATAATTGAAGAAAAATTTAGATCCTCTATTTCCTTCTTTCAACCAATGCAATCTAGCCCTAATTTCGGCCCCTTGTCCCTTATACATATAAAGTTTGCGAAGCTGAGCTTCAATATTAGCTATGGAAGTCTGAATAGAAATGCTTTCAGGATTTGAAATCAGCAACTTCCTATTCAACTCAAGCTTCCCTTGAAGAGATTTTTCTTTATGTTTTCGCTGCCAAGCCAATCTCTTAACAAAGTTGCGTAAGAAATCAACACATTGAGAAATAGCGGACTGCCACCATATCCTGTAAGATTCCCCTTCTTTTGGCTTAGGGATAGACTTCCAAATGCCAACCAAGGCATCAACACAAGAAGGAATTTTGAGGTGTGAGGTATTAAGTTTAAAAGGCAATTGGGAGTCCACATCTCTAATTTCCCCGGTTGTGAAAGCACATATAATAGGAAAATGATCAGATAAAGTAGTAGAATAATCAACTTTCACAAAATTCCCCATAGAATCTTGAACTAATTGCAGGTTGGGAGAGATATAAAATCTATCTAATCTGCTTAACTTTCTATCAGCTCCCAACCTACAATTAGTCCAAGTGTACTAGGCATATCGATGACTTGTCTTTCTTTTAAAAGTAGGATCTATAATACCCACAAAATTTCTACAAAATATCCATTTGTCAAACTCGTCATTGCTTAGTTTAACATGATCAGCCCAACTGTGATCAGAGTGATGTTCTACCATATTAAAATCTCCTCCAATGACCCAATCAGCCTAGGGGAGATTATTGGACATCCATTCCCATAAATCACATCTTTCTTTAGCAATGTTGGGAGCATAAACAGAACATAAACCAATAGGTTGGCCATTGATAATAGCAAGAACCTAAACACAACTATGTGAAGGGTCCTCCCCATTACCAATGACAAACTTATGAATCCAAGAATGAAGACCAATAATAGCCCCCCCCCCCTTCCTTCTCAATGCAACGTATGGAAGAAAACAACATCTCTCCATATGTTGGATAAAGAAAATAGAAGACGGTTTCCATTAGTCTTGACCTCTTGCAGGAACACAATATTTGGCTTCCATTTGACAATAGCATCCTTTACCTCAAATTTACGGTGATGTAAAGATAACACTCTAACATTCCAAGAAAGAGTTCTGAAATTCATAATTAAGCAGGGTTTTGGAGGTCTTCCACTTGAGGCAGAACTTCAAAGCGATTGGCTAGCATAATTGGTTGATTAGACTGCCTACCTTCATTAACCACAAAAGGAGACCTAGATCTTGGTCTTGCGGGAGGAGAAAGGGAGACATGTCTGCAATGGGGAGAGTGAACCCTATGCCTGTCAGAGCGTATTGGTGAAGAATTTTCCAGATTTTTGTCAGTGGACTGTAATGAGGAGTTGTCATCGTTTTGTGAAGAAAAATCCCCATTATGGAATTTAAGAGACTTGGAAGGCTCCTTTCTTTTCTTAACCAACCTCCACCCATCAGTCATAATGGCATCTTTATAGGTGGGAGAGACGTCACTCATGATATGATTTTCTGGATTGGCATTTTCATGTTGGTTCACAATAAGGGCTGGACTAGGCATAACAACAGGCTGAGAAGGACGTTGCTTCACCTTGGAAACTAGAGTATGCATTACAATAGGCTGAGTAAGGTTTTGCAATTGCTGTGAGTTAGATGGGACTGCTCTATTATCTTGCATGTATTTATTTCTCCTAAAAGGACAATCTCTAATCAAGTGACCATCTTGTTGGCAAAAAAAGTACGCATTAGGTTTGTTCAGATACACTACAGGCTGGAAAATTTCACACCCTGGCCCAATTAATTTAATATTCTCAGGAAATTGACAAGTGAGGTCCATTTATACACAGGCCCTTAGGTGTACCCTTAGGCTAGAAAATTTGTCTGTAGAATTCTTGCACCAGAGTACTCTGCCTAACTATGAAAAAATCTCTTTTAAAAATGGTCTGAGAGCAAAGTTTAAAAATGAAAGTTCTATCCACATAGGGTACTTGGACTTTGAGGGACCCTCTGGGTGAAAATCCAGAGTCCAAGCCTGTAGGTAACAGATCTGTCTGCAAATAATCCAAGTACCATACTGTAAGATAGCTTGGACTTTATTAATGTCTCTCTGTCAGATTTTTTTCTTTCCAACAATGAAATTGAATGGACTTTATTAAGGCCATGGGTAGTTGTGGCAATCTTATGGTGTCCAGTATGGTAGCAGCCTGTAGATCGGGGACAGAATCTTATGTCTTATTCTGGAAAATGAAACTTTAGTACCGTGAACTTTAAAATATCCATAAGAGCAATATAACATCACACAAAAATAAAAGCGAATAAAAATATCATTAGGTTATCAGTAATTTAGCTGTTGTGATAAGATGGCATGCACAATAATTAAAGCCACTAACGATACTATAAAAAATGATGAAATTTGTAATAATATTAATAGGCTGTCTGACTCCATAATGCTAGAAAAAGAAATTTTAGTCTCATGAATTTTGAAACATCCATAGCATTAGGAAGAATAATATAATGAAAATATCTTCAGGTTATAAGTTAGGAGCATGTGCCAACGCTTGAGCAAGCTAGATTAACTCTACTATCTCTAAAAGAAGAGCTGTAATATATTTATTCACAAAGATATGTTAAGAAGTCACCCCACCAGGTGTGTAGTAGATACCATAGAGATAACCTACACCATAAAAAATTAGAAAGTGTTAATTAGCTTAGTTAATGGGTTTTAAAAAATAAATTGTTAGGTTTTCTAGTGAAAATTTTAGGGATGACAATGGCCTAACTCATAAGATGACTACCCTCTTCAGCACAAACCCGAGCCTGCAGGACCCTTCTTTGCAGTGTATGAGCCAAAAAGCAAGGACAATGTTAATTTTTCCCTACTGCATGAGACATGAAATTTTGTTCTGTTCACCCTTTATTGTATAAATTTGGCATTGATATGACTTTGATGTTTTAGCATTTTGCTTTGGAAAATTGTATTTTTGATGTGTAGTGCACATTTATTGACATTTGAATATTTTCTTACTAGACCACTGGAGTGTTTTTCTAGTCTATATCATCATTTATTTGGATATTTGTTGAACTCAATCTACATTGAACTCATCTCTCTTCATTAGCTTTGTTACTATTTTTTAAGAAACACATAAAGTTGTTCTTAGTTTTTTAATTAGTCCTTGTTACAGGAGCAAATAGTTCTAATTGGAGAAGGAGGGAGAGGGTAATATCAGTGCAAGTATGGCCAATTGTTCAACAACAAAGTAGAAGGTGATATTCTAGAATCAATCTTCTCCTTTCTTTGTGATGACATAAAAATTCTTGAAAATAGTAAATGCAAAAAAAGCTATCAAAAAGATAGAACTTTCATTCTTCAAGTCTATTTGATAATTATGCCTTCGAGAAAGTTGTAGAACATAAAGGAGAAGATTGATTAAAAAATATCACTTAATCAAGTCTACACTTGTACTGATATGGTCACTTCTCCCCTAGTGCAACTAGAAGTATTCCTTCATGTTATAAGGACTAGTTTGACAAATGAGTAGAGTAAATGACATATGTTATGTAATTCATAAAGATGAAATAGTTCAAGTTGACAAGTAGATTACTATTGCGATCATTTCATTGTAAAAATGTAGCACAAAGAAATATGCATTGTTGCAATCATCTGATTTGCAATTCCTATAAAATGTTTTGCTTGATCAACCAATCACATTGTATAATTTAAACATATTCCTTCCTATTTCTATAGTTTGAATTTAAGACCATATTTTTGTAACCTGTTGAGATGCAGGTTACAATTCCAATTGTTTAATAAGCATTTCATATGTTCGGTTGGCTAATTACATGCTAAAATTTTAAAATATTCCTTTATAATTCTATAGGTCGAATTTAAAAACACATTTTTTATATTTAAAAATTATTGTCTATATGTTTTCCTATTGGTTATAGTAGCTCTATAATTCATTTTTCTCTAAAGAAATTTAAAAAGTGGGATGACATAGATGAATTTGGGCATACATTTTAGCATTAAATGCAAATTGTGAGAGGTTTGTTTGTAAGCTAGTAGCTACAGAATCACCCAATACATAGTTAATGCATTAAAATGCCACTAGAAGTAGTGTGTTCCTTTGTGTGCTCATTCTTCTTTGTTTATTAGTTCATTTTGATAGATAGGTTACTATTGCAATCATTCGATATGCATTTGCTATATTGCACTAGCCAATCACATTCTATAATTTAAAAATATTCCTTTGTATTTATATAGTTTGAATTTAAGAACTTTTTTATATATTGAAAAATTAGCATTTATCTCATTTTCTATTGCTAAGAGTAGCTCTATAATTCATTTTTCTTTAAGGAAATTAGGAAAATAGGATGACATACATAAATTTGGATACATAATTTGGCATTAAATGTGAATTGTGAGAGCTTTTCTAGTAGGCTGGTGGGTACAAAATCATTGAATGCATAGTTAATGCATTAAATTCCACTGCAGTCAAAGAGAAGCTGGTACAAATGTTTGATTGCTACACATTCTCATTGTGCTTTATTTACTATTGATTAATGCATTACATAGGAATGTAAAGTCTTATTTTATGTAAATTTAAACTTGGAACTCCTAGCACTTTGTATATGCTAGGGCAACAAGAATATCCATCTATGTCTACTGTTAGAGTCTAGAAATCCTTGTTGGAGTGACATCTTTCTTGACATGGGCTTTTTCACTTCTCATGTTACTACATATGTTTTTTGGCTATTCTAAAAAAAATACAAACTAACATGAGCCTACATTTTATGTCATTGCAAGATTTGGACAGTTGTAGTAAAGCTCTCACAATGTGCATTTAATGCCAAGATATTTTTCCACATTTTGGTGACAAAACACAAAACTTCATCTTATGGAATTTAACATATTGACATAAATCTATCTATGTCATTTTAATTTTTTGAATTATTTTTTTAAAAATAAAATCCATAACTTCTCTTGCCATTACAAAAACATGTAAACAATAATGTCTAAATATAAAAAATATGTTGTTTAATGCAAACTATAGAAATAGAAAAAATATATTTATGTTATATAGTGTGATTGGCTAAATCAACAAAAAAAATATGTTGTAAAATGCAAACATACAAATAGAAAGAAATGTTTATGAGTTATGCAGTGTGGTTGGCAATCTCAGCAAGAATGCTTCTCATTTAACCTATTTTGCATGCAAAGCTACATGACAATACTATTTTTTAGTGCCCCTTCATGTTCGGCCTTTTTTTTTCATTCGAGTAAGTTTGTTTGGTTGAATTGAGTTGTCTTGTTGGGTGCATTATTATATTGTTTAATTTGATTTTAAAATTATGTGATAAAGTTAATATTATATTAAGCCTTTATTAATCAATTTATTTTAATTTAATTGATTATAAGGAAATATAAGTTAATTCAGAGTTGAAATAATAATTAAATGAATTATGTTGTATAAATGTGATATTGATTATTAATTGTTAAATTATTAAGTAAAGGTAAATTATAAAATAGATATAAAAAAATGTTTATTATTGTTTAATCATAAATTTAAAAAGTGCAAATAATATTAAATGAAATAAAATAAATATTATTGTTTTGGAAAGTTGTAATTATCAGATAGTAAAATATTGTAAGAAGATAAAAAGATATTTCTTATGGATATGCATAGTCTTAAACTAAAGGTCTAAAGGAAACCTGTTGAGATTTCCAATCACTTATTCACATGTATACTTCATGTATATTGGGTGTATTCATGTGTATGCTTCATGCTTCCAATGTATAATTCATGTATTCATGTGTATTCTTCATGTATTTGCATGTATGCTCCATGCTTCTTGAGTTCTATTATTGTCCAGTGGTAAGGACTTGAACACCAAAAGATTTCAAATGAACTATAAGAGCTCCTTCCCATAAAAAAATCATAGCAAAATGTATTGTTTTTTTATTCATGGCTAAGGTTAGCATTCAACAACTAATGGCTCCAATTCTAAACCTGAGCAATCACTGCATTTGCATCTATAGAATAAGTGGATGTTTCAAACCTCACGGGCATATATATACCTCTATGAACTTGTATGAACGTGCATCAAAACACATGATAGTTTTTTATCCAACCAAAAAAAAATATTTGCATCTACTAATATCACAACACTTGACATCTCGTTAAATGAAATCAATGCATAGGTCAATTTTAATGATATTTTAAAGACATTAGATGTGTATGAAAAACAATATAAGCTTGATTTCCAAATGCATCACCCATGTGAAGTTAACACATTTCTACCATATTCATCATTTAAATAAGTTAAAAAACCTCCTTCCATTTTCTATGTGTGAAATAACATGACAAATCATTAAGAAACATGGTCCTATAACTGTTGCAACATCATGTTTTATAACTCTAAAGCAAAAAAAATCATACATCATGGATATTGAATATCTAGATCCATTGTTTCAGGGTGAAGCTACAATAGTGGTTTACAATTTGATGAAGAAAGGAAAATTGAGAAAAAATGACCCCATGGAAAAAAAATTGGTTTTAGGGGTTCGCATGAATTTACAAGTTCGACCGAACCATAAAGGGGTTCAATCGAACTAGGGTTCGAGCGAACCCATTAATTATTGGGCCCACATTTCCTGCCCAAAAAATAAAGGAAAAATGCATATTAAAGGGGGTTCGCTAGAATCCCCCTAGTTCTAGCGAACCCCCCTTTTCCCTAATCTTTTAATTTGTTCACACAAAAAACCTAAATTTTTACGCTTTGAAGCTCTAGTTGAGGATGACTATGGGGGAATCTTTAGAAGGAAAACTTGGAATCAAGTAGCCTTCAAAATGAGCTATCCAATGAATATAATTTTAATATGTTTTAGTTTTATTATGTATTTGTTTTTTTAGTTTTATTAAACATAGGTTTTTCAATGAAAATGAAGGTCTTTGTTTTGCACATGTGGAGAAATACCAGATTATCAAAAACAAAATTGAAAAATATGAGTGCACCAGATATTGAAGTCCTTGATCCAACAAAAAAAAAAATGAATTTCGATATATACAAAAAATGTTACGCATTATACGGTCGCGCTATGTCTAAATCATCATTTGATTGACTTCAAAACTTGATTAAAGAAAAATATTCAATAAAAAACTATCTAACCAAGTGGAAGCACTATATATCAGAGTCACAAATGTAAATTTGAAAGAATTGGAATTTTATCCATCATGGAAAAAAAATTATGTGTTATACAGTGTGCGTCACTTTTTAAAAATGTTGTTTTATGAAAAAAACTAGTTTTTGTGGGAGATGGAAAAAGAAGTGCAATCTAATTCTAAAAAAATTGAAAAAAATATTTTTAGAATCTATAGACAAAATGTGACAAGACTCTAGTTTTCATCATCTTCAAATTCTTCATGGTTTAGCCACTATAGGTGCCCCAATATGAAGATTTAGTTAAAAATTAAAAATTCAGTGTCCAGTTTGACAAAAACTTGTAAACCACTATTGTGGTATCACCCAAACACTAGTAGGTTGATTTTTGCATCTCAACAAGGGTACACTAATCAATGACAACTGTTGTTCAGACTCTTAAGAGATTCAACCAATTGAACGTAGATTGGAGTAACTTGGTGTGTTTGGGTGTGAAAGAGGACCGTTCCTAGCATAAACGTACCCACCTAGACATGTCATAATAGTTTATTTGGTCACACGAGTTGCAAAATAATAGTTTTACCACTTTGCACTACTTGCATTTGACAACTTTTTCCCCAAGAAAAAAGTCACCACCATAGGAAAACGCCTCCTGGATAGTGAAAAATGAGAGAGGTTATTGTAGAGGGAACCAAAATGATCAAATAGGCTAAGTCAAAAAATTTCTAAGCATCACAGTATCTAAATAAAAGCATGTTGACGTTTGTATCCATTTTGCACTTTGCACTCTCAAGGGATTCTACTAGTTCAATATAGTTCAGAGTGATTCAACGTGTTTGGATGCGGAAGACAATAATGCTTAGTGTAAACTTACCCACCAAAATGCATTGGAATAGCTTACATGGTCATATGAGTTGCAGAATGAAATTTGCACCACTTTGCAACTTTCAACTACTTACAATTGACAACTTTTTCCCAAAGTGAAAATTACCCACAATGGGAAAACACCTTTGAGATAGTGAAAATTGAGAGAGCTTATTGTAGAGGGGTCCAACATGATCCCATAGGCCCAAATGAGAAGTTTCTAAGCATCATAGTATCTGAGTAACAACATGCTAAAGTTTGCAATTATTTTACACTTTGAACTCTTAAGGGATTCTACCAATTGAATGTAGCTCAGATCAATTCAACATGTTTGGGTGTGAAAGAGAACCATGCCTAGTGTAAATGTACCCACCCAGACATGTTGGAATAGTTCATTTGGTCACATGAGTTGTAAAATAAAATTTGTACCACTTTGCATTTTCAACTACTCGTATTTGACTTTTTTTCCCCAAGTGAAAAATTTTCACCATTGGCAAATGTCTTTGAGATAACAAAAATCAAGAGCAGTTATTTTAGAGGGGCTAAAAATGAACCCATAGGCTCAAATGAGAATTTTCTAAGCATCACAATATTAGAGTAACAACATATTGAAGTTTCTAGTTATTTTGCACTTTTGACTCTTAAGGGATTTTGCTAGTTGAATGTAGCTGAGATTGATTCAACATGTTTGGGTGCGAAAGAGGACCATGCCTAGTGTAAACATACCCACTTGAATGCATTGGAATAGTTCATTTGGTTACGCAAGTTACAAAACAAAAGTTGCACCACTTTACAACTTTCAACTACTTGCATTTGACAATGTTTTTCCGAGGTGAAAATTCGCCACTACGGGAAAATGCATCTGAGATAGCAAAAACTGAGAGATTATTGTAGACATTAAAAATTATCCTAGGCCCGACTCTAATTTTCATCATAATTCTAATCTTCATTTTCATAATTAAAAAATGTTAATTGTTTAATTATTTTCTAAAGTCATTTGTCCTTTATTAATTAAATAAATTTAATTATTTAATTAATTCATTCTTACCTTTATTCTTCCTTGATTAATTAAATAAATATTATTTATTTAATTACGTCGCTAATTAAATTTGTCATCTATTAAATAATCATTTTGAATTATTTAATTACTTCCCATTGCACTTTCAACTATAGTTAAATAATCACTTTAATTATTTAATTATTCTTTAGCCTTTTCTATCTTTAATTAAATAAATCTTTATTTATTTAATTTAATCCAAAATCTTGAATGTTGAATTTAATTATTATTTAATTCATAAAAGGGTTTATCCATGGCATATTCCTTTGTGATTAGATAATCTCTTTGTTATCTAATTAGTCATTTATCACTTAAGTGTAGATTTAATTAGATCACTTAGTTATTTACTGATTTAATATATGATTTTTTTAATGAAGAAACTTTTTGGGTTACTCATTCAATTATCTAGATTTATCCTTATCTTCTATGCGCAAAATTTTATTCATTAAATAACTTTAATTATTTCATTAATTTATTCTCATCATCTATCTTTGACAATTTTTATCATAACATGCAAACTTTATTCTTCTATGTTTCAAATAGTCTTAATATTTTTATGCTTTTTAACTCGCACTAATTCAACCCTAATTTCAATGAATGTCACATATTTTATTCTCAATCTTCGATTTATCTTTCAATCTAAGCCTGTCATTTGAAAATCATATTTTCTATAAATTGGCTTTATCTTCATCATTATTCCTCCTCCCAAAATCTTATGAGTTTTGGAAGTAGTCAACTTTAGAATCTTTGATGTTTCTCTAATAACACTATCATGAGGCTATACTTTCACACGTAAGAGAAGTATGAGGGAAATTATCATACAATGGAAAAATGGAGAAGTGTAATTGACCTTATTCATAGGGTGAAGCCACAATAGTGGTTGACAATTGAAGTGAGGAAGGAAAAATCACAAAAAATGAATGCATGGCAAAAAATATGATTTTAGGGGTTCATACGAACCTATTGGTTTGAGCGAACCCATTAGGGGTTCGCTAGAACCTAGGGTTGGGCGAACCCTCCTAATACTTTCTTGCCAAAAAAGCCATCAAAACACCTTATAGAAGGGGGGTTCGAATGAACTAGGGTTCGAATGAACCCTGGTTCAAATGAACCCCCATGAGTTTCCTTGAACCCCTAGGGGTTCATTCGAACGCCCTTTATTCCTCATCCCCTCTCTGAATGATGAGGAATCTTTACAAACCCAACTTGAATTAGGTAGTCCTTAGAATGAGCTATCCAACGAATATAATTTTAATATGTTTTGGTTTTATTATGTATTTATTTTTTTAGTTTTATTAAACATAGGGTTTTCATCGAAAATGAAGGTCTCTGTTCTACATTTGTGGAAAAATAGAAAATTATCAAAAAAATTAAAAAATATAAGTTCACCAGATATTGAAGTCCTTGATCCAAAAAATAAAATTGAATTTCGATATATACAAAAAAAAATTATGCATTATATGGCGACTATGTCTAAATTGTAATTGGTTTGACTTCAAAACTTGATTAAAGAAAAATAATTCAATAAAAAACTATCTAACCAAGTGGCAGCACTAGATATCAGAGTTACAAATCTAAATTCGAAAGAATTATAATTTTATCCTTCATAGAAAAAAAGTTATGCATTATACTGTGCATCACTTTTTGAAAATGTTGTTTTTTTTTTTTTAAACCAGTTTTTGTGGGAGATGGCAAAAAAAGTGCAATCTCATTACAAAAATTTTGAAAAAAATATTTATAGAATCTACATACAAAATGTGACGAGACTCTAGTTTTCATCATCTTCAAATTCTTCATGCTTTAGCTGCTATAGGTGCCCGAATATGAAGATTTAGTATAAAAAAATAATTTCAGTGTCTAGTTTGGCCAAAAATTGTAAACCACTATTGTGGTATCACCCCATAGAATTACATAGATGTTTGGTGAGATCATTCTTGTATTTGTTCTTTATATTCCATTATTCTTTGTTGTTAGCATAGGTTTAGTTTAAGTTTATGCATTGTACTGCTTAACCTACGATTTTTCCCTATGCTACATTTGGTGAACCCAACGTGAACTACTAACCCTCTTGATTAGCATTCTTTTTTTGGAAGTTTTTGGTGTTTTTTGTCTTGAAGGGTGTAGGTACTTTTGAATAATCTTGCAAATCACACTTTTGGGAGTCTTTTGAAGTCAAAGAAATAGCATGGTTGTGTTCGACAAGGTCAAGAGACAAATTTTCATATATTATAGTTCATATTTTGGTTAAGGGTAGCATTTTTTACAAGAAAAACATGATTTTTTGTAGTTGTGAGTTGAAGTGATGCATTTGCAAGACAAAATCATGCATTTGTTGCTTCGTGTGATGCATTTGACTTTCTTTGGTGCATTTGTGGCTTCTTATGACACATCTAACTTTCTATGAGATATTTTTGGCTTTTTGTGATGCATCTGATTTTGTATGATACATTTGACTTTGCATGACACATCTGTGGCTTCCTATGATGCATTTGGTTGGTAAAAAAAAAAATCTAATTTCCCAAATTTTAAATTTTCATTTTAATAATTGTAATTTTTCATTATGACTAATTTATATTTTACAACATGTGATCTTGTGGAGTTAATAGAGTTTTTGCAGGATGATTCGTAGAAGACAAATATAGAAACTATTTTTGCAAGATGATTGATGAAGAAAAAGATTAGAAACTACTAATGAAATCTGATGTAGCATGTTTGATGAAGATTGATTTTGAAACTGATTGTCTCATTAGCTTAGATCATATTTCATTTGGTGCTTAAAATAAATCATTGTTCTCTTTGTTAGGTGTGTTCACACATTTTGTTTAGATTAAAAAACCCAATTCAATAATAAGAGTATCGTCTCCCCTTGCACATTTGTTGGATCTTAAGTGTAAGAGAAATTGTTATTGACTCTAAAAGTGGGCCTTCCTTGGTGGGAAAAATTACCCACCCCAAGGTGACTCAAACCAAATATGAAGTTAAAGCCAAGCTACTCTCGACCAGTATAAAAATGTGAATGCTAATGGAAAACTTAGTAGTATAGGTGCAAATTTGTTATACAAACAAGTTAATATTGCCTCACGTATAGCCATCAAAGTGGGTGCCCATATTAAAATCCATTTATTTTTAAATTACCAAAATCATTCTCTTTGTTGGTGCAAGAGGTTGGACCTCTGAAGCTGACCCACATGCTTGTAGTTCTTAGTAGAGATGAAGAGTTTGTCATGGGAGATTTATGAGAACTCGAAGCTTGGCTGACCTAAAGGAGTGTCATTGAGGGGAGCCACTATGTTCAAGCTTCTAATCATTCGCTCTGAATAAGCGCAACTAGAGAAATCCAAGTTGGAACTTAGTAGATATTGTCTAGCCCAACCATAGGATTGTACTTCTCTTCTTGGAATTAAACATTTTCATGTCAAAACCAAACCAAAACAAAGTGTTTTCTAACTATCTTCTATTTTCCAAAATTTGATCAAAATAACACTGAAACAAATTTTCAAATTTATAGTAAACGCAATTGTTATAGAGAATTGCATATTCTTTTATAAACCACATCTACTACTATAAATTGCATCTACTATTGTGAATTGTAACTGCTGCTATGAAACACAACTGACTATATTAGACAATGCATTTTCCAAAAAATTATAATGCAACTGTTGATAAAAAATGCATATGTTAAACCTAAAATGCAACTATTTTCTGAAACACTACATTTGTATTTTGAAATGCAACAGTGACCCTAAAAGCTATAATTGCCTATCACTTAGATCCCCCACCATGTCTACAATTTACCTTGATATGCTTGCTAGTCAAGTTGAGTATCAGCTACTCTGTAATGGTCAATACCAACAAGTCATAGACTTCAAAAGATAATTTATTCAATCAAAATGCCAATAAATGTCAATCCGTGGTCAAATACCCACATACCCTTCCTACCAACATTCCTTAAGGCCTAGTCATTCAGCCATATGTCCTCACTATCAAGAGTCACTTGAAATAACCTATGCCATTAATCCACGAAAAAAATCTATTAGGCATGCCTATCCTAACCTTGACAAGGGAAACCAACTTTCCACTAATCCCTTCCAACCTTCCATGTCCTATCCTAGTCCTTCATCCACTAATCCTTTCCAATCCATTCTGTCTCAATTGATATCTAATCATGAAAATACATCTAGTCATGATCTCCAAAGTCACATCCCATCTACTAAACTTGAGGATACATGTCAAATGGAAATTCCAAAGCATGACATCATGGCTTCACCTTCATGTCAAGATGAAAGTAATCCATCCCACAATCCTATCTTTAAGACAATCCAAGAAATCCTAGATAATCATGGTACCAAAATACACCTATCATTGATCAAGATTCCCTTCCCAACCATATCATTCGAGACAAACCCATATTTGATCAAGACACTACCATTGATCAAGAAATCCAAAATGATCCACTCATCACCCTTTATTCCATTCATTATCAAACAATTGAAGACAACCCTATCCAAGCTCCTAATATTGAAACTTCCCAAAATGAGACACTTGCATCCTTGGTACATTTAGATAATCAAAAAAATGACATAGACAACACTCAAGAACATAAGGAAGCTATCATTGACCAAGTCAAAGATGAAGGCACAAAATATATTATGGATCAAATTGATGTCTTGAGGGACCAAGAAGACACAATCCTGACAAATGATGATGCCAAAATATTCTATCAACTAGGATCAACCACTTTTGTTGAATCGAGATTTCTCATAGAGGAGAATATTTCGAGCAATGGTTTCCAAAATGAAAAATACCCTATTGCAAAGAGAATATGTCAAAACATGGAGTATCAAGGAAAAGGACTAGGCATACATGAGCAAGGAATTTGAGAGCCAATACAGTTTTATGAAAATACTAGACATTAATGCCTTGGATATTCTTTAGTCAAAGAATAAAATGATGTTATTAACTATACCTCCTAGATATTGGGGGAAACTTTATCTAATACAAACATCAAAATGGGGTCCATGAGTAGTTCTTACCATAAGGTTGTTGTCAATACTCCTTCCATCCACACCATAAACTATTATTCCAACATGAATAAACCTTCCATTTGGAACCAACAAAAATAAAATTATTACAAATCGAAAGTTCAAAGTAAGATGTCAAGGGCCATTGAATCAAACAAAAATCCAAGTGGACAAATGAAGTTAAAATCCCAAAGAAAAATGGATCAAGCAAAGAAAATAGTTCAAAAGTAAAAGTCAATCAAAATGTGGAGCCACAAGAAAAGAGGACTCCCACATATAATAAATGTCCACCTCCTTCAAAATGGTCATCAAGCAAGGCATATAAAAATGTTGGTTCCAAACACTATCCCAATCAAAATTCCAAACTCTGCCATCCAACATCCCAAGTTTGGAAAATAAAAATTGATTCATCTATACTTTTGAACAATCCTCACACATCTACCATCATCCATCATAATCCTACATCTCACCTAAAGTCCAAAAATACCATGTCACAAATCCATAACATCCTAGCAGCAACTCTTTATCGTAAGGACTCTCGTGGCACTCTATCAAGATGTGTGTATTCTAAAAATTCCAACTCTAGTATCAACAAGGATCACAATGATATCAATCAATAGTATGCAAGCACTATGATCCTAACAAGGAAACTACTTCATCAAGGTCATTATTGGCATATCATGGCACTAGTCTCTACATCAGTACCATCAATGGATTCAACACAATCAGTGATCATCTAAAGCATCAAGGCCATCCATAAAATACAAAAATACAAAAACATTGTCACCTTGATGAAAACCTGGCAAATAGGCATCTTGGTGACATCAAAAAGAACAAAAAAAAAATCAAGAGAAAAAATTCTTTCAATAGTCAAAACCATGCTTATGGCACTTTGGATAAGTACCATGATGAAAATCTGGTAAATAGGCGTCATGTGTAAGAAATTATCTATGTGGACCATTACACTTGGGGACAAGTTGTCTCATCTCCCATACCCTTCGTATGACATTTATTATGATATTTCCATCTATCCATCTAAGCCCTACCACTCACGTCCATTTTCCCACCTACCTTGATCTTGATAAGAACTAGGGTACAAACATAAATCAGTCTTTGGAAAAAATCTTGACATGTCTATCCTTTAGTCATACACTATCTATGAAATATCATGTCATAGCCTTCATATCATTTTCCAAACCCATACCTTGAAGAAAATGAGTTATCCTTATATGACATAGTCCTTGGAGACCACATGATAATTTTTTCTAGCCAAAAATCCTCATGTCACTTATCATTTACCAAAGCCACCCATCATCTATTCATACCTATTGCTTAATTTGGTTTTTCCCTTGTCAATGGTCTAAGGATCTTCCATCATCCCATCCAAACCTAAAAAGTTATTCTAAATGCAACAAGCCCAATCGATACAATCTTTCTATGCATCCTAGTGCATCATTCAAAACATTCCTTTGATTTTTTTCTAGCCTTGCTGCAAACCTTGATCCTTTAGTCACATTACCATCATTCTCACATTATTTCAGGGTGTGTCCTTCCCATGTCAAACAATGTCGTCATCATCCTCATCACTTGTCAATTGGTTTTCAACTTGACCAAAGGCAAGATCATGATTGTCCTTCGATTCTTGTGGATGCTTGCTCTCTTGCTTATAGGCATCATTCACATGCATTTGTCATGATCGTCATGAATCCAAAAAAAAGACAAAATATCCTAAAAAAAAAATTAAAACATAACAAAATATCTTGAAAAAATCCAAAAACATCATAAAACTTTAAAAATACAAAAAAATAAAAACATGTCAAAAATACAAAAATAGAGTCAGAGTCAGTTGCATCAATCAGTCTTTGTCATTGTCAAACTACGAGGTCTCTATTTGTATAACATAGGCAAGATCATCAATCAATGAGCCCCTGAAGCCACACTAGGTTGGTCCTTTAGGGTTCATCGTTTCCGTCAAAATAAGTCAGACATTGTTGTCAAATACAAGTAATTTCTAGAACATCAAAACAAGTCATGCATCAACAAAACAAATAAATCAACAAGGTCATCAATTCAAACAAAAGAAATTCTAGAGAAATAACAAAACAATTCAACCTATGTCTTCTATAGGATGTGTCCTTCCTGAAAAAATACATGATCATTTAGTCAAACAATCATCATTTCCTTATATAGGTGGCCCCATGATCAAAATCAAACTCAACGTCTTATAAGATATGTGTCTTTCTGAAACCAGCCTTAGTCATTTCCTTATATAGATAGTTACATGATCGAAACTAGACTCAACATCTTATATGGTATGTGTTCTCCCTGAAACCAGGCCTTATCAAACAATCATATTATCAATCTCCTAGATAATTAAACAACAAACAGATCAAATTTTGGAAAAAAAAATTATTGGCTGTTGAAATTATGGCTTGTTTTTTTTAATCTTTTCATTTGGCTTTGTCTTTGTGTCAATTTACTAGCTTTCTTAAGGATGTCCCATGAAGGATTTAGAGAAGCAAGGATGTATCAGGACTCTTTTTTCTTTGACTGTTGTTTTTTGACTATCTTTTGGCTGTCTTTGAGTTAGGTTACTAGCTTCCTCAAAGATGTTCCATGAAGGATTTAGTATGTGTTAGGACATTCCTTGTCTGCGACTGTCTATTTTAAAAAATGGATGACCTTGCACACCTTAGTCTATCTCATATCATGGGGTTTGTTTTCCATTTTTATCAGTTAATTCCCAATGATGATTTAATGCAAGGCCTATTATGTTTCAAAATTTTTTTGAAGATTTTTAGTACTAACATCAATGTCTTTTATGTTACTATTCATCTTTGTTGCACTAACATTTCTTCTTTCTTGCATTATGACAGAGTTCAGTGACATGCAAAAACATAAAGAATCATGTATATGTATTCTTGTTAGAAACATCATTTAGACATTTTCATACATATATACATATTAAATCATACATATATGCAACATTTGGGTATGTGCAAGATCACCATGGAAAAAATAGGCCCTTAAGTGGCAATGAAAATTCAAAAAATTCAGAGTTAAGCAACTTGATGTAAAAATTTGAATAAGTTATCTATATTATTTTAAAAATATGTGAATAGAATTTGTGGAAAATTGAATGTAGTTTCTAAACTACTAGGTTTTTTTTTTTAAAATTGAAATTTCAATGGAGTAGTACATAAATTTCAGGAAAAAATAAGAAGTAGGTATCTGTCTGACCACCCTAACCATAATAAAGTGATAATATTTTTTTATAATATTTTAGATATAAGTAGATGACTCATGCCCAGATGTGATGCATTATTTTTTGTAATTTTTTTCCAACTAAATAATTAATTATGAATTTTTTTTTACAACTCTTAAAAAATATTAAAAATCATATGTTTGACCACCTTAACTTGGCCAAAACTTCATGAAATTCATTTTTTTTTAATCCTATAGTATGTGAAGCATAGAATGTAACAAATATTTTGGATTGAAAAAATGTGATACCATTTGAAAGCTATAGATGTTTTTCAATCAAGCTATCAATCAGGACTTTAGTTGTAATTCTAATAGAAAATGAATAATAATTATTTATTAGATTCAAAGTAAAATATAATTTATATTGGTGGAAAGCTGAGAAGCTCCTTTATAGACGCTTTTCATTTCATCAATTTTGGGTAAAAAAAAGTCATCAACCACATGGGCGAAGTTTGGAAAAGCAAGGTAAGTTAAAGACATTTTTTTTGTTGACTTCTTTGGATTGGTAGGTTCGAACCAAATTACAAATCAAGCATGAGGTTAATCCCTAGGCATTAAATTTTGTGTTAGACATATCGGATATCGAATTCAAATCTTGTATGATATCCAATATTTTTTAGATGAGTTTAAAAAGTGTTATACAATTTATAATATATGACTTAAAAAATGCAATAAAGTTTATAATTTAATATATAATATACAATATAGTTTATAATGTAATATATAATATAGAGTTTATGATAATCTCTTACCGAATTATGTATTTAATATATAATATATAATATTATTATGTATAATATTTAAATATTATTTCAATATTTTAGTTAGTGTATAAATATATATATATATTACTAATATATAAAATATTTTATTGAAAAAATGTGATACCATTTGAAAGCTATAGATGTTTTTCAATCAAGCTATCAATCAGGACTTTAGTTGTAATTCTAATAGAAAATGAATAATAATTATTTATTAGATTCAAAGTAAAATATAATTTATATTGGTGGAAAGCTGAGAAGCTCCTTTATAGACGCTTTTCATTTCATCAATTTTGGGTAAAAAAAAGTCATCAACCACATGGGCGAAGTTTGGAAAAGCAAGGTAAGTTAAAGACATTTTTTTTGTTGACTTCTTTGGATTGGTAGGTTCGAACCAAATTACAAATCAAGCATGAGGTTAATCCCTAGGCATTAAATTTTGTGTTAGACATATCGGATATCGAATTCAAATCTTGTATGATATCCAATATTTTTTAGATGAGTTTAAAAAGTGTTATACAATTTATAATATATGACTTAAAAAATGCAATAAAGTTTATAATTTAATATATAATATACAATATAGTTTATAATGTAATATATAATATAGAGTTTATGATAATCTCTTACCGAATTATGTATTTAATATATAATATATAATATTATTATGTATAATATTTAAATATTATTTCAATATTTTAGTTAGTGTATAAATATATATATATATTACTAATATATAAATCTTTTACTTGACTCGATTTTTCCTTTGATTTTCCTTTGATTTGATTGATTTCTGGATCCTGATCCTGGATCCTGATTTGATGCGCCGGATCTTTGTCGGATTGATGAAAAAAAGCCTTTTGATCCGCAGATTGATCTGACGGATTTGTCTTGATGCTGACGCAAGCGGATTTTGATGAATCCTGAACTGATGATTTTGATTCTTTTCTGATTTGATTCGCGAGCGATGATTTATTTTCTCGGATCCTGAATCCTGATTTTGATCTCTGACCCTGGATTTTCGCCGATTGACGCTGATGATTGATCTGGACTGGATCCTGACGCTTCGATGATCCTGATCCGGATGATCTGAATCCTGATTTCTGGATTTTATCGATGCTGATCGAGATTTTTGATGCCTGAATGATTTTTGCTTTCCGGATTTTAAAAAGATGATTTGAAATGATTCGAACGATTTAATGTTTTGATTGATTTTGATTTTTTGTCAAAATTTTGTCGATTCTTGAACGGATGCCTTTTCTGCAAAAACAGCCTGATTTTGATCTCGTTCGATTTTGATTTTTGATTTTGATTTTGCAATGAAAATTTTGATTTGCAAAATGACGCCTGATTTGCCGATTTTTTGCGGGCACTGATGTTTGATTTTCGATTTTGATCGATTTTTGCCGGCAACGATGCAACGATTTGCCGGTTTGATTTTGCACGATTTGATAAAATGATTTGCGCCTGATTTTGATCGGATTTTCGATTTTCGTGTTTGATTTGCGTTTGATGCTCTGGATTCTGGATTTGATTGATCCTGGATCTTGACGGATGATTGACGCTTCCGGATCCTTTGATTTTGATCCTTTTGAGCTCGATGATTCTTTTGATGGTCGGATTTCAAGTCTCTCCCTAGTACCCCCTCTCACTCTCTCACTCACCCACTCTATCTATCTCTCTCCCTTATACTCTTAAACCTTAAACCCTAAACCCTTATAACCCTCTACCATAAACCATTAACCCTTAAACCCTCTGCCTTATACCCTAAACTCTTAACCCTTAGGTCTATGTGTGGAAAAATAAGATATTTAATTTGTAGCACTAAAATCATACCATTACAAAACGTTTTAAAATGTTTTTCAAATCATATATCAGATTATATTAGATATAAAATTTGTGGGCCATAAAAAACCCCCATGTGGGCCATTTTGTGCATTCCAATGATCCCTACATTCTATTTTCAGGTGAGAAATGTGTGGTTTCAAATAGGAAGAGACAAAGATCAACTTTTTCGAGCATCTTCTACTCAAATTTGTCATAAGAAATGGTTTTTTAGCATCTTTTGTGAGGTATAATGGGGAACAATAGTTTTCAGAAGAAAAAATGTAAAAGAAAGCTTACAAAAGAAAAAATTGAAGTATATAGATAAAGAGATAGAGAAGGTCATAGGAAGAGAAGATAGGGTATGCTAAATATTGGTGAACTTGAGCCCTGTGGTTTTTCAAGTGAAGAGGAAATTTAATATGTTCAAGGTGAAAATGTTGAACATGATATTGAAATTGGGAATGAAAATGTTCAAATTGATATGGAAAATGTTCAAGGTGAAAATGTTGGAATTGAAGATGTTGAACATGATATTCAAATTGGGAATGAAAATATTGAAATTGATAATGAAAATGTTCAAGGTGAAAATGTTGGAATTGAAGATGTTGAACATGATATTGAAATTGGGAATGAAATTATTCAAATTGATATTGAAAATGTTCAAGGTGAAAATGTTGGAATTGAAGATGTTGAACATAATATTAAAGTAAGTGTAAATTATGTTTTTCCAAATTACATGAGAAATGAAGAACCTTTTGTGGAAGAAAGAAATATTACAAATTCAAGACTTTCAAGAACCCCTAAATGGTTACTTGAAATTGATGAGAACATTATAAAAAAAAATTGAATGAAAAAGGTCAACAAAAATTGTTCAGTAGTGGGATACAAGACTTTTCAACCAATATTTTAGCAATAAGGCATTGATCGAGCAATACCAAATTTTTGTACAATTGCTAAAGATGCAAAGGATGAGACCCTTTATAGCCAAATTGAAGATTCATGTGAACAAGAAGACTAAAAAAAAACTATTATTGCCAAAAATATTTTTAATGCTTTCAAGTCTATTAGGAAAATTAACAAGGAAAAAGATAAGAGAGCTACTTGGAAAGTCATTAGAACTTCCCTAGTAAGCCATAAATTGAAAAAGGGTCACTTTATGAGACAAAATTGTATTGATTTTGACATAAATCATAAAAATTTGGATAGAGCACTTGCAAGAAGAGAAAGAATAGGTGATCCTCTTCAAAATGATACATTGGCCTTTTCCGAGAGGCTTCCATGTGTTGATAAGAAGCTAACCGATAATGTAAAGTAGGTAATTGAATAATTTTAGCATGATAACTCTAGAGTATCACCCAATACAAAGGATTTTTTAAAATTAAGAATTGGAAACCAATATCGTACATCGCATCCTACACATTTCTTGGAATCAAGCCAAACAGTGTTCAAAAAAATTATTGAAACACATCCAAATATGGAAATCTTGCAAAGTACTTTTGAAGGTTTGAAGCTATTTTATTGTGTGCTTCTTAAGATTCATAATACTTGTTACAAATACCATGTGTATTTTTCAATGTACCATGAACTAGTATGCTATATCCATTCTACTTTGCATACTAATGAAATGTTGTAGGAGTGTGGTGAAATCCATCTTCCAAAATAATCAAGGAACTTCCTAGATATATTTTTATGTTCTATAGATCATGGTTCCTTTTTCTATAGAAATGATTGTTTAAATACGAAGTGCTCACAATGTGGTGGCTTGTCAAATTTTTCTCAATGTTTTCATGAGGGTTATAGACATAAATTTGGAAAGAAGCTTGTTGAGAAAAAGAGATATGAGATAGTCAAATATACTTTGTAGAGTGGAGGTGAAGGTTCTTGATGTGAGTTGGTTCTTGTAGTGCCCTCCGTTTCAATGGTCATTGATGTTAAGTAAGTTGACCATTGGGTGGTTATGTCATTTTCGCATGTTTGAGTAGTGTGAAAAGTTGATTTTGAGGTGTCTTGATTTTTTGATTATTTTAATTAATTAAATTAAAAAGGATTAAAAGGGAACTTAATTTAATTGGGAAGTGAAATTATAACTGAATGAACTATATTAGTAAATGATACGATAACTATTTTGGATGGTCAATTATTAAATTAAAATAATAACTAAAAGAAGTATGAGTAATTAAACAATGTGATAAAATAAGATTTTTATTAATTTCTTTGTGAAATAAATAATTAAATAAATGTTTTAATATAATTAGAGGTTATAAATAAAAAGAGGATATTGCAAGGTAATTATCATTTAATGTTTAAATTCGATTAATAAATTAATAAAGTGAGAAAATATTAGCAAGAATTAAATATTAAAATTGTAATTGAGTTTAAATAAATTAAGGTGAAAATATTTATCTGTAACTAAAAGAAAGATTAAATTATTAAATATTTATTGAATATTTAATAGATGACCTATTTGATTCATATATTAAAGAGTAAATTATAAAATAATAATAATTAAGGGTCATGGCTGTTATTCATTCATAACTGCTGGAAGTTGAACGGTTTCCCGAGAGGAGTAGATTCCTCCTTCATCATAAGGGTTTTCAGTTACTCATTTTGGGGGGGAGAGGGCAACAAGCACAAAGGTTGAATTGTTCTCAGCAAGTAAAAAGTTTCAGAATAAACAAAAGAGCAGGGACATCACCATGTTTCCAACAAGCCGGCAGGCATATTATCCAGGTATTTTTCTCTATACGTTTTTTATTTTTTTTTCAATTAGTAAAGGATTGTTTTGGTTGTTAAATCCTTAGAGAATATAGCCATTGGAATGTTCTTGTTGATGATCTATTTATCGTCCATCTGGCAGTTGAGAAAATTGAACCTTTGCTTATATTTTGCTCTCTCTGCTTGTTTTGTAACCAATCTTTGTTTGGGCATTTGGCCCCTTGTATTTTGTTGTTTCTACTATTTTCCTTAACCAATAAAACATCTATCATTGATCACTTAGATTTTCATGCTCTGGCTTGCATTATTTTTTCTATCATACCTGGCATCAACTTCTTGTTGGAAAAAAAAAAAAAAAAACGTCCAACCTACTTCTATCCTTTTCTCTACCACCGAATTTTCCCCAACTATAGCGTTGATATTGGTTTGGCCTGCAGTCGTTTTATTGTCTTGTTGCTCCTTGCATTCCTAATTTATATTAAACTCATTTCTCCTTGCTCTTGATATGACCACCGTAAACATAGATAATCTGCTTGATTTGGCTGGCAATCTTTCGCAATTGTTGCACTTGAAAATGTTATTTATCCTGCTATTTAGCCACGTGTTTGCACCTCGCCTTCCTCCTTTCCTTATGACTGGTAGATAATACTTTGGATTTGATAACAATGCAAGGAAATGGCGGTATTTCCATACTCCAATTCTCACTTTCTGATATACTTGGCACCCTGTCACAGCCGCAATGCTTGAACATGGTAGGGTGTATAGAATTAAATAAACCCTCAGATTTTACTATCCAAAATCCCAAATGTTGTCCGCAAGACTATGGCCTCTCACATTTTTGCAACCGTAACCATCTCAAACTTGGAGGAAGCTTGGTTCGTGTGTCTTCTCTGATGCCGTCAATGAACAGATTGTTCAAGCGAAGAAATTGAGGACCAATGAGCAGATTTTTTTTAATTCTCTTGGTCTGCGCAATGTTTGAAGCCCTTGCCAGTTACCTCCGTTCAGTGGAAGCTGAGAGAAATTGATGTTATTGGATACAGTGCTTAGATGAGCTCCTTCACACAGTCTGGTAATCTAAATTTATTAAGTCTCTCTAAAACCATTGGCAAACCGTCACAGCAGCAACGTTTAAACTTGCAAAGAAGTAGTAAATTAAATAATCTCTCTCTGTTTCATTGTCAACCCATCACAGTAAAGCACGTGAACATGGTAAGGTATATAGATTTAAGTGATCCCTCTGCATTCTTTGTTATACTGCCTCAGCCGCTTAATAGGTAGTTCAAAAGTTAACTGATTTCTTTTATTGTCAATCTGTCTGCTCTTTTCCATCCCAGTCTCTGTATTTAACACCAGATAGTATGCCTCTTCATGCCCTTAATCTGTAATTTAATTCGCTTAATTTTCTTCTGGTTGTTCTTTTTATGGAAATGACTTAGGGTTCTTTCGATGCATAATTCTTCTCTAGGTGAAAATAAACATATTCATATAAATAAAGTGAATAAAATAGTTTCCTTTTCAAGTATATCGAAATAAGGGGAAGTAAGTAAAAAAAAAAATATATATATAATAACAGCATCAATAACCATTGGTATAAATCAATGTTAGAATTAATCGTGAATGTCTAAATTTAATCCCTGTAGATCAATCTTGAAATTAATAATAATATTGGTATATTGTTTTAATCTTGTACGAATATTAAAGTAATACCTCTAGGAAACATTGATAATAATCAAACAAGATTGCATAATAATGTATCCCACGTCTATAATAGCATCACTGCCAGTTAAGATGTGTAACGAATAAATCCTAATGTATAATAACACAACGGTGAGGTGTAAATAAGTGTTGTGAACATTGGACAAGTGCTTTCAAAATTTAGATTAATTATTGATATAATAAATAATGTATTATTAAAATAGGTTAAAAGTTTTTAACGTGAGATTTAAATTAAGGAAAATTATAATATAAAGTATATCTTGAATTTCTTACATGTTCTCTTAATTGGTGATTTAATTTTATAGTATTAATTTCATGATATCTTTTAATTGTTTTATATTTCTTTTAGAATGAAATAAATGTTATCTTAATATCTAACTCCTCGCATGTTTTTAGGATTGGCTAATGGATACTCTGGGCAAATAGGTAGTTGGTTACTTGGAATAAAATATTGCTACAATTACTTGTGAATTATTGTGCCAGGGAATGAATTAGGTAAATAATTAAAGTGAAAATGGTTATTTCGATAGGTTGCTTAGTAAAATATTATTTAACAAAAGATTTTAACGGAATAAACATTATTGAATTAGGTATTTAATTTTGTTGTAGATAAATGAACTAAATGAACTGTGTATTTAGTTAAAGTAAATCGATTTAGATGGTTAATTAAGTTTTAGGGTTCACTAAAGGAGATAAGTGATTCTACATTTACATAGTTCTTTTACTTGAAGGTTAAATGATAAAGTTATTTTTAAGTGAGGATAAATCCCAGGTTCATAGGTTAATTAATTTAAATGATACTGATTAAATGTTAAATGGTTTTACCTTTTTTGTTATCTAATGAGTCTGTGAATAATAATTATTTATCAAACTACTATGTGAAATAATTTATTAGTATCATCACCTTAGGATTATAATAAAGTTGTAATTTATAGAATTGTCATCTTAGTATTACATTTTAAAGTTATAATTAGGATTCATATTAAACAGTCGATGGAGTTGGTTATCTTATAAACGATATAGTTATGTTAAATATAATTATTTGTAGTAAATACTCTTTTAATTAAATTAAGTGGATACCTTAAAGTAAGTGATAAGAACGTTGAAATAATGCCTAAATTAAAGGAATGTCTTTATGGTTATAAGGTGTGAGTGATTGTTGTTTTAAACAAAGTATTTTGATTATTGGTTTAAGTGTTATGTAATTGATGGGTGTGATGTGTGGGATATTTATGGAGATGTCTCGATGGCCTGTTCATGGTAAGTGTTTTAAGATAGTGTTCTTCAAGGTTGATGTGTCTAATGGTCCTTGTATGTAATTATGTGTGTAAAATGGGAACCCGTATTATTGTTCGTGATTGTTTTAATTTGTGTTTGGAAGAGTATGCTTGAGAATTAGTGTCTTGTGGCTTATAACATCAGATTATATCTTCACTTTGCAATATTGTGATATCCTTAAATGATGAAAATGTTTGATCATTAGAATAATGTTCTTTTTAGATGGTTTCAAGTTACTTCTTATTGAATGAATGGATATATTATATTTGAATTAGTGGTTTTATGTATTGTCTCGATAGGTCCTTTCAATGTGACTTTTCGTGAGCTGATTTTGAGTTAGGGACTTTCTCTCATTTAACTTACATTTCTATATGTTTTCTTTTGCTCTCTACCTAAGTGGTAATTTGGTTAAGGTTATCTTTGTCATGATTGACAGTTCTGCTTGAGTTGTTAATGAGTCAAATTGAAAAGTTCTTGAGTTATGGGTATTCCGAGAGGAGAAAATAGAGGTTTCCCTTGGATTCTCGATTTAGTTCGTATCGAAGTTGTTGGTGTTGTTGAGTGGAGTTGTTG
Source organism: Sequoia sempervirens (assembly GCA_007258455.2). NCBI lineage: Eukaryota > Viridiplantae > Streptophyta > Pinopsida > Cupressales > Cupressaceae > Sequoia > Sequoia sempervirens. The sequence continues at coordinate 153,671,135 of VDFB02379711.1, read as the reverse complement.
ATCTTTTTTTTGGTGTATTTTCTCATTATATTTATATTGGAAATAGTCCTTTGAAGTCTTGCAATTATTGCTGTCAGTTCTTTGATGGGGAAACCCTAGTGTAACTTTATGAGAATCTTCCAGAGGTTTATTTTAATATTGGTTAATGTTCCTCCTTTTATGTGCCCTTGTTGTGGCAAGTGTTTTGGTTTCATGTTTTTGTAAGGGTTGTACATGAAACGTTGAGATTTTGATTATGTATTTATGGCAAGATGGGAAATGCCTTGCATGCTTCTCTGTTGTGATCTAATGTACTTGTTATATTGTACAACCCTTGGATTTGGTTTTTATGTTTTGAGTGTCTAGAGTGGGAGTGGCTCTAAGTGGGTGGTCGGCGCACAAAGGGGCGCCAGGATAGCCCTTGTTAGAGTGAAATTAAAAAAAGTGATAATTTAAATAATTAATTAGGGGGTGGGTAGAATCACATTAAAAAGATAATTGATGCCTCTTCCACCTTTGAGTGCTACCACAGACTAAAGGGGATTGAGAAGGCCGTGGTTGGCAAGATCGTTGCCTTGTCCTCATGAAAGGTTAACGGTTCCGCATGAGCAACCCTATGGAGCGGTACCTTGAGATAGGAAGCCTGGATAACCATAGATGGAGGCGGCTCCTAGCGCTCGGGATGCCTGGATAATTCGTCAGTAGACGGAGGCGGCTCCTTGCGATAGTGGTAGCCTGGATAATCCATGTTAAGCCATGCGATGACACTCTCCTCTAACACTCCTTCTTATGTTGTTTCTTTGGAAATCCTCTGGAAGTGGGTCTTTGTCTTGAATTGATGGATCATAGTTGTTTTGAATTGATTTATGGTTTTACCCTATTTGATCTTTGGTGTATTCTTTGGTCTTGTATAAATCTTGTTGATAAATTGGGTCTCGACCTTGTACTCTTATGGTACTGTGATATGATGTTATTGTGTCGGTTAATGATCATCCTTTGGTTATTTGTTTGCTGGTTATTGCTTTGATTTATGTGATGAGATTTATGACTCTTGGATGTGGTTGATTATGTCATTGTAAATTCCTGAGTGTTATGATACTTTTGTATGACGTTGAGTCTTGTGGTTCTCTGCTTGGATGTTCTTGGTTGTGGTCTCTTTCTTGTTAGCTCCTAGCACGGGGGGTGGGTCTTCGGACTCACATGGTCGGGTGGAACGTGCTAAGCACCCCATTGGGTCCCCAGTCGAGGATCGAGAGGTGCGGATTGGTGCTATTGCAGCGACTCCAGAGTTGTATCTGTCTTGGAGCCAGTTTTGATACTTGTATTTCTCTAATTATTTGTATCATGGTATCTTGTGTATGGTTTCCATTCATATTTGGAACACTCTTGTATCATTGTACTTCTTAAACGTTGTACTGTAATGAAATGTTAAACTTGGTGTGGATATTGACCATGGTAGTTGTTATTCAATGTGTTATGTAATCATGCATATGTTGTATTTATGTGCAGATGGCTTCTTATCAATGAATTTTTCATGTATGTGTTATATTTGTTATTGTTAATGATTATATCTTTGGATTTTATTCTTTATTGATGTTGTATGGATCTAAGTCGCGTAATGACTCTTCGTGTACCCCAAGGGATGTATGTGTTAATGAATCTATTTAATTGAAATTCATGATATGACTTGATGTGTATTACATGTATGTTATGTGTATTTTTAAAAAAAAAATTGTGCTGTAATTATTGTGTTAATGTCCTTTGGGGTTGCATGGTATTCTGATTACAAAAGAATGCAGTGTTGATTTTATTTTAGATTTTAAGGACAATATTTTCCACAAGTATGCAAGGAATAGTCATACGTCTCAGTGGTTGGATCAACAATTTAGGATGTGTAAGGACTCTTTTCTGATTGGCACTATTATATCAGTGATTGATTTTTCAGAAAACTACACATTGCAACCACAAAATGAGGTACAATCTTAGTATTACAATTCCATTTAGATTGCTATTTTTGTACACATAACATTTATATATGCGCTTGATAGTACAAAGGAGGATCAAAAGATAATCAGAAAGTATCATTTTTATATGAGTGATGATAGATCTCACTCGTCTGAGTATGTCCAACATTGTTTTGAGAATTTTTTTGAGTTCTTGTAGGAGAAAGATATATCACTAGGCTGACATCTCATTTGGTCATATAACTAGACAAGTCAATTAAAAAATGATTATATGTTTTATTGGTTGAGTAGAATGCATGTAGAGAGGGGTGCACCTCATATTTGGAGTTTTTTGAATCTGGGCATGGGAAAGGGGAGAATGATGGAGTAGGTGAATGTGTAAAGAGAGCACTAGTTAAGGAGAAATTGAAGAGTTTAGGAGAAAAATTTAGTGATGCATGTTCTATTGTTGATTGGTGTAGTTTATCATTGTCACAAGGAGGGACACTTGATTCAACAGTGCACAAATTCTTTTGGTTGGTTGAGGAGGGTACAATGGGAGGTAGATTGGATTATCATACAATCAAATATTTTTCAAAGATACATTTATTTTGAAGCTCAGATGTAAGCACATGGACCATTTGGACACAAAAGTTGGCTTATTTATGTCAGAGTTGTATTCAATGCGAGTCAAGTGATTGGGTGGATACATGGGTTCCACAGTATCTAACTCCTTTATTTAAACTATATCCATGATAAATGCCACAATGGAAAGTTCAGTTGATTACGAGTGACTTTCAGATCTACTATATCCAGGACAAGTTTTTGCAGTTGTTGCACCATAGGGGAATGAAGAGAGATCACACTATTGGTTGGCTCAATGTGTGTGGGTAAATCACAAGATAACACAACCAATGGAACATGATGATGGGTTCGTGTATCCTATAGGTTCAGTTGTGATTGCAGGAACTTGGTTGCAAACATACATGATTACAAAGAATGGTATACCTATATTTGAAGAATATGAGAAACATAAAACTATTCTCATGTATTCACACCTTGTTATAGCAAAAAATTTTAAGTTGTTGAAGCATCATGCCAAACCAAAGACAAAATAACTCTGGACACTTAGTAATGTTGATCATGAAGCAATATTGGATACTCTTAAGCAAGGAGATGACCCTTCAGGCACACTTGAATAACATATTCAAGAATGGAAGGTACAATGCTTAAGTTCATTATGCTTAAGTTCATTAGTGTTACTTATTTAATACTGATATTTTGTATACTATTGCAATGCAGGTGTCTTTAATAGCGATGTTTTATATGTACTTTTGCAATATTTTTGGCACAATTGATCATGAACTTGCTACAACAATAGCCAACTCTGATCCTTTTAGAGAGGTATGCGACAAATTACAATAATATAAATTGGTTATTCAAATCATCTTTTATAATTTTCATTACCAATTCATCACCATTTAGGTTGTTTAGATTAATATAGATTTGTTAGTCTATGCATCTTTTCTATTGTGACAATATAGATTTATCATTTGACAACTTTTGAGATATTTTTGGCACAATTGATCATGGACTTGTTGCAACAATATCTAGCTCTGATCCTTTTAGAGAGGTATGCCATAGATTACAATAATGTAGATTGGTTATTCTAAGCTTCTTTTATTCTAAGCATCTTTTCTATTGTATGTAGTTTAACTGCTACATTGATGGTTTTTACAGGTGCTTGTCACTCTAGAATGCCAACATAATAATCTTTTGGAAGACTATTCCCTGAATGCCTCCAATAGGAAAATTTTGTATAGTCAAATGTTTGGCATTGTATAAAGGGTATGTTTAAAATGTAAAGGGGTCTATATTTTGAAAACTCATAGGTTGAAATAGTCATATAGGTGTATGCTTTGTTACCGTTATTGGGACAATTCTGTAAGAGATCTTTGTACTTAATCAATCTACAACCAAATTTTTTCTTCCTGGTTGTTTCCTATCGGTGTGCTCATTTGAACCAAGTTTTGTAATATCTCCTATTTATATATAATAAATTACAGTGAATTTCCACTTTTTCCAAAAACAAAAATGTAAAAAGGTTATGTGAAGGTCATTTTCAATGTAATTGAGTCTTTGCTCTAGCAAAGTGGAAATAAGGTATTTGGGTGTGCATGATGTTCAAGTTGATTGGGTAAGAGTTTTATGATGAAAGATCTAGGTGGCTTTAAACAACACAATTACTATTAAAGATGTGTCAAACTCCAATTTGATCCTAAAACCCAAACTTGGGTGCAACTTCACTAAAAAAGGCCCATTTTACGAAAAGACTCATACTTAAACACTTCCCAAACCTTTCCACACCATATAAACTCATCAAAAACATCTATTAGGATTTTCACAAGCTTGGTATAACCTTAAATCTTGCTTCCCCCACATTTCAATGGCATTAGCATGTTGTAACCACCATTTTTCAACTATTTTCACTCATTTTTGCCATGCACAGAAACTCACCAACTCAACTACAGACCTTTCCAGCTCTTTAAACCCTCATATTCATCTTGTATAGTCCTAATAACATCTATCATGGCCATACCATCAAGCTACAGACAGTACAATAGATGGTATGTCCTTTTAGCACTTTGGACTCTTAAGGGAAATAGCCGGTCTAATGTAGCTCAAAGTGATTTGGAGTATTTGGGTAAAAAAAAGGACTATCCCTAGTGTAAATGTACCGATACAGATGTGTTGGAATAGTTTTTTTGGTCATATGAGTTGTAGAATGAAAGTTGCACCACTTTTCAACTTTACACTGCGTGCATCTGACAAATTTTCCCTCAACTGAAAACTCATCACCACAAATAAATGCCTCCAAGATAGCAAAAACTGAGAGAGGTTATTTTAGATGGTCCCAATATGATCCCATATCCTTAGACGAAGAGTCTATAAGCATCATGGTTTATGAGAAATAGCCCTTCAATGATTGCTACTTTTTAGAACTTTAGACTCTTAAGGGAAATTATCGGTCCAATGTAGATTGGAGTGATTCAACATATTTGGGTGTAAAAGAGGACCATCCCTAGTGTAAATGCACCCATAAAAATGTGTTGGAATAGTATTTTTAGCTATATGAGTTGGAGAATGAAAGTTGCACCACTTTGCAACTTTACACTACTTCCATTTGATAACTCTCCCCTCAACTGAAAACTCATCACCACAAGAAAAAATGTCTGAGATAGAAAAAACTGAGAGAGGTTATTGTATATGGTCCTAACATGATCCCATAGCCTTAGATAGAGAGTCTGTAAGCATCATAGTTTTGGAGAAATAGCCCTTCAAAGATTGTTTCTTTTTAGCACTTTGGATTCTTAAGGGAAATTATCGGTCCAATGTAGCTCAAAGTCATTCGGCATATTTGGGTGCAAGAGAGGACCATCCCTAGCATAAACATACCCATCCAAACATTTTGGAATAGTATATTTGCTTGTATGAGTTGGAGAATGAAAGTTGCACCACTTTGCAACTTTAGACTGCTTGAATTTGGCAACTTTTCCCTCAACTGAAAACTCATCACCACAGGAAAATGCCTCCAAGATAGAAAAAAATGAGAGAGGTTATTGTAGATGGTCCAAATATGATCACATAGCCTCAGATGAATAGTATGTAAGCATTATAGTTTCTAAGAAATATCCCTTCAAAGATTTCTACTTTTTAGCACTTTGGACTCTTAATGGAAATCGCCAGTCCAATATAGCTTGAAGTGATTCGGTGTATTTAGGTGCAAAATAGGACCATCCCTAGCGTAAAAGTACCCATCCAGATGTGTTTGAATAGTCCATTTGATTGTATGAGTTGGAGAATGAAAGTTGCACCACTTTGCAACTTTACACTGCTTGAATTTGACAACTTTTCCCTCAACTAAAAACTTATCACCATGGGAAAATGCCTCCAAGATAGAAAAAATAGAGAGAGGTTATTGTAGATGGTCCCAATATGATTCCATAGCCTCAGTAAGATAGTTTTTAAGTGCCGCATTTTTTGAGTAACATTCCGTCAAATATTTCTGCCCTTCTGCACTTTGGACTCTTAAGGGACTTCATTGATTGAACATAGCTCAGATTGCTTCGACTTTTTTGGGTGTGAAAGGAGACCATACCTAACCTAAATGTACCCATTCAAACATGATGGAATAGTCATTTTGGTCATACGAGTTGTAGAACAATATTTATTTATTCCCTTACAATTAGTTTTCAGCCTCCAACTGAACTCCAACAATGATTTTCATGCAAAAAAAGCCGTGAGACTATAGCTTGTTGCAAAAAATACTAATTTTCTAGAATTCAACGTTACTTTTGTATTGGAATTCAAAAAATTTCTTCCAACCAACCCATTTTCGAACCTTGAAGAGATTTATATGCATTTTTTGAATTCAAATAGACTCCCCAACATCCACAACAACCTTTTCAGCTACCAAGATCCTTCATTTTTCTTAAAAATTGCTAAAATTGACAACTTTTTGTTAATAATGCAGTTTTATGCAACTTTTCTTTCCATGACACCTATGACTAGTAAAAATAGTCAAACACATTTATTTCAACCCCACTACAACTTCTATACTCCTATCTTGCACTTCCCTTTACTATTTTAATAATTTTCCTTCAAAAGACTACATGACAATTTTGACAATTTTGAAGCAAGACTGCATTTTTGGCATATTGGACCCCTAGACTCAAAAATTCAACTTAATACACCTTAAATGGTCTTGATTGACCTTATTTATCATAAATAGATCACACCTAACCTCTCAACCTATCAACCTTCAAATGTGTAATCTTGCAAATAGTAGATTAGGTTGGAAACTAGAGAGGAAGAGTTGATGGTGAGTGGCCTAGTGAAGGATAGAGAAGAAGAGTTTGAGGAATATGGTGTTAGGATAGGGGATTGTCCTTGGTTGTCATATTTGGTTTTATGGAATATGTATGCTACTATGGGGATGGTTCTAAGCATAAAGAACCTAAGAAGGATTGTGGAGAAAAGAGTTGAAGGGTAGAGATACATGTGTAGTTGGAAAAATCACATGGAAGAGCATGAAACAAAGATACACATGTATGGATGTTTAACTTTGTGTACTAAATTTTTGTGTGTAGGTGTCAAAGCTTGGGAAACACCATTTGCAGGTGTTAATGATGACAAAAAGCAACAAGAAGATCCACTTGAGAAGGATCAAGCATGGCAAGACCAAGACAAAGCAAAGCATGAAGGGTAAAAAATTCCTTGTAGGGAGATTTCCATGCAAGTGACTTGGAGAAAGTTTGAAGGGATTCTAAAGAAGATAGGAGAAAACCTATGGAGTGATTTATGGGGCATAAATCTTTTGTACTTGGGGAGTATGGTGCAGGAGCACCTAAAACATGCAAGCTTTAATGAATTGACAAGGCCATTCCTCCTTTTGTATAGGCTATACCTCAAAGGAATGGGTCTGAATTAGATAGGGGTAGGTGTAGGAACAAGTTTTTAGGGGTGATAAATGGATTAAAGTGGTCTAAGAATGCTGCCTTGTTAAGAAACACAATTTTTTGTACTTTTTGGGTAGGGCTAGACATATTTTTTGAGAATTTGAATGAAAATAGGTTGGAACAAGTGTATTTAATGGTTTTTAAGAGGTCTGAGTGATTAAGAGTAACCCAAGAAGAGTAAAAGTGTGAAACCCTAGTTGGAAAGGGCAAAAACAAGGGAAAATTGATGATTTTATAAAGAAAGTGTAAGTAAAATTATGGGGTAGCATAATACAATGATGTTTTAAGTTTAAGTAGAAAAAATTAAGAGGGAATGAAGTGGTTTTAGGATTGAGTGAGTTCAGAGCATACAAGTTACAATAATCCCTAGTTAAGAGGAAGAAAAGAGAGGGTTTGGAACATGAGGGTGTTAGAGAGAAAATGGAGACCTAAAAGTTGTAGAATACTATGTTTTGAAAGTAGTTTGAAGAATTTGTGGAGCTCTTTTGATTTTTTATGAGGTTAAAGGTCAGTTGCTTTGAAAAAGAGGCCTAATTGAGGCCTATTTCAATGCTAGGAGCTAGACTTGCTCATGTTGTTCCAAAGGAGCAAACATTGAATTTTGAGTATGTGAAAGAGGACCTTAATGGGTGTCTAGATTGGTGAATAGCATATAAGGTTGTTTTGAAAGGTTGTGAGTTAAGTAGGGAAAAGTGCTCTTCCTGACCTACAAGAAAGATCTAGTGAACAGTTGGAGAAACTAGCAAAGAATGGTATTGTGAGAAAATAATGAATTGAAAATCATTGAATGGTGAAGACAAGTTGTTTTACTACCATGTTATGCATCAAATTATTTGATAGACATGCATGAAAAATGTGGTAGTATAGACAAGGTAGTGAACTGTTTGACAAAATCCTTCAATGAAATGAGGTCTCATGGTGATGGAATGCCATCACAATTAACAAGGCAGTCGACTGTTTGAAAAAATACCTCAAATAAATGAGGTCTCATGGTGATGGAATGCCATTAGAATCAAAATTTCTTTTGATTTTCATAGCATTCCATCACCATGAGACCTCATTTCTTTGAGGCATTTTTTGAAATAGTTCATTTCCTTGTCTATGCTTTTGCTTATCCATAGCTTGTTTGAAAGCATTGTTTTGGGATTTTAGCCATAGCAACAAGCTAGTGAACTATTTGATAAAAAGCTTTGGTATACATGTATGAAAAAAGTGGTAACATAGACAAGGCAGTGGACTATTTGAAAAAAAATCCTTAAAGAAATGTGGTCTCATAGAATTCCATGAAAAGAAAATGCAATTGACATCTGATCCTAGTTATTAGTTATTCAATGTGAAGCAATTGCATAACTGCTTAGGTTGACTTTGTAAAAACTATATTGTAATTGAATTTTTTTCATCTACCAGCATCTAGTTGTTAGTTATGCAATTCCAACTAATGCTTTTATTTTGAAAGATGTGCAATGCAATTTAATCAACGATATGAATATAAACTACATAATATAACCATTCTTTTTATGCTATTGTACATTGATATTTAACCATTGCTCAAGATTAAATTTTCAATGATTTTAATCATGCACATGAGGAAAAAATTAAATTTTGCTAATCAACTTCTATATATAAAATTATCCAATAATCAAGTGTATTTCCATATACAAAAATGGCATTGATGCCAACTCAAACAAAGTTTTAAAAAGTGTGGCATATGTCATCTCAATATTTATTCAAAATTTACATGCCAAAATGTCTATCTCATCTTAAACTACTAGTGGATCATCAAAATGAAGCCTCTTTGAAGCACTCTTTGGATTTGAAGGTAGCTGCACAAGAAAAATTCAAACCATAATTGAGATTAGTTATACTATATAATTTAAAATTGAATAATTAACATCAAAATCAATATACATTGAATTTTAATTAAAATCTAAAATTGAAATATTGATTACCTAAAATATATGTCTCTTCAAAGGGTTAGGAGTCCTAGAATATGCCCCTCTCAAAGAACCAACCAAAATAACTTTTGAAATGTCAATCTATATATATGAACAAAAACATAAAATTGATCCAAGTTAGCATATGATTGTCGGTAATAGGAACATATTTACCAAACACAAAATAAAATAAACACATACCTCTTTAGGCTAATCTTTTTCTTTATCTCCTTTAGGTGTTTTGACACCTCGTCCTTGAGGCGTTTCAACACCTACTCCTTGAGGTGTTCCAATACCTACTCCTTTAGGCATTGTGACACTTCTCAACAATGATGTATAGCTCATAACTGCCTATACATAAGAATGACAAGTACATATGAAACTACTAATCTATGTCAATGTATGTATAATCAATATAAGATCTTAAAAATATTAATTCAATCAAATTTGAGTTCAATTACCTTCCCCTTATCTAACATTGTGCCTCCATAGTCTGGACAAGGTTGCACCTCACTCACACTAGGTATTTCCTAAAAGAGGAAAATAAGATAAACATATAAGTTATTATATAATTTCATTAATGACAATTCAAATGATAAGCAAGTATATAATAAAAAAATGTAAACGAGTGAGTGCGAAAATATATACTGTGTGCATGTCAAGGCCAAATGAAATGGCCCCAAGGGTGCTATCAGTCACCTATTTGAGCTCCTCCTCAGACTTCAACTATTAAATAGACCATGTAAATAAATATTAGTACTTTATACTATCTCTTATTAATATTCATTTAAAAACAAATGCAAAAAATGAATTTAAAACTTAAATCTTACCTGTGTCATTATTCCAACATCCCCCTCTCTAGTAGGAGAGAACTATGTAGGGTGCACTCCACTCCCCTACGTCTGATCTATAATGTCCACATCATGGAGGCCATAGTCAAAAGTGTCCAAGGGATGCTCAACAGGTTGTACAAGAGGACCCAAGCATATCTAGTGGCACATAGTGCAAGTATGTGGCACGAAAATATGTGGACCTAAGGAGGATGATGGGATAGCACTCAAGCCATCACCAACATCACCAGAATGTGGCTGAGCTACTAGAGAAGAATGTGAAACCAAAAGACCACTCAAAGAGTGAATAGCCTGGATAGTCTTTGTGGCTGCATCCTAGATAATATCTAGATGATATACTAGAGGTGGCAGAGGAAGGGGAGGAGGAGGAACATATGGTTTTGGGACTACTCTAATTTCCCTTGGTCTATCCTAGGGCATACCTCCACCAACGCCCTAAAAGGGTTTAATCTCAAAGTAATTGACATGATGCCCTAACATAAACTTAGCGTATAATTTTTTAATAAAGTAAAATGATATATCACAGTTGTTGTTTAGTAGTTTATCAAAAACCATACACCAGTGATCCCAAATGTTATCTACAATGTCCTTATTCATGCACCATTTTATAGAAAGTTTTTGTTTATTAACATTAACTGGCAAACTGGGCGGGGGTTAATGAATAAAGAGGCTATTTGGTCTTTTGTTATTTGGAAATCTTTAACATCATTGTAAGAAAATGCACATGTGTAATATTAACTCATCTATTCTTGCCACAAATGAAAGGAATTATGTTTGGTGGAAAGGTTTTCTATATTTTAAATTATTTACTTCAATGTGTTTGTCATCTTAGATAATTAAGGGATTGTCTTATAAACATCACAAATTCCCTTGAATTGTTCTAATTTTTCACCAATTAAGTCTTCAATTGATGGCTACGGAGGTGGTGTAGTGCTTGGCATTTGTGCATTTTCATTCTTAGCCATAATACATAAACAAAAATCCATAACAAACTCTAGCTTTTAATAAAAATACATAAACAACACTAGTTTTTAATCAAAATCCATAAAAAACATTAATTTTTAATAAAAATACATTATAAACTATAGTTTTTAATAAAAATCAATAAAAACCCAACTTTTCAATAAAAATCCATAAAAAACTACTTAAAATTATACAAATCTAATACAAAAATTGATTAAAACAAAAAAAATACTAAAAAATTACCTTTGAAATCAAATATCTACTCAAATTGGATATTTTATATCCAGTCGTCACTCTCAGTGTGCACCCTGCTCTTTAAAATGACAAATGATTTTAAAAGGCCACTATTTTGTATTTATAGCTCGATTCAAATAGGATATTTGATTTGGATTAGATATCCAATTTGAATCAAGTATCCGATATGGACTTCTTTCCTTGGGAATTGCATTGGAGCAACGTATTGACACCCAAGCCAGAAAAAAGTCAACTCAATATTTTTTGCATTTTTGGGTCAATGGAAAATGCAACTTATTTCACATTGCCACTTTTTGGCCCATCATGATCCTGCACATACCCATTTGAAAACAAAATAATACAGACATCCATTACATCTAGTAATCGATGACATAACATGCATTCACCATCATAAACTGTATTTCATATTCTCATAATAAATACAATCACATGGCATTGTAAATACATTACAATGCATCTCATAATCATAAATTCATACATGAAATCTATATTACTATAAAAGTACATATATACATCATCATATAAAATCAACATAAAATCATAAGATGCATTAACATCATAAAGTTTAAACATTGGCATCCATAGCACATGCATTTAATAGAAGATTGCATATCATATAATCACTGCCAAAAATTGTATATATATATTGCTCAATAAGTGTCATAATGTATCTCTCAAAATGGAGCTCACGGGCTCTATAATCAAAATACAATGTACAAATATATAACATATCCGTAGTTTGAACTCCCAATACTCTGATAAGGAGAATGAGGTGGCGATTGATGGGGAGGTGTTGATGATTATTGTGAAAAAGGTAACCTGTCATAAGGTCCTAACCTATGAGGTCCTATGACACTACCAGTGCTCTAGGATCTACTGTGCGATAACTTGCTACTAAGCGCTTGAGAAGAACTAGGAGCTCATCTCTCAGGAGGTACCTCCTGCTCATACAAATCTTTGTAATATCTCTCCCTATCACCAGCCCTAACTAACAACTAAGCCATAGCTATAGGTGGTCTAGTGGAAAGAGCTATAAACTGCTCGGTCTCCTACCTTCATGCCACCACTTGATCTCCCTCGAAGTAGGCACTATCCCTCTCCATATGTATCTCATCTCTCTTAGAAACCAACACTCTAATCCACTCCTCCAACGCCTCTACCCTAGCCTTAAAATTGGCCAACCATTGATCTATGGGACCCTCCTCCCATCATGGCCTCTCCCCCTCATCAACATCCCACTCCTCAACAATCCAGTCTCAAAGCTCTCTTCTGATCTCCCATATCTTCCTCAAGATCATCATCAATATCATGATATCCTGCCTATAATAGATCAAGGGAATCCAACTTGGCCTCTTCACCCATGACATCCTCCTCTTCAATGGCCTCCTCTCTAAAAGCCTCCCCCCTAACAACCTCCTCCCTAACAGCCTCCTCAATGATGGCCTCCACCCCTCCACCCGCCTCCAACATGGGTATTTCCTCTCCCTCCCTCTCACCCTCATGGATGGGTGAAAAATATCTACCCCAGCCCCTACCGCCTCATCTACTTCATTGACCACCCTTCCACCTCTTCCTCTCCCATCATCTCCATCACCTCTACCACCTCTACCACCTCCCCTGCCACCATGCCAACACTGTGGGTCTGTCCCTCGATGCTCTATAGGTGCTAGTTGATAAGGATCTATCAAATGCATAGGCCTATGTTGTTCCCAGTAGGCATCATACTCTACTGTCATCTTGGCATCTTTAACTCCACCCCTCCATCCTCATTGTACTAGATACAATGCATCTATATCTACCTTCGTTGTTGCTACAAAAATATGTGGCCACATAGAGGAACCTCCCTAGAAGATCGGGAAAAATCAACTCAGCCTCACGACACATCTTGTACCTCACCAAACCATCATAACACTTTTTCTGGTAGGTGTCTCTCAATGATATGAACTCTAGAAACAATCCTCCAAATCAAATATCATGTTTATCGGTAGACAGGCAAGTGCTGATGCTTGTCTTGCTACTATGCACAGTCCATGTATGGCATCCATACAAACTAAAAAAGAATGTCAATTGTGTGCCTCTATTATCCTATGTCTCCAACATAATTTTGTGCTATGGTCTCAACAAATCGAAATGCATAAGAAGATCAATCATCAAGCTCATATACGATCAGTGAGTGGAAAGAAACAATGTGATCCCATGCCCATATCATCAATAATGTGGTCCCACAACTCGTCGATTGTGCCTCCTTGTAAGTTATGTCATCCCAACCAAGGCCAATATGGTCAATGAGGTTTGTGGGAAACTACTATAGAAAGTTGGGTTCATCCTGAGTCCCCTATCTATACTCGTATAGTGGTTGTTGTTTAACTACTTGGATGTTACATCATTAGTGAAGCTTCCAATATTCTCTCATCACTAGCTCACTGCCCCATAAAGCATCACTAGAAGACAAGGGCCCCATGCATGTAAAACCTACCTCTTCAACATCCCTAACAACATCTCCCCCATGCCCACAGGAAACCTATGCCCTTGATTATCTGGTAGCACAATCCCACCAATCAACATACATAATAAACAATCCATCCAATCATATATATCTACCACTAGTATGTGACATTTGATCTCATAACGCTTAACACTGAGCTATTTGATGTCCTCATGCTCATAATAATGAGTGATCTTTTTGTAACCCCGACCTAGGTATCATAACAGACCCTCTCACCCCTAATCGGTAACTAGAGTATCTTATAGACATCCTCTAATGTAATAGTTGTCTCTCCTATGGGAAAATGAAAACAGGAAGTCTTTGAGTGTCATCATTCACAAAGTGTGGTGAGCATCCCTCAATTTTCCCGAATGGTGGGAATAAATGTCACATGATGTAGTCCAAGATGCCATATAGCCCACCTCTCTACACTATGTAGTTGCTCATGCACTTTGTATGTCACTGACCTCAACTCTCAGGTATATATCAGATCTAAAACAACCTATAAATGCATAACAAATACCTTGTGTCAGAAACACAAAGTTGATTTTTACACAAAAAAAAAATGACAGGAAAATGTGTTGTTTTATCAAATGCATTCACTATGCAATGTGTCATTTAACATTGCAAATGTGTCACAAAAAGTCAAATGTATCATTTAACAGCGTACATGCATCAAAATAATAAACATGTGTCACACAAAGTAGCCATGTAGGAAACCATGCATATACATTAAAAAAATCAAATGTGGTGCATTGATATATGAACACTCTATCTATCAAATGCTATGCATAATAACAAATTTAGTACAAACACAAAGCAAATGTGTTGATCCAAATTTAAAACAAAAATTGTCCCTGACATGTTTCTACATATGCATCGTATCATGAGCACATGCATCACATACGAACGCATATGCATTGCATACAAACACATATGAGTTGCACCCAAAATGACACATTTTCTAATTAAACTTTAATGTCCTAAAAATTCATGAAAATTGAAAAGTCAAAGGTTAGTTTTGAGGCACGTACTATGGGTCCTACTTCGGCTAGCCATAAAAAAATCTTGATGAGATGTCTATGATGCTTTGTGTATGGAATGGGCGACATTCTATTGAATGAATTTAGAGAAAAGACAATGCTTTTGAAACTTGACGGGTGCAAATGAATTCATGTTTCACCCAATTCCTATTTATACCTAGGGTTTTGGAGGGTTTTCTCTCAAACTTTTGTACTAGTTGCACTATTTACACACTTCCAATGATCATTTCACATACCAAACCTCATCGAAACTAATTTATGTCACCACCATCGAAATTATAGCTATGAAATTACCTAATCGGGACACTTTCCAATTTTTATTGAATTTTTCAAAAAGAAATCATTTTTCCCGAGGGGCCATACCCTTACCTATTTCACACTAGGGCATGAATGGGGCTTGTTATTATTTATTATTTTACACAAATGCAAAAATGACATTTTGTCAAAGAGGGGAAAACTGTAGACTCTAAAAATTGTCCTAGGCCTATGACTCTAATTTTCATCATAGTTCTAATCTCCATTTTCATAATTGGGTATGTGTAGGATCATTATGGAAAAAATAGGCCCTTAAGTGGCAAAAAATTTAGAAAAATCAGAGTTAGGCAACTTGACATAAAAAATTGAATAAGTTATCTATATTATTTCAAAAATATGTAAGAATAGAATCTATAGCAAATGGAATGTAGTTTCTAAACTACTAGGTTTGTTTAAAAAAAAATCTATTTGGTGAAAATTTTAAATTTCAATGTAGTAGTACTTAAATTTCAGGGAAAAAATAAGTAGGTTTTTGTCTGACCACCCTAACCACAATAAAATGATAATATTTTTTTATAATACTTTATATATACTCATATGTCTGACCACCTTAACTTGGTCAAAAATTCATGAAATTCAATTTTTATTGTATTAATCCTATAGTATGTGAAGCATAGAATGTGACATATGTTTTGGATTCAAAAAATGTGATACCTTTTGAAAGCTATAGATGTTTTTCAATCATCCTATCAATAAGGACTTTAGTCATAATTTGAATAGAAAATGAATAATAATTACTTATTAAATTCAAAGTAAAGCATAATTTATATCGGTGGAAAGTTGTGAATCTCCTTTAAAAACCCTTTTCATTTCATCAATTTTGGGTAAAAAATAGTCATCAGCCACATACCCATCATATTGCCACTTTTTGGCCCATCATGATCCTGAACATACCCAATTAATTAATGTTAATTGTTTAATTATTTTCTAAAGTCATTTATCCTTTATTAATTAAATAACTTTAATTTTTTAATTAATTCATTCTTACCTTTATTCTTCCTTGATTATTTAAATAAATATTATTTATTTCATTACATTTCTAATTAAATCTATCATTTACTAAATAATCACTTTGAATTATTTAATTAATTCCTATCACACTTTCAACTATAATTAAATAATCACTTTAATTATTTAATTATTCTCTAGCCTTTTCTATCTTTAATTAAATAAATATTTATTTATTTAATTTAATCAAAAATTTTGAATGCTGAATTATTTAATTCATAAAAGGGTTTATCCATGGCATATTCCTCGTGATTAGATAATCTCTTTTTTATCTAATTAGTTGTTTATCGCTTAATTCCAGATTTAATTAGATCAGTCAGTTATTTGTTGATTTAATATCTAATTATTTTTAACAAACAAACTTTCTGGATTAATCATTCAACTATTTAGATTTATTCTTATCTTGTACATGCAACCATTTATTAATTAAATAACTTTAATTATTTAATTCATTTATTCTCATTGTCTATCTTTGACAATCTTTATCATGACATGTAAACTTTATTCTTCTGAGTTTTGAACAATCTTAACTAAAGATTAAATTATTATTTAATTTAATCTCCATCTTTTATGTTTTTTAACTCACTAATTCAACCCTAATTCAAATTCATGTCACATCTTTAAATCTCAATCGTTGATTTATCTTTCAATCTAATCCTGTCATTCAAAAATCATATTTTCTATAAATTGGCTTTATCTTCATCATTATTCCTCCTTTCAAAATCTTGTCAGTTTTGGAAGAAATCAACTTTAGAATCTTTGATGTTTTGCTAATAACACTATCATGAGGCTATACAATGAAATGGAGAAGTACAATCAAGTTTATTCATGTAATTACATAGATGTTTGGTGAGATTGTTCTTGTATTTATGCTTTATATTCCATTGTTCTTTGTTGTTAGAGTAGGTTTAGTTTGAGCTTATGTGTTGTACTACTTAACCTATGAATTTCCCCGTGTTATAATTATTGTAGAGGGGCTCAGCATAATGAATAGGCTTAAATGAGAATTTTCTAAGCGTCATGATATCTGAGTAACACCATGCTGAATTTTGTAGCCATTTTGCTTTTTGGACTCTTAAGGGATTTTTTCAATTGAATATAGCTCAGATCGATTCGGCATGTTTGGGTGTGAAAGAAGACCATTCCTAGCATAATCGTACTTTCCTAGACACATTTAAATAATTATTTTGGTCACATGAGTTGCAAAACGAAAGTTCCACTCGTACTTTGCAACTTTCAACTACTTGCATTTGACAACTTTTTCTGCAAGTAAAAATTTGCCACCACGAAAAAATACCTCTAAGATAGTGAAAATTGAGAGAGGTTCTTGTAGAGTGTCCAAAAAAAATCCCATAGGCTTAGACATAAATTTAATAATAGTCATGGTAGCTAACTAACAACATGTTGAAGTTTCTAGGCATTTTTCACTTTAGACTCTTAAGGGATTCTACTAATTGAATGTAGATAGGATCATTTTAGTGTGTTTGAGTGTGAAAGAGGACAATGCCTAGTGTAAATGTACCCACTTAGATGTGTTGGAATAGTTTTTTTGGTCACATAAGTTGTAGAACAAAAGTTACACCACTTTTTCACTTTCAACTACTTGCATTTGATAACTTTTTCCCCAAGTGAAAATTCACTACCACAGGAAAACACCATCGAGATAGAAAAAACTGAGAGAGGTTATTCTAGAGTGGTCCAACACAATCCCATAGGCTTAGATGAAATTTTTTTAAGAATCACAATATCTGAGTATCAACATACTAAATATTATAGCCATTTTGCACTTTGGACTCTTGATGGATTCTGCTACTTGAATGTAGCTTAGAGGGATTCAGGGTGTTTGGGTGCAAAAGAGGACCATGGCTAGTGTAAACGTACCTATAACTAAAGAAAGTTTTCAAATTAAATGTAAGTAACATAAAAATAAATCCCCAATCAACAATAGAGCACAATGAAAACAAGAAGCAAAATAAGATGAAACAACATCACCTAGTCTTCAAGGCTCCATTGGTTGACCTCTATTGGCCTTCTCCATCTTGTTGAAAACTAGTATAATTTCCCTCAAAATTAAAGTGCAACTATAAGCTATGCCAAAGACAAGAAAACTATTGAAGTAATGTGTATGTTCAAGTACTCAAAAGCTCTTAAGCATGTTATGTGTAACTTGTGTGTGTGTCCAAAATGACTTGAAATAAGGCCTTTTAAAGATTTCCAAATTGAGAATAGATGCTCAGGATTAAAAGTTGGTGAAGCCCTAAGATCAAAAGCCAAGGGTCAATGTCATAAGGAGGATTTGGGTTAGGGAAACATTAGGTCAAAGTTAGGGCAAGCCTTGAAATGAAGGGTTGAGATTTAATTGGAGATAATCAAATCAAGGGTGGAGAAAAAGAGGTAGTTGGAATAATAGAAATTATTTAATTTATGGAGGAATGTTGACTTATGAATTAAAAAATGGTTTGATTCATAAATGGGAATGAGACAAAAGGGAATAAATAATTATTTTAATTATTTATTTGGTGGGGTAGAAAGTGGGTTAAATAAGTTTATTTGATTGAAGGATAAATGAGAATGTTATTAAATAATTGGAGGGAATAAGGATTAATTAGTGACGTATTTAAATAAATAAATGTAATTTATTTATTTAAATAATCATGGAGGAATAATTATGAAATTAAGACATGATCAAATAATTGAATTATGTGAAGGAGAAGCATGGTCATCCTAGAAGATATGGTTTGCAAGTTGAGGCCATTTTTATGTGTCTACATTTTTCCCCTCTTTGACATGATACAATTTATCTCATTGTGTCAAAGAAAACAAGTCAACAATATGCCCCAATATGAAAGTGAGGAGATGAAGTATGATGAGGAGGTAGTGGTATGCCCCCTCGAGAGGACATGCGGGCTCAAAGAACATGAGTGTGCTCTCGAAATGGATGAGAGGACTAGAAGATGAATGAATAGAAGAAATGCTAGTGCGGAAGACATGGATGTCAGGAGGGAAAAGGAATACTTCAATATTTCACCAAATAACATCATAGGTGTTGCATAATCATCATTGGCCAGTAAAATGTGACAAATGGACAACAAACACCATGATATGACATAGACCAAGGTGTGCAAGGTCATCCACTTGTGAAAAACAAACAGTCACAAACAAGGAATATCTTAACTCATACTAATGGCTAAGTTGCCCTGGTATTTTTGTCAAGAGACACCAAAGACAACAATCAAGGAAAAATAGGTCATGTGACATCATCACACCTCTAAATCCTTCATGGGACATCCTTGAGGTAGCTAGTAATATGACAAAGAGACAAAACAATAAAAAGATAAGACAAAATAGACCCAAAAAAGTCAAAAACCATTAAATATGTTTTCCAATCTTTGTTTGTCAAAGGTTGATTGATTAATGGTTTGACAGTTTGACGATGTGATAGTCTGACAATTTTGAAGGTTTGACAATGCCTATCATCAAGAAGGAAACATCCTAAAAAGGCTGATGAATATGTGACGGGGCATGTTGCCAGGAAAGACACATCTTGAAAAGGTGAATGACATTTTGACGGGGTCCAATTCCAAGGAAACATCTTGAAGGGGACCATAAAGTGACTGGGTTGACATTGTTTTAGCAATTTGACTGATGTTTCACTTGATGACTAATTGGACGATGTTGTCTATTGGTTCATGATTTGAATGTTGATGTGCAAATAACTATCTTGTGTTTGAGTGTTCATATGTCTGACTTATTTTCCTTGCCTATGTCGTGCACTCACAGACTTCGTAGTTCGACAGGGATGAGACAAACATGTTGAAGATGAATAGACATGTTTTGACTTGACTTGAAAAACCCTAAGGGACTAAACCTAGGGGGCCTTGGGGGCACATCAATGATTGCCTTGCCTACATAGCAAATGCATAGAGACCTCATAGTTTGACTAAAAAAGATTGACTGGTATGACTGACTTGACTGACTTGGCCATCATTGACTCTATTTTTGGAATTTTTGATGTTATTTGGATGGTTTTGTGTATTCTTCAGGACGTGTTTTTAATTTTTAGGACTTTTTATGATTTTTAGAATTTTTTTCAAGACTTTTTATGATTTTTATTATTTTTTCAAGACTTTTAATGATTTTTAGGATTTTTTAGGACTTTTAATGATTTGTATGATTTTTTTTAGGACTTTTAATGATTTTAATGATTTTTTTAGGACTTTTTCAATTGTCAAGACCATGTGCGATACTCACTATAGTTTGATGATAAAATATTTCCCCTATTGAAGTTGATGGAAAGGACATGGCTGGTATGGACGATAGGTGGTGCACAAGACTTTGATGTCAACCATTGTCGGCCATGGAAAGAAACATCATGATGTCAGGGTGAAACATTGTGATGAATGTCAGAAAAATGGATGTTAATATGGAATAAGGTAGATAGAGTGATAGTAGATGTCAAAGTAATGACTGACTACACATGGCACATGTTTGCCAGGTTTTCACCATGGTACTTATCCAAAGCGCTTGTTTACCAGGTTGTCACTATTGGATGAATTATTTCTCTTTAGTTTTTTCAAAAAAAAATTATATATATATTTTTAATATTTTGGTTGCCGACCAAACTTTTCGATGCTATGTATAGAAATTGCATAAATGTAGACTGTTGATTGGCTCTATTAATTGTTCACCATCTGGATTAGCCAACTGATATGTACCAGAACCAAATGATGTGATGATGATGTATGGACCCAACCAATTGGGCTCAAACTTGCCTAGTTTTTCTCTATTGGACTGATTCTTAGGATTTTGCATGAGAACCACGTCACCAATGTCAAATTTTTGAGTCATCACTCTTTTGTTGTAGCTTCTACAAAGATGATTTTGATATGCCTATAAGTGGTTCAAGGCATTATGTGTATGTTCATCTAGCATTTATAATTCATGCAGTCATGATTGTCAATATTCTTCATCAATGATTAGACCTTTCATAGAGACTCGTAGGGATGGAAGTTCAACCTCTATGGGAAAGATGGCTTCGGCTCCAAAGACAAGGGTGAATGGAGTGGCTCCAGTGGGAGTATGGATGCTAGTGTGATACGCCCACAAAGTAGGATTGATTTGTATGTGCTAGTCATGACCAGTGTCATTGACGGTCTTCTTAAGAAGTTTGATGATCATTTTATTAGATGCCTCAACTTGACCATTACCTTGTGGGTAGTAAGGCGTGGAAAATTGGTGTCAGATATGGAAATGTTCACAAATTTCATGAATATCCTGATTTTTGAAGGGATGACCGTTATCTCTAATGATGGGTTGTGGAATACCATATCGACAAATGATATAGTTGAGGATAAACTTGGAAAAAAAATTTCTGATAATTTAAGTGAGTAGGATGGCTTCAATCCACTTAGTAAAGTACTCAGTGGCAGTAATGATGAATTTGTGGCCATTGGATGAGGTAGGATGAATCTTTCCCATGAGGTTGAGTCCCCATTGTGTGAAGGGCCAAGGAGAAGTAATCGGTCAAAGTTTCGTTGGTGCATGAATCAAGCCACTATGTATCTGACATTGGCGACACATTCTAACAAATTCAAGTGCATCTTTCTCAATGGTCGGCCAGTAATACCCAAGTTTCGTTATATTTTTGGCTAAAGTAGGACCACTTGAATGGGATCTACATATACCCTCATGTACCTCTCGCAAGGTTGTCTGTGCTTCATCAAAGAAGGGAGTTGTCAAAGCTACAACAGTAAAGGGCATCACTAAGGATGGTGTATCTGGCCACTTTTTAGATAAAATACTTTTGTTGGTTATTGGATAGGTTGGGGAGAAGGGTTTGGGAATTGAGGTAGTCATAAATGTCTTGATACCATGGAGAATTTGGAACAACATGCTCACAAACCATCTCTGATTCGGGTATGTCATATGCAGGAACCAAAAGTTGTTCTACCAAAAATTCAAATTGAGGCACATTACTAGGAATGTGCAGGAGAGAACCAATTGTGGCCATTCCATCTACTGCCTTATTTTGTGTTCTTGGAACTTGCTCAAAAGTCACCATGTAAAAATACGTTTTGAAAGCTATCAACCATTCATTTGTAAGGCATTAATTTCTTGTCCTTAGTGTCATAGTCATCATTGAATTAGTTAATGACCAACTAAGAATCTCCATAGACATGAAGTGTTCTAATTTTCCATTTGATGGCCATTCTGAGTTCCGTGACAAGTTCCTCATATTTTGCCACATTATTTGTACATGGAAAACCAATACGGAAGGACTTAGGGATGTAGTCTCCTTGAGGGGTGATAAGCAATATTCCTGCCCCTGAGCCATGATTAGTATGAGATCCATCAAAATATATCCTCCAAGGTGACTTAGGTTTTGTATGAAATATTGACTCATTTGGAAAGTGTGCTACTAGTGGATGATCAACTTGTATGGGTGCATTTTCTAGTTGGTTTGCTATCCCTTGTCCCTTTATTGCCTTTCTTTCAACATACTGAATATCATACTCACTCAAGGTCATTACCTATTTGGCCAAGCAACCTGTCAATGCTGTGTGACTTAGGAGATATTGTAGGGGATCAATCTTTGCCACTGTGTCTGGTGATTCAACATGTAGTGTCTTAATTTTTGAGCAGCAAAGACAACTATTGGGCAAGCACATTCGATGGTTGTGTAATTTAGCTCATATCCAACCAGTGTCCTACTAATGTAGTATATGGCCCTTTCCTTTTCTTCATGGTCATTTTGTGCTAGTAATGCCCCCAGTGTTGAAGTTGTTGCAGAAATGTACATAATCAAAGGTTTCCCTTCGATTGGTGGCATTAAAACAGGTGGTGATGGTAAATAATCTTTTATTTGTTGGAAGGCCTCCTGACATTTATCTATCCACAACACAAAAGGGATACTTTTGCATAGAAGATACTGAAATGGATGACACTTGTCTGCCAATTGTCCTATGAAGCATCAGATAGATTGTAACCTACCTTGAAATTTCCTAAGTTCACTTATCATTTTTGGAGGAGGCATGTCTAATATGGATTTTACCTTGGTAGGATAAACTTCAATGCCTCTATGAGAAACAATTTACCCCAAAATTTTTACTAATGTCACGCCAAAGACACATTTCTTTGGATTCAAGCGAACCTTGTATTTTTCCAGTCTCTTGAATTTTTTTTCTAACACCTTCAAGTGGTCTTTTCATGTGAAATATTTTTCCAAAAGGTCATCTACATAATATTCCATTATCTGGTGCATCATGTCATCAAATATGGTTGTCATGGCTCTCTCATATGTGGCAAACGTATTCTTAAGACCAAAAGGCATGACGTTCCAACAATGTGTGCCCCAAGGACATGCGAATGCTATTTTGTGTTGATCTTTAGGGGCAATACGAATTTGGTTATAATCGAAAAATCCATCCATGAGGGACAACATCTCATATCCTATCGCAAGGTCCACTATGATGTCAATTTTTGGCAAGGGAAAGTCATCCTTTCGACATGCTTTATTTAGGTCCCAAAAATTTGTGTAGATGTGGATTTTACCGTTTGGCTTTATGACTGGTACAAGATTTGATATCCATTTAGCATAGTCTATGGACCATATGAATCCTACATCTAACAATTTCTTAAGTTCTACTTTGAATAACAAGGCGATCTGTGGGTGCATCTTTCATAGCTTCTGTTTCACTGGCTTGGTATCTGGAAATAATGACAAATGGTGTAGGAGAAGTTTTGGATCTAACCCAGGCATATCAGCATAAGACCATGCAAAGTTGACCTTATCCTTTGAAAATAATTTGTGAAACTCGGGTTTCTCTTCCTCTACCAAAGATGTCGCGAAGAGAACCATCTTAGGATCTTCTGCTGTAGATATGTTTACTTCCATAGTGTCCTTTATGAGCATGGCTAATTTTTCTTGAGTTATGGGGAGAAAGTCTAGTCCTCCATCCTTAGGTGCCTCAAAGAGGTTTTAACCTTTGGATATGTCCTTTATTTTTATTTTTTTATTGTTAGAAGGTTCCTTTTGGTTTTTACCTAAAGATGTGCCATTTTTTGCTTGATTTTTATATTTCATTTTGCAA
This sequence comes from Sequoia sempervirens, assembly GCA_007258455.2. Lineage (NCBI taxonomy): Eukaryota > Viridiplantae > Streptophyta > Pinopsida > Cupressales > Cupressaceae > Sequoia > Sequoia sempervirens. Next base: position 153,646,750 of record VDFB02379711.1, on the reverse strand, counting down.
CTAGAGGACAAAGCAGTCTCCCCAAAGTAAGCAGCACAATCTAGGTCAATGGAAAATCTAGCCTTGTGGTCTCCACTTGGTATACCCTCATGCAATCCCATGAATTTTGCAATGGCCTCATCCTTTTGAAATATGTCCATAACTGGTGGGCCTTGTTGATCCCAATCGATTAGTTGTGGGTAGACTAAGTAAATATCATCATCAGTATTAGTGAATGGTGGGTAGGATGCAGAAATCATGCTGACGGATTTAGAGAGGTTAATGATAAAATTGCCATTGTCGGGCTCTATATTAGATTTTATCCAATACTTTTTCTCGCTTGATTCACACTCTTCAGAAAAGTAAGGAACAAAGGGAGTGGAGTCAGGTTCAATAGTGTCATGTGGCAATTCAAATGAATTTGAATGATGGTCATTAGGTTCAATAGGGTAGAAGAGTATGTAGGGATCATGGTCAATGGGAGTAGAAGAGGATCTGGACTTGGTGTTGTTCGGTATCATGTCAATTTTGAACATTTTCCAAAATCTCTCTTCAAATGTAGGCTCTCTTGGTTTGCAGAATAAGTCCTCAAGGAAACAGTCACTCGGGGATCACTGGGAGCCAAATTCCCATTCGTGGGAGTCAGTTTCAAAAAGGGGATCTTCAATTGTCTCAACACAGTCTGAGGCCTTTACTCTTTCACTAGAAAGCATATTGGTACTATGATCACTAGATTCTTGTGGTCCTAACCCTAACCCAAGATGTTTAGGTCTTCCTTTAGGTGCTACAGGTTCTTGCCTTCCTCTCTTGTGCTTGTGGAGGCCGCTAATTCCATTGTAGCATTTTTCCTTTATCATGTCATATCCTTTACCATATATTTTTACTAGCAAGGGAGTTGGATCCTCTGGTTCTCTATAAATCCAAGATAGCACATTGTCAGTGTCCTCTTGACTCATTTTTCCCCACTTTATGAATATTGTTTTTGGAAGGACTCTAAAAATTTATTTGGACTATAACATGAAGCAAGTATTTTCGTAGACCTGGGGGGACTTGGGCATCCTCGTTATGCAATAGGCCGTATTCAGCTTATACTCTCCACACCCTTGGTCCTAGATCTTAATACTTGTGTTGATGGTTATAGTGATGGATGAAGTGGTAGATGTCATGGAGTTGGTCATGGTTTCCGAAGAAGTAGAAGTGGATATGGGAGGATTTGCAAGTGTTGATGGGTAATGGAATTTAGAGGATGAAGATATAGAAGCTTCATGGTTAATAGGCACTTGGTGCTCTGAGACACCTCTCAAATTGGTAAAATATTGAAATGGGTCGAGGTCTCCATATATGGTAATCTCAATGATTTCAAAGGGAAACTTCAAACACTAGTGATACATGGAAGGGACAACTTTCAGGGCATGGATCGAAGGTCGACCAAGTAGAATATTGTATGGAAGTTCGAGATCTAGGACTTGACAAGTAGTGTCCAGAATGACTGGTCTGATATGAATTGGAAGTGAAATTATGCCCTGAGAGGAATGCTCTTCATCATCATATTCCTTGATAACAATGCTCTTTGTAGTGTCTACACAAGCATCAGAAAAGCCCTGGGCCTTAACCAATTTTAAGGAGCACATGTTCAGTCTTGCTCCTCCATCTACTAACACTCATCTGACCTTATGCTTATGGCTAAATACTTCAATGTGAAGGGCATCATTATGATTAGATTTGGATGATGAGTAGTCTTGGTCTAAAAAAGTTATATGGTGGGGAGAAGTAAGATATCCCACCATGGCCTCAAATTGATTAACATCAATGTCTTGGGGAACAAAAGACTCTTGTAATTTTTTTTCAAGTATAACCTTATGCGCTAGGGAAATGCATAGAAATTTAAGTATATAAATCTATGTAGGTGTCTTCCCAAGTTGGTCAATGAGCCTAAAAGGTACTTTAGGCTGGGATTGTTTGGTTAATGGATGGGATTGCGATTGTTGTGTGGACAGGCCAACTATTGTTATCTTTGGTTGTCTAGGAGGAGGAGGGCCGACTATGGTGACTTTTACCCCATGGGTAGTGACATTGCATTTAGGGGCCTTTCTAACAATAACCGTGTTGACATGTTCAACATCTGTTCTAATATATGATTTATGATATGTCCACCAGAATAGTCATATGCAATACGGGCATGGTTAGCTTGATTATTGTTATTGGCTTTTGATGTGGAAGGGTTACTAGAACCATGGTCCTATAGTGGGTTCTTGTGTATTGTATGGTTTGAATTAGATGCAAATTGTGGTCCACCTATCTCATTGGTATGATTCTTGATAAGGTCTTGTACCAATTTTTTCAGTTGTCGACAAGAGGAAGTTTTATGTCCTTTTTCTCGATGATAATCATAAAACCCATTTTCATCCCACCAAAATGGTTTAAATTTCCTTGGGTCATATGGTTTTGGGTCCTCAAGTGTGATGACACAATTTTGAAGGAGTTTCTTGAGGACTTCTTCAATGGGCTCACCCAAGGGGGTGTATGTGCAACTCTTGGGGAATTTTCTGGGTTGTCGGGGCGACCTTTGATTTTTTTTATTCTAATTACCTTGGTTATTTTGATTTTTGTATACAACATTTGTGGCATGGTTCTATGTGGTTATCTATGTATTTTGTGGTTGAGACTCTTTAAGGGTAAACACAAGACCCATTGCGTTGATAGCCTTAGCATCTACAACACCATCATTGGTGACATGTTTATTCTTAACCCAATATTTGTTCTTGCCAATGAGGGGACTTACATTTGTGTTTTTAGGACCATATTTTAATCTTCCCTCAACAATAAGGGATTTTTCAAGTTGGACACCTCATTCGACTAGGTCCACGAAGGTTGTACAACAATGAACTCGCAAGCCATTTTTCAATGGGCCTAGAAGTGTTTGTACAAACATGTGAACCTTCTCTTTTTCAGGTATGTCTATGTGGCAGCAACTTGCCTGGCCTCTCAATCAATGGAAAAATGGGATAAAAGTTTCACCAACATCTTCTTGTGTAAATGTGCATAAGCTAGTGATGGAGGTGATTGTGTCAATGTTATAGGCATAATTTTTCACAAATTTTTCTACAAGTTCATCCCATGTTTTTATCTCCTTCAAAGTGGTGAACCATTCAAGTGTGGGTCCTATTAGATTCTTGCAGAAGAGTCTCATCAAGTAAGTGTGTTCATATGCAATTTCCATATAGTTGGTAGTAAATTCTTGAATGTGTTCAATAGGATTTGTCTTGCCTTTTTATTTGGTGAAGTTTGGTGTCACATACCCAGGAGGAAATGGTGGCATGTATAAAGTTGTGTCAAAAGGATATGGACATAGGTCATATGACATTTGTGGCTTTTGTTAGATGTTTGCATGTTTTCCATCTATTTTTGGAGGTCTTCCACTCTTGCTGTCAAGGCCTCTATTATGGGATTATTGGTCACATCACACATGGGAGTGATGGGTATCCCTTGAGTCCCCATTGATTGTGATAGTATGTTCAAGTTTGAATCTGACATGTGTTGTTGTTAAATGTATGATATTTTTTGGTTTAGAGATTGTTGGTATTTCCAATTTTGATGAGGAATGTGTTGTTGCATGTGGATCTGTGATGAATATGCGGGGATGTGTGATCTAGCCATATTTGTCAATATTTGGGGGATATGGTAACCTTGACTATTTTGGTGCCCAAAGGTATTCATTTGTTGTGTCATTTGAGTGCCTTGTCCATATTGGAAGAATTGTCCATGTGGGATGTTGGTATTTTTTCCTTGGAATTGTCCATGCAGGATGTTGGTATTTTGTCTATGTGAGGCATTGATGTTTAGTTGTGATGATGTGTTAGCGTTTGGCTAGGGACCTCTAATAAGAATACGTCATTTAGTTCCTCCAAAGTGGTTGAATGAGGTTCCAACATAAATATTTGAGGATGATGTCCCTATGGTGATAAATGGAGTTCCAAAAATGGGGTTTGAGGAACTTTCCCCCGTTGATGTAGATCCAAGGGTAGTTCCAACTATTTGTGAAGATGTCATTGACATTGCGGGAATGGATTGTGATATTACTTGTGGCATGGTGGGTTTTCCTCCAATAGATGTTGCATTGATTGAGTTGGAGGTGTTTTGACTTATGGTGCCACTAGATGTAACATTGATGGTGCTTTTTGTGTGGTGACAATAGTGTTATTGTTGGAGGCATTGTTTGTGTTTTGTTGAGGTATCGAGTTTTGTGTCATGTTGTTTGGAGAAGAAGGTATTATGGTATTGATATCAAATCCTCTTGGTAGTTTTTCCCCTTGGTCTAAAAGCATAGCAAGGTATCTGTCAGCATCATTCAAGACCAAGTCCTCTACAAATGAAGCTACATCAGGGTTTTGGGCTGCAGCTTCTAAATCCTCAGCTAATACTTGTCCATTGTGGTCTCTTTGTATGAATGGTTCGAATGGATTTCAAGCGAATTTTGGAAGGTTCATGGAAGATTGTATGTTCATGTTGGTAAATGGATCATTAAAAGTCATGTCTTGGTTCATGTCATAAGTGTTAGTGTGGATGTTGGTGTTGAGGTCTTGTCCAAAGTTTTCCACGTGTCTTTTCTTTCTTTGAAGCCTAGTTTCTACCATAAAAGAGAATTTCTCAAATGAGGATGAAAACTAGCCTATGTTTTTGGTGTTTTTTATGATAAAGTATGACAGTGCAAGGTGATTATGACATTTTCCTAAGGAAATGATTGATGCAAGATGACAAGATTTCCAAAGAAATATGTCAAATGTCAAGGCAACAATGATGACTAGGATGACAATCTTGATTAATGCAAGCTAATAAAATTGACTAGGTGCAAAATGAGGACTAGGATGATAATGTTGACTAAAAAGGTGACTAATGCAATGTCTAGGTGCAAAATGAGGACTAGGGTGAACAATATTATTGGATTTTTTTGGATTTTAAGGCATAAAATATGCAAAGTATGGACTAAGGTGAATGAAATTTGGAGAAAGGTTTTCCTAACCAATCTAAGCTTAATCTATGTCTTAATTTTGGTTATCAAAGGACTTGTTAAAGGGACTAAGTGACAAGGTCAAAATGACTAGTGAGTTTTCCTAACTAGACTATTGAGCTGGAAATTTTCACAAAAAGGAAAATGACTAAAAATGAGATCGTTGACTAAGTCCCAAGATTACCTATTCTTGAAGGCAATTATTTTGCAAATTGTGATGAGGTGGCCTAATCCAAAGTTTGCAAAGATGAAAATCTAAGGACAAGTATATGTAGGAAAGGATGATTATGAAGCTTAGGGAATGCAACTAAAATTAAGAAGGTTGAACCTAAGGTAAAAATGAAAGCTAATGGTTGAATGATGAAAATTTTGAGCAATTTCAGTTCTGGTTTCTAACAAAGACTTTGAGAAGGATGTTTGACAACAGGAAAAATTATTGGATTCAAAGTTAGTTTTGTGATGTTTTGATGAAAGTCTGAATTGTACAAAGTTGGTAGTTTTGTTTCCATATTTTTTAGCATTGTTTGTTTTGTTTCAGTATCCAGAAAACACTTGGAAAACATGATGTTTTGAATGTGTAATCAATCACAAAGAAGAAAAGCACAATCCTAGGGTTAGGTCAGGACAATATCCACTAGATTCCACTTGGGTTTCTCGTAGCCACATATCCTTAGCATGTGAATCTAGAAGCTTGGATGCACATGCTCCCCCTTACAGTGCACTCTCTTCTTAGGCCAATCAAGCTTCCAATGTCCATAAAACTCCCATGGCACGTTGATCACCTCTACTAAAGACTATGAAGATGTGGATGCCTTCACAATGACCGTTGTTGCACTAGCGGATAGAAGGTTTTTGGATACTACACAAGAGTATTTAGTTCGGGACCCCCGTTCGAGTGGCCATACATGGGGCAAGAGATTAATAACCGATTAGGTGGCACTCCAATCTGAAGAGGTTACACTCAATAGGGTTTATGGGAGTACTACTATGTCCGTATGACACATCCGCACTTGGAATCCTAGGATTTATGTTAGTATTCACATTTATATATCGGTCAGGGGTAGCTCATCCAAAGAGCTTAATTGTTAGTCTAAGTCACCTTGGGGTGAGTACTTTTTCCTGCCAAGGAAGGCCCAAGTTCCTAGATTCAATAATAGTTTCTCTTGCACCCAGGATTGCACAAGGGCACAAGGGGAGAGTACACTCCTATTATTGAATCAAAGGTTACACAAGTTGAAAACATTTGTTCAATTTAATATCCAAATTGAAGTGTGAGGCAAACACATGAAACAATTTGTGTATTTTAATCCAAGCTTATGATGTCAACTCAAGCACGCAATTTCTTTTTAGGCCCGCTAATCCTTCTATGTGAAAAAAAACACTCAAGATAAAGTAAAACTAAAGTGAGAGCCCTGCAAAAACACTATTAGTAGTTTTGAGTCTCCAATCTAAGTTGGCAAGCAAAAGTGGACATTGCAAATCTTGAATTGTGGACATTCAAACCTACAAAAAAAAGTAAAATATTAGTCATGAAACTAACATGAAACAAAAAAAGGAGGACATTAATCTAATTAGAAAAAAATAAAATTTAATCTAAACCTAAGCTAATCCAAAAATTAAGTTAAATTAGTACAAATTAAAACTATCTATAGTAAAATTGATCTAAACAGAACTAATCTAAACTAAAGTTAAAAATTAACCTAAGCTATCATTAAAAACAAATTTATGTAATCTAAATTAATTAAATTAGAAAATCTAAATGTAAAATTAGGAAGCTAAGTAAATTAAAAATTAAAAAATCTAAAATGTAATCCAATCTAAAGAAATCTAACAATCTAAAATAGAAAGTTAATCTAATCAAAATTAATTATTCTAAAAATCTAAGAAATCTAAAATCTAAAAAAACTAATCAAAAGTAATTATTCTAGAAATCTAAAAATCTAAAATAGAAATTAATCTAATCAAAATTAATTATTCTAAAAATCTAAAAATAATCTAAAAATCTAAAAGAAGTCTAATCTACATTATTTAATCTTTTTTTTTTCTTCTAAACTATTCTAATAGAATTAGTTCTAAAAAGCTTTATTTAAAACTAAAACAAAAATTAAAATTATAAATTAACTCAAAAGCTAAATTAATTCTAAATTAAAATTATCAACATTAAATTAAACACTAAAACAAAAATCAAAATTATGGAAACTAAATCAAAATTAAAATTGATCAAAATTAATTTTGATTCTAATATAAATTAAGGTTAATATTAATAAAAATTAGAAATTTCTAAAGCCTAACTAAATAAAATAAAAGTTACCAAAAGGAAAATGAAAACCAAATAAAAAAGATTAAAATGATGCTCTCCGGTGAGTTTCATTTCATATCAGGCTGAGCGCACCAATTTGGAGAAGTGAAATGTCAAGACCAGTGAAGGGAAGTTTGGCTATAGCTGACTGTGGGAGAGCTTTTAATGTCTTCACTCTTCAACAAGCCTTTATATTTGATGCAACCTTCCTATTTGATGTAGAAGTTTTCACCTGGAACACTTCAATAGCAAAATGTTAATCACATTTATTCTATCGATATTTTGAAAGCCAAAACATCAAACAACGGATCTGATTAATGAATGCATTCTATGTGGATGGGAAACTTGTATTTGCTTCAAAATTAATAATCACACTCCTATTTGCACTTTTCCACTTTAGAATTAATGACAGTTGACTACAGTTGTTGAAGCGTCATTCTCTAGCATTATCTCCAACTACTCAAACATTATTTCCATAGGTTTGATAAATGAAAAACTACTCTAGCATTATTTTCAATAGATGGGAAGGACATCGTCTTCAACAAAGCAAACAAACAAAAGCTCTCAGGCAACTAGCAACACTGAATTAATGAATGCTAATTAAAGAATGCACTTTCAGCAATTTTTGGTGTAGACTTTTCTTGGCTATTTATGTCCACATATTTCTCTCTGCTCTCCCTCGATCTCTTCTACAATAGTTGGCTTCATCAAATATACATCTCCTTTGCAGTGAAAATTTTCTTTCGAATGGACCAACTTCTTCTAAGATTGCAGCTCCAATTTGACTGTCTGGCAATAACTTGGAATTTATATGACTAGACTTCTCCTCACTATGGCTAGTGAAAGCTACAAATTCTCTTTAGCTAGAGCTTCGTATTGGCTGGGGAAAATAGTTCCTTAGTGGTAGACTTTCAACTCTTCCTGCAGTTGTAGATCTATGAGTTTCTTTTAATATAGTGTTGAATTATGAATAATGAACTGTTATTCTAACTATAATGAAAATTTCAAGTTTTTAAAAAAAAGATTATCGTTGTCTGCTTCTTTGAAGCCCATCACCAAAGCTAGATTTTTTTTTTTTTTACCCTCATTTAGTGACTTTAAAATATTTGCAACTTTCAAATTTCTACATGATTGCATTTGCATGTTGAAAGTCATCAAGTACCATCTAATTTCAATGATTAAATTTTGGACCAAAGCCTTTCAATAGACAAGAAGATTATGCATATCTATCAAAAGAAACGAGCCACTCATGATTGAATAAATGCATGCCTATTCACAAAGAAGACAGTTGCAGCTGCAATAATGGAGGGTTGGGAAATGAATAACCCATGAACGAATTTCTTCAATGCACGAATGATTATCTTCACTGAGTTAGGCATACAAGGTGCATCATAATAATTATAAGATTAATAGTGAAGAAGATAAGAGCAAAGAACACTATAGAGCTTGAAATATGAGGGAGCAGTAAATAAATGTGATTTTAGAGAAAAAAATGTCATTTCCCAACAAGTTGTCTCTACCTTAACATCCCAATATGAAGTATCACAATTTGTAAAAAAAAATTCATCTAAAAGAATTCAAGGACTAAATATCAGATGTGCAAAAAAAAAAATGATGTTAAAAAATATTTCAAGTCATTACAAAGGAAGATACTATGCATGAAATAGTGTAGATGTAGATATCGTATTAGAATATGTTGCAATAAAAAAAATGCAAGATATATTGACATTCAAATTACTTATTCAACTCCAAACTGAGTATATATATATATATATATATTTTTAGCATACCTTCTACTGTCAAGAAGAAACTAGAGATATTTCTTCATATCTTTTATGGTTAAGAAGAAACTAGAGATATTTTTGGCTACGAGTTATTTCGGATCAAACAAATATATGTAAAAATCAAAGGAGAAATATGTCGGGTTCACCAAATGTAATTGGGAAAATATTTTTATATTAATTGCAAATAAAATTAGTTTCCCAATCAACAATAGAGCATAATGAAAACAAGAAGCAAAATAAGATGAAACAACATCACCTAGTCTTCAAGCCTCCATTGGTTGACCTCTATTTTCCTTCTCCATCTTGCTAAAAACTTGTATAATTTCCCTGAAAATTAAAGGGCAACTATAACCTATGCCAAAGACAAGCAAAATATTGAAGTAATGTGTACGCTCAAGTACTCAAGAGCGCTTAAGCATGTTATGTGTAACTTGTGCGTGTGTCCAAAATGACTTGAAATAAGGCCTTTTAAAGAATGCCAAATTGAGAATAGATGGTCAGGATTAAAATTTGGTGAAGTCCTAAGATCAAAGGCCAAGAATCAATGTCATAAGGAGGATTAGGGTTAGGGCAACATTAGGTCAAAGTTAGGGCAAGCCTTGAAATGAAGGGTTGAGATTTAATTGGAGATAATTAAATCAAGGGTGGAGAAAAAGTGGTAGTTGGAATAATAGAAATTATTTAATTTATGGAGGAATGTTATAAGAATTAAATAATGGTTTAATTCATAAATAGGAATGAGACAAAAGGAAATAAATAATTATTTTAATTATTTATTTGGTGGGATGGAAAGTGGGTTAAATAAGTTTATTTGATTGAAGGATAAATGAGAATGTTATTAAATAATTGGAGGGAATAAGCATTAATTAGTGATGTATTTAAATAAATAAATGTAATTTATTTATTTAAATAATCATGGAATAATAATTAACATTAAGACATGATCAAATAATTGAATTATGTGAGGGAGAAGCATGGTCATCCTAGAAGATATGGTTTGCAAGTCAAGGCCATTTTTATGTGTCTACAGTACCCACTCGAATGTTTTGGAATAGTTGATTTGGTCACCTGAGTTGTAGAACGAAAGTTGCACCACTTTGCAACATTCAACTACTTGTATTTGACAACTTTTTCCCTAATTGAAAATTCACCACCACGGGAAAATTCCTTTGAGATAGTGAAAAATGAGAGAGATTATTGTAGAGAGGTCCAATGTGAACCCATAAGCTTAGAAAATAATTTTCTAAGTGTAAAAAATATCTAAGTAACAACATGCTAAATTTTGCAGCCATTTTTGCACTTCAAACTCTTAAGGGATTCTGCTGGTGAATATAGTTCAGAGTGACTCAACATGTTTGGGTGCAAAAGAGGACCACATGCCTAGTGTAAAAATACCCACCCAGAGGCATTGAAATAATTCATTTGGTCACACGAGTTGTAGAATGAAAGTTGCAGCTCTTTGCAACTTTCAATTATTTACATTTGATAAACTTTTTCCAAATGAGAATTCACCACCATAGGGAAAATTCCTTTGAGATAGATACAAGCTAGAGAGGTTAATTTAGTGGGGCCCAACATGATCCCATAGGCTCAGAAAAGAAGTTTCTAACCATTATGGTATCCAGTAACAATATGTTGAAGTTTGTGGCCATTTTGCACTTTAGATTCAGAACGGATTTTGTTGGTTGAATGCAACTCGGTTCAACTCAGCATGTTTGGGTGTGAAAGAGGATCATGTCTAGCATAAATTTACCCATTCATACACGTTGGAAGAGTTTACTTGGTCATAAGAGTTGTAGAAAAAAAGCTACACCACCTTGCAAATTTCAACTACTTGCATTTGACAACTTTTTCCCTAACTGAAAATTCATTACCACGGGAAAACGCATCCGAGATAACAAAAAATAAGAGAGGTTATTGTAGAGGGGCCCAAAATGATCTCATATACTTAGATGAGAAGATTCTAAGAATCATGGTATTTGAATAACAACATGTTGAAGTTTGCAGCCATTTTGCACTTTGGACTCTTGAGGGATTCTGCAGGCTGAATGTAGCTTAGAGCGATTTAGTATGTTTAGGTGTGAATGAGGACCATGCCTATTGTAAATTTACCCACTCGAATGCATTAGAATTTTTTTTTATCACATGAGTTGTGGAATTAAAGTTGCACCACTTTGCAACTTTTAACTACTTGTATTTAACACTTTTTCCTCAAGTGAAAATTCAAAACCACCAGAAAATGCCTCCAATATAGCATAAACCAATACAATTTATTGTAGAGGGGGCCAATGCAATCCTATAGGATTAAACAATAAGTTTCTAAGTGTAGACACTAAAATTTAGTCTAGGCCTACAACTTTAATTTCTTCATAATTTATATTTTCATCGTTATGATTAAATAATGTTAATTATTTAATTATTTTCTAAAGTCCTTTCTCATCTATTAATTAAATAACTTTAATTATTTAATTAATTCATTAATCATCTTTTATTCAATCCTAATTAATTAAAATTTTTTTTATTTAATTACGTCACTAATTGACTTTATCCTCTTTCTTAAATTAAATAAATTATTATTTAAATTATCTTGATCACATTTCCAACTATAATTAAATAAATGCTTTGGTTATTAAATTATTCTTTAAATCTTTTCTTTAGTCAATTACATAAATCTTAATTTATTAAATTTAGTCCAAAAATTTTGAATGTTGAATTAAATAATCATTTAATTCATCAAAAGAATTATTCTTGGCATATTCTTGTATAATTGGGTAATTGCTTAGTTATCTAGTTATTCACTTACCACTCAAGTCAGGATCTATTTAAATCTGTCAGTCATCTCTTGATCTAATCTTTGTCTATTTTTAACGAAGAGACTTCTTGATTTAATCAGTTAGTTATCTTGTTTTATTTCTTATTCATATAAACATTTAGTAATTAAATAACTTTATTTAATTCATTCATTCATTCGTGCATTCAAACAGATTGTTTCTTTTATTCCATCTTCATCCTTTACATGCAATATTCTTCTAATTTTTGAATACTTTCAATTAGAGATTAAATCATTATTTAATCTTGATCTTCACCTTTTATGTTTTATCACTCACGTCACTATTGAAATTAATCTCAATTCATGTCGAATCTTTCAATCTTAATCATTTTTCTATCTTTCATTTTGTGCCTATCATTTGAACAATTAGTTTTCTATAAATTGACCTGACCTTCATCATTGTTACCTCTCCCAAAATATTATGACTTTTGGAACCAATCAATTGTTTAATCTTCGATATTTTGTTGAATCACTATCATATGGTATACTTGCATAGAGTAATTTGAGGATGAAATGGAGAAGGAAAATCGAGGTCATGCATGGAACTATGTAGAAATTGGGTGAGTTTGTTTTGTATTTATGTTTTAACTTTCCTTTGTTCTTTGTTGTTTAGCTTAGTTTAAATTCAAGTTTAATTTCATTGAACTACTACTTTTATCTCTTTTGTTTTTCCTAATGCTACATTGGTGAACCTGACGTGCAGACATGCTCTTCACAAATCCGTAGAACTTTTATTCTCTTTTGTAGGTATCATATGGTCTAAGGAATTTGACACACAAAACGATGTAATTGACACCATGCGCCACATATGATGAGTAAAGTGACGCATCTGACAACTTGCAACACATCCATAGATTTTTGCGACACAATTGACTGGTGACACCCATGATACATCTACTGCCTTGTGCAATGCATCCAATAGGTATAATTTTTTAGTCTAAATCTTTATTTTAAAGTTTTCATTGAGTTTTTATGACTAATTTTGAGTTTCCAATGTGTGTTTTAAGGAGTTAACATAGTGTTTGCAGGACGTAGTATAGAAGACAAGATTTTGAAATATTTTTGTGGAATGATCAACAAAGATAAATTTGAAACTATTGATGAATTATTTGTAATGGCATGTGTTGAATACTATTTTGAAACAAAACTATCTGTTTAGAATAAATAACATTTCAATTAGTGCTTCAAAAGAACCCTATCTACCGTGTTTTGTGCACTTGCACACTCTGTGTTACCTGATCTAGTGTGTACATAAAAAGTGGTCTTTTTCTTTTTTAAGAGATGCTTCCCTAGGGATTTCATCACCTCAGGGTTTGACCTGGAGCATGTTTTTTGGTAGGCTATATCAAAGGCAGGAAAATGAAATTTGTACCCCAAGGAGTGGCTAGCATCATTCAAAGCCAAGTAGTGAGACCCTCCGTCCACCAATACTCAATGGTGATGAGAGCGGGAGAGACCCTTCCAATCTCAAGATATTTTAGATGAGCTCTCTATTCACAGATTCTCTTACTAGACACCCTATGTTTTAGAAACCCAAATCCTTCTATTTGCTGGTGTAGGAGGTTGGATGTCTAAAGTTGTCTCACATCCATATGGTTCTTTGTAGAGATGAGAAGTATGCTATGGGAGTTTCATGGGTACTGAAGCTTGGATTCCATGGAGAAGTGAGTGTCGTGTAGGGGAGCTAGTGGGGTCAAGCTTCTAATCATTTACTCTAAAATAAGCATAGTTGGGGAAACCCAAGTGAGAACTTAGTAAGATACTATCACATTCTAGCCTTAGGATTGTACTTTTTTTTCATTTAAATTATACTTTGGTCATGTCTGAAATACTATATTTTTTGAGTGTTTGTTATTTAGAAAAAAAATGATTAAAAATAGTGAGTCAAAACCTTTAGTTTACTAGAAAAACACATTTATCTACCAAAAAACCACACTTGTTAAACTAAGTCTCATTTGTTAACTAGTAAGTCACATCTATCAAAACTAAGTCCAAACTATCATTTACTAGAAACCGAGTCATTTGGAACCAGCCACATGTATTTATTGCAATACCACATATGATATCCTGAGTCACACATGTCAAGTTTATAAATTTCCTTTGATACTGAAAAACCTCATTTGAAATTCTCTATGACACATTTGATTAGGTGAGTCACATTTACAGTCTAGAACAATATATATGCCCTGTCACAAAGTCAAATTTTTTTTTACCATTATATTGTATGAGTCTGAAAACCACATCTAATTAATTTTGAGTCACATCTAATACAATGAGTCACATTTTCCTAATACATAGTTGCATTTTCCTAATAAACACTCAAGCTCTGTTTTACCAGCACATTGTCTAAGTTTGAAAATATCAAATGATTAGTTCTAAGCTGCATCTGATACAATGAGTCACATATATCTAATACAAATTCACATCTACCTAATACTATCTGAGACTTATTTCACCAGTAGATTGCATATGACAAAACAACCCACATCTAATAGATTCTGTGACATATTTATAATCCTACAAAATGCATTTTCCTAATTACCAGAAAACTAGAATTCATTTTCACATACCAAAACCAAACAGTCATACTAGTATCTAACTTATCCTTTTACACTGATCCTTGGATAGAAACTAGAAATTTTTCTCATAATTTGCACGATTGTATCCCTTAGGTTTCATTCAGTCATAGTGATAGGCATCCTAGCTGTAGATCTTACTTTCCTCTTAGGAGTCTTTATTTCCTTTAGAAGAATCATCATTTTGGAGATCTTAGAATAGGAACTTTCCACTCTTTGGATGAACCCTTGCTTCAACAAACATTTTCCTTGAACCTTGTCATCATATCTTTCTATCCTACACGTGAGTCCTAGCTCATTTGTCTAGTTTGGGAGCTCACCTTATCTTTTGGTCCTAGTCCTATGAAGGTTCCTTATCAAAACTAATTGAAACTTGGTTGAAAGCTTTGGTAAGTAGCCTCTTTTATAATCTTCCAAATTTGATCACTTAGAATTTTTCATATTTAGACACTATCATCCTAGGATAAAATCATTTTAGACATTCCTTATTTGTAAGAAAAACCAAAAAAATAGCTGCATTCATTCCTTATATCCAAAAAATCTTGAAAACATAGATTAGATTCATACCATCTTTAGACTTAGTTTTTGCATCACTTGCACTTCAATCTTACCTTACATGGTTGAAACGAGATCTAAAAGGAAAGAAAGAGAAAAGATGGCTGATCCAAATGCCTTCATCAATCTATTCTCAAAACCCTTTTTAGGGGCATCTTCATCGAGACCTCACAAGACTTTGTTAGACAAATTTGTAATTAGAGATGTATAAGGATGCATTGTAGTCGAAGACATAGATACTACTGCATAGGACCCTAAGTTTTCTTCCTTTGTAGATAACTATCTAGTAAATGATCCTTAATGATACTTAGCTAAATTTCTAGAAGAAGGTGCCAAGTTACCTCCTGGATTTGGCATCCGTACCTTGCAAACAACATCTACCCAAGGAACAAACATGATAATTACTAGTGTTACTATACCTCAAGTGACTATCACTATACCATTTGGAGTACCTACACAAAATTCTCAAATAATACACACATCTCCATTTGGTACATCTAGCTCGACATACGTTCTAAATTTTACCATAGGGGTGTCATCATCCAATCCCTTTAGTCCTCTTGTTGGGAACAAAACACCTAAAATGTCAGCTCCTATACCAAGTTTCAATGTCACTCATACCATTCCACAAACAACTATCCCAAGTGTCAATGTCACTAGTACTATACCACGGATTGGGGTCTCATAGATAGGAAACATACCCTCCTTTCAATATGGAAGTTGACCCATCGCTTCACAAATTCCAAACCAAAAACCCTTCTCACGTATTCCAAATCAAAATCCATTTTCACAAATCCCAAATCAAAATCCATTCACATAGATTCCAAATAAAAACCCGTTCACTAACATTCCAAATCAAAATCCACTTTACATATTGACACTTAACAAAAACCCATCATAAAACATTGGATTCCAAAACATGTACATAGACCCAAATAATCTAACTAACACGTCATTAACTCAAGTTGACATCTTGCAGACACAAATTCACACCCTTCAAACATAGATGGATAATATGGTAGTGTCTAACAAGAGAACTTTCTCAGCAAAGGATTTATGCCAATTTCCCTTCAACAAATCATTATACATGACACCTTTCCCACATGGGTATGTTATACCAAAATTTCCCAAATATAACATAAAGTGTAATTCAATTGAACATATAAGGGAATTTAGCACAATGTGCATAGATGTCACATACAACCCCACCTATCTTATGAGACTCTTTTTGAGAAGTCTTATAGGAATTACATTGAAATGGTTTTCCAATTTCCAATATGGCATAAAATATTGGGGTGAACTGGCTAAAAAAATTATCAAACACTTCTCCTTTAACATTGATATTGAGATCAACATAGCAACCTTGTGTTACACTACACAAGACGACGGAGAAAATTTTATCTTCTTCCAAAGATGGAGAAGTATAGCTAGTCAATATCCTATAGAGATACCTGAGAAACAAAAGGTCACTATATTCCAAGAAAACCTCAACTCAAAATTGAGAAATGACTTAAGAGTACATTGTTGCATATCCCTTGTATAACTAGTGGAAAAGGGCCTCATACTAGATAAAGGTCTCATGGAAAAATGGGGAAACAAGACACCCAACAAAAATCCAAATGTGTAGAACACCCCCAATGACAGAAACACATTTTGGTCTCAGAACAAAAATGTTACCGATGATGGGGTTGTTGATGCTAAAGCCCTACAAGTAGGACCGATCATTACACTTAGAGGACAAAACCCCTCTACCAAGACACTCAAGGCTGTCAATCAAACCCCAAACACTACCAAAACCACCCAATGACCACAATAATAGAGGAGGTTTCCAAAACATCAGTTCACTCCCTTAGGGGAACCCATTGAATCAATCTTCCAAAAACTCTTGCAACAAAATATCATACAACTTTAAGAGCCAAGACAATACGACCAGGCAAAATTTAAACCATTTTGGTGGGATGACAATGCTTTTGTTTATTTCCATCAAACTAAAGGACATATAGCCTACAAAATTGCTGACAACTAAAAAAAATCATACAAGATTTTGTTGAGAACAAAAATATTGAAGTCGGTGGACCAAAATAGACATCTTCAAACACTGATCACAAGGTATTTTCTAATCCATTACATGACCATGGGAAAGGAAAAACCCCCAGTTTAGGAAACGAGACCAATACTTCTGCCAACTATGCTAGTGTCAAGCATGATTATAGTGGCCCAGTCATAAATCACATCCAAGCTATCGATGAGCATGTCAATACGATTACCATAGATAGAACTCCCAAGTGTGCTATCAACACTCATTGAACCAAGATCACAATCCAAGGCCCTCCATCACACTAGACACCATAGACCTCCAAGCCATAGTATAACTTACTTAACCAGCTAGGGAAGACCCCAGTGTAAATCTCTATCTTGGAACTGTTATGTATATGCCTTGATCATCAATCCATTCTAGACAAGGCTTTACAAAGAAAAACTATCCCAAATGACCTTGATGCTAATCATTTCCAAGAGATGGTAGGCTACTTAACCAACAATCATCATTCTATCTTCTCTGAACAAGAGTATGCAACCGAGAAGACAAACCATAATGACCCTTTACACCTAGAAGTCCTTGTTCATAAAATGAAAGCTAGATGAGTCTTGTTAGATGGAGGAGCAGGGTTGAATCTTTGCACATTAAAAATAGTTAAGGCTTTAGGATTCTTAGAGGCCTATGTGGACACCACCAAAAGCATTGTCATTAGGGCTTATGATGATGAAGAATAAAAATCAAAGGGAGTTATAACACTCCCCATCATAATTGGTCCTACAGTTATGGAGAAAAATTTCCAAGTCTTGTATCTCATCCTCCCATACAACCTTCTTCTAGGAAGACCATGGATTCATGTTATGAAGGAATTTCCTTCCACATATCATCAATGTCTAAAATACCACTACAATGGCATTGAGATTACAATAGATGGTGACCCAAATCCTTTCCAATATTGTACTAATCTATGATAGATACCCCAACGCTAGGTGCCTATAAACCAAGAAGCTTTATCATCCAATTCATCTCACTATGTCAATCCATCCACTCCATCATCACTACCTTCCACTCCTAAGGTCGATATCCAAGATAAGGGTTGTGGAGAGTATCACATGAAGACATCTTATTGTGTTAGCCATCTAGTTCCTCCTAAATCATATGGTTTACCTACAACAAATAGGAGATAATCAATGGTCACCATACATATGCCTCCAACAAAAAAATTCACAAAATGGAGAGAATTAAGTAAATAATCCATAAATGAAGATGATGTGACCTCCTAGTTATACAAACAGGACAATGAAGAAACTCCTCCACTTGCTCAGATACCTAAAGATAAATATGGAAAAGGTTTTATCATAATACAGAGGAAAGGATACAATGGACATAGTGGCTTAGGCTTACATCAAAATGGGAGGACTAAACCTATCATTATTTCTAAATGGCCAAAAGGCCTAGGGTTATGGTTTCAACCATTCTAGATTAGCGTTCCTAGTACCACATCACCTTTACTAGAGGAAGTAAGTGATTTTGAAATTATCAAACATCTGATGATCCATTTGACCAACCCCACTATGATTCCCCTAACTCTAAATAATATTAGTGGGATTCCCTATCCTCTACCTTTGTGAAGGACCTTGATAAAATATTTGGAGAACTTGACCAAATGCTGAAATCCTTACCAAATCCATTGAATTACTATCCACCAAAGACTTTGACAAAAGAGGAATGGTTTAAACATTACTATTGGGAATCTCTTGATCCTACCTCTTGGGAACCTAACAAATCCACTTTAGATAACCACACCTTAACTATAGGCCCACCTCACAATCCACCTATACCCAATAAAAAGAGAAAAGAGGATTTGGTAAGAAACCTTTGTTACTATGTGAACAACATAGCTTTTAACTTGAACCCTTTGAAATTTGACACTTCTGATGATGGCATAACCTTAGTATATCCCTATCTCATCAATTGGGACCAACACAACACACCTATCTTAGACATTTTTGAGAACGACAAAGCAATAGATTAGTTCTTGGGACTATGAGAAGGAATACCTAATGGTGATCATAAGGTTGAATTTACCATAGACTTGGATAACAGGCATATTTTGGGGAATCTGTTCAACCCTCAAGTCATAAAAATAAGAAAAATAATGATGAATATAAAAAGGATGAGTCTCTAGGTGAAAACCAAAAGGAACCTTTAGGCAATGAAAAATCAAAAAATAAGGATGCATCCAAAGGTGAAAACCTCTCTGAGGCACCTAAGGATGAAGATTTGAACATTCTCCCTATTGCTTAGGAAAAGTCTCCCATTCTAGTTGAAGAATCTATGGAAATCACCATAGGCACTGAAGACAATCCCTCACTAGTATATTTTGTAGCATCATTGACAGAAACAAAGTAGCCAAAATTTCACAACTTATTCACACAAAGACAAATCAACTTTTCTTGGTCATATACTAGCATTCCTAGGATGGATCTTAAACTTGTAATACGTCATTTTCCCTTACAACTAGGTGTGAAACCAATGAATTTTTTTTTGAGGAAAATGCACCCACAAATTGCTCTATTAGTCAAGGTTGAATTAAAGAAGATATTAGATGTTGGCTTTATCAAATAAATTGACTATGTAGATTGGATTTCTAATCTTGTATACTAGTCACAAAACCAATAGGGGGGCATCCACATCTATACAAATTTTAGAGATATCAACAAAGCTTGTCCTAAAGACTACTTTCCTCTACCAAACATTGACATGATTGTTGACTTAATTGTAGGATATGAAATGTTATCCCTTATGGATGGATTTTAAGGGTATAATTAGATCAAAATTGCAACTAAAGACCAACCTAAGACAACTTTCACCTATGAATGGGGAACATATTGTTGGATTGTCATGCCCTTTGGACTCAAAAATGTTGGAGCAACATATCAACGTGCCATGACCACTATTTTTCATGACCTCATACACACTCTTATGGAGGGCTATGTTGATGATTTGATAGCTAAATTAGTGAAAAGGGATAATCATTTACAGGTATTAGAAAATATTTTTCAAAGGCTAGAAGAGTATAAGGCGAGGCTAAATCTAAATAAATGTGTATTTGGCATGAAATTAGGAAAATTTCTAGGGTATATCATTTCTACACAAGGCATTTAAGTAGACCTAGAAAAGGTGAAAGCTATAATAGATATGCCTCTACTAGCTAATTTTAGTCAAATAAGGAAACTACAAGGGAGACTTCAATCTATCTGAAGATCCATAGTGCAGTTAGTAGATAAAACACATCCTTTTCAGCATTTACTCAAAAAAGGAGTACCATTGTATGGATAGGTAAGTGCCAAGAAGCTTTTCAATTGATCAAGGATTTCCTACTCACACCACTAGTGTTAATTCCACCTATTGAGAGATGACCATTGATTATCTACATATCAGCCACCACCTCAACACTAGGAGCATTGCTTACACATAACAACAATGAGGGTCATGAAAGGGCAGTATACTACATCAACAACACTTTGGTAGGTTATGAGCTCAATTACAGTACCATTGAAAGTGCTTGTCTTGGAGTAGTTTTTTCTACTCAAAAACTTAGGCACTACATGTTAAACCACCAAACGATGCTGGTTGCAAAGATAGATCATCTGAGATATCTCCTTAGCAAGGCTACATTAATAGGATGATTGGTTAAATTAGTAATGGTACTAAGTGAATATGATATATGGTACGTAAAAAGAAAAGCTATCAAAGGACAAGTCATTGTTGATTAGTTGGTCGATGCACCGATACAAGCATATCACCCTTTAGTTGTATATTTTCTTGATGAGTTTATGTTCACCATTAACACAGGCACAACATGAAAATTATACTTTGATGGGTCCCACACAAATCATGGCTCGGGAGTAGGTATATTATTTATCGCACTATAGGGTGACTCTGTTCCTAAGCCATTCAGGATTTCTTTTCCATCTACTAATCAAATAGTAGAATATGAGGCTCTTATGACAAGGTTATGCATGGCAGTCAAATGGAAGATCAAGAACCTATAGATTTATGGTGATTCTCAACTGGTAATCTGATAAGTAAATGATGACTATGAGACTAAAGATGAAAAGTTGGCTCCATACAAATGCATGGCAGATAGTTTCAAAGAGTATTTTGACAAGGTGGACTTTCATCAAATACCTCATGTTTAGATGCCATGCAAAGTATTTCTTGACTCTTATACATGCCTAGCAACATTTCTAAATTCAAGTTTTTGGTAGAACAACTTTTGGTCCCTACCTATGACATCCCAAATTTGAAGATGATGTGTGAGATTTTTGGTCCCAATTCTGCATGGTATAAAGACAAATATGACTACCTCCATGCCAATATCCTATCCCTTGACCTTTCCAACAACCAACGTAGGACATTTATCTATAAGGAAGCCAATTATTCCATCATCGAAGATATCCTATGTAGATGTGTCGTGGACAATACCTTATTGAGATGTCTTGATACTAAAGAAGCACAAGAAACCTTATGTGGGGTACATGAGGGTATATGTGGATCCAATTCTAGCACTCCTACCTTAGCTAAGAAGATTATGAGACTGGGTTATTATTGGCCTACCATGGAAAAGGGTTCATATATCTTTGTCGAGAAATGTCATCAATATTAGGTACATAGAGACTTGATACATGCACCAACTTAGGAGCTCTATCCCATAACGTCACCATGGACCTTTACTCAATGGGGACTTGATATCATAGGTAAGATACATCCCACATCCTTCAATGGCCATTAGTTCATTATCACTACCATTGAGTACTTTACCAAGTGGATTGAAGCTATTCTTGTGACCTACATCACTGGAACACAAACTTCTAGGTTTATCCTGAACTATATCATTTTTCGGTATGGTTTCCCTCAATCCATAGTCACTGATAATGGTAGTCCATTCAAGAACTAAGAATTTTATCATCTTTGTGAATAATTCCATATCCAACACCACTTTTCCACCCCATATTACCCATAAGGTAATGCCCAAGCTAAGGGATCTAATAAAACAATCATCAAAATCCTCAAAAATACTATTAATGATGTTGGTTTTGATTGGCATTTACAGCTTAATCCAGCCTTATGGGCTTACCACACAAGCATCCATACTCCCACTGAAACCACTCAATATTCCTTAGTATTTGGTTCTGAGGCCATCTTTCCTATTCAGGTTGAGATTCCTTCCCTAAGGGTATCCTTGAAAGGGCATATTGATAATGAAGATTACTGTGTTTCAAAACTACATGACTTAGAACTCCTAGATGAATGAAGACAAAAGGAATGAGATCATCTCCAAGCATATCAAAATCATCTTTGTCGTAGCTACAATAGGAAATTCTTGAATGTAAATTTTGACATTGGTGACCTGGTTTTAATGGAGAATCTAAAGAATCAAGTAGAAAGAGAAAAACTAGGAAAGTTTGAACCAAACTGGTTAGGACCTAGGTACATTGTTAAAGAAGCATATCAACTCTCTACTCCTAAATGGGAACCATTATTAAAACTAATCAACAGTATTCATCTAAAGAATTTCTACACATAGCTTCTCAAGGCCTTGTCTTAATCATAAAAAATACAAAAAATAAAATAAATTAAAAAAATGTTACTTAGGTGAAAACTTGGCAAACAGGCATCTTGGTAACATTAAAAAAAAATCAAAAAATCAAGAAAATAGTAAAGAGAAATAAGTTGTCCAATAGTGAAAACCACTCAAGTGGTGCTTTGGATAAGTACCATGGTGAAAATCTAGAAAACAGGTGTCATGTGTAGTCAACTCTACTCCTTTGACTACCATCATTCCAATTTGACTTCCCTGTACATACTACCTATCTTTCTTATATATATCCCTGTACATATCACATATCTTTCCCATCCATTGCTTGTACATACCATTCATACTAAATGGTTTTCTTTTCCATAAATTGGAATGATTGATGTTGAGCACACTTTGTATCCTCCATCCCATCCTATTCATAATCAATTGGTCTTATACTCGACTGGGGGAAAGCACTTGACTTACATCATATTGGTTCATACATTAGTTGTTTTAAAGACACAAAACCATCAAAAAATCCAAAAACATTACAAAATGTCCTAAAAATTTCCAAAAACATCACAAAATGTCTTGAAAAAGTCCAAAAACATTAGAAAACTTGAAAAAGACAAAAAAAAAATGTCAAAAATCCAAAAATAGAGTCAGAGTCAATCACACTTGTCAGTCTTTGTCATTTGTCAAACTACATTTCCTCTACGATTGGACATAGGCAAGGCCATCTACCAATGTTCCCCCAAGGAATTAGGTCAATCCTTTTAGGTTTGTTTGTATAAAATCATTAGTCAATCCATTTGTCTATATGACAAGGTCATTGGTCGTATTGAACTATGAGTTATCTGCATGTATAATGTAGGAAAGGCCATCAAATGATGAGCCCCTGAGGCCACACTAGGTCATTCCATTGGAGTTCATCACATATACTACCACACATGTCAGATATCTTCATCAAATCAAGCCTTTTTCAGTTAGTCTTGTTAGTCAAAGTCTAGTTGAACTACGAGGTATTTGTGTGTATAACATAGGAAAGGCCATCAATCAATGAGACCTTGAGGCCACACTAGGTTATTCTTTCAGGGTTTTTCGTCAAACACATTCAATTGTCAACATGTCACATGAATTTATGCATCAACAAGATGAACAAGTCACCAATGTCATCAAATCAAATCCAACAAATTTCCAAACCAACAACCAAAACAAATCAAATTATGTCTACTATAGGATGAGTCCTTCCTGAAAAATAGACATTATCAAACAATCAACCTATGTCTTATACAAGATGAGTCCTTCCTAAATACAAACACTATAAAAAAATGAACATAGCCTTACACAGGTTATCACATCAACGACATCAGACTCAACATCTTATATGATATGTGTCTTTCTAAAACTAGGATTTTTTCATGCCTTATACAAATAGTCACAAAATTTGAAACCAGACTCAACATCTTATATGGTATGTGTCCTTACTAAAATCAGGCTTTATCAATCATCTTATCAATCAAAACAATCAAACAAATTGATCAATTTTTGGAAAATATTTTATTGGCTTTTGACTTTGTGGATTATTTATCTCCTCATTTTATATGGCTTTATCTTGGAATCTTGTTACTAGATTTCTCGATGATGTCCCATGAAGGATTTAGAGGACTGATGACATCTCAGGACCCATCTTTTATTTTGTTTGATGTCTGTGGTTTTTCTTGCCAAAAAGATTGGGGAAACTTTGCCCTTAGTATGAGTCAAGACACTGCTTTTCTACAACTGTCTGTTTTTAGTAGGTGGATGACCTTGCACACCTTGATCTATCTCATATCATGGTGTTTTTCTCCATTTTTATTAGTTATTTCCCAATGAAGATTTAATTCAAGGACTATTGTATTTCAACAAAACATTGAACATTTCTAATACTAACATCCATGTTTTCTATTATTCATCTTCTTTTTACACTAACATTTCTTCTTTCTTGCATTATGATGGATCCTGTGACACACAAAAATATAAAGCATCCTACATATTCATTAATGTTAGAAAAATCATGTAAATATCATACATATATTGTGCATTTTAAAACACAAAAAATATAGGAATCAATAGCATTTAGGAATCCATTACACATCATCCGTTAATCATTATTATAGATTGCATAACATATTACATACATGTACATATAAATTGTATATGTTTATCACATTTCATCCACCATCATCAATTGTATAGCATCACATGCAAATAGCATTGTACATACATACATCATATAAAATAAACATCACATCATAAGTTTCATAAAACATCATAATGTAAACATCATCATCCATAGTATATGCATATCATATAGAACACATGCATAAATAAAAGATTACATAATAATAAATAGAACTACATATCATATAAATTTCTTCCAAAATCATATATATATTGCTCAAAGGAGTGTCACATCACAATATCATAATGTATCTATCAAAATGAAGTTTGAAGGATCTATGATCGAAATGAAATGTTTATAAATCATTATCAGAATGTGTCCCTAGCTGGAACTCCCACTACTCCCATGTGGAGAATGTGGAGGTGAGTAATGGTGAGACCATGAGGATTGATGTGCAAAAGGAGGCATGTCATATGGTCCTGATCTATGAGGTCCTATGACCCCCTTTGTACTCTGAGTTTTGCTATGAGATTTGTTGCATGACTTGCTATTGTGTACCTATGAATAGCTAGGAGCTAGTCTCTTGGGAGGAACCTCTTGCTCATATAGGTCCCTGCAATATGTCTCCCGATCACCAACTCTAACCAACTCTTGAGCCATAGACTTAGTTGGTCATATGTAGAGAGTACTCAACTCTATGAATCTATGCTCTATCTCTTGTCTCTGAGTTATGGCCTGATCTCTACCATCATAAGATCTATCCCTCTCCATCAAAAGAAATTCCTGGTCTACCATCAATGCTCTCATCCACTCCTCTAGAGACTCTACTCTGGCCCATAGATCTACCACCTACTAATTGATAGGACTTGTGTCCTCCTATGGTTTTCGATCTCCCACATAATCATCCCAATCCTCCATATTCCTATCATAAAGCTCTGTCTCTTGATCTCTCATCTCCTCCTCATCATCATCTTGGTATCTAGCAAGCATACCAAGAGCATCTATCTCCTCCTCCTCCCTAACCACCTCATATTTTTCATGCTCCTTAGTAATATCCTCCTTTGCTACATGCTCCTCTCCACCAACCCTACCACCAACATTATCCTCTCCTCTACTAACCTCTAGCATGGGCACATCCTTTCCCTCCCCCTCCTCCTCTTGGACAAGTGACAAATGTGGACCTCAGCCTCTGCGACCTCGTCAACTACTACCACCACCCCTCTAACCTCCTCCTCTCCCAAATTTTCCATCACCTCTCCCACCTTTACGACCACACTTGCCTCAAGGTCTTGTACCATGCCTCTCCACAGGGGCATCCTACTCTAGATTAGTAAAAGGCATTGGCCTATGACTCTCCCACCAAGTATCATATGCAATCGCCATCCCTGGATCTAATGCTCTGCCTCTCCATCCCCATTGAATAGGTTGTAGTGCATCAATTGTAGAAGTTGTCAGATCCAACTTTGGAGCCCAAGAACACCTGCATGCAAGAGATACATGTCACATGGAAGAGAATGGAGAAAAAAACAAGAGAGGGTTTTAAGCTCTGTAATATCAGAGATCTATTATCAGAACAACAGAAAATAGAATACAAGAGATCAATCCTTATAAAGGAGATCAATACCGAAAGGAAAAACTAACCCTAAGGCGAGTTCATTTAATAATCAATATTAATTATTAAATGATGTCAGATCCAACTTCAGAGCCCAAGAACATTCAAAACAAGAACAGGTTATAGCAGGTCTTCTCTGATACCATGTAGAAGTTGTCAGATCCAACTTCAGAGCCCAAGAACACTTGCATGCAAGAGATACCTGTCACATGGAAGAGAATGGAGAAAAAAGAAAGAGGGTTTTAAGATCTATAATATCAGAGATCTATTATCAGAACAATAGAAAATAGAATACAAGAGATCAATACCAAAAGGAAAACCTAACCCTAAGGTGAGTGCATTTAATAATCAATATTAATTATTAAATGACTAATATATGTGCATAAAGTGAAATCTTAAGAGGAGAGTAAAGTTAATTAACTACTTTACTCTAACATAAATATCAACCTTAGTTGTAGCAACAAGAATCTCTAGTCCCCATAGTGGAACCTCCCTAGAAGATCATGCAAATTCCACTTGTCCTGAAGGATCATCGTGGACCTCACCATACTGTCTCAAGAGTCTATCTAAAAAATGCATGTCAATGATATGAACATGTGAAACTATCCTCCCAATCAAATACTACATTTGTCTACAGAAGGGAAGGTTTCCATCCTCATCTGGCCATCATGAGCAATTGATGTAAGGTCTCCAAATAAACTACACCATAGTATCAATGGCATGTCTATAATATCATGTATCTCCTACATGGGACTAGGTATTATACCCCACATATAGGAAGGCATTAGGAGCTCGCTAATCTAGCTTAGCTATAATAGGTAGATGGAATATTGCAATGTGTTCCCACACCCATACGATAAGCAATGTGGTACCACAACTCATCGATTGTGCCTCTCTATAAGCTATATTATGCAAATGAAAATATAACATGGAAAGAAAACAAGGGCCCCATGCATAAACAACCTGTCTCTCCAACATACCAACTAACATATTACCCCATCCTACAAGAAATTCATGGCCTCGATGGTTAGGAATAGTTATCCCCCAATAAATATGCATAATAAATAATCTATCTGGTCATATCTACCAGCCAACACATGCCATATAATCTCATAATGATATATTCCTAGTTGTCTAATATCATCATGTAGATAATATTGACACATCTCACTATAATGCCTCTGGGTATCATACAAGACTCTCACACCCCTAATAGGAAGCCTTAAAATCCTATACACATCCTCTAAAGTAACACTTGCCTCCCCTATAGGGAAATGAAAAAAAGATATCTTAGAATGCCAACGCTCACAGAGCGTAGTCAACAAACCTCAGTTTGCCTGAATAGTGGGCATAAAGGTAACATGTTTCAAACCAAGGTGCCATAGGAACCATCTCTCCCCACTCTGTAGATGATCTCAAAAATCAAATGTCAGTTCCCTTGACTCCCTCATGTAAATCGGATTCAACACAACCTGTAATGGCATAATTCATATCTTCTATAAAAAAAAACAAGAAACTTTTAATAGCCCAAATTTAAAAAAAAATTTGACAGCCAAATGTGTCATTCTAAAGAAAATGCATTGCAAAATTTCACTTGCATCATTATAGTTTACAAATGTGTCGCATTATATAGCATGTGTTATTACATAATGGAGATGCATTCCATTTATGCAAATGCATCAATACAAAAAGCAAGACCTATCAATCCATGCATATGTGTAGCAAATTACAAATGTAGTGCAAAACCTAACATGTGCTACTGTTCCTAACACATGCATTGCAAAACTACAAATGTAGTGGATAAACTTTCAAATGTGATCATCTGATATACGTGTCAATGCTAGCCTAAACGTGTTTTAAAAATGCATCATTCTGATGTCATATGCATTTATTACGTATTCATTTGTGTTGAATTAAAAAGTAACACATGTGAAAGTAGAGAATTAAATGCCTAAAAATGCGTGAAATGGAAATTTTCAAAAGATGGTTTTTGACTACATATCGTGGGTCTTGCATTTGCTGGCCATGTGAACGTCTAAATCCAATATCATAAATGTTGTGAGTGGGGAATTGAGGACATGTTGGTAGAGAACTCTAGAGTACAAATCATAATTTTCAAACTTAAGGGGTGCAAATGAATTGGATTTCCACCCAATTTCTATTTATATTGAGGGTTTTTGGAGGGATTCTTTCCAAACTTTCTGTATTTGGCACAAGTTTTACAAACTTCCGATGACCCTTTCACCTATCAAACTTCCTCGAAATTGGTTTCTTTCACCACCATCAAACTTCTGGCCATCAAATTGACTAATTAGGACTATTTCCAAATGTTTTGGAATGTTTCAAAAATTTGTCATTTTTCCCAAGTGGGCATACCTTTACCTATTTCACATTGGGACATTACCCAGGCATGTTTTCATTGGTTTTCTTTGACACAACACTGAAATGACATTGTATCAAAGAGGGAAAAAATGTAGACACTGAAATTTGGTCTAGGCCTACGACTTCAATTTATTCATAATTCATATTTTCATCATCATGATTAAATAATGTTAATTGTTTAATTATTTTCTAAAGTCCTTTCTCATCTATTAATTAAATAACTTTAATTATTTAATTAATTCATTAATCATCTTTTATTCAATCCTAATTAATTAAATAAATGTTCTTTATTTAATTATGTCACTAATTGATTTTATCCTCTTTCTTAAATTAAATAAATTATTATTTAATTTATCCTTATCACATTTCTAACTATAATTAAATAAACATTTAATTATTTAATTATTCTTTAAATATTTTCTTCAGTCAATTAAATAAATCTAAATTTATTTAATTTAACTTGCAAATTTTGAATTTTGAATTAAATAATCATTTAACTCATAAAAGGAATTATTCTTGGAATATTATTCTATAATTGGGTAATAACTTAGTTATCTAATTATTCACTTACCACTCAAGTTGGGATATATTTAAATCAGTCTATCATGTTCGGGTCTAATATTTGTCTATTTTTAATGAAGAGACTTCCTGATTTAATCAATCAATTATCTAGTTTTATTTCTTATGCATGTAAATATTTATTAATTAAATAACATTAATTAATTAATTTATTCATTCATTCATGCATTCAAAATAACGATTTCTTCTATTTCATCTTTATCCTTTACAGGGTGAAGGCACAATAGTGGTTTACAATTCAAGTGAGGAAGGAAAAATCACAAAAAATGACCCCAAAGAAAAAGAAAAATGATTTTGAGGGTTTGTACAAACCTATAGGTTCAAGTGAACCCATTAGAGGTTTGCCCAAACTATGGTTCAACTGAACCCCTTTGAATTTTGACCACTAAAAAACTAAAAAAAATGCATAGAAAGGGGTTTGAGTGAACCCCTTTGAAGGGGTTCGAATGAACCAAGTTTTGGATGAACCTTGGTTCGAGCGAACCCCTAGGGGTTCGTACAAAGCCCCCTTATCCCTCATCCCCTTAGAGACAAAAAATACTTAAATTTTGGCACTTTGGAGCTCGGGTTGAGGATGAAAATGGAGGAATCTTCCCAAACCCAACTGGAATCAGGTAGTCCTCGAAATGAGCTATCCAAGGAATATAATTTTAATATGTTTTGGTTTTATTATATTTTTTTTATTATTAAACACAGGTTTTTCATCAAAAATGAAGGTTTTTCATCAAAAATGAAGGTCTTTGTTTTGCACATGTGGAAAACTAGCAAATTATCAAAACACAAATTGAAAAATACATGATTGCACTAGATATTGAAGTCCTTGATCTAACAAAAAAAATAAAATTTAATTTTGATAAATACAAAAAAAGTTACGTATTATACAATTGCGCTATGTCTGAATTGTAATTGGTTTGAATTCAAAACTTGATTAAGGAAAAAATATTCAATAAAAAACTATCTAACCAAGTGGAAGCACTCAATATTAGAGTTAAAAATCTAAATTCGAAAGAAATATAATTTTATCCTTCATGGAAAAAATGTTATGTGCTATATGGTGTGCATCACTTTTTAAAAATGTTGTTTTATGAAAAAAGCCAGTTTTTGTGAGAGATGGAAAAAGAAGTACAATCTAATTCCAAAAAAAAATTAAAAATATATTTTTAGAATCTACAAACAAAATGTGATGAGACTCTAGTTTGCATCATCTTCAAATTCCTCACGGTTTAGCCGCTATAGGTGCTCGAATATGAATATTTAATTAAAAAATAATAATTTCAGTGTCCAATTTGGCCAAAAATTATAAACCACTAGTGTGGGATCACCCTACATGCAATCATTATTCTTCTAATTTTTGAATACTTTTAACTAAATATTAAATAATTCTTTAATCTTGATCCTCACTTTTTATGTTTTATTACTCACGTCACTACTGACACTAATCTCAATGCATGTCGAATCTTTCAATCTTAATCGTCTGTCTATTTTTCAATTTGAGCCTATAATTTAAACAATCAATTTTCTATAAAATAACCCGACCTTCATCATTTTTACCTTTGTCAAAATCTTATTACTTTTGGAAGTAATTAACTATTTAATCTTCGATATTTTTTTGAATCATTATCATAGGATATAATTGCACAGAGAAATCTAAAGGCAATTATAATTAAATGACAAAATGGAGAAGGAAAATTAAGGTCATGCATGGAACTATGTAGATATTGGGTGATATTGTTCTGTATTTAGGATCATGCTTAGCATAAATATACCTACCTAGACACATTGAAATAGTTTATTTGGTCACTTGAGTTATAGAACAAAAATTTCACCACTTTGCAACTTTCAACAACTTGCATTTGCCAACTTTTTCCCCAAGTGAAAATTTGCCACCATGGGAAAATACCTTTGAGATAAAAAAAATTTGAGAAAGTGGTAGAGGATCCCAACATGATCCCATAGGATCAAATGAGAAGTTTCCAAGAGTCACAGTATCCGAGTAACAAAATGCTAAAGTTTGTAGCCATTTTGCACTTTGGACTCTTGAGGGATTCTGTCGATTGAATGTAGATTAGATCAATTCAACGCATTTAGGTGTGAAAGTGGACCATTCCTAGAGTAAAATTACTCACCTAGATGCATTGGAATAGTTCTTTTGGTCAAATGACTTGCAAAACAAAATTCACACCACTTTGCAACTTTCAACTATTTGCATTTGACAACTTTTTCACCAAATGAAAATTTTCCACCACGGGAAAATACCTTTGAGATAGCGAAAACCATTAGAGGTTATCATAGGGGGGCCCAACATGAACCCATAGGATTAGACGATAAGATTATAAGCATCACAATATCCAAGTAACAACATGCTAAGTTTTGTAGCTATTTTTCACTTTGGACTCTCAAGGAATTTTGTCTGTTTAATGTAGCTCGGATCAAGTCAGTGTGTTTGAGTGGAAAATAGGACCATTCATAGTGTAAATGTACCCACCCAAATGCATTGGAATATTTTTTTTTGTCACATGAGTTCCATAATGAAAGTTGCACCACTTTGAAACTTTTAACTACTTGCATTTGACAACTCTTTCCCCAGATGAAAATTTTCCACCATGGGAAAATACCTCTGAGATAGCAAAAACTAAGAGAGGTTAATATAGTGGGGCCCAACATGATCCCATATGCTCAAATGAGAATTTTCTAAACATCACTCTATTTGAGTAATAACATGTTGAAATTTGTAGCCATTTCACACTTTGGACTCTTAAGAGATTCTTCTAGTTGAATGTAATTTAAATTGATTCAACATGTTTGGGTGTGAAAGAGTACCATGCCTAGTGTAAACGTACCCAAATAGAGAAGTTGAAATAGTTTTTTTGGTCACCTAAGTTGTTGAACAAAAGTTGCACGACCTTGCAGCTTTCAACTACTTGCATTTGGCAAATTTTTCTCCAAGTGAAAATTTGGAACCATAGGAAAATGCTTCTAAGATAGAGAAAATTGAGAGAATTTATTGTAGAGCATCCAAACACAATACCATAGGGTCAGAAGAGTAGTTTATATGTGTCACGGTATCTAAGTAACAATATGTTGAAATTTGCAGCCATTTTCCAGTTCGTAATATAAGAGATTTTGTTGGTTGAATCTAACTTGGAGCGATTCAACGTGTTTGAGTGTGAAAGAGGACCACATCTAGTGTAAAGGTACCCACTTGGACATGTTGGGATATCTTTTTTAGTCACATTATTTGTAGAATTAATGTTTTACCACTTTACAATTTTCAACTACTTGCATTTGACAACTTTGTCCCCAAGTGAAAATTTACCACCACAAGAAAACACCTCTAAGATAGAAAAAACCAAGAGAGGTTATTGTAGAGGGGCCCAATATTTGGACTCTTACATTTTACATTTTGGACTCTTAAGAGATTTTAGCTGTTGAATGTAGCTCAAAGTGATTCAACATGTTTGGGTGTGAAAGAGGAATATTCCTATGGTAAACATATCCACCCGGATGTGTTGGAACAATTTTTTTGGTAACACAAGTTGCAGAATGAAAGTTGCACAACTTTGCAACTTTCAACTACTTGTATTTGACAACTTTTTCCAAAGTGAAAATTTTCCACCACAATAAAATTCCTCCGAGATAGAAAAAATTAAGAGAGGTTATTGTAGAGGGGCCCAATATGATCTCATAGGATCATATATATATTTTTTAAGTGTCACAATATCTAAGTAATAGGACACTAAATTTTACAACTATTTTGCACTTTGGACTATGTAGGGATTCTGCCAATTGAATGTAGCTAAGCCTAGTATAAGCGTACCCAACTAGATGTTTTGGAACAATTTCTTTGGTTACACAAGTTGAAAAATAAAA
Source organism: Sequoia sempervirens (assembly GCA_007258455.2). Taxonomy (NCBI): domain Eukaryota; kingdom Viridiplantae; phylum Streptophyta; class Pinopsida; order Cupressales; family Cupressaceae; genus Sequoia; species Sequoia sempervirens. The sequence goes on along the minus strand of VDFB02379711.1, from coordinate 153,613,493 downwards.
TTTGTACCACTTTGCAACTTTCAACTACTTGTGTTTGACAATTATTTTTCCAAGTGAAAATTTGCCACCATGGGAAAACACCTCCAAGATATAAGAAACTAGGAGAGGTTATTATAGAGTGGCCCAATGCAATACCATAGGCTTAGATGATAATTTTCTAAGTGTCACAGTATCTGAGTAACAACATGCTAAAGTTTGTAGTCATTTTGCACTTTGAACTCTTAAGGGATTTTGCAGGTTGAATGTAGCTCAAAGTGATTCAATGTGTTTAGGTACAAAAGAGGACCATGTCTAGTATAAGTGTACCCACCCAGATGTGTTGAAATAGTTTATTTGGTCACATGAGATGTAGAATGAAAGTTGCACCATTTTGTAACTTTCAATTGCTTGCATTTGACAACTTTTTTCCCAAGTGAAAATTTGCGACCATGGGAAAAAATATTTGAGATAGAAAAAACCAAGAGAGTATATTTTAGAGAGTCAAAATTTGATCCTATAGGCTTAGACAAGAAGATTCTCATCATTACGGTATTCAAGTAACAACATGCTAAAGTTTGCAGCCATTTTTTACTTTCGACTCTTAAGGAATTTTGGTGATTCAATGTAGCTCAGATCAATTCAACATGTTTGGGTGCTAAAGAGGACCATTTCTAGTGTAAAATTACCCACTCAGATGTTTTGGAAAAATTTCTTTGCTCACACGAGTTGTAGAATGAAACTTGTACCATTTTGCAACATTCAACTACTTGCATTTGACAACTTTTTTCCCAAATGAACATTTGTCACAACAGAAAAATTTCTCTAAGATAGCAAAAAGTGAGAGAGATTATTGTAGAATATCTCAACATGATCGCATAGGTTGAGATGAGAATTTTCTAAGTGTCATATTATTTGAGTAAAATCATGCTAAAGTTTGTAGCCATTTTTCACTTTGGACTCTTAAGGGATTCTACCAGTTGAATGTAGCTTAAAGAAATTTAGCATGTTTATGTGTGAAAGAGGATAAATCCTAGCATATACGTACCCACTTGAATGCATTGGAACCATTTTTTGTCACATGACTTGTAGAATGAAAGTTGCGCCACTTTACAACTTTCAGCTACTTACATTTGATAACTTTTTCCCAAAGTGAAAATTCACCACAACACGAAAAACACCTTTGAGATAGTGAAAACCAAGAGAGGTTATTGTAGAGGGGCCAAATTCAATCCCATAGGATTATATAATAATTTTCTAAGTGTCATGGTATCTGATTAACAACATGTTGAAGTTTGCAACCATTTTACACTTTAGACTCTTAAGGGATTTTGGCAGTTGAATGTAGCTTAGATTGATTCAACATGTTTGGGTGCGAAAAAGGACCATTCCAACAGTAAAAATACCCACCTAGATATGTTGGAAAAGTTTATTTGGTCACACAAGTTGTAGAACGAAAGTTGCATTTAATGTTGCCAATTTAGCCTTATTGGTGTAGGGGCATTTAGTCAACTTTTTTCAATATGGTGACATGTTAGTTTTTTGGGTGTTTAGAATTTTTTTTGAAGTAATAAGGTCACAATATACCATTTTAAATGTAATAAGTCATGTGGGGTCAGTATTAGATAGGGTTGTCAAGTTTTGGGCAAGTTTTACAAATGTTGTCAAAAGTTGCATTGCAACTTTAGACTTTTTGTCTCATTTGGAAGTTGAACATTCATGTGGTTCAAAATTTGGTTATCAACCATTGGTTTGTTGTTGTACAAGTTTAAATATTCTTGAAAATTTTAGAATCAAGGTTTTGTTGAGGATTTTGGTGTTGAAGCAATAAAGATAACTTCATTTTTCTATAATTTCTAGAGTTAATCTACTGCTACAGTTCTTTATACAATTCTGTATAGATTGTAAATGTAAGAATATTCATTGAATTTTTTAGAGAGATATGTTAGCCTTCTTTTGTCTTTGGTATGAGAGGTTTTCATTGAAATTTTAGTGAGTTAGAGCCAAAACTCTGAAAGTGGTCTAAAAACCCTAAGACAAGAGGGTTTGAACAAGAAAATGGAATAAATAACCATTCCATCGGTGAAATTATTTACAAATAGGTGGAATGGATTTAGTTAGTATGATTTTTATTTTGGTAGTGATTGTGGATGCAGAGTATGGAGTTAGGGCCCTATTTATGCAAGCCCTAGCCTAATATTTCAATGTATTAGGCTAGAATAGATAGGTAAGGTAGGGTTTTGACATTTTGTGAGTTGGTAGATATTTCAGTGAATAAAATTTATTGTTTCAAACCCCATGTGACTTGTTTAGTACTTTGGAGTGAAGATTGGTGATTGGGAGAAGGTTTACCATATACTTGCTTTGTAAAAGAGGCCTAATTGGGCTTTAGGGTAGCGTAGCAGTTCAATTTTGGAGGTGATGTTTTGAAACAAACATAAGCATTATGGGAGTAAATGGTGACTCCCCAACACCCACAAGAACAGTTGCTAGACCAAAACCACTTCCACAAGAGAGAGAATGGAAATAAATCTTACTTCACAATGCAAGATTGATTAATGGTTGAATATTGATTCAATGCACATGAGATGCCTTGCTTATAAAAGTAAGGTTGAGAGATAGGATTATACAAGATCATGACAAGTGTTCTAATCCTATGACATGAGAAAACTAACTACCTAGGAATCAAGCAATACCAGCTAGATAAAATAGGTTCTAGAAAAACTAAGGCTTCTAAAAATAATTTTATATCCTAAGTAAATTTAACCATGTGAATATGCCCCTTAACTACTTAGCAAATGAATTAACTAGGTACAAGAAATATATTCACACCAACACCCCCCTTAAGTGCAACTTAGGGATAATATTATTATGAAAACTATGACTATGAGGATGGGTCTCGGCTACTAGGCCATGTTAGGTACCCATTTACAATGCAAGGGATGCAATCTCTCACAAGTGGAGAAAAGGAGAAAACCTAATGGGACAAAACTCCTCTCCAAAAGAGAGGAAAAACAAACAAACATGATGTATGGAGGACTCATTGATACCCCCCAAGGACTACATACATCATGTATATACAATCAAATAAACCCACATAAGAGGGAAGAAGAGAGATAAGATATCCCCCCGATGATGAAGAATCTCCAATGCTAATTAAGAATTCGTAAAACAAAGATATGATCCAATGTCTACAAGCAACACATATCCCCTTAGGAAGAAACAAGTCCATAAGTTGATGAAGAGGCCACTCTATGTCCAACTGAAAGGAGGAAGAATGAATGCTCATGTATGCCTCTAAAAACTGATGAGGAGCCTCAAAGCTTGAATGAGTCACAACATAGTCACGGTCAAACTCAACCAAGAAAAATGACAAATGAAGTCAATGAGGAGACTCATGAATGTCAATCTACAAAGAAAAAGTAGATGGTATAACAGTTGTGCTGAAACTTTCAAAAAATAAGAGAGAAATCCCCTCAAGTGTGTCCTCCAAATCAGATTTGGAGGACACACTTGAGGGGATTTCTCTCTTATTTTTTGAAAATTTCAGAACTGTTATACCATCTACTTTTTCTTCGTAGATTGGCATTCATGAGTTTCCTCATTGACTTCATTTTTCATTTGGAGGACCATCATTAGGATAAGTAGGGGGCATATGATGGTTTAGTAAGGGTATTAAAAATACATTATAACATTCAAATTATGAGCATATTTTATGCTCATCATTTGCCCCCTACTTATCCTAATGATGGTCCTCCAACATTAATTTTTTTGGTTGTTTCTCTGAGATCAATAGGTGCAGTATGGCCCTACAATGAAGTCCTAAACTTGTAGTAAAAACCTCTCAAGTTTTTCCACCTCTCATATCTGCAGGTTTTTGTATCCTTATTAACCTCTGTAGCTCAATAAGGATAAAGTGGCCATATCAAAACTGGGGGATGAAATGTCCATGGTAGCCACAACTCAAACCTTTTCTATAGACCAAGCTGCATGTACTTCTCTATTCTTCCAAGGGATACTTTAAAATTAAAAGGGCTATGAGGCTCAGACTTCCTTAGACCAACAGTTAGTCTTTCCCATCTTGCTTCAATCCTGGAAGATGCAAGCTTCCAAAAAAATATGGTTGGCCTTTGAATTCATCATATACTTGCTTCCTGATATCAAATATCTTCATTCTTATAGTCTAATCATTAAATCCATACACAAGATGAAGCCAAGTTCTTAAAATTGTGTGGGGATCTGAACTTTGAGGTCATAGTGGTATTGGTTCATTTCTCTCAGCCTCTTCATAAGCGTCTAGTTTTTTCCCATAATTAGTTTCATTGGCCACCCTAGACATGAGTGACCTCAAATGAATATCACCAATATAGAGAAGTGAATTCCACTCCATTTCAGAGGGAATTATCAAACCATGCAAATAAAATTCACATAAGGAATTTTTCAACCAATTAGGTGCTACTTGGTATGCATCATAGAATTCCTGAGCTGTATGAATAACAGGATCCAAATTTCTTGAAATTCTCATTAATTGAAACTGAAGAAATTTTTCTTTAAGACACATGGCATATACCCTTGGCAGTGGCCTACAGTCCATAATCTTGCCAGTGATCTACATCATTTCATCCATTTTCTTTTTCATTTCTTGAATCTCTTGTTTTTGTTTTTCAATTTCTCTTTTTAATTTCTTCTCCTCCTCCTAAAGGCTTTGTTGAATTTCAGTTTTGACCAAATGGCAAAAAATCAAAGTGTGGAATGAGACAGGCCTCCATGTAGTTCTGTGATATTCCAAATACTCAATTGATAATGTCCTTTTATAGACAACCAATGCTTTGTAGGTTCCAGGGGGTGATGGTGTCTAATTGGACACTTCAAATCGTCCAAGTTTTTCTTCTTCTTGTTGTAGGATGGTTTCCTGTTGCTGCGCAGGAAGAGATTGTGCTTCTTCTAAAACTTTCTTAACTCCTTCGGCCAAGTCATCCCCCTTTCATTATTATCTTTTGTGCTTCTTCAACTTCCATTGCAACTAGAATTTATTCAACATTCTCAGATACATTCTGAGAATCATCATGACTAGATTTTTCTGACTCCTCATAAATTACTATAATGTCAGGTTGAGGAGTGGAGGTAACTTTACATTGCTTCCTTGTTGAAGCTCTTTTTGGAAATGTTGCAGAAGATACTTTTGTGGCTTTCCTCTTCCTATCACGCCTAGAGGTTTTAGGCTCAAGAGGAGAGGATGATGGTGAAACTTCAGTAGCAACAGGTGTTGTTGTAGGAGAAACTAATATAGGGGAAGGTGCTGCAGGAATATAACATTTTCTCTTTTGAACGTGAGGGTCAGATTCTGGGGTTTGTTTTTCCCTAGATGATTCTTCGACCTTCATTTTCCCTTTTTCTTTTCTACTAGCAGACCTAGTTTGTACTTGGGTAGGGGGTTTTGGTGCGGAGGCTGCAGGAATAGGTGTTGCAGGAGTAGATGATTCTTGCTCGGCTTCCGTACTTGTAGATTCTACTCTTCTTTTATTTTTCCTATGCTAAGCAGGTAGTGCTCTAGGAGGCTCTGAAAGTTGCAAACCCTTCTGGGAAATAAATTCTTTCCAAGAAAGGGGTGACACATCCCTCAGGGAATGCTCAATCAAAAATTTAATAAGGGCATGATGGGAAATAGAGTTATTTCTACCCTTCTAGGTTTCATGGGAACATTGTTGTAAAATGTTTAACACAAAATTTGGAACATTAACAGCTAAATCGTGCCTCATATGACTTAATAATTTAAAATGGTAGGAATGCAAATAGGAAAAACGCCCCTCACAGGTCAAGTACCTAATTATGAAGTTGGCATATTCTAGGTATGGAGGAGGTAGTGATACCCATTTGCATCCTTGTTTAGAAACCTCCAATGGTCCATCTATTGGTATTGTAAACTCTGCCCTAACAAGGATAGCATCCTTTCTTGAAGGAAAATTTTCTCCTACCGCCATAAGCCTAGTTACTTCCGCAATCCTCTCTTTTGTAACAGCTACTGTCAGACCCCATACTATAGCTTCTCCTTCTGAAAGAGTTCTCAAGAACTCACCTGTGGCTTCCTCATCAGAGGAATCTATGCTCAAAAAATAATTCAACCATCCACAATTACTAAATTCCTGAACCATCTGAAGATTGTGCATCAAAGGTTCATGATTTGCAGGCTCATATCTTACTAACTAGCCACCCATATTCACAAATTATCCTACTGAAATTCCTAAAATTTGAACTTCTTTTGAAAATTCAAAAAAAAAATACTATTTTTGCCTTGCTTCTTTCTATCCTGCTATCACTTTTCTCTACTTTTCCAAGAATGGCTCGAAATATAATTTCATGAAATGATTGTTAAGAACTACCCAAATAAAGCAGTTAATTGTTTTTTTAAGATGAAAACACACAGTCATATTTGGAAAGTACAAGAAAATAAAAATATCCAACAGTTGTGATAGTGGCCTAAGAAAAAGTTTGAAATGGATTATCCTGCCCCCTACTTAAAATTTGACATGTGTCTACACATGTATGAAATAATAGGCGAAGATCGGGCAATAATGACTGATATGTACATTGCAATTAATGAATAAATGAAATAGATAAATGATGTGACGATAAAAGATATCGCATACCTTGTAATAAGTACTCATGCATGCTAGGAAAGATCACGACGTCAGCATGAAATGATGGCTAGAAGAAAAATCATAAATGGGTGCGATATGGCAAAATGGATGACATGGATGGGTGACGTGGAAGAAGAGGAAATGAATGGTGGTGATGGGTGAAAAGTAGAGAAAGTGCTTCCTTAAAAAGTAAACCTTTATTATGAGCATGTGACGTGGAATTTAAAGAGATGTTATTGGAGAAAGGATAAAGCCTTTTGCTGTAGGAAGATCAGTGGCCTCATCCGAAACAAACTGCTTCATAAATTCTTCTTTGGATGTTGGCTTATGATACAACTGAAGACGATGTCCATTAACGAATTGCTTGAATCAAATAGTATCTATTGTAGCTAATGGAACTAAACCATTATCAAATACATGCTCTATTTCATAAGGACCAAGCCATCTTGTGGTGAGTTTACCTTGATTTTCCTTGTACCTAGAGTCATAGAGCAGCACCCAATCATCAATAGAGAATTGCTTAGTTTTGATATGGTGATTGTGCCATTTTTTTCTTTCTTGTTGGATGGCTTCAGTATGCTGCAGAGAGGCTTTTCTCATCTCATCCAATGCATTCAGCTATAGGAGGCATTCCTTTTGAGCTTTTGAAATATCAATGTTAAGCTGGAGAGTAGTCCTTAAGGTCTTATGTTCAAATTCTATTGGCAACATGGCAGTTTTTCCATAGAGTAACTCAAACGGAGTAAACCCTGTAGTTGCTTTCCATGTTGTCCTATAGGCCCAAACTACTTCAGGAAGGCGACTGCTCCAATCCTTCTGGTGTAACTATACTGTCTTAGTAAGGATTGCCTCAATTTCTCTGTTGGTAAACTCTTCCTAACCATTAGCTTGAGGGTGGTAGTGGCTAGACTTTTTGTGCCTGATCTTGTAATCATTCATCAGTGTAGTGATTAAATTGGATGTAAATTGAGCTCCTTGATTAGTAACAAGTTCCCTTGGGACTCTAAACTGAGTAAAAATATGCTGATACATGAACTCAACAACCTTATTTTCACGGGCATGTGTCATTGGCTTCACTTCCACCGACTTGGTTACATAATCAGTACAATCCAAAATATATGATTTCCCATTGGATGGAGGATCAATGGGTCCAACAAAATCCATGCCCCACTTGTCAAAGGGACTGACTACCACTTGAGGGTACATGGGAATTTCATCAGACATTGTTGGTCTCCCCATATGTTGACATCTGTCACATTTTCTAGTGTAGGCTGCAACATCTTTGTGTAATGTAGACCAATAGTACCCTTTAGCGAGCACTTTCATAGATGTTCTCTTAGCTGCGAAGTGGCCCCCACATGGCTCATCATAATAGGATTGCAAAATTTCATAGGTCTCATCTTCCTGAACACACCTTCTCATGATTTGGTCAGGTCTTGTGTAAAATAAATAGTCTACAATCCATGAAAAGTTAAAACTTTTCTCTACCAACAATTATCTTTCCTTTGGTGAGAAGTGGTCTTGAATCTTATTGGCTGCTAAATAGTTTACAATATCTGCATACCATGGAGTTCAAGCAACAATGAAAAATAGATGTTCATTAGGAAAGCTATCATCAAGTACCTCAGGGGTGGCAGGTGTAGTTTTTTGAAGTCTTGACAAGAAATAAGCCACCACATTAGCCCGACCTTGCTTATTAATGACTGTGATATCAATTTCTTGCAATAATAGAAGCCATCTTGCTAATCTACTAGATATGGTAGGCTTAATCATGACGTACCTTATTGTTACATGATCTGTATGGACAAATATTTGCTAACTAGTGACATAATGATGAAACTTGTTCAGGGCATACACAACTGCTAGCAATTCTTTCTCTCTAACAGTATAGTTTAATTCATGGCCTTGAAGGTTTTTGCTAATGAAATATATGGCATGCTCTATGGAATTCTCTTTCTGTCCTAAAATTGCCCCTATGGCGTAGTCAGAAGCATCTGTGTATATATGAAAGGGCAGACTCCACTTTGGTCCTTGAAGTACAGGTGCCTGAGTAAGTAAGTTCTTAAGCTACAGGAAAGATTTGTCATAGGCCTCAGTCTAGTTAAATTCAGAATCCTTAGTCAATAAGGCATATAATGGACTGACTATTTTGCTTAAATCTTTAATAAATCTTCTGTAATATCCAACATGTTCTAGGAAACTTCTAACATATTTTTTTTTCATAGGTGTCAGAAAAGTTAGAATGACTTCTATTTTTGCAAGATCAACTTGAATTCCTGCTTGAGAAATATGATGGCCTAGAACAATTCCCTCTTGCATCATCATAAAACACTTCTCACTATTCAAAGACAAATTTTGCTCCTTAGATCTTTTCAACAGTTGCTAATGCTTCTTCATAAGTAGCTCCATAAGTGGTGAAGTCATCCATGTAGATCTCCATAGAATCATGAGAAATGTCAACAAAAATACTGATTACCTCCCTTTGAAATGTTGCAGGTGCATTACACAAGAAAAAAGGTAGGACAAAGTAGGAAAAAGTGCCCCATGGACTGATAAAAGTTGCTTTGTCTTGATCCTTAGGGGCAATTCTAATTTGATTATACCCACTATATCCATCCAGAAAGGAGAAATATTTTTTACCAGATAATGAGTCTAGCACTTGATCAACAAATGGCAGTGGAAAGTGATCCTTTTTATTTGTTGTGTTCAGCTCCCTGTAGTCTACAAAAACTCTCCATTTTCCACCCTTTTTAGGAACAATCACCAATGGAGATACCCATTGACTATCGGAAATAGGATAGATAAAACCAACATCAAGCAATTTTTGGAGCTCTTGTTTGACTATTTCCCTGAGTGCTAGGTTGATTCTTCTTTGAGGCTAGCTAACAGGTGAACAATATTCCTTAATGTAGATCCTATGGGTACAAAGTTGAGGATCTATTCCCTTCATATCCTCATAGTCCCATGCAAAAGCTCTATGTTGATCTTGCAACATTGTGACTAGGAAAGTTTGTTGAGACTAAGGTAGCTTATTATTGATGTGTAGACAAAGGCCTGGAGATAATTCTACTTTCTTGGTAAGATCATTTATTGAGGTTGCTAATAAAGGTGGTGTCTGTATGTCATATAGAATAAAATTTTGATGGCTCTTAGGATTCAGTTATTGAGGGAAACACTGTTGAAGACAACTATCTAGAACAGATGGGCTACTCAGATCAGAGTTGAACTGCTAAATGTGTAAAAGCAGGCCATCCTCACTCTAAAGCTGGGAAAATGGATTAGCTTACAACATCATTAGTTGAGCCAATGAATTGAATTATTCAGTTTCTTCTGCTAAATCTGGCCAAATTGGTTGAGACAAGTCTAGAAGAGGCTATGCAGGTGGGTATAAAGTCAATTTCTTTCTTGACTAACCATCAAAAATTGTCATGTCTCCTGAATGACATCCTATAAGAGCATCATCTATGGCTAACCATGGTCTACCTAGGATGATAGGATATCTGGCCAAAGTTACCTTAGTGGACAATATGGTGAAATCTGTTGGGTATTCCCAAGACTCAAGGGTGACAATGACATCTTCTACCACTCCATCAGGTGTTATTGTGGAACTATCAGCAAGCTGGAGGATGGTAGGTGTAGACTGAATGTTTGGGATATTCAAACACTCCATGGTGTGCTTGGTCATTACATTAATGGCTGCACCAAGGTCAATCAAAATATTCTTTACTATCTAGCCATGAATATTTATTTTTACCATAGGACTCATAGGGTCAGTATATTTTCGAATGACTACCTTCCCTAACATAATATTTGCCAACTATCCTAGAACATGGATAGTTTGGGGATCCTTTTTATTTCTTCTTGGTTTCTTTAAATAGTCCCCCTTAATGGTTTTTCCATAAGTTGGGACATCTTTAATAGCTTGAAAAAGGGGAATTTGAATGTGTACATTCTTTAACTAATCCAAAATATCAAAGGTAGGCTCTTCCATAGACTTGGATGTAGTAATTTGCAATATTTGATGAAAAGGCAGTTTGGCCTGATGCTGCAAGATAGGTTCCTTAGAGACAGTATCTAGTACAGGTATATGTTCTGCAGGATTAGTAAGTTGTTCAGAGGCAGAGTCTAGAATCTCTGTAATTATAGGCGGTTGTGGAGTAGGAAGAGTAGTTCCAGACCTGAGATGGATATCATTAATATTCAGGGCATAAGTTGGATATTGATTGGCTTCTACAGAATACATAGGTTGTTGTTGTTGCTGTTGATTATTACTAGGATTTGGTAATGGTTGAGTAGGTATAGGAATTTGTTTTGGAGGGTCGGTATTTACTACAGGTGCTGCAGGAAGTGGCATGAGGGCTGAAGGTTGTGGCTGCTGAAGCTGTAGGAATCCAGGGGATTGGTTTTTCCATTGTTGATAACCTCTCCATTGAGGATTCTACTACTAGTTACCTAGAGGTAGAGTCCATTGTCCTTGTGGCTGCTTCCAACCTGCTTTAGGAGGTTTCCATTGAGGGCTATGATAGTCAGGTTAGTTTGGTTGAGAAATATTCCAAGGTAGAGATGGGCCATATGTAGGTTGAAATTGGTTATTGTAATTAGAATAAGGATTAGCAGAAGTCAAAGGGTCTTGAGGAATACCTTGTCTTTGAGCCCATGGTTGCCTTTTTGAAACAAAGAATACTTGGTCATCATCACCTTCTATCATCTTAAAATCAGTGGGTAATTGCTTAGCCTCCATATTAGCCACCATCTTACATCTGCAGTCACGTTTCTTCTGTCTACAATGTGGATAGAACTCAGCCAAGATTTTTCTTCAGCTTCCTCATGTTTCTTCCAAGATTGCATAGTATCCAATTGTGTAGCCAGGTTGTTTATGATGTCCTGCTTGAAATCATACAGCAAATTTGTGATCTCCATCCATGAAACTTCATTGGAAGAAGACTTTCCCACTATGGCTTGATAACCTCTGGCCTTCTTAACATTTGCTTGAGAGTAGTTGAAACATATTTTCTTGATATCATCCCAAGACACTTGGGTTATATCTCCTCCCATCAGATCCAAGGTATCTATATAGGTATCATTGATTCCCCTTAGAAAAAGTAGTTTTTGAGATTCTTCATTGAGAGTATGGTCTGAATTCTTTTTCAGGGAAAAGAAGAATCTTGAGATATAGTCTTCCAAGTTTCCATCCTCCTTTTGTTGAATTTTGAATATATCATCACCCTTAGTACCACTCTTACAATATTCCTTGTATTTCTCAAGAAATTTTGTTTGCATGGCTGCTCAACTATCAACAACACCCCTTCCCAAACTCATAAACCATCTGAAAGCTCCCTCCTTCAAGGTAGAAGGAAACAACTTCAGCCTATGAGCATCTGAAGTGTAATCATAGCTGCAACAGAGGATGTCAAACTCAAACAAGAAGGTTTCTAGGTCCTCTGTAACTAGTCCATAGAACTTGGGAAGTAATGAAGAAGGAATATTTTTAAGGTTGTCATTATCTTGTTGAGGGACGATGGGGAATTCAAAAGTAGGAGGTTGATTAGGTGTATTATGTGCCATAGTTGCTTGATTTAGTATGAAAGAAAATGGATTTTCTTTAGGTTCTTCATCAGCTACATCAAATGGATTGATATCTTGGTCTCCTCCTCCCTCAAATAGATTATAATTTGGTTCAGGATTATTATCAATGAATGGAAGGTTAGTGAGGAATCTTCCCAGAGCATCTCTTCTTCTATGCATGCAATAGAATTAACAATATATTGAAGGAATTTTGGAAATTCTTGAATAAACACACTGAACTAATGCTAACAATGACTATAACAAGTTCTAAGCTTGACACCATCCCCATAAATGGTGCCAAAAATGGTTGATTCCACAAAAAGGATATACTAGTCACTGAAAATCCTAACCTGGGAATTAGAAATTCTAGTAGGTGACTAACATCTTCTTATGGTTGTTCATTTACATTATCAAACCAAGGAACGTATACTTGAAATTGAGTAGCACTGTATGTGCACTAAGAACCAGTTTCAGTCATGATTTACCAGAACTAAATGTGTGGAAGGAATTCTACTTATAATATAGGAATGTAATGAAAAGCCTTATAAACTTAATAAAATCATAAATCATGACAACTATTACTAAGAGACAAACTATGAACTGGCCTTATGTAGTAGGAACAGACACAGGGATGGATTCTTGATGCTGCAGGAACAATATAAGACTGAGTTTGCACTGAAAATTTCAAGAATGAAATCTAACTTGTAATCAACAGGAAATAAGCAACTAACTACAGATACTTACTAAGTGGGTCCCCTCAACAAGCATCAACAAGCTTATGCAAGAATTAAACTCAGAACTCCATCAACTTTTATTCATAATCTTGGAATCTAATACATTCATTATTCTGCCTGTAAGAAAATTAACACAAGAACATTGCTTCTTATTATAATACTAATTCTAACACACACTGTTGCTTACTCGTGCAGGAGGAGAACTTATTTATATTAGAAAACCAACTAACTACCTAACTCTATCAGAAAAAGATGTGGACATGAATACATCCTGAAATCGAGGAACAAATTTCTCATAAAGGCATAACTGTTCAACACGATTCAAAGAGAATTTAGCATTCCACTCTTCCAACATTGATGATCATTTATATTTCTTCATAATGACCTGGTTAGAGAGTCTTCGCTAGAACAACTTCTTCAATGCCATGCTGGATATGGACTTTACTGCAGGGCCAAGATTCATTGCACTTGACTTGTCCATGCTTCCTTCAACCACCTGCGATGCACAAGGAAACATAAGCGAGAAGAAAAATGTATGGAAAACAACACAATACATTCATTAATCACACATTAAATCTATTTCATCATCCAAAAACCACATGCATTATATCAGTCATTTGGGAGGTCAAATAGGGTAATTAATATGGACACATTTAAGCTGCAAGAATATAGGAATGTTTGGCTACAGGATTCTACCTAATTTTGAATAAAAAGTCTTTAACCAAAGAGTTAAAACAACCATCAGTAATATAAGTAAGGGTATTAAAAATACATTATAACATTCAAATTATGAGCATATTTTAAGCTCATCAATGTAGTCAAAGGAACATTATCATCTTCTAAACCAAATTTTGAAAAGGAATATACTCAAGATGAATGATCAACCATCCTGTTAGCAACAATATCCCTAGTCTCCAAGTCCCTTATGTACACCCTATAAGGAGAACTCAACTGTTTTACCTTGACCCCCATGAATAATTTGATAAATAGAAAAGAGATTAATGGAAAAAGAAGGAACACAAAGAACATCATTGAAATTCCCTTCCCCCATATCAATAGAACCATTCCCACTTACCTTCATATATGTATTATTACCCATGAATATATGAGGTGAATTACAATGCTTAAAAGAATAGAACATATCGAGGTGAATTGGTTCATGGGTTTGAGGCCTTCTATAAAAGATATGTTGAATTTTCATTGTTTGATGTGTTACAAGGGAATATGAGGAATTTGTGAGTTAGACACTAAGTTGGGGTTTTCCAGGTTGGAATATTGTTCAAAACTAATTGAATTGTGATTAGTAAGAGATATCCACCCCTGCACTGCATCACTTACACTCTTCATTTGAAGTTATCCTATATTTTAGAAACTCGTAGGCTAAACAGTATGGGAAATTAGGGTTTATGATTTTAGATGCATTGTTGAGGGCTTGCATGTGTGAGTTTCTAATGCATGTCTAGTGGAGATTTTTTGGTTTTTGGAGAGCGTCAAGATGATGTAACATGCATGTTAAGATTATGAAATGCAATTTTGGTATATATCTTCATGTAGGAATTGTTTCTAGGTATTTTTGGGTTGTTCTAGGTTTTTAGAGACCTTCAATGAGGTGTGACATGCATTTGAATTTGAATTTTTTTTGAACACTTACTATTTATACTAAGCCATGATTACTACTTAGTTGGTGTTCAGATGATGTTTTGCAAACTTACTATTTATAGAAGTTTGCTATTTTTGGTAAGTCTTTTGATAGCATTATCATTATAGTAGTAATCATCTCTAGTTCAGTGTGGCTGATCAATTTAGATTTTTGTTGAGTTGAAGTGAACTTACTAATTTTGGAATTTCCATTTTTAGTAAGTCTATTTTTTATAGTGGTTCAATCAGCAGTTCAACTCTGAGTCATAATAATATTTTTGGTAATCTTTTAGAATTAGTTTTGGCATTGGTCTTGGCTTCTTAATGGACTAAGTTTTATACTTAGTCAATTTTCATGTTTTATAGTTGTACCCCTTTCATAGTCATTGAAATTCAAGTTGTTTCAATTAGGGGCTTGAAAGGGGGGTCAACTACTTGAGCATTTAATCATTATTTTTGAATTTTTTATTGATGTAACATAATGGTGGACACCTAGAGGAAAGTTAATTAATGCTTTATTAATTGAAATTAAGAGAATGTTGAAAGGTAGTATCCCTTGGAGGAATTTGAACAACTTCTTGTTGGGAGTTACATAATTACTTCATTTACCATTTGAGCTTATATATTGACATTCTAAGAAGAGCTAATTATGTTGGATTTTGATAGTAAAGTTATGTTGCTAGATTGAATCCAAACTTGGCTAAGGGGGAGCTTAGCAAATAAATCCATTCTTCGAGCCTAAATATGTGGCTTCCTAGTTGGTTATTTGAGATTTTATTTCATATAGAGGTGAGGATAGAGCTTCAATTTTGATGATTCCAGATAGGTTGCTGTAGTATAGCCTATTTTTGAGCTGTTGGTTTTTTACATGCTTGAAGTGATTTTTTGTTCATAGCTTTGCCATTGATTTTTATCTTGTTTTGGGTACTATCCCATGTTGTTCTAATATGGAGGGCACCCAGTTTTGCAAAGTATCATAATTTATTATTGAGTCTTCGATTTTTAAGAAGAGGTTGACCCTTCCTAGAGGTCATACCACTTCTTGATGTTGCATTGGGATTTGTACCTTTTATTTCTCCTATGTTTGACACTATTTCTTTAGTGGAGATTAGATGCCTAGTTGAGAGGCTTTGTTTGAATGGTGTATGAAGCTTTCAAGAGTTGTATTGAAGGAGCTACGTCCAATTTGGTGATTTCTCATTTTGTTGATATGATTTTCCATATTTACTATTTTTTATCATATTAGTTAGAAATTATTATAACACTAGTTTGAGCTTCATTTACGTATCAGTTTATATTGTAATAGTTATAGGATTATTACTCTAACCTTTGTGAGATTTTGGAAGCTTATATTTTCTTTTTTTGCAACTGTATTTATTCATTGTAAAGCTGATTACTAGTACTAACAATAGTTTATTTAATTGTTGCAAATTAGTTTTGAATTTTGCACTCCCACTAGAGAAGTGGTTAAGTTTAATAATAAATATTTCATTATTGTTAACTTGTTAGAACACAATGATCTACTAAGAGGGGGTGAATCAATAGATATTAAAAAAATTAGTTCTTCAACCCTTTTACAGATTCAACCTTAACTTCAAATGTGTAGATTGAAATATTAATAGATATAATAGCCACAAGAACAAGAGAGAACAACACATACCATAGTATGTACATGGAAAACCCAAGATGGGAAAAACCACGGTAAGAAATGTTGCTAGGATCTACTATCCTAATCCAACATCACAAGCTTCAAAGTTCAGTTACAATGTTTAGGGTTGCAACCCAAGGAAGCAAAAAATCCCTATTTAGAAGCTAGAACTTCAAGGAAGCTACTACACCCTATTCTGAGCTACAACTCAGTGCAAAATGGAGGCTACAACCTTGTACAAATTTTTGTAATATACTATGCATAAAATGGTTTTGCATAACCTACAATACATCAATTTAGTATATAAGCTCTGTCTCTCAATTCTCCCTTACTCCACTATAACCAGTTACATGAATTTTTAGATTTTTCTTTCTATTACAATTCAACTTTCTTTGCATTCAGATACTCTCATTCATTCTCCATATCTCAATAATTCCCCTCATTCAATTCATATACATTAGAATCACTATTAGGGTTTTTCATCTAATTCCATAATTGTTAGAGCATCATTCCCAACACATATTTTCCAGCTCGTCAAAAATCACCATACCTTTGTATCAAGTTGCATGAAATTTTATTTTGTAACAAAGAATTGAATAACATTCGATCAAACCCTAGAATCTTATATGCATTTAATGCATTCTTGTGATCATTCAATCTCTAAATCTTTTGCAAATTGTGCCACCACATAATAGATCAAATCTTCATTTACATGGTCATTGAGATAGTTGGACAAAATAATTCTTTCTACTATGTTAGTTTTCAGACCAAACCCTCATTTACACTTGACATAGTCATTTCATATCTCTACATTTGAACTCTAGCTATCGATCAACACCTTCACACTTTGATCCTATTGTCAACATTCACTATTGTGTCTTTAAACCCTGATTGTTGGATAATCGGCCTCTTAAACCACCATCACCAATCTATCATATCATCTAGTCATAGGGACTTCATTCAAACTCCCATCAATATAAGTAGGTCACATCGATATGCTTGCCATGTTATCTAATTAGGCCCACAACGTACATGTCATCGCCACATCTTTCACAACACCGATGTGAAATGACATATAGATCAATCATTCATTGGAATTTGTTAACCATCATAACACTCAGGTCCCACAATGGCATCATACTCCTATCCCATTTCTCAAGTGATCCCCACCATCCATGCAACATCCATGTCATACAACTAATGTCACCATCCACGCAGATAAGGTCCCACCAAGACATGTGTGTACCACTTGTGCAATTCTAGAGCATCAAAAGGGATTCTACAATATTCTCGACAAGTCTCTTGGAAAAGACTTAAATATTAACTCCCATCACTCCAAGTGGTTTGGACCATTAGAAATATTTTTAATCATTTCCTAGTGTCTTTATGACATACTTGGTCTCTCTAATATGTTTCCTCTACTTCTTTTCTCATTAGGATAAGTCGGTGAGACTTTCTCTAAAAACATTTGCTAAGTCAAGAGGTTTCAAAACTTGAGAACCCCATGACATAGGTTAGGAAAACTTAGAACTCTATGACTCCATTCATTTTCATCATCCTTATCACTCCATTAGTAGAGTTTCCAAGTTGGGAGGTTATGAAACATGAGAACCCCATGACATAGGTTAGGAAAACATGGAACTCTACAACTCCTTACAAATTTTTCCTTAGATTAAGAGCATGAACCAATGAATGATGACATTTTCATTGACATCACGACCTACCTAATACTTGTCTGAAAAGCTCTCGAGGTACCAGTCAATATGCCAACAATCTCCCTTACATGATTTTCACTTTTGACATCAATGACATTAATAGTCCAAAATAGCTTTCCCCTCGTGAAATAAGTGGTAGTGAGAAATGTATTCCCCTCATTGAAAAAGAGGAAGTGAGGATTCCATGGCTGGCTTGCCACCTTAAAATTTTTAATAATCTTTCCCACTAAATAAGTGCAGTATTCCCACCACCTTATGGATGCTTGCTAGTTAGCAGATGAATGCACTTTCATTTCAATTTTTTTGCTAATGAACCCAGAACTATATGATAACACCTCGCCCACTATGGGATCTTGGTGAACATTATTGGTGAGGGTGGTTTAGAAGTTGGCTTTCATTTTGAGATAATGCTAATTAGTGTTCTAGTGCTAGTTAATATTGTATTAAAATTGAAAAAAAATCAAGGGGAATACTAAATTGCACCACTTTGCAACTTTCAACTACTTGCATTTGACAACTTCTTTTCCAAGTGAAAATTTTCCACCATGACAAAATGCCTCTAACATAGTAAAAACTAAGAGTGTTTATTGTAGGGTCCCAACACAATCCCATAGGATTAAATGAGAATTTTCTAAGCATCATAGTATTCAAGTAACAACATCTCAAAGTTTGTAGCCATTTTTCACTTTGGACTCTTAAAGGATTCTACTAGTTAAATGTAGCTCAGATCAATTCAGTGTGTTTGGGTGTGAAAGAGAATCATGCCTAGTGTAAACATACCAACTTGGATGATTTGGAATAGTTCATTTGGTCACATGAGTTACCAAATGAAAGTTGCACCACTTTGCAACTTTCAACTACTTGTATTTGATAACTTTTTCCCCAAGTGAAAATTCTCCACCATAGGAAAATTCTTCCAAGATAGCAAAAATTAAGAGAATTTATTGTATATTTTCTCAACATCATCCCATAGGCTCAGACGAGAAGTTTCTAAGTGTCACGGTATCCGAGTAACAACATGTTGAAGTTTGTATCCATTTTGCACTTTGGACTCTTAAGGGATTTTGTCGGTTGAATTTAGTTTGGTGTGATTTAGTGTGTTTGGGTGTGAAAGA
The DNA here is from genome assembly GCA_007258455.2 of Sequoia sempervirens. Classification (NCBI taxonomy): domain Eukaryota; kingdom Viridiplantae; phylum Streptophyta; class Pinopsida; order Cupressales; family Cupressaceae; genus Sequoia; species Sequoia sempervirens. The sequence goes on along the minus strand of VDFB02379711.1, from coordinate 153,594,464 downwards.
GGACCATGCATAGCATAAAAATACCCACCAAGATGTGAAGGAAAACACGTCCAAGATAGAGAAAGTTGAGAGAGGTTATTATAGAGGGGCCAAATATAGTCCCATAGGCTTAGATGAGAAGTTTTTAAGCATCATGATATCTAAGTAACAACATGCTAAAGTTTGCATCAATTATGCACTTTAGACTCTTGAGGGATTCTACAGGTTGAATGTAGATTGGATCGATTCAATGTGTTTAGATATGAAAGAGGACCATGCCTAGTGTAAACAGTCCCACCCAAATTTTGGACTCAAGCAACATTGAGAGGGGGGTGAATCAGTGTTGAGAAATTTTAAACTTCATTATTATGTCCTTTCAAGTGCTTGCAACATTCAATCAAAAGAAAGATGCATTAACATGAAACAATAACCCACAACACCATAACACAAGGATTTTTATGTGGAAACCATGTTAGGGGAAAAACCACGATGGAGGTCAATCCACAATTTGAGTACTCGAATATAGTGTTCTACAAAATGGGAATGCACTTTCATTCAGGCACACTACCTAGAACTCACACCTGAAAACAAGGAAGGATCACTGCCTTACAAAAGATTTGGATTACAACAAAATGTTGAACTGAATAGATAGCATCTACAAATTCCTAATTATAGTTCCAATTAGGCTCATAGATTATATTTTGGACCTTCTATTTGATTCTGCACTTCCCTATGCTTTTCCTTAATTCACTTCACAAAAATCCTCTTCTGTACAAATAAAAATCTCTCAAATTCTCTTATGATATTCAAACACATGCATGCCAAAATTAATTAATCGATCTCATATATATATCCACTACCAAGAATTCAATCACTATATGTCAGCTCTAATAAAATAGAAAATATCTTCCAACTGTCAGCTCAAATCATGAGCAACATTGAATGCACATCAACCAAAGTCAGCCATATCAGAGATAGGACCCAAATAAAAATATTTGAACACAAAAATACTTTAAAGAATTCTATCTTAAAAATCCACAACACCCAACATTCTCTTAGTTTCCCTTCATATACTAATAAATAGGAAATTGAACAACTAGACCTCCTAACTCATACGCCACTTGATGTGACAACACAAAACTTGAGAATAAGAAATTTTAGATACCCATTGACCTTCCTTGAGATCTATAACTAGAACTAATAACCTAGTAATGCAAACTACTTGATAAATTTTGGCTTCAACCAAATACCCTTTTCTTCACTCTTCCTTCTAATATAGACAAATGTTGACATGTGGACAGGATCAATGACTTCAGTTTCCATCAATGACAACACTAGAGGTCATATGCCAAAAATCTCACCCTTTGGCATTAATGGAAACACTTAGTGAAAAATGAATAAGTTTCGAAACCTTCAAAGCTTCAAAATATGATAGGTGAAAAAACTCAACAAAACTTCCCCTAAGTTTGATAAGGAATTTTTAACTACTCTCTCCCCCTTTGAAATTAATGACAAAATTTTTCTTTCTCCCTCTTTGAAATGTAACCAAAAATTACTTGTGAAAAAAAATTGATACAAAAACTTGAAGAAATATAGCTACTAATTGAAGATTATTTTGTGCTTCTCCTTCAACTCTGGAGGAAACTTCTTCCATTTGCCACTGCAATCTCAAAGATTATGATTATGTTGTTATTATGAATTGTTTGGTTGATAATTTTGGTGAGGAATTCCAGAATGGTAAAGACATCTTCCAAAACTTCTCCTTTCCTCAATATCTCAATCAATTGTTCCAACCTATATTCAGTTATGTCCTTCACTTTCCAAAAAGTGTCGACAATCCTTTTCATGGTGTTCTAAACATTTGTATGCTCTGATTGTAGTTCCTGAATTATTTTCTTGATTACACCACCAACATCCCAAGACATGCCAAAGTTTTGACCAATATTGTTTAGCTTAGTTTCAATTTTTTCTAGCTTCTCTTTATACTTGTTGATTGCATGAGGCCATCAAAGACAATAGTTATAAATGTTGTTGCAGTGCTTATGCATTGTCTTAGCTCATTCATGTGCTTTTTCAGATTTGTAAGTGACAATTTGTACTACTTCTTCTTCCTTATTCTAAGATTCAAGGACCATGTTTTCCTTGATACATTCAATAATCTCTTCCAAAAACTTATTCTATAAACTCTCCAATTTGATATGATTGTGCACAAAATGAGCACTTAGTACACTTAAGATCATGTCTTGCTCATATGAAGGTATGATAGGCCACATGTTCACAATCTTCTACATTCCATCTTCCTCATGAATAAGCTACATTAGATCTTCCTTTGTTAGATCACCTTCTTCTTCACTTCCTTCTACCATTGGATTTTCTTGTTCTCATTCAACTATTTTCACTTCTTTTTCAAGGGTGTCCTTAGATTCCTAGTCAGATTTCTCATCTGGTATGTCTACAATCACTTGTTATTTTCCCTTTCCTTCAACTTTTAGATTCTTGCATGCTGGAGGAGGAACCAACTTCAAGACCTCTTACCAAAATGGAAACACTAGTTGAACCAAAATTTCTTAGCAAACTCTTAAAGAAACTTTCATATACTTGATCATAGTTTTACAAAGTGTTAGAGTATATGTAAATCTTCTTACAAAATGGTTCTCTCTTCCCACACTATATTGTTGTTCAAGGTTAAACAATTCAAAAAATACATCACAAGGCATATATCCAAAGTACCAAACCTGAAAGGGTAACTTGTCTCATTTGTCAATTACACATTCTCCATCAGTTGATCTTTCAACAATCCACAAAGATCAAAATCCCGATCTTCTATTATCATCTTGTGTGAAATATAAACTATACCTACTGAAGTAGCACCTTCTATATTTCTGAAAAAAAATTGTAAGATATTTCATGCACAATGTACCTTGTCACTGAATCCTTAATTTTGGATATTATCAATTCCCTTTGATCTTTAGTTACTCTGGTTAGGGTTTCAACTTCTTTATTTTGAGTTGACTTCTTCCTCGGTACATCCCCAACTTTGCATAACTTGGATACAAATGTGATCACTTTTTTTGAGATATGGTAGCATTTATCCAAAGTTAGAATATCATCATTCAATCTGTTCAAAATGAACTTAATGATTTCTACATTTCTGAAATAAGAAAATTCACTCCAAATATCAAAGATTTTATGTTTTACTCCATTCAACCATTTCAATTTATCATTCAACACCATGTTTCTTTTGGCTCTAATCTTCTCATTTCTATACTCATCAAATTTTACCATTCCTTTGAATTGTTCCATTTTATCTTCCATACACATGACCCAAAAAAAAAACCAAATAAATTCTTCAACCATACACTAAATTTCTCAATACAATCAAAGTACCTAATGGATTAGGGTTTCACCATTGAATTCTCTTTACACTTCCAAAATTATGATGTAGAGTGCTCTCCTTCTTCTTTTCTTTGACACAAAGTGCAAATGAGGCTTTCAACTCCCTTTTTATATCACACACACCTAACTTTTATTGTAATAAATGATTTTTCCCTAACTTTTATTGTAATACATGCATTTTCCCTAACTTTTTTGGATACCCTATTTTCTCAGTTATCAACCAAAAAATTCTATGGACCTTTAACTCAACACAATATCCTTTCAAAATGATTCCATAGCATCTATAGATCAATAGTGCAACCACTGTAGTCATTCGCATCCTAGTGTCAATTACCGGTAGGGGGTTTGATAGATTTTTCTTGATAGCTTCCCCTAGGCCAAAGGCCTAAGAACAGTTCCTAGAATTATTACTAGAAGCAGGTTTTGAAGCTGGCTCATTTTCTACAACAAATGAACTCTTCTTCACCCCTATCTTCTTTATTTGATCTCTTATTTCATCCACAATTGCTTTCCATTTTCCTTTATCATTTCTCTACATAATTTTGTCTTTGTAAACTAGACCTCTTATGTCCATATTCTTGTTTTCACATAATCTTGAAATCTCACCATATTTGTTGGAATTGAAACACACATTTCCCTATCTAGACTAGTCATTCTGTTGATTTCTTCTCAATTTTCATTGATTTGCAATATTTCTAAATCTTCCATAGGTATAACATTCTACATTCCTTCTATTCATAGAGTTATTTGACACATTTCTACATTCAATTGAATGATGACCAAATTTATTGCAATTGAAGCACTGACTAGAAAATGATGAATCACTTGATTTCATTTTACTTCTACACTGAGCAACCATATGACCCAATTTATTGCAATAAAAAAGTATCCATTAAACTTTTGAGAATTAGGTTGTCTTACTAGACACGTTTTTACTTTGTCCATCAGATTTCCTTGCTCAAAATTCCTTTGTCTAGATCAAAAAGTTTCTCATTTTTCATAACCAATACGTTGCTTATCATTTGCATTCTTCTACCCTTGAGCTAGCTCATTAATCTTAACAAAACTAATCTTGAACTTCTCCTTGTATTCATTTGTAATAGCTAGTTCATCTCTAAGAATAATGTTTTTTTTTTTCAAGCTCTTCTTCATTGTCTCCGGATTGTTGCAGTTCCATTTCCAACTAAATGAATTTTTCATTTATCCTACTACATTCATAAAATATTTCTTTTAGGGAATGGGAAATATTCTCCTCTTTCTTCTTTCTATCTTCAATCTCCTTAGTTTTATCATCATAAATTCCATCTCATGCTTTAGGGTAGAACTGTCTTTGGAAAGCTTTTCACATTCTTCAGTTATTTCCTTCAAGGTTTGATTTAGATGATCATCATCCATCTTTTTGATTTCTTCAATAATTTTTCTCTCATTTTTCTTTATCTGATCACATAGGTCCTTTCTCCTTCCCCTAGATTTAACAATCCCATCCTTCAAATTTTGAATGAATTTCTTAGCATCCTTAATATTTTCTTTCAATTCTTGGATTTATCCCTTAGACTGATCAAGATCATCAAGTGTCACCACAAGTTGTTGTTGAAGACTACCAAAGTCGATTACCTTCCAAGATCTACCTCAAGTCATTAAACTTTTTCAAAGGAACTCAACTCTGATACCAATTGTTGCACTCAAGCAATACTAAGAGGGGGGTAAATCAATGTTCAACAACTTTAAACTTTATTAATATGTCCTTTTAAGTGCTTAAAACATTCAATCAAAAGAAAGATGCATGAACATGAAAAAATAACCCACAACAAGATAACACAAAGATTTTTACATGGGAACCCTATTAAGGGGAAAACCACAGTGGAGGTCAATCCACAATTTGAGTACTCAAATATAGTTTTTTACAAAATGGGAATGCACTTGCATTCAAGCACACTTACTAGAGCTCACTTCTCAAACAAAGGAAGGCTCACTACCTTATTAAAGATTTGGATTACAATAAAAGTTTGAACTAAATAGATATCATCTACAAATTCCTTATTATAGTTTTGTTTAGGCTCATAGATCAGATTCTGGACCTTCTGTTTGATTTTGTACTTCACTCTACTCTACCTTAATTCGCTTCACAAAAATCCTCTTCTACACAAATAAAAAATCTCTCAACTATTCTTCTAATATTTACACATATCAACACATATCAAACTCACACACATGCACACCAAAATGAATTAATCAATCTCATATACATATCCGCTACCAAGAATTCAATCACTATGTTTCGGCTCCAATGAAATAGAAAATATCTTCCAATTGTCAGCTCAAATCATGAAAAACATTGAATTCCCATCCTCCAAAGTCAGCCATAGCATATATAGGACCTAAAAAAAAAATTCATATCTAAAAATATTTTAAAAAATTATATCTTAAACATCTGCAACACCCAACATTTGCTTAGTCGGCCTTCATGTATTGATAAACAAAAAATTAAACAACCAAATTTCCTAACTCATACACCACTTGATGTGATAGCACAAAAATCAAGAATAAAACATTTTAGATACCCATCAACCTTCCCTAAGATCCAAAACCAAAAATGATAACTTGGTAATGCAAACTACTTGACAAATTATGGCTTCAACATGATACCCTATTCTTCACTCTTCCTTCTGGTATAGAAAAATATTGGCATGTGTACCAAATCAATGACTTCAGTTGCCACCAGTAAAAACACTAGAGGCTATATGCCAACACTAGATGCTTGTGAACAATTTTTTTGGTCACAGGAGTTACAAAATAAAAGTTGCACCACTTTGCAACTTTCAACTACTTGCATTTGATAAAAATTTTCCCAAGTGAAAATTAACCACCATGAGAAAATTCCTCTGAAATAGAAAAAAATAAAGAAAGGTTATCATAGAGGGGGCCAATGTGATCTCATAGGCTTAGATGATAATTTTCTAAGCATCATGGTATTTGAGTAACATCATGCTAAAGTTTGGAGCCATTTTGCACTTTAGACTTTTAAGGGATTCTACCAATGGAATGTAGCTCAGAGGGATTCAATGTGTTTTGTTGAAAAAAGGACCATTACTAGCATAAACTTACCCAACTGGATGCATTGGAATAAACTGTTTGGTCACATAAGTTGCAAAATGAAAGTTGCACCATTTTGCAATTTTCAACTACTTGCATTTGAAAAAAAATTCCCCATGTGAAAATTCACCACCATGGGAAAATGCCTCCAAGATAGAAAATAGTAAGAGATATTATTGTAGAGGGGCATAGGCTTAAACAAGAATTTTCTAAGCTTCATAGTATATGAGTAACAACATGTTCAATTTGTAGTCATTTTGCATTTTTGACTCTTAATGGATTCTATAAGTTGAATGTAGCTCGAAGCTATTTAGTGTGTTTGGTTGTCAAAGAGGACCATGCTTTGCATAAATGTAGCCACTCAGATGTATTAGAACAACTCATTTGGTCACATGAGTTGCAGAACAAAAGTTACACCACTTTGCAACTTTCAATTACTTGTATTTGACAATTTTTTCCCCAATTGAAAATTGGCTACCATGAGAATACATTCTCGATATAGAAAAAAATGAGAGAGGTTATTGTAGAGAGGTCTAACACAATCCCATAGGATTAGATGATAATTTTCTAAGTGTCATGATATCTGAGTGACAACATGCTGAAGTTTGCAATCATTTTGCACTTTAGGCTCTTAAGAGAATTTGTCAGTTGAATGTAGCTCATATCGATTCAACATGTTTGGGTGTGAAAGAGGACCATTCCTAGCATAAATGTACCCACCTAGACACATTAGAATGGTTTGTTTGGTCACATGAGTTGCAGACCAAAAAATGTGCCACTTTGTAACTTTTAACTACTTGCATTTGAAAACTTTTTCCCCAAGTGAAAATTCACCACCATGGTAGAAAACCTCTGAGATAGTGAAAAATAAGAGAGGTTATTGTATAGGATCCTAAAGTGATTCCATAGACTCATATGAGAAATTTTTAAGCATCATGGTATCTAAGTAACAACATGTTGAAGTTGGAAACCATTTTCCACTTTAGACTCTTACAAGATTCTACGAGAATATAGTTTGGAGTGATTCAACATGTTTGGATGCAAAAGAGGACTATGCCTAGTGTAAACATGCGCATCTAGATATGTTGGAAAAAAAAATTGGTCACACAAGTTGCAGAATGAAAGTTGCACCACTTTGCATTTTTGAACTACTTGTATTTGACAACTTTTTCCCCAAGTGAAATTTTTTCAGCATGGGAAAATGCCTCTAAGAAAAAAAAACTGAGAGATGTTATTGTAGAGAGGACCAATTTTATCCCATAGGCTTAGAAAAGAATTTTCTAAGCATCACAATATCTAAGTAACAATATGTTGAACTTTGCACCAATTTTGCACTTTGGACTCTATAGGGATTTTGTTAGTTGAATGTACCTTAGAGCGATTCAATGTGTTTGGGTGTGAAATTGTACCATGTGCCTAGCATAAATGTACCCACTCAAATGTGTTGGATTAGTTAATTTTTTCACACAAGTTGTAGAACAAAAGTTGCACCACTTTGCAACTTTCAACTACTTGTATTTGACAACTTTTTTCCCAAGTGAAAATTTTCTACCATTGAAAAATGCCTCTAAGACAAAAAAAATTGAGAGAGATTATTGTAGAGGGGCCCAATATAATTCCATAGGCTTAGAAAAGAATTTTCTAAGAATCATGGCATACTAGTAACAACATGTTGAAGTTTACAAACATTTTACAATTTCTACTCTTTAGAGATTCTTCTAGTTGAATGTAGTTTGGATTGATTCAACATGTTTGGGTGTCAAACAGGACCATTCCTAGCATAAAAATACCTACTTGGATCCATTGGAATATTTTATTTAGTCACAATAGTTGTAGAATGAAAGTTTTCCCACTTTGTGACTTTCAACTACTTGCATTTGACAACTTTTTCTCCAAGTGAAAATTTATCACCACAAGAAAATACCTTAGAGATAGAAAAAACCAAGAGAGGTTATTGTAGAGAATCCCAATTCAATCCCATAGACTTGGACATAAAATACCTAAGTGTCACACTATCTGAGTAATAACATGTTGAAGTTTTCAGCCATTTTACACTTTGGACTCTTAAGGGATTTTGTCGGTTGAATGTAGCTTGGATCGATTCGGTGTGTTTGATAGCAAATTAGAACTATGCCTAGCATAAATATCTCTAGAAAGATAGGTTGGAATATTTCATTTAGTCACATGACTCGTAGAATGATGTTTTTACCACTTTGCAAGTATCAACTACTTGTATTTGACAACTTTTCCCTATATGAAAATTTGCGACCATGAGAAAACATCTTCGAGATAGAAAAAACTGAGAGAGGTTCTTGTAGGGGGCCTAACACAATTTTTTAGGCTCATATAAATTTTTTTATAAGTATCATGATATCTAAGTAACAACATGCTAAAGTTTGCATCAATATTTCATTTTATAATCTTGAGGGATTCTACCAATGGAATGTAGATCAGATCAATTCAACATGTTTAGATGTGAAAGAGGACCATGCCTAGTGTAAGTGTACTGAATCAGATGCATTGAAACATTTTTTTTGGTCACAAGAGTTACAAAATAAAAGTTTTACCACTTTCAACTTTCAACTCCTTACATTTGATAAATTTTTCCCCAAGTGAAAATTAACCACCATTGGAAAATTCCTCCAAAATTAAAAAAACCTGAGAGACATTATCATAAAGGGGCTCAATGTAATCCCATAGGCTCAAACGAGATGTTTCTAATAGTATCTAAGTAACATCATACTAAATTTTTTAAGCGTCACAGTATCTGAGTAACATCAATAAGCAACGAGGAAGTTGCAAAATATGTTAAATTAAGGAAAATGTAAAAGTTGTCAATCCTTGTCAAGATGGGTAAAGGAAAGGTTTTTTTTTTTTTTTTTTGTGTCTAACATCTTAGTAGAAGATGAATAAGGTCTAACAAGACCATTTTTAATGCACTTGAGTGCTTGGGAGATCATTTAGGGACAAAATGAAAACTAATGCTTAAAAATTATAACTCTTGTTATTAAAAGTTGTCAACTTACAAATTTGCAGATGTAATGGGCTATTAGTGTTTGAAAAGTTGTTAAGCATATTTGGGAGGTAATTGTGAGATATTATCAATACAAAAAGGCTCTCCAATGGAATTGTAAGGGGGATTGATCGAATTGAAGAAGTTATTCCATTATTTCATATGCTCAAATTGCTCTTTTCTCTTTTTTTTCCTTAATTTATTTGTCCTTGCATTGGTCCATATAGGTGTATGATGCTATAAAGGTTTGTGTGATTGTTGATACATGTTTTCATCCTCATTTGAATTTGGTTTGGTGTCTTAACACCACATTAGAAGATATTTTCATTCATTTCTTCAAGTTTTCCCTATTTTGACTATGTGAGGGTTTAAAGACCAAAATGTAATGATTTCCACCAAGTCACCCACTATTTTGGAACTCTAACTCAGTGTATTGGTGTGTACCATGCTAGGTTAGGTTTCAAATTCATTTAGGAGTTTGGTAGAGTAAGAAATTGGATGGTGGAGTGATGCCTAGGCTGGGAAGAGTTAATTTCTTATGCAAAGCATGGGCAACCATGATGGTAATTTAGAAAAATAAGGAATGTGGAGGCCTTGTGAGGGTCATTTGAGTTTGTTTGGGAGAGGCAGATTCCTTTAAAACCCTTCTATTTTTGCTTGTTTTGCAGGGTTTCATGGGGCAGCAAGCTAAAGGCCTTAGAGTTGAAATCTAACTTGAAAATTTGTAGTTTTTTAGCATTATACAAGACTATTTTGGGTGTTTGAGTGGGTACCTAACATCTAAAGGGTAGTTCCTTTCAAAAATTGGGCTAATTGGAAAGCCTTTTCTGGGGATGGTGTATTGGATCTCCATGTTGGTCCAAAAGAGTTGATGTTGGGGTTTGTTGATGGTATTTTTATGCACTTCTCAACACAAGCAGTGCGTAGGTGCACTACCTCTCTTGAAAGACAATCTTCCACAATTGGATTGTAGAACACTATCCCAAGGTCTCTCGGATGTCAAGTCATGACAGTGCTTAGATACCTCAGTAGTTTGATGTGATTTGCTGGAATCACAAGGTGGTCTTACACAGAAATACAAAGCATGGATATGAAGCATGGAAGTTGGATCTTGAAATGGAGTTCATAGGATAGAAAGCTGTCATATGATGGCTGTAGGTTCAAACAACAGTTTTGGACTCCATTTTGTGGTTGGATTTGGCTTTACAATGTACAATGAACCTTAGCATAGGTTAGTTACTTAAAAAAAAAAAAAAAAAAGGAGAGGAAAAGTTCCTAAGTCTGCAACTAGCTATGAATAGTAACAATGGAGTTCCTGCAATGGACAATTTCTTAAAACAATATCCCACTTAACCAAGGATTTGACAGTATCATGGAAATTGTGCTATCTTCTAAGGTCTACAAATATTTTATCTTTCATCCACCACATACACACATGAATCAAAGATAAATGTTAGGAGCAGCTTTGAAATCAAGTCCAAGCTAACTTTGCACAACTATCTACTAACAACAAACAACAAAAAGTATGGACCAAGAAATCGTCAACATGTCAAGAAAATTCATAATCACCCAACAACACTTTTAGGATCTATCCAAAGAAATAAGACAGCTAACTATACAACAATAAAATCTAAGTGAAGCATCTAACATTGGATATTGAATCAAGCAACATGGGAGAAACCAAGAAAATACACCAAGTCAATGCTTTTTCTTTATAAATTTATGTAGCATGTCTTTACAATAACTCAACTCTCCTTTTGCAAATGAGAGGAGTGCCCTATTTATAGTTTTCCAAAAGTTAAATGAATGGCCAAGATTCATTCTTATTATGTGGCCAAGATTCATTACAAAATAGGGTTTCACTTACCCCCAAATAGATTACAATTAAAAATTACATTTTCGTCTCTTCCCTATTTCGTCTTCTAGCTGATGGCACTGTAGCTCTTTCGTCCTATAGCTGATTGCTATTTTTTGCTGTAGCTACTCTTCAAGAAGGTCTTCATCTTTGGCTGGGCTATCCTCCTGCTCTTCGGAAGCTGTGTGTTCTATGTATTTTGAGGATGACTGCCTGGAGCTTGTCTATCTCGAGGATTTCACATCGCAATGCCTGATAGCTCCATTCCTTAGCATTTTCTTCTATCCTTTTCCAATCTTCATCATATTTCGAGCCTTGGTCCCTGAATAGCTCTCATTGGTTGAAGGCACAGGCAGTAAAACATAGGAATTCCGTTGTGATATCTCCAGCTGTCCTGTCCTTCATCTTCTCCTGGAAGTATGGTTTGATTTTCTCTGGATCCATTTACATAGTGGGCATATCATAGCCCATCATCAGCTTAAGGTATTGGGCACATTCTACCCAAATTTTCTTGATCCACTCAATATCAGGATCCACCTTGCTCAGGATTTGCTCCAACCTCTCCTTCCAATTGTCGAAGTCTCTGCGCCACACATCCATTAGCTAGTGATCTTCTTTTTTAAACTCTATCATTTCCTCCCACGTGGCCTCAGGAATTTGAAGGATAGCTTCAATCCTTGGGAAGGTGGAGTCGTAAGTTGTGGGGAAATTGGTGCAGAGCTTCTTTGTGCTCTCTAGATATTGTATCAAGTTCAAGACTGTCTGCACAGCTCTGCTGATTCCCATGTTTCCGATGTATGAGACTTGTCAGAACCAATCCTCAGTGGTCTTTTCCAAGTTCTTTCTTCTTTCCATTTTGTCGATCTTCTCTTTAGAGAGTAGCTGAGGTGCAGCCATGGATGTAGTGGGTAGGTCGTCCACTGAGGACCATTGTTGTATATAATCTATCAGGGCAGCAACCTGTGCCTTGAGCTCATCCTTGGAGATTTTATCTTGCTTTATCAGGTACACCACCGTGGCCACCGACTCCTCAAGGTGCTCGACCTTCTACTCTCTGGTTGTAATTCCCAAGTCAATGGTGGAAATGTTATAACTCACCCCAGCTTGGCCCATGATAGGCATTCCAATTTGTGCTGCTCGGGAGCTGGAAGCATCCATTGTTACTTTGGATCGGACCTTGGGCTTCTTCTCTTTCTTCGTTGTAATCTAGGCTTGAGCCAAGATGGCCTCCAACCTTGCCCTTGGGTCCTTTAGCACTGGGGTTCTTCTTTTGATCTGCTTCTCTAACCACTCGGGCACATCAGACTTCCCTTTGGGCGAATCACGGTCACCCTCACCCCTCTCCGTCAAGGGCAATATTTCTGCCTCCTTTTCCTTTTGGAATTTTTCTTTCTCTTTAGTATCATCCTCCTCCTCTTCGTCAGAGTCATGGACAAACATGAGGCATTTGACAGGTAACCTGGTGGATAATTTCTGGATGTGAGCATCTTCTTTTGTTGTTTCTTCTTCTTTCCTTTCCTCGGTACCTTTAGTCTCGGGGCTTCTGACAGCATGGGTTTCAGCCTCGGTTAAGTCCTTTATCTATTGTTCTTCTGGTGGCTGCCCTTCTTCACCATGTGGTGATCCTTTTGCCTCTGTCCCAACGTTCTTTAGTTGTTGTGCCATTTCTTCTTCAAGGTCCTCATTGAATGTCTAGATGATTTCCTTAGTAGCCGAGCCATCCTCCTCGTCCCCACTCTCAGAAGAGCCCGTCTCCTCCTCATAAACCACCCTGTCGATGGTTTTATACTCGTACTCAGGGTGCTCGTGATACTCATCAGCCTCCTCCTCGACAGACTTTGAGGATTCGTGCTCTCATTCCTCCAACTCTTTCGAGATTAGCATTGTAGCTTCCATAGTCGGTAGCCTTGTCGGCGGTTGTGACGGTTAAGCTGTTGCAAGGACTTGGGCGAGGGCTGCTTGGAGAGTTGGATCCATCAAGATTTGGGAGAGCTTAGGGGGAAGGTTTTGCATGTGTCTCGTAAGAGCCTCGGGCATTGCCACTGCGGGAATAGGCGATGTTATTGGTTCCAGAGGAAGTGATGTGATTAGCAACATGGTCACAGAGGAAGGGGGAGTAGTCACGCCAGAAGAGGAGTCAATGATTATTACCAATTCGGCTGGAGGCAAAGGGGCAAGATGGACAGAAATGTGCACTACCGGTGGGGAAGTGACGATCGTAGCCAGGGAGGTGGGTGGTGCAATAGGAGGGGCAGGGAGAGCTAAGGGAGGCCGCAATTCCTCCGCACCTTCTACCTGTTTAAGCATTTTGGGGGATGAGCCTCCCATTTTTTTCTTTGCAGGGTCCTTGGGGTCTGGAGATTGCGTGGTCTCTGTTCGTTTTCTTTTTTGGGACCTCGTGATGGGAGGAGACTTGGAGGTCCCGCTAGTTGACGTGGTGGCAACAACATCCTCCATGGCACTTAGATCACTTTTGAGCCCTTCATAGTTCAAGATTACTCCTTGCTGTTTTAAGTGAGCCACCTGCCCATCGATCCACTCCTTGGTACGAGTTAAGATCAGCTGGGTTATGGTGTCTAGGTCATCAACCTCTTGCTCATCCAAGTCGATCGATGGTATTGGAAAATTGGCAACCGCAAGGTACCTCAGATGCATGATCATGGACTCATCTTCCTCGACTTGGTCTGGCACTAGAAACGACTGTACCCTCCTTAGGAATAGTATCGTCATGCGCGTATAGTGCCTTGCACGCACTTCTTTGTCATCTTGGCAGTCGGCCCAAAAATCTTCAATGTGATATTGATGGGCATAGGCTAGTCCTAGTGGTTTCCTGACATGGCCATGTGGATCCATCCTTGGGCGAGCGGTGTACCAGTCGAAATGGTATTCCTTCAGCTCCTTCTCAGAGTTACTAGCACATTATGATGTTTGCAGTCGGTACATGCCCTGGCCAAGGGTCATGGGATAGGAGATCCCTACTATGTGTTTGTTGCTGAAGATGGTCTATAGGTGTTGGAGTTGTCGAGAAAGCTCCAAGAGGATGATTCTGTCATTTGGGTATCAGGGTAGCCTATTTGGCCTTTCGGTGAAGCCCTGGGCCTAAATATATGTGAATTTCAGATACTAGATGAAAAGAAAAGCATATTTCTTTAGAAGTGCTCTAGCACTATGGGAGACCCTCCTCTCAAAGTCCCCAGCAATTAACCTGATGATATGGCCAATAAAGGTTTCATTGACCCTATAGTAGTCTTTCTTGAAATTTTGGTATTAGAGTTGCAGATATTTTTCAAAGGGCTTAATTCCTTTCTTCTGCCCCTGATCGGGTGCTACAAACAACCCGCTGTACTGCCTTTCATCTGCCAAGGAGTATACAATGTAGGAGGTCATGTAGAATTTGGAACTCTTTTTCACGTTGACAAACTGCTCATGGAAGCAGTTGCTTATGATTCCTCCCCAATAAAATGAAACCTTGGTTGCAAAGTCTTCGTTTCCTCGCAGGATCTGCTCAATGTAATAGGCCATCCATTCTTGGAAGTAGGCAGTCATTGGAAGACCCATGACCCTGCTCAACATGGTTACCAGGTCATGGTAATCCTCATGGAAATCGCTACGGAAAAGCTCCTGAGGAACTTTCCCAGCGCTAGCTCATTTTTCCTTAAGCCAATGCATATTTATAGATTTTTTGAATCCTGTTGGGTTATCATCCCACGCCGACTGACATTCTTCTATTGTGGGGACCTCCATCTGTGAGAACGTGGGAATGTGGAATGTCTTGGTGATCCCTTTTGCCAACATGTCAGCAAGGATGTTTCCCTCCTTATCAACAATTGCTCTAGTATCTGTTTGGTAGGCTTCTCGGCAAGCCATGACTAATTCGGGCGCCACGAGATATGGAGGGAAACTGGCAGCCTTAGCTATTCCACTCTGCCATATCAATCTAGCATTCTTTGTTGTTGGGTTGACCCTGACCCTCTACGTGAATTCATCTATATCCACTTGACAAATGTTGGTGTCTTTAATTTCCTTCTAGTTTGTTGTGACCTTTGAGTGGAGCAGCTCACCCTGGAATTGATACTTCATTTGGTGTTTGTCTTCTTTCCCTCAAGGGGTCCTTCCTGACTTCTTCCCCTTGTCCCCTTCGGCAGATGCCCCTAAAGTTCTTGTGCCTAATTCCATATATTCTGCAAACAAGGGTAGAGTTAGCACAATGGGTCATGAAGGCATTCATGTTAGTCCATATCTCGAAAACAACATGCATTTCAAATAATCAACCAAGCATATCATGAACTTTCATCTCAAGATGTTATCGATCTTTCATTAAGGGAATTTGGACAATCTAGACCCGGAGGGCTGGACTTCCTTGGTAGGAATGTTGTCTGGAAGGGAAAACATAGTGGAAAGCTCCCAAAAACCTTCTTTGGTCAAATTTCAATATTTCGAGAAGCCCATGATGAAGGGGACCAAAAATAAGTATGTGGGTCAAAGTTGGATTCCAGATTTAGGCTTGTTAGGATCGATTTAGGAGGGCCCAGAGGTCTCAAGCTAGAAAGCTATCGGGAGATGGCAGTTTGAAGAGGTAGACAGCTGACAAAAATCTGAGGATGGAAGTTAGAGTCCGGGGCTCGGAGGGCCAAAGGGAAACTGGCATAAAGTCATTTTATTTTTGAGGGCTCGGGTCGGAGGCACCGAAAAGATGACCAAACTTTGCCATGTTGAAAAAGCGAACATCAGACGGAAGTCCGAGAGGAGAAGCCCACAATTCAGAGCCCTGCGGTGTGCTTTTGTGTTTTTTGTTGCGCAGAAATCGGTAGGGTGGAGCCCAGAAGTGGGGGTGGCAGAAGGCATTTTCTGTCTAGCCACGGTGACGCACAACAGGAGTTTTGGGTCATGGGGCCCGACAAGCGAAAGGGCTGGCGAAAGTTTCAGCAAGATTTTAGCGGTAGACGAGAGCTTCTGGGCTCGGCGACAGACAGACAGGGGGAAATTTCCCCGACAGCGGGAGAGTGGTGGACTTTCGAGGACGAAAGTCCGGGCACCGGGGCTCGGGAGGCTCGACAGACACGGATGCAAAAGAGAGACGAACATCAGGAAAAGATTGGGATCTGGGGCGCAGAGGGGCCGAAGGACTTCGCCGTGAGGACGGCGGACAACAAGGCATAGAGGCCCGACACTCGGGGCCCGAAGGTGTCAACGACGTAACAATTTTATCGCCAGAGGTTAACAGCGGAAGCGAATGCAGAACCCGGGGGGTGGGAAGCCGAGAGATGTTCACCATTGAAGATGGCAAATCACATGCAGAATTCTGGAGATGGAGCTCCGGTATCCTGGGCCCAAGAGGACCAAAGGATGCATGTCGGGATCTGGCAGCCGGGGGCAGGTGGGAGTTTGCAGTGAGTTAAATGGTGGCACGCAAGCTGCAATCCAAATGGAGATGTCCGACTGTACGAGCCTAGAGAGCGATGTCGCCTTCGGCAAGTGTTCGAAGTTTGATAACCGAACAGTGAAGGAAGGTCTCAGGCCCGAGGGAGGCAATCCCCTTATGCGAAGAACAACCAATGACACGAGAAGTCCCAGATCGGCGAGGAGGTCATTTCTAAGAGTTTTGTCGATTTTCCAATACATGGGTTTGGTGTGCAAATTTGTGTTCTATCGTTTTATGCCTTCTTATCAATTGTTCATTGATTTAAATCTTCCAAAATCATGAAAAAAATGCACGGGAGGGAAAACGGATGGCTTACCCCAAATGCGATATGTGGCGAGACATGGGATCTACCAATGGTCAATAAAATGATGTTGAGGGAGATGGTCAAGACGATGCTGAAGACGGTGGGCTCCAAATGGCAGTTTATCCAATTTGCTCCAATCCTGCAAGATGATAATGACCGGCTGGGTTGGGCATTTTATACCCCAACTGCCATAAATGTCTGCATTTATTACAAGTACAGTGGCAAAAAAGTGGTTGGATTTAAAAATAAGTAGGCGATGGCGGCGGAAACACCGGGGCACGGCGGCCGGGAAGGCACAACATGGCGGCCATTTGATGTTTTCAGGTTGGTTGAACGGTGATGGTGGGAAGTGGCTTGGGGCCCGGGGGCAAGATTCCACCAAGGATCCACCGTTAGGAACTACGAGATCATCACAAAATTTTGGAAATGGAATTCTGGACAGCCAGGCCCGAAGAGCCCCACGGCAGACAAGCGGCCTTCAGACTTCGGACAACAAAAAGGTCAGTGGGACCCAGAGGGTGGGACACCACAGGGAGTCCGCCATCGCAGATGGTGAAACCCGGATGGAACCCCAGAGGAGGAACTCCAGGGTCCGGGATCCGACGGGCGGGGTGCCACCCAAAAAAATTTCAACAAGTTTTGGACGGAGGGTAGCGGGTTGGATCCCGAGGTCCAGAAGGACGCTGGGTGAACGCCGCAAGGAACGACATTTCCAGAGGGGAAACCCGAAGATGGAATCTCGGACGACTGGGCCCGAAAGGGCCCGGGGCCGTTTTCAGGGCCAAATAGCCAAAGGGACCCCTCGAGGCACCGGAACGCAGCAAAACCAAAAGGGGAGGGCATGGTGGATTTGTGATGGGACTTTGAAGCAACATCAACCATCTGAATCATCAAAAGGGGAGGCACGCACAATGAAGCAGTGACAAAAATGACTCGATAAGGTGAAAGAAAAGAGGGTCCCTGTTCCAAACGGGGCATGTGTGCTAAGGGCACAACAAATGGCGATTCCGCTGGAGAATGCTCTCGAACGTTCTAGGGATAAATATTCATTCAGGACCCACAATCTCTAGTTTTGTAGACCAGGAGTGGCTTCCAAAGATGAATCTGGGAGAATGAGATCCTTAATTGGGTCAGCTTACGGGACATCTCAAAAGTGTGTGTGTAGTGAGTTAATTCCTTTCCTCATGATAGTTACCAAGGTTACCAATTCAACCGAGCAAGCTACATAAATCGTCTAACACCAAAAGTAACTTGGACATTGCCCCGCTGCCAGTCAGGTATCCATAGCCTCGACAGAGTTGTCACTACAACCTCATGGATATTTCTCTACTATTGGTCGGGCGTCCATAGCCCCGGTAGAGTTATTTGAACACTCATATAGTCATTTATTTCCTTTTTTCAGAATTTTTTTTCTCTTTTGCTTTCATATTTCACTTCTCTTTTATCATTTAGTTTGACTGGGTAAGCATCGAAGCTTACAATGGGTTTGAGACTGCAGTGGTCACTGGAGCAGACTTGAGATTTTTCACTTGCTAGGGTGTCATAACAACTATGGTACGGTCCTTTAGAAATTATTATTATGTGCTTTGTGTGAGATCCGAGATGTGTGTAAGAAGATCTAGCCAAGGGTCAAATTCTGAGCAGAATTCAAACAAGGAAATCATTCACAGACAGCTTTCAAAGATCGATAATCTAGAGTGAATGTTTAGCCAAAGAACACAAAGAACGGGCAACAAAGTGAACCACTTACCAGGCAAGCACGACCACCGCAAAGGAGTGGGGAACAACTTTCAAAACAATACTATCGAGAGGGAGAGAAAAAAAGAAAAGCATGCAAACAGAATGGAAACAAGCCAAAAAGCAACCTACCCTAACCTATATACAAGTTATTTACAATAATCAGCTCGAACGAGCTCAAGCTTAGAAGTAATGCTTCAGATGCTACCCGTTGACTGGCAATAAGACGTTCTCACTAGTTAAGGTTTTTAGGCGGAAGGCATTATCTCCCAAAATCTTAGCTATTTGAAAGGGGCCAAGCCAAAACTTGTCGAATTTGTTGTGTCCCTCTTTCTTCTCATGGGCTTTGTCCCAATACAGGACCAAATCTGCAATTCTAAAGGCCTTGATCTTAGCTCAGTAGTCAAACCATCTCTTAACTACACCCTAATGCTTGGAAAATTTTTCTATTGTGCGGTTTCAGACTTCCTCTAAATGCAAGAGCTCAGCTAACCGAGCTTCCCTATGATCTCCTCCCTCATAAAAATCATTGATAAACTGAAGAGTAGGAATCTTCAGGTGGATGGAAAATATAGGCTCTAGGTCATAAACAAGGTGGAATGGGGAATCACCAAGAGCAGCCTTATGGCAAGTGCGATCAGTCCAAAGGGTGAAACAGAGCTGGGTATGCCAGTCCTTGGGATTCCTATCAAGCAGCTTCTTGATCATAGTAATCAAGTTTTTATTTGTGGACTTGGCAAGGCCATTGCCTTGAGGGTAGTAATTAGATGAGAATTTAAGGGCAATCCCATAGTCAAACACCCAACTAGCAAATTTTAATGAAGCAAATGTAGGTCCATTATCACATACCAAAGCATACGGACAACCAAAGCGATTTAAAATGGAACCTTCTAGAAAATTAGTAACTACTTCAGTTGTGCATTGCTTACATACTATTGCTTCCATCTATCTAGTACAGTAATCAGTAGCGGTAAGAATGTACTTATGTCTCATAGATGATGGAGGGCTTACCGGACCGATGAAGTCGAGACCCCATTGCGCAAACGGCCTTACCTCCAGCACAGGCTGAAGTGGGACAATAACATTCTTCTCCCTAGTGGCAGCGGTTTGACATGTGTGACATGAACAAACATGGCAATGGGCATCCTTGAAGATGGTTGGCCAATAATACTCTGCTCTTAGTATTTGATGTGTCGTGGAAGAACCAGAACCATGGCCCATGCCAAATTTGTCATGAAACTCTTTCAAAACTCAATCTGCTTCTTCCTTACTGAGGCATCTTAAATAAATTCCTTCATGATTCTTCTTATAGAGAATGGAACCCTGCAACATGTAGCCATTACTTTTCAATCTTAGGGCTCGCTTTTGGACTCTTTGTAGGTGTGACAGACACTTGTAGTTTAGCAAATAGTAAACAACATTCTGGTACCACTCTCCCGGGGAGACATCTTCAAGCTGGTACTGCTACACTGTGAGTTCGGGTCCAGCCTTCTATTGCTGTTTCAGCGATTATGCGGGTGAGTGTCTGTCCTCTTAGTAGTTTCATCAGTTGAATCTCCATATCATATTTTTGGAGCAGGGTGACCCATTTAGCCCTTCTTTCACCCAATTCATTTTGCATGAGCAGCGTTTTTTACTGCTAGGTCGGGGACAATGGCAAACACCTTGTTGCGTAAGATATAGTGTCTAAATTTATTCACTCCTCTGATGAGAGTATATGACTATTTTTTAATGTTGTGATATCGCAATTTAGCATCCTTGAGGGGGGCACTCATAAAGGTGATCGGATGCTCATTTCCTTCATCGTCCTTCTGGGTCAACATGCTAGCACATGAATGTTCTGAAGCAAATGAGTAGATATAGAAAGGCTTTAGATAATCCAGGCTAACCAATACAGGTGCCTCAGCGATGGCCTGTTTGATTTCTTCAAAAGATTATTTGGCATCGGGCGTCCATTCAACTTTGGCATCTTGTTTGAGCATGGCATTGAGAGGTTTAACAATCTACGTGAAACCTATGATGAATTTCCGAACAAAGTTGATCTTTCCAAAGAAAGATTTTAATTCTTTTTTGCTGCCCAGGAGCTGAATTTTGAGTAAGGACTCAATACACTCAGGATATATGGAGATTCCCTGTTCTGAGATGATATGCCCGAGCAGTCTGCCTTCATTCACTTCAAAAATGCACTTTTTGGGGTTAAGGGAAACCCCAAACTCTCTGCATCTCTGAAATACATTGCATAAATCAGAGACATGATCGCCTCGTCTTTTAGAAAATACGGTCAAATCATCCATATAGATGATTATACATTTTCCAATTAGGTCCTTGAAAGCGATGTCCATGGCGCATTGGAATGTGGCGCCAGCATTGATGAGCCCAAAAGGCATTCTCCTATATGTGAATATTCCCCACTTAGTGGTGAACGTCGTCTTGTGACGATCCTCATACTGCACCATTACCTAGTTATATCTGGAGTAACCATCCAGGAAAGACATCATTTGGGAGCCATTGACGATCTGCAGCACCTCATCCAATGAAGGCATTGGATAGTTGTATTTTTTTGAGGCGCGGTTCAGATTGCAAAAATCCACACACAATCTAATCTCTCCATTTTTTTTTCTGACTGGGACCAAGTTGGCCACCCATGTGGAATGCCTGACGGAAAAAATGATTCTTGCTGAGAGCAACTTTTGCACCTCTTTGTAAACGATAGGTTCCAGCAAAGCATTGATAGGGCGTTGCCGCTGGCAGAATGGCCTCACTTCCGTCTTAAGAGGGATGGTGTGTGTAATGACAGAAGTGTCATAGGTCTTTAAATCTTTGTAGCTCCATGCCACCACATCATGGTACCTCCACAACGCATCCATGATTCCTCTCCTTTCCTCTGGCGTGCACACTTTACCAATAAAAATATTCTTGATCTCCCCGATTGTCCCAAAGTTGTGAGCATTGCACTGGTTGCTTATGGCCTCCTTTTTCGTTAGCTGATCTTGATCTCTGATCTGGTCCAAGTCGAATATGCATTCCAGCTGAACCATGTATCTGAGGATTGTGTTGGTATTGAGATTAATAACCCCCTCTATGTCTAGTTCGGCTTCCTGTGGATCAGCTTCATCAATTATTTGAGTTGCAAAGACAAGAATTTGTGATGAATTGAAGAATATGCTTGTCATCATTAAAGACTTGTAGATGGGTAACATTATATGAGACCGATGGCATGGACACTAGCTCAACAGTGAATTTCTTGAGCCCCGACAAAGAGAGGGGTTGCAAAGTGCTGGCGACTTGGGCCAAGGCGTCAGCTGTACGATTCTGAGCATGAGGGATCAATTATATATTGAATGCATCTAAGCCCTCAAAGAGATCCCAGACCCTATGCCTATAATTTGTGAGTCTTCGGTCATGATAGGAATACAATTTCCTGACCTATTTAACCACGAGCTCAGAATCCCTGAAAGCTTGCAGCATTTTTACGTTTTTCTTCAAAGCTATGAGAAGGCCAAGGACTAAGGCCTCATATTCCACTATGTTGTTGGTGCAATAAAACTATAATATGTGGGCAGTGCGAAATGTCTTACCTGTTGGACTGATGAGTTCGAATCTAGCTCCAGCTCCTTGTTTGTACTTTGATCCATCAAATTAGAGTGTCTAGCACGCAGAGGGCTCTTTGCCTTCAGGTCTGATCGAGCTTCTGTTCCCTTTCAGCTAGACGACTGGCCCTGTGACCTTAGGGGAATTTTTATTTCAAGGTATTAATGAACAGGTGGTTCTACTAGCACCTCCTTTGGCATTTCTGTCTGATGAGCAGCTGAATTTCTAACATGCGCAATCGCTGCTTGACATAAGCAACAATCAAATTTGGAATGCGCAACATTGTGAACCCTGCACCAGTTGGGCAACAAGAGATCCTGTAAATTTATTCGGACCCCTAGGCTAAGCTGATCCCTTGTGCATTTCTCCATGAATTCCTAGAAGCCATTGAGTAGTCCCCAGTCCTCATCCTTATCAGGCTCGCCATCGACTTCTTTTAACACTTCTGTGTCTGGGGGTACTCACGCAGAACCAGTCGAGGGACTACACAATACCAGCAACACTTCATCTGCACATTCTTCCTGAAGCCTGACCTCATTTTGGTAGGTAAAAGGGCGGTAATTCACAAGGTCAGTCTCGACAAACAATACCTCACTGAGATTATTGTACTATGTGATCATGTACTTCATATGGGGTTCACGGTTGATACAGATCTAATTTGGCAGCCCCTTCCATGGCAGCCATATGTGAGAAAGGTCTGTGACAGTGTATCTATTCAGTGCCTTGGTGAATTCTCTTCCCAATATGATTCCATATGCATTAGAAATGTCAGCCACTTGAATATCGATGACTTGTTGTATCCACGGGTCTACAGTAATTTACATCAGGATACTGTTTATTTCACCCACGATGTTGATCTCTGTTTTGTCCAGCTGGGTCACCTTCCTCTTTGAAGGTGTGGGGGTGATGCCAAGAGCCTTGCATACTACCAAGGGCATGACATTGGCAGACGCTCCTGAATCGAGCAGGTAGTTATGTAGGTTCTTCCTGAAGACCCTAATGGTGGTCAGGAAAGGGGGAGTTTCTGGTCTCCCCTGGAAGATGCCCGTAGGCATGTCCATATGAGCTATCTGACCTTTGTTCTTATCATTGTCCATATCCCTAGTTTTCCTAAACAACTGGTCCTTGGAAAGCTGCCTATTAGCCCTTTCTGACTCCTTTTCAATTTGTTTACTTACTTCTTGATTCACGGGAACATCCTTCATTTTCTCGGCATTATCTTGTATCTCTTATTCCTTCCTAGGCTCTTTGAAGGTAACACTCTTAGTTGGGGTTTCTTGTGTTGTATTAAAAGATGGCGTCCCATTTAGAACCCTAAAGAAGGCATGCCTCACAGGAGGGACTTTGAGTAATTCAAAGGCTGACAAGCTAATTTTTACCTTTTTGAACTCTTCTGCCACATATTCGTCCATTTGTTCGATTTCCAAACTAAAAGCTTGGCCTATAGCAGAACTAGGATGTTGGACCTTCGTTTGACTAGACAGATTTTGGGATTGGCCTTGGAGATGATTTTATGACTGGTTTTGAGATCTATTCTTATTGAGGTATTGTGCAAGTATGTGAGGAAGCCCAGGGTTATTACTAGCATTTGGATTAGGCAGAGTGGCGAAATTGTTTGGTGGGGTAGAAGTCATAAAGGGTCCACACGCCTATCTATTCCTAAGGAAATAGGGATTTGACCTTTGATGGAACATGTGGACCTCATCTACAAATGGTTCTTTTTCATCTATCGGACCATTATCTACTAAATCAAAGAGCTGAGCCAAAGTTTGTTCATTACTTAACTCTTACGCTTCTTCATCCTCAATAGGGGCAGGCTTGACCTTGGGCTCGTTGGGATCACCTCACAGGAACGGTGCTTGATTAACCACGAGACATGAGGAATCGTATGGCTCATATGGGACGATGTCCTTACAGTTGGCATTGTCGACTGTGTTTTGTACTTCCACCTGGAAGATTTTAGTAGCTGTCTGGAACTCGGAACAATCCAGCTCAAAATGTCTGTTGGTTTTGTGAAGTCGACACCAGCTAGACAAGGCTGCTTCAGCCAGGGATACACTGCTGGATGTTTTATCATTGCTTTCTGGTTGATCAAAAGGCATAGGGACACCATCATTGTTGGGCCTAGTGTTCCATGTGCAATTCTGCCTTTGAGAAGGTCTTCTTTTGGTACTTTGATTGACGTTTTTCCCCCTATCATAATTCTGCCCAGAAGAAGTGCCTACTTCTTGATTATCCCTACTGTCCCTATTATCTCGGTTGTCCCGGTTGTCCCGATTAAGATTAGCCTGGAAATCACGCTGGGAGGCCTGCAACTGGTTATTATGATTTTTAGGTGTGTCATTTCCGTGGATATTTTCTTTATCATCTCAGTCAGCTCTTCTAACTTCTCTTTCTCAGTTGCGCCTCTAGGTGATGGCGTCAGATTTTGGAGAAAAGTGGGCAAGGCTGCCGACTGATTCTGATAGGCTAGAGAAAACTGACCCTCATAGGTACAATGGCACCTAGGGCTGCTGAGAATACGCCTATTATTGTGGAGCAGCCTGAAAATAGTTATACTACTGGTGGGGTTGTAAATAGGAAGGCGCGAGGGGCACATAATTCAACGGCTACCTTGGATGTGGTACTATAGGAAATTAAGGTACTTGGTTCATAAGGGGGTTTGGTGAGCAAACACCTGATTAAGCCCCTGAATCTGCATTGGGTGGGCTACCAGCCCCAAAGAAGGCAGTAGGGCGGAGATATTCTGCCCCAAGTCCGCACTAGCGACGACGGCTTCCGCATAGGTGGTTACCAGGGTAGTGAGTGGTGGGCGCATCCTTTTCACCAAGGCCGACTTGAGATTGTCTAGCGCCGCGTAATAGACCAGGAGAGTTGCTACCTCATTATGGAGGTACGGGTTCTGAAGCCTTGTGTAGGACCGATGGAAGCGGTCATTGAAAGAGCCAATAGGTTCATTAACTTCCCTCCTAACAGACATGAACTATTGGTAAAGCTCCGAAGGGCTGATGGGGATCTTGTATTTCTTCAAAAAGGCATTCTTCATCAAGTTCCATGAGGTAATGGACCCTCTTGGCAGGTTGATGTAGCAATAGAAGGCCTCTTCCCCCAATGAATGCAGAAAAAGGCGACATGCAACGTCCTCGTGGTCAACCTGCATTTCAGTGATCGATGTCTCAAATATTTTGATAAGCTCCTCGGCTGTTCTTTGCAGATCACGCAGATGGAACTTTGAACAAAAGCCATTCGGATTCTTGGGCATATCATTGTAGATAGCAAAATGTACTGCCGAAGGGTTATGTGCTAACCAAGTCATGGAGGGTGGTGCAGGTGGGGCTTGCTATTGGAAAATGAGAATTTGGGGATGTATTTGCAATACAACAGCAATTTGGGGCTGCACTTGAGCTATGGTTGACTAGACTATGCCTTGGGCAGGAAGGGCCAGGAGAGGAGCAAACCCCTGGCTGCCAGAGATAGGAGGTGCAAATGCAGTTTGAGATGGGTGGGTGGAAGATGAAGGCCAGCCAAATGGAGGTGAAGGTGAAATGGAGGCGGATGGAATGGAGGAAGAGGAAGAGGCAACACTACTTCCTCGTGCTCACTTTTCCCTTGTAGGAGGTTGCAATTCTTCAAATTCTCCCTTGTTTGGTGTTGACCGTAGAACTCTTTGAAATATTTTCGGGGAGAATGATCTGATTCGATCCAGCTTCACCTTTATCCCTTAACTTGGTATTTTGGAGGTTGCCTTCCTTCTAGCGCCAGTTCTGTTGATGGTGTTTTTATGCACTTCTCAACATAGGTAGTGCGTAGGTGTACTACCTCTCTTAAAAGACAATCTTCCACAATCCGATTGCAAAACACTATCCCAAGGTCTCTCGGATGTCAAGTCATGATAGTTCTTAGATACCTCAGTAGTTTGATGTGATTTGCTAGAATCACAAGGTGGTCTTACACATAAATACAAAGCATGGATATGAAGCATGGAAGTTGGATCTTGAAATGGAGTTCATAGGATGGAAAGCTGTCATGTGCTGGCTGTAGGTTCAAACAGCAGTCTTGGACTCTATTTTGTGGTTGGATTTGGCTTTACAATGTGCAATAAACCTTAGCATAGGTCAGTTACTAAAAAAAAAAAAAGGCGAAGAAGAGGAAAAGTTCCTAAGTCTGCAACTAGCTATGAATAGTAACAATGGAGTTCTTGTAATGGACAATTTCTTGAAACAATATCCCACTTAACTAGGAATTTCATAGTATCATGAAAATTGTGCTATCTTCTAAGGTCTGCAAATATTTTATCCTTCATCCACCACATACATACATGAATCAAAGATAAATGTTAGGAGCAACTTTGAAATCAAGTGCAGGCTAATTTTACACATCTATCTACCATCAGTAAACAGCAAAAAGTATGGACCAAAAAATCATCAACATGGCAAGAAACTTCATAATCACCCAACAACACTTCTAGGATCTATCCAAAGAAATAAGAAAGCTAACTAAACAATAATAAAATCTAAGTGAAACATCTAACATTGGAGATTGAATCAAGCAACATGGGAGAAACCAAGAAAATACACCAAGTCAATGCTTTTTCTTTATAAATTTCTGCAATATGTCTTTACAACAACTCAACTCTCCTTTTGCAAATGAGACGAGTGCCCTATTTATAGTTTTCTAAAAGTTAAATGAATGGCCAAGATTCATTCTTATTGTGTGGCCAAGATTCATTACAAAATAGGGTTTCACCTACCCCCAAATAGATTACAATTAAAAATTATATTTTCGTCTCTTCTCTATTTCATCTTCTAGTTGATGGCGCTATAGCTCTTTCATCCTGTAGCTGATTGCTATTTTTTGCTGTAGCTACTCTTCAAAAAAGGTCTTTATCTTTGGTCGGGTTGTCCTCCTACTCTTCGGAAGCTGCGTATTCTATGTATTTGAGGATGACCGTCTGGAGCTTGTCTATCTCGAGGATTTCACATCGCAACGCCTGATAGCTCCATTCCTTAGCATTTTCTTTTAGCCTTTTACAATCTTCATTATATTTCGAGCCTTGGTCCCTAAACAACTCTGATTGGTCGAAGGAAAGGGCAAGAAAACTTAGGAATTCCGTTGTGATATCTCTAGCTGTCTCGTCCTTCATCTTCTCCTAGAAGTATGGTTTGATCTTCTCTAGATCCATTTGCACAGTGGGCATATCATAGCCCGTCATCAGCTTAAGGTATTGGGTGCATTCTACCTGGATTTCCTTGATCCACTCAATATCAGGATCCACCCTGCTCAGGATTTGCTCCAACCTCTCCTTTCAGTTGTCAAAGTCTCTGCACCACACATCCATTAGCCAGTGATCTTTTTTAAATTGTAGCTTTTCATCCCACGTGGCCTCAGACATTTGAAGGATAGCTTTGATCCTTGGGAAGGTGGAGTCGTAAGTTGCGGAGAAATTGGTGCAGAGCTTCTTGGTGCTCTCTAGAGATTATATCAATTCCAAGAACTTGTTGGCTGTCCTCACAGCCCTACTGATTCCCATGTTTCTGATGTATGAGACTTGTTGGAACCAATCCTCGGTAGTCTTTTCCAAGTTCTTTCTTCTTTCCATTTTGTCGATATGCTCTTTGGAGAGTAGCTGAGGCGCAGCCATGGATGTAGTGGGCAGGTCATCCACTGAGGACCATTGTTGTATATAATCTGTCAGGGCAGCATCCTATGCCTTGAGCTCATCCTTGGAGATTTTATTTTGCTTTATCAGGTGCACCACTGTGGCCACCAACTCCTCAAGATGCTCGACCTTTTGCTCTCTGGTTATAGTTCCCAAGTCAATAGTGGAGATGCTATAACTCACCCAAGCTTGGCCCATGGTAAGCATTAAAATTTGTGCTGCTCAGGAGCCAGAAGCATCCATTGTTACTTTGGATCAGACCTTGGGCTTCTTCTCTTTCTTCATTGTGATTTGGGCTCGAGCCAAGATGGCCTCCAACCTCGCCCTTGGGTCCTTTAGCACTGGGGTTCTTCTTTCGATCTGCTTCTCTAACCACTCAGGCACAATAAACTTCCCTTTGGGTGAATCACGGTCACCCTCGCCCCTCTCCGTCAAGGGCAAGATTTTTGCCTCCTTTTCCTTTTGGGATTCTTCTTTCTCTTTGGTATCATACTCCTCTTCTTTGGAGTCATGGACAAACACGAGGCATTTGACAGGTAACCTGGTGGATAATTTCTGGATGGGAGCATCTTCTTTTGCTGTTTCTTCTTCTTTCCTTTCCTTGGTACCCTTAGTCTCGGGGCTTCTGACAGCATGGGTTTCAGCCTCGGTTAAGTCCTTTATCTACTATGCTTCTAGTGGCTACCCTTCTTCACGATGTGGTGATCCTTCTGCCTCTGTCCCAACGTTCTTCAGTTGTTGTGCCATTTCTTCTTCAAGGTCCTCATCGAATGTCTAGATGATTTCCTTAGCACCTGAGCCATCCTCCTCATCCCCTCTCAGAAGAGCTCATCTCCTCCTCATAAACCACCCTATCGATGGTTCTGTGCTCATACTCAGGGTGCTCATGATACTCATCAGCCTCCTCCTCAACAGACTTTGAGGCTTCCTGCTCTTGTTCCTCCAACTCTTTCAAGATTAGCATTGTAGCTTTCATAGCAGGTGGCCCTGTCGGCAGTTGTGATGGTTGAGCCATTGCAAGGACTTGGGCGAGGGCTTCTTGGAGAGTTGGATCCATCAAGATCTGGGAGAGCTCAGGGGGAAGGTTTTGCATGTGTTTTGTAAGAGCCTCGGGTATTGCGGCTACGAGAATAGGCGATGTTAATGTTGCCAGAGGAAGCGATGTGATTGGTGACATGGCCACAGAGGAAGGGGGAGTAGTCACACCAGAAGAGGAGTCAATGATTATTACCGATTTGGCCGGAGGCGAAGGGGCAAGATGGACATAAATGTCCACTATCGGTGGGGAAGCGGTGATCACAGCCAGGGAGGTGGCCAGTGCAACAGGAGGGCAGGGAGAGCCAAGGGAGGCTGCAATTCCTCGACACCTTCTGCCTGTTTAAGCCTTTTGGGGGATGAGCCTCCCGTTTCTTTCTTTGCAGGGGCCTTGGGGTCTGGAGATTGCATGGTCTTTGTTCCTTTTCTTTTCTAGGACCTGGTGATGGGAGGAGACTTGGAGGTCCCGCCAATTGATGTGGTGGCAGCAACATCCTCCATGGCACTCGACTCACTTTTGAGCCCTTCATAGGTCAAGATTACTTTTTTGCCGCTTTAAGTGAGCCACCTGCCCATCGATCCACTCCTTGGTATGAGTTAAGATCGGCTAGGTTATGGTGTCTAGGTCATCGACCTCTTGCTCATCCCAGTCAATCGACGGTATTGGCAGATTGGCAACTGTAGGGTACCTCAGATGCATGAACGTGGACTTGTCTTCCTCAACTTGGTCCGGAACTGGAAATGGCTGCACCCTCCTTAGGAATAGTACCATCATGCGCATATAGTGCCTTGCACACACTTCTTTGTCATCTTGGCAATCGGCCTAGAAATCTTCAATGTGTATTGATGGGCACAGGCTGGTCCTAGTGCTTTCCTGACATGGCCATGTGGATCCATCCGTGGGTGAGCGGTGTACCAGTCAAAATGGTATTCCTTCAGCTCCTTCTCAGAGTTACTAGCACATTGTGATGTTTGCAGTTGGTACATGCCCTGGCCAAGGGTCATGGGATAGGAGATCCCTGCTATGTGTTTGTTGCTGAAGATAGCCTGCAGGCGTTGGAGCTGCCGAGAAAGCTCCAGGAGGATGATTCTGTCGTTTGGGTATCGAGGCAGCCTATTTGGCCTTTTAGTGAAGCCCTGGGCCCAAATATATGTGAATTTCAGATACTGGATGAAAAGAAAAGCATATTGTTTTACAAGCACTCTAGCACTATGGGAGACCCTCCTCTCGAAGTCCCCGATAATTAACCTGATGATATGGCCAATGAAGGCATCATTGACCTTGCAGTAGTCTTTTTTAAAATTCTTGTATTGGAGTTGCGGATATTTGTCAAAGGGCTTAAGTCCTCGCTTCTGCCCCTGATCGGGTGCTACAAACAACCCGCTGTACTACCTTTGATCCACCAAGGATTATACAAGATAGGAGGTCATGTAGAATTTGGAACTCTTTTTCACGTTAACAAACTGCTCATATAAGCAGTTGCTTATGATTCCTCCCCAATAAAATGAAACCTTAGTTGTGATGTCTTCGTTTCCTCGCATGATCTGCTCAATGTAATAGGCCATCCATTCCTGGAAGTAGGCGGCCGTTGGAAGACCCATGACCCTACTCAAGATGGTTACTAGGTCATGGTAATCCTCGTGGAAATATCTACGAAAAAGGTCTTGAGGAACTTTCGCAGCGCTGGCTTGTTTTTCCTTAAGCCAATGCATATTTATAGATTTTTTGCATCCTGTTGGGTTATCATCCCACGCCGCCTGACATTCTTCTATTGTGGGGACCTCCATCTGTGAGAACATGGGAATGTGGAATGTCTTGGTGATCCCTTCTGGTGACATGTCAGCAAGGATGTTTCCCTCCTTATCAACAATTGCTCTAGTATCTGTTTGGTAGGCTTCTCGGCAAGCCATGACTAATTTGAGCGCCACGAGAGATTGAGGGAAACCGACAGCCTTAGCTATTCCACTCTGCCATATCAATCTGACATTCTTTGTTGTTGGGTTGACCCTGACCCTTTGCATGAATTCATCTATATCCACTTGGCCAATGTTGGTGTCTGTAATTTCCTTCCAGTTCGTTGTGACCTTTGAGTGGAGACGCTCGCCCTGAAATTGATACTTTATTTGGTGTTTGTCTTCTTTTCCTCGAGGGGTCATTCCTGACTTCTTCCCCTTGTCCCCTTTGGCGGATGCCCCTGAAGTTCCTCCACCTAATTCCATATATTTTGCAAGCAAGGGCAGAGTTAGCACAATGGGTCACAAAGGCATTCATGTTAGTCCATATCTCGAAAATAACATCCATTTCAAATAATCAACCAAACATAGCATGAACTTTCATCTCAAGATGTTATTGATCTTCTATTAAGGGCATTTGGAAAATCTAGACTTGGAGGGCTGGACTTCCCTGGCAGGAATGCTGTCTGGAAGGGAAAACGTAGCAGAAAGCTCCCAGAGATCTTCTTTGGTCAAATTTCAATATTTTGAGAAGCCCATGATGAAGAGGACCAAAAATAAGTATGTGGGTCGAAGTTGGATTCTAGATTTAGGCTCGTTAGGATTAATTTAGGAGGGCCCAGAGGTCTCAAGCTAGAAAGTTATTGGGAGATGGCAGTTTGAAGAGGCAGACAGTTGACAGAAATCTGAGGACAGAAGTCCAGAGTCTGGGGCCCGGAGGGCCAAAGGGCGGCTGGCATAAATTCAGTTCATTTTTGAGGGCTCGGGTCGGAGGCACCAGAAAGATGACCAAGCTTCGCCATGTTGAAAAGCGAACATCAGACAGAAGTCCGGGAGGAGAAGCCCGGCATCCAGAGCCTAACAGTGTGCTTTTGTGTTTTTCGTTGTGCGGCAATCTGCAGGGCGGAGCCCGGAAGCCGAGGTGGTGGAAGGCATTTTCTGTCTAGCCACGACGACAGACGATAGGAGTTCCAGGCCATGGAGCCCAGCGAGTGGAAGGGCCGACGAAAGGTTCAGCAAGATTTCAGCGGTAGATGAGAGCTTCGGGGCCCAATGACGGATGAACAGGGGGAAATTTCCCCGACGGTGGGAGAGCGGCGGACTTCTGAGGATGAAAGTCCGGGCACCAAGGCTCGGGAGGCTCGACGAACACAAACGCAAAAGAGAGACGAATAGCGGGCAAAGGTCGGGGTTCGAGGTGCGGAGGGGCCAAAGGACTTCGCCGTGAAGATGACAGACAACAAGGCATAGAGGCTCGACACTCGGGGCCCAAAGGTGTCAATGACGTAACAATTTATTGCCAGAGGTTAATAGCTGAAGCGAAGGCGGAACTCGGGGGATGGGAAGCCGGGCGACGTTCGCCATTGAAGATGAAAAATCACCCACAAAATTTTAGAGACCGAGCTCTGGTATCTCGGGCCCAAGAGGACCAAAGGACGCATGCTCGGTTTAGTTTTTGACGGCAGGGAGCATGTCGGGGTCCGACAGCCAAGGGGCAGGTGGGAGTTTGCAGTGAGTTAAATAGCGACACACAAGTGGCAATCCGTATGGAGATGTCTGACTGTACGGGCCCGGAGGGCGATGTCACCATCAGCAAGTGTTTGAATTTTGATAGCCGGATGGTGAAGGAAGGTCTTGAGCCCGAGGGAGGTAATCTCCCTGTGCGAAGAACGACCGAGGACAGGAGAAGTCCCGGATTGGCGAGGAGGTCATTTCTAAGAGTTTTGTCAATTTTCCAACACATGGGTTTGGTGCGCAAATTTGTGTTCTATCGTTTTATGCCTTCTTATCAATTGTTCATTGATTTAAATCTTCCAAAATCATGAAAAAAATGCACGGGAGGGAAAATAGATGATCTACCTCAAATGTGATATGTGGCGAGATGTGAGATCTACCAACGGTCGACGGAATGATGCTGAGGGCGATGGTCGAGATAATGCCGAAGACGGTGGGCTCCAAATGGCAGTTTATCCAATTCACTCCAATCCTACAAGATGATAATGACCAGCCGAGTTGGGCATTTTATACCCCAACTGCCATGAATGTCCGCATTTATTATAGGTACGAAAGAAAAAAAGTGGTTGGATTTGAAAATAAGTCAACGACGGCGGCGTGAACACCAGAGCCTGATGGCCGGGAAGGCACAACACAGTGACCGTTTAATTTTTTTAGGTTGATTGAACGGTGATGGCGAGAAGTGGCTCGGGGCCCGTGGGGTAGGATTCCTCCGAGGATCCGCCGTGAGGAACGGCGGGATCCTCATGGAATTATGGAAATGGAATTTCAGATAGCTGGGCCCAAAGAGCCCCATGGCAGACAGGCAGCCTTCAGACTTCGGATAGCGAAAAGGTCAAAAGGATGCCGCAGGGAGTCCGCCGTCGCGGACTGCGAAACCCAGATGGAACCCCGGAGGAGGAACTCCGGGGTCCAGGATCCGACAGGCAGGGCTCCGCCCGAAAAATTTTCAACAAGTTTTGGACAGAGGGCGGCAGGTCAGATCCTGAGGTCCGGAAGGATGCTCGGTGAATGCTGCAAGGAATGACATTTCTAGAGGGGAAACCCGAAGAGGGAATCCCGGACGCCCGGGCTCGGAAGGGCTTGGGGCCATTTTCAGGGCCAAATAGCCAAAGGGACCCCGCGAGGCGCCGGAACGCAGGAAAACCAAAAGGGGAGGGCAAGGTCGATTTGTGATGGGACTTTGAAGCAACATCGACCATCCGAGTCATCAAAAGGGGAGGCACACACAACGAGGCGGCGAGAAAAATGACTCAACAAGGTGAAAGAAAAGAGGGTCCCTGTTCCGAACGGGGTGTGTGTGCTAACGGCACAATAGGGTTACATATGCTATGTAACTTGTAAATGGGTATCTTAATCATGTCTGATTTTTTAGGTGTTTTGGAAAATATTGATGAAAAGCCCTAAAATTGGGTTGCCAATGCTACTAGGGAAAGAATGCTTGAAAGGTGAATTTTGAAGAGATCTTTTGAGTTTTCTTTGGAAACTAATTGATATCCACTTGATTGTATTTTGAATGGTTTGACAACCCTGCCTACATTAGAGTGGTATTAGAGCAAGGGAGTAGGTCTCTTGTGAAAGAAGGTTCAAGTTTTGTGTGTAAGAAGAAGGTAATTAGAGGAATAAAAATTCATCCTAAGGGGAATGCTATTGCAAGGAAGATTGAAAACTATGACAAAAAAATAGAAGCATCTAAATAGGAAATTGCTATGATGAAAGGAAAAGGTAGGGTTCTTTTGGATGAAAGTGATACTGAAAAAGAAGAGACCTCTAGTGAAGAAGAGGAGATGGATCCAGATGATGTGAGATTGGTGAAGATTTTGAAGGCTGTGAAGAAGGATGGGGATTGAAAAATAGATGTTCCTATGTATGGAGGAAAACTTGATAGTGAACATATTGATGAAGCACACAAGGTGAAGAAGGATAAAACAAGATTGAAGGGACATGCTTTGGTATGGTGGAATTTTGTGCAAGAAGAAAGGAAGAAGAAAGGGAAAAGCAATATCAGTTCTTGGGAAAGAATGAAGAAAAAACTAAAAGGTAAATTCCTTCCTCATGATTATAATGTTCAGTTACTTAAGAAGATAGAAAATATTAGACAAAAGGAACTAGATGTGCAATTATATACTGAAGAATTTTATAAGCTAAGCATTAGAACTAAGCATGAAGAAGATGAGGAAGAAATGGTAGCTATATATTTGAATGATCTTAGGTATAACATTCAGGATGAAATCAGTTTGTTGGCACCAAAATCAATTGAACAATGCTTTCAAATGGCAATGAGGGTAGAAGAAAAATTCAAGAGGAAACAAGAGAAAGTAGAAAGAGGAAGAGGCAACACTTCTATGGGAAGAGGTACAACTTCAACATCAAGGTAGCCTAAGGAAGATTATGAAGATGCTGAGAAGAATAGGGAACAAGCTCCTGAAGCAAGAGGATGATGGAGAGGTGGAAGAACAAACTTTAGACAAAGGAGAGATTATAGTGAGTTTATAGGTAGATGTTATAGGTGCAATGAATTTGGACACTGATCATTCAAGTGTCCTCCAAATAAAAGTTCATCATCGAGTGGTGATAGGAGTGAGAAAAGAACACAATTGATCCAAGAGGAAGAATGTGAAAGTCCAAATTGCCCTACTAATTTAGAAGAGGGAGAAGCACTTATGATAAGAACTTTGTTGCAGACACCTAAGGAGGAAGACAACAGCCAAATAAGGAGTCTCTTTAGATCCTCATGCAAATGCAAAGGTAAAGTGTGTAAAGTTGTTATTGATTCTGGTTCTTAGGATAATATGGTATCTAGGGAGATGGAAGATAAGTTGAATATAGAAAAGATACCTCATGTGGCACCATACAAAGTCTCTTGGCTAAATGATAGTCAAAATCTAGTAGTGAATGAACACGCATATGTAGATTTTCATATTGGGGAATACAAGGATAGGGTTTTATGTGATGTGCTACCTATGGATTGTTTTCATTTGCTATTGGAAAGACCATGGAAATTTGGTAGAAGGTCTATGCATGATGGTAGGGAGAACACCTACACCATCAAGAAGGATGATCATAGTTTCAAACTAACTCCTTTGTAGGGAAAAGAGAAGGATAAAGGTATGTATAAGGTGGTGATTTCTGAAAAAAAAGGACCCTTTAAGGCTTGAGGATAGTGAAAACAAATTTTTTTCTAGTTTGAGTAGGATACTAATGCTAGAATAGTGAGTGAAGAGAAAATGAGGTATGTTAGGATAGTGGGTGAGAAGGGTAAGTGTGGTTTGTAGGTAGATGGAAAGCAACATGCTTTTGTAGGGTACAAGACCAGGAATGGCAAGGTGTCTTAGATTTATATAAGGTAGTATGGAGGTGGAAAGCCTTTGGATTGCAAATAAAACAATGAAGGAGTGTTTGTAGGGTTGGTTTTGTGCCTTATAGTTACGACAACAAAGGAGTGGTTGACTAGTGAGAAAACATGGCACTATGAATTTGAAAGGATGGTGAATGAATGTACATAGGTTTGTAAAGGTGTTAACATAGTGATTAAGTCAAGTGGAGGTATGATAGAGCCTAAATACACTAGTACAATTGTTGCTCAATTTGAAGATGTAAGGTGGCAGTTGTGAGGACTAAGGTGCATGATATTGATAGTGTGGAAGGTTTGAGGATAGTGAGGAAAGAAAAAAATGAACAACGCAACACAATTCAGATAAAAAAGAGGGCAAGGAAGGGTATGGAAGGTGTGGTAGGGAGATAAAAGTGTGTAAATGAAACAAAGATGGTGATAGGTAAATGTATGGTTATTGATTGTCTGTTTATAGGTGTAAGGACTGAGATGGCATTATGTTTTGATCCAAGGATAAGGAGGAAGCTGACAATAGGTCTAAAGATGCATGGAGCAACAATGTTGAGGAATGAAGCATACTAAAACTCTTGGGACAAGAGTCTTTTCTATGGGGGGTTGTATGGTGTAGGGGAACCTACACCTTGTCATGAAGCAAATTGAGTCTTGAAGGTTCAATAGTTTGATTTGAAATGTCTTTTAATCAATAAGCAATGAGGAAGTTGCCAAGTATGTTAAATTAAGGAAAATGTAAAAGTTGTGAATCCTTGTCAAGAAGGGTAAATGAAAGGTTTTCCATTGTTTTTGTGTCTAAGGTATTATTAGAGGATGAATAAGGTCTAACAAGACCATTTTTAAAGAACTTGAGTGCTTGGGAGATCATTTAGGGAGAAAATTCAAAATGTTACTTAAACATTGTAAATGTTGACATTAAAAGTTGTCAACTTGCAAATTTGCAAATGAAATGCGTTATTAGTCTTAGAAAAGTGGTTCAACATGGTTGGGAGATAGTTGTGAGATAGGATCAATACAAAAGGATCTCCCATGGAATTGTAAGGGTGTTGATCAAATTGAAGAAATTATTCCATCATTTCATATGCTCAAACTGCTCTTTTCTCTATATTTTTGAATTTATTTGTGGTTGCATTCGTCTGTACAGGTGTATGATGCTTTGAAGGTTTGTGTGATTGTTGATACATGTTTTCATCTTCATTTTAATTTGGTTTTGTGTCTTAACTCCATATTATAAGAGAGTTTCATTCACTCTTCAAGTCTACCATGTTTTGATTGTGTGAGGGTTTGAAGACCAAAATGTAATGATTTCCAACAATCCACCAACTATTTTGGAACTATAACTAGGTGGATTGGTGTGTATCATGTTAGGTTAGGTGTCAAGTACATTTAGGAGTCTAGGAGAGAAATAAATTGGACGGTGGAGTGATTCCTAGAATGGGAAGAGTCAATTTCTTAGGCAAAACATGAGCAACCAAGATGGTAATTTGGAAAAATAAGGAATGTGGAGGCCTTGTGAGGTTCATTTGAGTTTGTGCAGATATTTTGTGAAATTTTTGGAGAAATTTCTTGATCTAGAAAGTTTGGGAGAGGGGGATTCCTTTAAAACCCTTGTGTTTTTGCTTGTTTTGAAGGATTTCTTGGGGTAGTAGGCTAAAGGCCTTGGAGTTGTAATATAACTTGAATTTTATTAGTTTTTTGTCATTAGAGAATATTTTTTAGGGTGTTTGAGTGGGTACCTAACATCTAAAGGGTACTTCCTTTGCAAAATTGGGCTAATTGGCAAGCCTTTTCTAGGGATGGTGTGTTGGACCTCCATATTGGTCTAAAACAGTTGATGTTGGGGTTTACATATGTTATGTATCTTCTAAATGGGTATCTTAATCATCTCCAAGTTTGTTAGGTGTTTTGAAAAATATTGATGAAACATCCTAAAATCGGGTTGCTAATGCTACTAGGGAAAGCATGCTTGAAAGGTGTATTTTGAAGAGATCAGAGAGATTCATTGTGTTTAGGTGTAAAAGAGGACCATGCCTATCATAAATGTACCCAACTAGGTGCATTGGAATATGTTTTTTGGTCACACGAGTTGCAAAACAAAAGTTGTACCACTTTGCAACTTTCAACTACTTATGTTTGACAACTTCTCCCCATGTGAAAAAATTCTACCATGGGAAAACTCCTCTAAGATAGTAAAAACTGAGAGAGGTTATTATAGAAGGGCCCAATGCAAAACCATAGGCTCAAATAAGAAGTTTCTAAGATTCATGGTATCTGAGTAACAACATGTTCAATTTGTTGTCATTTTGCACTTTTGACTCTTAAAGGATTATGCCAATTAAATGTAGCTTGAAATGATTCAGCATGTTTGAGTGTGAAAGAGAATAATGCTTAGCATAAAAATAGCCACTCAGGTACATTGAAACAACTTGTTTGGTAATAGAAGTTGCAAAATGAAAGTTGGATCACTTTGCAACTTTCAACTACTTGCATTTGACAATATTTTCACCGAGTGAAAATTTGTAACCACAGGAAACCACCTCTGAGATAGAAAAAACAAAGAGAGGTTATTGTAGAGCATTCCAACATAATCCTATAGGCTCAAATGAGAAGTTTATAAGTGTCATGATATTTGAGTGACAACATCTTGAAGTTTGTAGTCATTTTTCACTTTGGACTCTTAAAAGATTCTACTAGTTGAATGTAACTCAGACTGATACATAATGTTTGGGTGTAAAAATGGACCATACCTAGTATAAATTTACCCACTTAGACACATTAAAATGGTTTTTTTCTCACATGAGTTGTAGAATAAAAGTTTCATCACTTTGTAACTCTTAACTACTTGCATTTGACAACCTTTTTAACAAGTGAAAATTTGTCATAATGGTAGAACACCTTCAAGATGGTGAAAAATAAGAGAGGTTATTGTAGAGAATTTAAAAGTGATCCCATAGTCTTAGATGAGAAGTTTCTAAGCATCATGGTATTTGAGTAAGAACATGTTTAATTTGGTAGTTATTTTGCACTTTAGACTCTTAAGGGATTTTGCTGGTTGAATGTATTTCAAAGTGATTCAACATGTTTGGATGTGAAACAGAACCATGCCTAGTGTAAACATTGTCACCTAGATATGTTGGAATAATTTTTTTGGTCACACAATTTATAGAATGAAATTTGCATCATTTTGTAACTTTCAACTACTTGTATTTGACAACATTTTTCACAAGTAAAAATTTTCTAGCATGGGAAAATGCTTTTGAGATAGCAAAAATTTAGAGAGGTTATTGTAGAGAGTCCCAATATGATTCAATAGGCTTAGACAAAAAGTTTTTAAGAATCATAGTATCTGAGTAACAACATGTTGAACTTTGCATTCATTTTCCACTTTGGACTCTAAAGGGATTATGTCAGTTGAATGTAGCTTGGAGCAATTCAATGTGTTTGGGTATGAAAGAGTACCATGTGCCTGGTGTAAATGTACCTAGCTAAATGCATTGGAATAGTTCATTTGGTCACATGAGTTGTAAAATGAAAGTTTCACCACTTTGCAACTTTTAACTACTTGTATTTGACAACTTTTTCTCCAAGTGAAAATTTTTCACCATGGAAAAATACCTCTAATATAGAAAAATAGAGAGAGGTTATTACAGAGGGGCCAACATGATCCCATAGGCTTAGATGAGAAGTTTCTAAGCAGCATGGTATATCAGTAACATGCCAAAGTTTACAACCATTTTGCACTTCAGACTCTTTAGGGATTTTGATAGTTGAATGTAGTTCAGATCTATTCAACATTTTTAAGTGTCAAAGAGGACCATTCCTAACATAAATGTACCTAGTTGGATGGATTGGAATAGTTCATTTATTCACAATAGTTGTAGAATGAAAGTTGCTCCACTTTGTAACTTTCAAGTACTTGCATTTGACAACTTCTTATCAAAGTAAAAATTCACCATCATAGGAAAAAACCTCTAAGATAGTGAAAAATAAGAGAGGTTATTGTATAGGGGGCCAATTCAATCTTATAAACCCATACACAAAGTTTCTATGTGCCACGGTATCTGAGTAACAACATGCTAAAGTTTGCAGCCATTTTGCACTTTGGACTTAAGGGATTTTGTTTGTTGAATGTAACTTGGATTGATTCAGTGTGTTTGGCTATAAATGAGGACTATGCCTAGCATAAACTTATCTAGGTAGATGCATTGAAATAGTTCATTTGATCACATGAGTTGTAGAATGATAGTTGTACCACTTTGCAAGTATCAAGTACTTGAATTTGACATCTTTTCTACCATGTAAAAATTTTCCAACACGAGAAAAAAAATTCAAGATAGAAAAAACTAAGAGAGGTTCTTGTAGGGGGTCTAACACAATCTCATAGGCTCAATTGACAAGTTTCTAAGCATCATGGTATCTGAGTAACATGTTGAATTTTGCAGCCATTTTTCACTTTGGACTCTTAAGGGATTCTATTGGTTGAAAGTAGCTCTTAGTAATTTAGTATGTTTAGGGTTTAAAGAGGACCACACCTAGCATAAACATACCCACCTGAATATGTTGGAATATTTTTTTTGGTCAGAAGAGTTACAAAATGAAAGTTTCACCACATTACAACTTTCAACTACTTGCATTTGATAACTTTTTTTTAAGTGAAAATTCATGACCAGAAAAATGCCTCTAAGGTAGCAAAAATTGAGAGGTTGTTGTACAGGGGACCACCATGATTCAATAGGCTTAGACAAGAAGTTTCTAAGTGTCACAATATCTAAGTAACAACATGCTAAATTTTGCAACCATTTTGCACATTAGACTTGTTAGGTTTCAAAAGTGCAGGTTTGAACCAAGAGAGGTTGCCAAGCTCTCACAACATTTTTAGCTAACGTACAAGGACAAATAATGAATTTAAAACTTCTTATCTTTATCCTCTGTGAAACCTAGGTGCGTGTACCTATGCAAGTAAAGTAGACTTGGGTAAAAAATATGCCCTTAAGTGGTAAAAAATTCAGAAAAAACAAAGTTAGGCAACTTGACGTAAAAATTTGAATAAGTTGTCTATATTATTTCAAAAATATCCAAGAATTGAATTTTTAGAAAATTGAATTTAGTTTCTAAACTACTAAGTTTTTTTTTTTTTAAATATGTATTTGGTGAAAATTTGAAAGTTTAATGCAGTGGTACTTAAATTTCAGGGAAAAAATAAGAAGTAGGTGTCTGTCTCACCACCCTAACCATAATAAAATGATAATATTTTTTTATAATATTTTAGATATAAGTAGAGGACTCATGTCCCGATGTGATGTATATTTTTTGTAATTTTTTTCTATGCAAAAAATTAATTATGAATTTTTTATTATAAATTTTAGAAAATATAAAAACTCATATGTCTGACCACCTTAACTTGGTCGAAATTTCATGAAATTCAATTTTTTTTTTTAATCTTATATTATGTGAAAAATAGAATGTGAAACATGTTTTAGATTCAAAAAATGTGATACTGTTTGAACACTAAAGATGTTTTTCAATCAGCATATCAATTAGGAATATAGTCGTAATTCAAATAAAAAATGAATAATAACTATTTATTAAATTCAAAGTAAATCATAATTTATTTTTGTGGAAAGCTAAAAAACATCATTTAAAAACACTTTTCATTTCATCAATTTTGGGTAAAAGGAAAGTTGTCAGCCACATACCCTACACATACCCATCATGTCGCCACTTTTTGGCCCATCATGATCCTGCACATACCCACTTAAACATTGTGTTTCCTATTTAAGAAATCTTTCCATAATGGAAATTGGAAGTAGAGAGATGCAAGCCTATTTGGTATGAATTGTATAAGCAATAACAAGATAAAATCCAATATGTTCAGTTAATAGATGTGAAGTTTTGAAGTGAATTTAATGAAACTAAATAAATAAAATAGGTGAGGCTAGTGCCTTGTTGGGTAAAATGGATTCAAATGATAGTCTATGGTGAGTGGCTTCTATTTGGTAGAAATTCTAATTGCTTGACATACAAATATTAGTTTATAACTTGTATAACCATGCAAGAATGTAATTACCAAGTTCTTCTTAGTGATCCAAATGATACTTCCAAATTATTGTGAATGACTAGAAGGATTTACTCTTTACTTGAAAGAACCAATTAATCATACCACACAAGTACAAAAAATTTGCATCGATAAATTGAGTATATACTTGATATATCAATTTAAATCACACAGAAACATCAGCCTCAGAGACAACTTGATAATATTTTCAACTAATTCAACAAACAACTGATACTAGAATGATGCCACAAAATCAGAGCTCTTTCATTGATTCCTCCAAAATTTTATATGTGCATCATGGTCTTTTGAAATGTAGACATTATATCTATCCCTATTCACCAATTATTTTATCCTATATCTAATCCCATATCTTGTTTTGGTCTTCATCTCTCATATTTATATGAGAGGCAACAAGCTTTAGAACCAAAGTCATGTCCTTTGGTAACAAAAAATAATTATGAAATTAAGCAAAAGTGAAATATCTAAAAGTCAAACATGTGCTCCCATCCGTTATTCTTTGAGTAAAAGCCTGTGGTCATCTAAGACCTATGTAAAGCTTTTATTTTATGATTAA
The DNA here is from genome assembly GCA_007258455.2 of Sequoia sempervirens. Lineage (NCBI taxonomy): Eukaryota > Viridiplantae > Streptophyta > Pinopsida > Cupressales > Cupressaceae > Sequoia > Sequoia sempervirens. Next base: position 153,551,937 of record VDFB02379711.1, on the reverse strand, counting down.
TATTCCTTTGTGATGCTGATGATTTGTGCTCATTTGAGCCCATATACTTCTCTTGCTATTTTCTTATTTTCCAATCATTTGGCCATTTGAACTCTTGTGCAACAGTGAAATTTGTGAGATGATTCTTCCATCTATTATCAAGCAAATTCCTGACATCTAAAACAAATTTCATGTATTCACTATCTACTATTACAATCCCATCGAAAAGCATTAATTTTGTCAAGACTAATATCCCCATAATTCTACATGTGTGTCAAGTATTGAGAGACCATCTGATCAAATTCACGTTTCCACTCATCCACACCTTTTAGTTGATTATCATCTCTAATGACTGAATGCTTGAAGATGTGTTTTATAGAATGAAATGCATTTCTTATTTTCTCCATCTTCTTCTTCATATCTATCAAATACTTGTGCTCCTCAATTAGCCCTTCACCATTACCTAAGTAGGTTTAAGTCTTGGAGGGTCATTAGGATCTCTTTGTGTTTCCTTGTAGAGAGTAATTAAAATGTGACAAGTAGGTTGCCACCTCTTTTGGAGTTTCTCTAAGGGGAATTAACATTTATCTATTCCAAAGCTTTAACTAGATTGGTAAAGATTTGATGTACTCCACCTAACTTTTCTTTCAATATTTCAATTCTATGCTCCAATATTTTCCTCAAGGTATTAAAGATGTGATGCTTGACATCTTCCATATTGTGCCCCTTTAGCTTATTAATTTCATTTTTCATATATTTAATTTGTAGGTCTTCAACTTTAGTAGGTGGGTGATAAAAAACTATCTCATCTCCCCTCACTACTGTTGCTTGTTGTAATTGTTGTTTCACCTTGACATTTTCACTAAATAATTTATTTACTTCATCATCTGAAAATTTTTGTCTTTTCTCATATTGAGTTATTTTCTTCTCCATATTCTCCACTACATCTTTGGTAAACATTTACAAATGCATAGTTATGGTTGTAGCCTCTGTTGGGGTTGTATCTTTCATTGTACTCACCATGGCTGACCCCCTCATCCCTTGTACCACATCTAAGAGTTTGGGATTCCTTGTACTATTTTTCTTTGTCCACAAGGCAATGGTTTAAGTGGTAGGGTTATACCTCATTCCTAATACACCTTCCTCTGATTCAAACTTTGTAACAACATTGGATCATAGTATGCTCTAATTTGGTCCCAAAAAAACACCTTGGATAGTTCCATTCCTATTATGATCAACATATTAATCTTCAGTACTAACTCTCTTGCTTCGAATGGTGTAACATTGATATTATCAATATTTAATTATGCCAATGTTTGGGCCTGAACTTCATCCTACTTTGCATCATTTTCTCCTTTGAGATTCTTCTTTAACCTTTCATCAAACTGCTTCATTTTCAACTTGATCCAAAAATATTTAAATTCATTAGTATGAATGAAATTGTCATCCTCCATAAATCTTAGAAACACAATCACTCTCTCATCATCTTGAATCTCATCTATAGCTTCTTTTGATACCTTGATTTTAGGATCATGGGGCTCCTAAGTTTTCAGCTACTCAGCTACCTCTTTCATCTCAGTCAAAGTGAATACTACTTCCTGTTCCTCATCGCTCAAGCTATAATCAACTAATGACGCAATATTCTATTTCTTGGCTGGGGGTACATGTGTTGGAGATTGAAGAGAAGGATGCATAGGTGATGGGGGTGGTGTACGAGATATGGATGCCTCTTGTGATGGTTTTTGGGGTGTAGGAAGTGGAACTAACCCTTCATCTTGGATCATCTTATAAAGTTCATCAAATATTCCAAGGACCAACTACATCCTTTTTAGAAGACCAGGTTCATCAACAAATAACCTCTTGAAATTCTTATTCTACTTCTTTTTCTCTTCCCATCTTTTCATTATTATCCATCTCCTTCTTGTGTAAAATACATCAACAAATATACTAAATTCCTTATTACATCTTCTTCAAGGTCAAAAGCATGAGATATGGCCCTCTTTGTAAGCAAAGTCTTTTTTTATCATATTAATGTAACCCTCTGGGTCACATACTCTTTCCTTTTTGGAATTTAGGGGATAATTGACCCTCATGAATCTCTATAACTCCTCCAACACGTCAAATCCAATAGACAACTCATCAAACAAAGTCAAATCAGGCAAGAATGTGCCTTTTCTCGAATTAGTCATTAGATCATCCTCTATCTAGAGCATCTTCCACATGAACTCCAAAAAGAAAATTCTAGTAGGCACAAATTTTGACAAAATATGTGGTGCCTAGTCATAATCGTATAGCCTGATGATAGTATGTTCTGGCATTTGGAACCAATCAATATAATTATGTGTAAAGCCTTGGTCTAGCTTGTATTGCATTAGCCTCATGACATTCATCAAAGACTATGGAAACCTTGGTAATGAAAATCCAAGGGCAACAATTATTCTAACAACAAAATCATCTCTAAACAGAATGAAATCAAATTCATTTCACCTATTGTCCCATATGTAGCAACAATTTTGTACAAGGAATCTAACTCCATTCTCTTGTGTGCATAAATTCATCCTCTTAGTCCATTTTGTTTCATTTTGATACAAAATAAAATTACAAAGCAAATAATACTTTCTAAAAGACATGGGGGCCTTAGCCTCCTTCACCTACAACAATCCCTCATGAATTTGTTCTTCAATCAGAGAAGTAAAATAAAATTCACCATTTGAATATGGATTATGAATGATCATTGCCATCCTCATCAACCCTACTGGCATGTTATCCTCTAGATCTATTCCAAGAACCTGACACAATGCATGATATGTATTTTTCAAGTAAACTTGAAAATTAGATATGAGAAAAGGTTTCACTTTTGAGGAGGGGATGGGAAGTGTCCTATAGTTATCACCCCCTTTCATGTGCAAGGGGAGCTCATCACTCCTATAAGTTCTCCTTAATCTTTTGGATTCTTGTTCCAGCTTCCCCAAATTTACTTTTGTAACATCTTGTTTGTTTAGGTTGAAACATTTAATAATGGCTTCCCTTGACACATCTACCAAACACCCACCATCTGGGAGCCTTACAATCTTTGTTGGGGCATGGTATCTATTGGGCAGGGCTTTAATTAGCTTGATATCAATGAAAACATTTGGAACTATCAATTTGGCCAAGTTAAAATTCCATGGGTTTGATGTCGGGACCTTGCCATTTTTGTTCCTATAGAAATACCAGTATAAATTCCATCCAGACTGAGGAATAATAGGGCCTCGACACCACTAAATTGAATCTCTAAAGACCTTCATTGGCCCCTTATCTACTGACTTGGGTAGTAGATGAAGCAATGGAGTCTATAAATATGGTTTATTGGCTTTAGGTTCATCTTTTTTAGTTCCTATTTCTTATTTCTTTGGTGCCATTGCTATAAAATGAAAGAGTGATGAACATAGCTTACCCAAAATATAGTTTGTGTCTAGTGAATTCCATTTACTTCTGCACCTCGAGCTAATTTTTACTTAACCTCTACAACTATGAATGAGAAATCTCAATCTACTTTGTTTATTTGCACACCAAGCCACATTAACTCTTGAATCATAAATTCTCATCATTCAAATCTTTTGCATTGAGCTCAATTTGATATTTCAAAGTTGATTGATGTGACTAGGCTACTTTAAATGTTTCAACTATTGTTTATCGCATTACCTCACCTCACTTTTCACCCCTTGTGGTACCATGATACATATTGTTACTTTTCTTTAGTATACTGCACTATCGTGGTTTACCCTTAGTTCATATTATACAACTCAACCATGGACTACTTTTCTCCTTCTTGTGGTACCGCTGTGTCCTTTCTTTTCTTTGATTTGTATACCACTTTACCACAAGCTATATTCTTAGCTTCTGTGGTATGGCGGTGTCTCTTCTTACTACCATTCTCAAGTATACCACTCTAATGCAGGTCTTGTTCCAACCCTTTATGGTATAGCAGTTTCCTTTTACCTCTTCTCTCAATTATGCCACTCTACCATGGGATATGTTCCATCCCTCCACATTATAGTGGTTTCCTCTTGTTAATACTAATCGTTATACTACTCCACCCTGGGCTAAGTTTAAGCCCTTCAAGGTATAGCCCGGTAAAAGGGTATAATTTTAACCTCCTTTACCATGCTACCACAAGCTATTTTTCAAGAGGATGTGGTAACAAGGTAAGAGGTGAGGGCCATGTAGGGTATTCAATGAGGCAGTGGTATAGCAGTAAAAGGATATTTTGGCTTTATGGATTGAAATAGAGTGATTTTTTGTTTCCATTGATAAAATCTTCAAGATTTTTTATGAAATTTTTGTTCTAACCGTGGCTCCAGTTGGAGATGAGTGATTTTCCAATCACTGGAAGCATCCAAATTATCTGGTTGTAGACCAATAGTTCAAAAAATATGAAGGATGGAAGGTGGAGTGGATGGAATGGATAATGATATGGAGATGGAAAATAATGGAAATGGAAATGAACCTTATAATACTGTACATGGAAAGAAAATTTATTTTTTAATAAGGGAAATGTAGGATTGTCCACGTACCGGCAAGTCCTAGTCCCTTTTTGGATTTCCTAGACTATTGTGGATGGAAAGAAATTATTTCAAGAGGCTTATTAATAATTGTACATGCATTGGCAATCCTTAATCCTATGGTACTCCTCAAGAAAAGAAATGCTTTAGAAATTTCCCATGTATTAGCAACTCCTGCTCTTCACTTGACATGTTTTGAAAATAATAAGAATCTTCTCCTCCTTTTCCAGTGATAACAAAAGGCCCTAACCACAACACTTCAAATTTTCCATGCTTTCCCTTCTCATGACATCTAACATTCCACATCAACACCAAATAAGTCACTCAAAATTTTCTATTTTTGGCTTTCTTATCAAAAGGTACTTCATTCAAGATTGCATCTTCTCATTCTACTTTTGAGCCATCCTGCTTATTTCATCAAGTTTTGCAAGTTGCTCCATTTTTAACCAAATGTCTAAATCTTCCTAAAGGATGAAATTATAAATTGGTAAAAGGTTTTGTAATGGAATTCTAGCCTATGTCCCATACACCATCTCAAATGGAGATTTACCAAACACCTTTTTTATAGATATTATATCTTCCCACACAACCATCCTTAACTTTGAGTCCCAAGCCTTCTTGTTTCCAAATAACACACTCCTTATGATTTTCAAGAGACAATTATTGTTGGATTCTACCTCTCCATTTTCTTGTGGGTGATAGGGGGCAGCATAAGAAAGAATAATACCATATGTGTTATAGAAACTCTTAAATTCATTAGACCCAAAACACATCCCATTTTCTATGATCAATCTAACTGGTGTACCAAATATAGTTATAATATTCTCCATCAATCTTGAATTATGTTTTTTTATTCAAGGGGTAAATGCTTTTGACCAGAGCTATGAACCGGATACAACCATTCAACAATACCACCCCAATGGGGTTTGAAACTTAGTGGCAAGAATAAAAATGCCACCTATAAACCATCACACCATGCCAATATCGGCTCCATCATGAAATTTATTGCAACCTAACTAGTTGCTTGTTTTATTGGGATTGCCTCTACCCATCTAGTAAAATAATCAGTAGCTAATAATATCCATTTATGTCCCCACTTGAATTTTCCTATATTTCACAAATAAAATAAATTCCCCATTGGTGAAAAGGGGCTTCTACTTGCAAAGGTCTAAGTGGTAAGGCTCCTTGATACTTCATCTTTTCTGAGAATTTCTAGAAAGCTTCATAGTTCCTCACATATGAAAAAGAATAATTGAAAACCTTAGGCCAACAATAGCCTGCCATGAGAATTTTATGTGTTGTTGGTTTAGCACAATAATGGCCTCCACACACTCCCTCATGCATCTTCCTCAAGACATGTTTTTCCTGTGATTCATCTAGAGATAGCAACAAAACTCCATCTCCTTTTTTTAGAAAATAGATCACCTTCTATGGAAACATATTTTGATGCTTGTAGTTTCAATGTTATTCTTTGATTATCATCCAATCCTTCAAGACATTTCATGTGCATGAGATAATACACTATTTTTCTATACAAAGAAGTATGTTCAATGCTTGCATCTGCACCATACTCATTTTCTACATTACAAATTTGGTTAGCCTCAATGTTTGTTTCTACCATTAGTTTTCCAAACCTTGTCCCCTTACTAACTTGGTGATCTGAATTTCCATATTGAATTGTTGGATCTTATTGATCCATCTGCATCTTTTCTCTATCACATCTGTTTATACCAATATATCCTTCATAGTTGTATGTGGCACATATGCAATTACTGTGGATCCGAAAAGATATTGTCTAAAACATTTTGTTACTTTGCCCAATGCATATGCTTGTTTCTCCATCATATCATTACTTTAATTCTGCCCCCTGTAGTGACTTGCTAAGGAAGGATAAATGTTGCTCATAGCCTTCATCGTTCTTCTATAACATAACAACTACTATGGTGTGAAATGAGGAAAAAGAGAATATTTGAAAAGGTTTGGTAAAATGAAGAGATTTTAGAATGGGGGCTTCTTTGATGGCTTTTTTGATGGATATAAAGGCTTCTAGGGCTTCTACAATCCAATCTATCTTTTCTCCCTTTTTCAACATTTTGCATATAGGTTTAACAATCTAAACAAAGTTTGACACAAATCTCCTGGAAAAGTTAATCTTCCCAAAAAATGATTGAATGGCTTTGATAGTTTTGGGAATGGGGATCTTATCTATGACTTATACTCTTTCAGGGTCTATTCTAATCCCTTATTTTGATACAATATGTCCCAAAATATTACCCTCTGTGACAAAAAAATGATTTTTTTTAGGGTTGATACTGATACCATATTCCAAAGCCTTGATGAATATTTTCTCCAAGTGTTCTACATGATCTTATTCCCTTTTGAAATAAGTAGTGAGGTCATCCTGGTACAATAAAATTATATCATTGATCAAATCTGCAAATTCCACATCCATGGCCCTTTGGAAAGTTTCCCCTACATTTTTGAGACCAAATGGCATTCTCACATAGACATATGTCCCCCAAGGTTTAGTAAAATTTGTATTCTATTGCTCAAACTCCTTAAATTTGACTTGATTATACCCAAAGAATCCATCCATCATTGACAAAAAATCACATCTTGTTACTTTGTGAAATATTGCTTCAATTTTTGGAAGCAAATAATTATCTTTAAGGGAAACAACATTTAAAGTTCTAAAGTCAACACAAAGTCTAATATCCCAATTTTTATTTCTTACTAAGATCAAGTTTGAGACCCATGCTAAATGTATAATGGGCTTGATAATTCCTCCATCTCTGAGTTTTTCCATCTCCTCTTGCATTTTAGGTTCCAGAGTTGGGTTGATAGTTCTCTGCTTCTTCCTGAATGGTTTCTCATTTGGCTTCAGAGGAATATAATGCTTGAATAATTCCTCTCTATATGCCTTGAGATCCTCATATGACCAAGAAAAAATATGCTTGTACTTCTTCAACAATGCAATCAACATTTTCATGATAGTTGGACTTATTTTCTTTCCAATATATACCTTTTTTGGTGCTAACTCAGTCCCCAGATTGATTTCCTCAATATCTTCTCTCTTGAATAGTGTTTTCTTCATGAGAGAATGATCATTTCCATCATACACCCTTTCTAATGCCTCAAGTCCTCTGGGAATTTTTTTAGTTTTTAAATGCACAAATTCTTTTCCAAATATAGTATGTTTTCCATCTACTTCCTCCACAAAAGTAATGAAATCGATCTCCTAAGATTCATACTGATTTATGAAATGAAGAAACTTTATGAGGTTAGTATCATCATTGAAAACTTGTGAGCTATATATATTGACAAGGATAGTAGGTCTCGTTTTAAATTCAACTTCGGATACTCTAGCCAAGGTGATATCATCTCTTCTTAGGGCTACATTAGCTAAAAAATCCACCATTATGTTTTTCGACCTATCTATCTATTCAATGGAGAAAGCATCAAATAATTCAATTGTATCCCATACAACATTCCTATATTGTTTCAATCTTTTGTGTTTTGCAGTATATTTTGACCTGACTTTTGAAAAAATTAATTTAGAATCTCCCAGAATAGTTAGCAACTTAATCTTATGTTTAACAACCATATTTAAACCAATTAGTAGAGCCTCATACTCTGCTACATTGTTAGTACGCTCAAAAGCTAGCAAAAATGAATATTTGAATGTGATGCCTTCAGGTGAGATAAAAACTACCCTAGCTCCATTGCCTTCATGACTACATGCCCCATCAAAATATATATTCCACACACTATTCTCATTCTTGGAAACATGTTTATCAATTAAGTCAGTATTCACCAGTTTAGGTTTAGAAGGTTCTACTCTAAAACTCTCAAAATCTACATCACAAAAGCAATTCAACTAATCTTGAGGGACATAATCCACAATTTGATTCATCCTTGGCTCTCTGTACAACTTGACTTCTTCGCCATTTATGGGTAGGGTAGCATTTGATAGATCAAATTGTACATTTCCTCCAACTATTGTAGTCCACTACGTTGACAAGCACATTCCAAAATGAGGTGTATCAATCATAGTTATATCAATGTTATATATTTCTTGTGGACAAGTTTCCAGCTTCACCTCTACATCTTTCATTATCCCTACCACTGGAACAGGTCTGCTATCCATTGCATAGCACTTACCACCATTAGTATCCACCCACATGCCCAATTGTTTCATGACTCCAACTAGCATAATGTTGAGGGTAGCACCTGAGTCTATGATATAATTTCTCACTAGTTTGTTATTTATAAGTAGTGTGGTAAAAAATGGATCAATTTTGTGAAGGATTCAATATAGCATCACCAAGACAAACCTCTAGAACATTCACCTTTTCCTTCTTATTACCGATCTTAGTAATACCCTTGTTCTAAGAAGTTGTGTTTTTATCATTCCCATTTGATATTAACTGAATAGAATTCTGTGTATACTCCTTAATTTTCATCATTTCAAGTAGTGGGATACACATTTTCACCTCGGATAAAGCTTGTGTGAAGTCAAAAGATGCACTTTCTATTTTGATCATTTTCTTCTGCTCCAGTGAGTCTCCTTTAGTTTCCTCTTCTCTTTTGCTCATTTCATTAGACATTTTCTTGTTCTTATGTAATTCTTTGTTTTCCTCCTTATGAACGTGCTTTTGTTCAATCTTACCAAACTGCTTATTTTCTGTCTTTTTTGAAACTCCCTATGGTGCTTTTTTATCCTTCACAAATATCCCTCTTGGAACACCTTCATTTTCATTTACTATTCTGCTTCTCAACCAATATTTTCTTTTGGCCTGTTCTACTACAAGAATGGTTAATTTTTTGATCTCTTCCTTAGTTGTCCTTCTTATATTACATCTATTTTGCTGAGATAGTGCACTATTAGAAGCTTGTTCATCACTATTTTCTTCATAATCGGAAAAGAGTTGTTGTTCTATGATATGGAAATTATATCTCTGGTTATTAACATCATATTCATAACCTTCTTTTTTTGAAGATGAATATCTCTCCTCAATGGGATGGGGGGTGTGGGAAGTTAAATAAATTGTATGATCTCTTTCTTCATTTTATACTAGTATCTCCTCTTCTTATACTAATTGAGCAACAATACAATGATTGGGGGAATGTAGCAAGTCACAAGCTTGACACTAGGGATTATTGTTTACCATGTATGCTCCTCTCTTCAATGGATTAAGACTCTCTTTTTCTTTAGGTCTATCCATCACAGGCTTTCCATCCTTCTAATTTGTATTGTAAGGCATTTCATGTAACCTCAACCTCTCATTTCTTTATGTGTTTTCTTGCCTATGCTAAGGATTTTTGAATTGTTGGGGAACCCTAGGATTATCTCTCTTACTTATAATCCCTATAGCCTTTCTATTATTTTATATAGTTAGTGCTATTTTTTTTGCTTCTTCCAAATTCCTATGGAACCTATCCCTAAGCTCATACAATATCTTTGGATCAAATTCTTTTAAATAAATGCTTAATGTTGCAAGGTCTACCAATTTGGATCTAGGAGGTATCCTATTATGAAGCTTAGAGAATATTTGGTTAAAGACTTAGACTAACTCATTATGATATTTTTGGATAATAGCCAATTCATGCAAGGAAAAATATGGTGCACATTGGTTCTCATACTACTCAAGGAACTGATCATAAAACTCTTGAATGGAATCAATTGAAGCTATGGGAAAACTATTAAACCAATCTCTAGCTTCTTTAGTTAATGACATCATAAATAGCCTCACCTACATATATTCATATTGCATATCCAATCCTTGCATATAATCATTAAAACTCCTTAAGTATTCCTTAGCCATGACCATACTACTTCCTGTGAATTTTGGGACAAGACCTCTCCAATATCCATCCATAGGATACAAATATATTTGGAATCCTACTAAGTCAAATTGTCTAATCATGGTTGTGTATTGCTGGGGAGGTGGGTTCTGAGGATGTTGATATTAGTATAATGGATTGTTGTATTGTGCATGAGATGGTGGCATATATTGTTGGCCATGAGGTGGTTGAGCATTTGGATGTTGTGATGTACTTTTAGGTGGAATATTTGGTTGTATGTATTGATTCCTTGATTGATTTTTCTGTGCTTTTAGTGGATTTGAGGGTCCTGCGTTATTATTTCCTTGCATGTGAGGTGGCACATTTTTAGGGAGGTTATCCATTTAAGCATTAATTTTGGATTTTTTCAACTTTAAATCTTTGATATCCTTTATTGATTGGAGCCTCATTTGTTCATATTCTTCTTTAGCTCTTTCCACTTCTTTTCTTTCATACTCCAAGTGTGCATCTAATTCCTCCTGATTCATGAATTCATAATTTTATTCAAGGGCTACATTATTAATTGGCTAATTTTGATTTCCTTTCATTCTATGATCATATTCTTATTGTATCCTAACTCTTTTAGCCTCAATCCTTGCCTTGAATTATTCATATTTCTAAGGATCTGGTTGATAGAAAGGATTCCTTTTCTCTTCAAGAGTATGAGGTTCTCTTGCTGAGCTATATTCATTTTTCAATGTATCATAATGATTATATGTCTCAAAGTGAGGTTTTGACATTTTTTCCTTATTTGTCATGCACATTTGATCATACACCTTTTTACCTTTATCATTCTTATGTGTCCATTTACTATTGTCACTAGGATCTCCTTTATATAGGGACCTTCTACCATGCATGTTGTGAACTATTGTGATAGTCTAATGTGTTCTTTGTTTTATTAGAGCCATTACTCACTTATGTGGAAGTGAAATTTTTTTATAACTTTTTATTCCTAGTGGATTTTGTGTAATATTTTTGACTCTATGAAAATGGCATTGACATTAAGTTGACGCCCTAATAGAGTCACCAAACTATTAGGTCTCAAAAATGTAGGTTTGAACCACAAGAGGTTGCCAAGCTCTCATAACGTTTTTGGCTAACATAGAAGGCCAAATGATGAATTTGAACCTTCTCTTTAAGCTCTTCCATACCTAGGTGGGTATACCTATGCATGTAAAGTAGACTTAAATAGTGTGTTTCCTACTCAAGAAATCTTTCCACAATGACAATTGGAAGTGGAGAGATGCAGAACTATTTGGTATGAATTGTATAAGCAATATCAAGGTAAAATTCAATATGTTCAGTTAACAGATGTGAAGTTTTGTAGTGAATTTAATGAAACTAAATAAATAAAATGGGTGAGACCAGTGCCTTGTTGGGTAAAATGGAGTTAGATGAAAGTCAATGGTGAGAGGCTTCTATTTGGTAGAAATTCTAATAGTTTGGAAAACAAATATTAGTTTATAACTTGTATAAACATGATGCAAGAATGTAATTACCAATTTGCTCTTAGTGATCCAAATGATACTTCCAAAATACTGTGAATGACTAGAAGGATTTACTCTTTACTTGAAAGAACCATTTAATCATACCACATGAGTACAAAAAATATGCATCGATCAATTGAGTATGTACTTGATATATCAATTTAAATAACAAATAAATATTAACCTTGGAGACAACTTGATAATATTTTCAACTAATTCAACAAAAAACTAATGCCAAAATGATACCACAAAATAAGAGTTCTTTCATTGATTCCTCCAAAATTTTATACATGCATCATGGTCTTTTGAAATGTAGACATTATATCGATCCCTATTTGCCTATTATTTTCTCCTATATATCTAATCTCATATCTCATTTTGGTCTTGGTCTCTCATATTTATATGAGAGGCAACAAGCTTTAGAACCAAAGTCATGTCCTTTGGTAACAAAACATAATTATGAAATTAAGAAAAACTAAAATAACAAAAAATCAAACATGTTCTCTGTTAGTCTTCAAGTAAAATCTCATGGTCATCTAAGACCTGTGTAAAGATTTTAAGTTATGATTAATATTCCTTTGTGATGTTGATGATCAATCCTCATCTAAGCCTAGATACTTATCCTACCATTTTCTTATTGTCAAATCATTTGTCCATTTGAACTCTTGTGTAGCAGTGAAATTCGTGAGATGATTTTTCCATCTATTATCAAGCAAATTCTTGACATCTACCAAAAATTTCATGTATCCACCATCTAATATTGCAATCCCATCGAGCAAAGCATTAAATATATCAAGGCTGATATACCCATCATTCTGCATGTGTATCAAGCACTAAGAGACCATTTGATCAAATTCGTCTTTCCACTAATTCACACCTTTTAGTTGATTATCATATTTAATGAATGAAGGGTTGAAGATGTGTTTTATAGAATCAAATGCATTCCTTCTATTCTCCAGCTTCTTCTTCATATCTATCAAATACTTGTACTCCTCAATTACCCCCTTCACCATTTCCTAAGTAGGTTTAAGTCTTGGAGGGGCATTAGGATCTCTTTGTGTTGTCTTGTTGAGAGCAGTAAAAATGTGATATGTAGGTTGCCACCTCTTTTGGAGTTCTCTAAGATAGGGGAATCAACATTTATCTGTTCCAAAGCTTTAACCATATTTTTAGAGCTTTCATGTACTCCACCTACTTTTTCTTTCAATATTTCAATTCTATGCTCCAATATTTTCCTCAAGGTATCCAAAATGTGATGCTTGACATCTTCCATATTGTGCTTCTTTAGCCAATCAATCTCATTTTTCATCTATTCAATATGTGGGTCATTAGCTTGAGTAGGTGTGTGATAAACAACTATCTCATCTCCCCTCATTGTTGTTACTTTTTGTAATTTTTGTTTCACCTTGACATTTTCAATAAACAATTTATTTACTTCATCATTCAATAATTTCAGTCTTTTCTCATATTAAGCTATTTTCTTCTCCATGTTCCCCACTACATCTTTGGTAAACATTGTCAAATGCATAGTTATGGTTGAAGCCTCTATTGGGGTTTTATCTTTCATTTTCCTCACCATGGTTGACCTCCTCAGCTCTTGTACCACACCTAAGAGTATGGGCTTCCTTGTACTCTTTTTCTTTGTCCATAAGGAAAGGGTTTGAGTGGTAGGGTTATACCCCATTTCGGATACACCTTCCTTTGAGTCAAACTCTGCAACCAACATTATATCATCTTGTGCTCTAATTTGGTCCAAAAGAAACACCTTGGACAGTTCCATCCCCGGTATGATCAACATATTACTCTTTAGTACTAACTCTCTTGCTTCCTAGGTTGTAACATTGATATTATCAAAATTTAATTCCTCCAATGTTTGGGCCTTAACTTCACCTTACTTTACATCATTTTCTCCTATGAGATTCATCTTTAACCTTTCATCAAACTACTTCATTTTCAACTTGATCCAAAAATCTTTAAATTCATTAGTATGAATGAAATTATCATCCTCCATAAATCTTAGAGAGACAACCACTCTCTCATCATCTTGAATCGCATCTATAGCTTCTTTTTTTATATTTATTTTAGGATCATGGGGCTCTTGAGTTTTCAGCTGCTGTACTACTTTTTTCATCTCAGTCAAAGTGAATACTATTTCCTATTCCTCATCACTTGAGCCATAATCAGGTAATGACTCAATTTTTTATTTCTTGGCTAGGGGTTCATGTGTGGGAGATGGAGGAGAAGAATGCATAGGTGATGGGGGTGGTGTACAAGATTTGGATTCCTCTTGTGATGGTTTTTGGGGTGCAGGAAGTGAAACCAATGCTTCATCTTGGGCCATCTTATAAAATTCATCAAATTTTCCAAGGACCAACAACATCATTTTTAGAAGATCAAGTTCATCAACAAAGAACCCCTTGAAATTATTATTCTTCTCCTTCTTTTTCTCTTCCCATCTTTTCATTATTATCCATCTCCTTCTTCTTTGAAATACATTAGAAAAATATACTAAATTCCTTATTACATCTTCTTCAGGGTCAAAAGCATGAGATATGGCCCTCTTTGTAAGAAAAGTCCTGATCATATTAATGTAATGCTCTGGGTCACATACTCTTTCTTTTCTAGACTTGAGGGAATAACTGACCCTCATGAATCTCTTTAACTCCTCCAACATGTCTGATCAAACAAACAACTCCTGAAACATTGTCAAATCAAGTAATATTTTTCCTTTTCTCAGATTCCTCATTAGATCATGTTGCATGTAGAGCATCTGCTGCATGAACTCCAAAAAGAAAATTCTAGCAGGGAAATTTTTTGGCAAAATATGTGGTTCCTAGTAACAACCATAAACCTTGATGATAGTATGTTGTGGAATTAGGAAAAAATCAACATAATTATGTGTAAATCCTTGGTTTGGCTTGTATTGCATTGGCTTCATGACATTCATCAAAGACCATGGCAACCTTGGTGTTGAAAAACCAAGGGCAGTAATTATTCTAACAACAAAATCACATTCATTGCACCAACTATCCTATAAGTAGCACCAATTTTGTACAGGGAATCTAACTCCATTCTCTTGTGCACATAAATTCATCTTCTTAGTCCATTTTGTTTCATTTTGATACAAAATAAAATGACAAAGCAAAGAATACTTTCTAAAAGACATGGGGGCCTTAACCTCCTTCACCTACAACAATCCCTCATGAATTTTTTCTTCAATCATAGAAGAAAAATCAAATTCAACATTTAACTCCAGATGTTGAATGATCATTTCCATCCTCATCAATCCTACTGGCATGTTATCCTCTACATCTATTCCAAGAACCTGACACAATGGATGATATGTATTTTGTAAGTAAACCTGAAAAATCAGATACATGAAAAGGTTCCACTTTTGAGGAGGTGATGGAAAGTATCATGTTGTTATCACCCCTTTTCATGTGCAAGGGGAGCTCATCAATCCTATAAGTTTTCCTTAATATTTTGTATTCATGTTCCAACTTTCCCAAATTCACTTGTATAACAACTTGTTTGTTTAGGTTGAAACACTTAATAATGACTTCCCTTGACACATCTACCAAACACCCACCATCTAGGAGCCTTAAAATCTTTGTTGGGGCATGGTATCTATTAGCCAGAGTTTTAATTAGCTTGATATCAATGAAAAAAATGGAGCTATCAGTTTTTCCAAGTCAAGAGTCTATAGGTTTGATGGTGGGACCTTGTCATTTTTGTTCCAATAGAAATACCAGTATAAATTTCACCCAGACCGAGGAATAATAGGGTCCCAACACCCCTGAGAAAAATCTCTAAAGACCTTCTTTGGACCCTTATCTACTGACCCGAGTAGTAAATTAAGCAATGGAGCCTATAAATATGGTTTACTAGCTTTAGGTTCATCCTTTTTTAGTTTCTATTTCTAATTTCTTTGGCACCATTGCTATAAAATCAAAGAGTGATGAATAGAGGTTACCCAAAATATAGTTTGCTTCTAGATAATTCCATTTACTTCTAGACCTCGAGCTCATATGAACTTAGCCTCTACTGCTATGAATGAGAAATCTCAATCTAATTTGTTTATTTCCACACCAAACCACATTAACTCTTGAATCATAAATTCTCATTATTCAAATCTTTTGCATTCAACTTAATTTGATATTTTGAAATTGATTGATGTGACTAGCTTGCTTTAAATGTTTCAACAACTACTTACCATGTTTCCTCGCATCACTTTTCACCTTGGTACATATTGTTACTTTTCTTTAGTATACCACAATAATACACACTATCTTTTCCTTCATTACGGTATGACAATGTACCCTTAGTTCATATTATACCACTCAATCATGGACTACTTTTCTCCTTCCTACAGTACCGTGATGTCCTTTCATTTCTTTTCTTTGTATATTGCTTTACCGTAGGCTATATTCTAAGCTTATGTAGTATGGTAGTGCCTCCTCTTACTACCATTCTCAAGTATACTAGTCTACAACAGGTATTGTTCCAACCTTCCATGGTATAGTGGTTTCCTTGTATCTCTTCTCTTCATTGCACCACTCTAACATGGGTTGTGTTCCATCCCTCCATAGTATAGCAATCTCCTCTTGTTAATACTGATCATTATACCATTCCACCATGGGCTAAGTTTTAACCATTCACAGTATAGCGGTAAAAGGGCATAGTGTTAGCTTCCTTTACAATACTACTGTGAGCTATTTTGTAAGAGGTTGTGGTAACGTAGAGGTGAGGGCCATGTAGGGTATTCAATGAGGCAACGATATAGTGGAAAAATTCTATTTTGGCTTTATTGATAGAAATAGAGTGATTTTTTATGAAAATGATGGCATGGATTTTTTATTTCCATTGATAAAAGCTTTGGGATGTTTTATGAAAATTTTAGTTCTAATAGGACTCTTAAGGGATTATGCTAGTCGAATGTAGCTTAGATTGATTTGGTGTGTTTCATTGTGATGGAGTACTATTCCTAGCATAAACATACTGACACAAATGTGTTGGAATAGTTCATTTGGTCACACAAGTTGTAGAATGAAGGTTGGACCAATTTGTAAGTTTCAACTACTTGCATTTGACAACTTTTCACCTAAGTGAAGATTCACCACCACAAGAAAATGCCTCTGATATAGACAAAAATAAGATAGGTTATTGTAGAGGGGACCAACATGATCCCATAGGCTCAGACATGAAGTTTCTAAACATCACAGTATTCGAGTGAAAACATACTAAAGTTTGTAGTCACTTTGCACTTTGGACTCTAAAGGGATTCTATTGATTGAATGTAGCTTGGATCGATTCATAATGTATGGGTGTGAAAGAGGACCATGCCTACCCTAATTTATCCACATAGATCCATTTAAATAGTTTGCTTGGTCACACGAGTTGTGAAATGATAGTTGGAACAATTTTGCAACTTTCAACTACTTGCATTTGATAAATTTTTCTCCATGTGAAAATTTTCCACCACGGGAAATTGTCTCTAAGATAGAAAAAATTGAGAGAGTTTATTGTAGAGTGGCCCAACATGATCCCATAGGCTCAAATGAGAAGTTTCTAAGTGTCATTGTATTCAAGTAACAAATGTTGAAGTTTGTAGCGATTTTGCACTTTGGACTCTTAAGGGATTCTATAGGTTGAATATAGCTCAGAGAGATTCAACATGTTTAGGTGAAAAAAGAGACCATTCCTACCATAAAAATACCCTCCCAAATTTGTTGGAATAGTTTTTTTGTTCAAACAAATTGCAAAATGAAAGTTGCACCACTTTACAACTTTCAACCAATTGCATTTGACAATTTTTCCCGAAGTGAAAATTCGTGACCATGAGAAAACACGTCTGAGATAGAGAAAATAAAGAGAGGTTATTATAGATGGAACCAATGCAATCGGATAGGCTCAGATGAGAATTTTCTAAGTGTCACAGTATCTAAGTAACAATATGTTGAAGTTTGTAGCTATTTTGTACATTAGACTCTTAAAGGATTATGTCAGTTGATCTTAGTAACAACATGCTAAAGTTTGCAGCCATTTCACACTTTGGACTCTTAAGGGATTCTACTAGTTGAATCTAGCTCAAATTGATTCAGAGTGTTTAAGTGTGAAAGAGGACCATGCCTACATAAATGTATCCACCTAGATGTGTTGGAACAGTTTTTTTGTTCACATAAAGTGTAAAATGATAGTTGCACCACTTTACAAGAATCAACTACTTGCATTTCAGAACTTTTCCCCCATGTGAAAAATTTTCCAACATGCAAAAACACCTCTAAGATAGAAAAAACTGAGAGAGGTTATTGTAGAGTGGCTCAACATGTTCTCATAGGCTCTGATGAGAAGTTTCTAAGTGTCACAGTATTTTAGTAGCAACATACTGAAGTTTGCATCCATTTTGCACTTTGGACTCTTAAGGGATTCTGCAGGTTGAATATCGTTGAGAGTGATTCAACATGTTTAGGTGGAAAAAAGGACCATGCCTAGTGTAAAAATACTCACATGGATGCATTGGAACAATTCATTTGGTCACACAAGTTGTAGAATGAAAGTTGCACAACTTTGCAACTTTCAACTAATTGCATTTGACAACTTTTTCCCCAAGTGAAAATTCATGACCACAAGAAAACACCTCAAAGATAGTAAAAATAAAGAGAGGTTATTGTAGATGGGACCAACACGATCCAATTGGTTCAGATGAGAAGTTTATAAGCATCACATGTTCAAGTAACAATGTGTTGAAGCTTGCAATCATTTTGCATATTGGACTCTTAAGGGATTCTATGAGATGAATGTAGCTTAGATTTATTTGATGTATTTGGGTGCAAAAGAGGACCATGTCTAACATAAACATACCACCTGGATGTGTTGCAATAGTTTATTTTGGCACATGTGTTGTAGAACAAAAGTTGCACCACTTTGCAACTTTCAACTATTTGGATTTGATAAATTTTTCCCTAAGTGAAGATTCACCAGCATGGGAAAATGCCCCAGAGATAGTAAAAACTGAGAGAAGTTATTGTAGAGGGGCCCAACATTATCCAATGTCTCAAACGATAATTCTCTAATTGTCGCGATATCTGAGTAGCAACATGTTGAAGTTTGCAGCCATTTTGCACTTTGGATTATTAATGGATTATGTTGGTTGAACGTAGATCATAGTGATTCAACATGTTTGGGTCTGGAAGAGGACCATGGATTGATTAAATTTTCCCACTTGGATTCGTTGGAACAGTTCATTTTGTTATATGAGTTGTAGAACGAAATTTGCACCATTTTGCAGCTTTCAACTACTTGCATTTGATAACATTTTCCCCACGTGAAAATTTTCCACCATGGGAAAATACCTTTTAAATACCAAAAAGAGGAATAGGTTAGAGTAGAGGGTCCCAACCCAAACTCATAGGCTCAAACGATAAGATTCTAAGAATCATGGTATTTGAGTAAAAGCATATTGAAGTTTGCAACCATTTTGCACTTTGGACTCTTAAGGGATTTTGTTAGTTGAATATAGCTTAGAGTCATTCAACATGTTTGGTTGTGAAAGAGAAACATTCCTAGGCTAAGTGTACCCACCTAGATGCATTGGAATAGTTTGTTTGGTCACACAAGTTGCAGAACGAAAGTTGCACCACTTTGCAACTTTCAACTACTTGCATTTGAGAACTTTTTCCCTTAGTAAAAATTTATTGCCATAGGAAAACACCTCTGAGATAGTGAAAATAAAGAGAGGTTATTGTAGACGAGTCCAACATGATCTCATAGGCTTAAATGAGAAGTTTCTATGCATCAAGTTATCCAAGTAATAATACGCTGAAGTTTGTAGCCATTTTGCATGTTAGACTATTAAGGGATTTTGTTGATTGAATGTAGCTTGGAGCAATTTAGCATGTTTGGGTATGAAAGAGAATCATTCCTAGCATAAATGTATCCACTTGTATGTGTTGGAACAATTTCTTTGGTCACATGAGTTACAAAACTAAATTTGTGCCACTTTGAAACTTTCAATTACTTGCATTTGACAACTTTTCCCCAATTAAAAAATTGCCACCACAGGAAAATTCCTTCAAGATAGTAAAAAATGAGAGAGCTTATATTAGAGGGGCACAAAAATATCCCATAGGATTAGATGAGATTTTTTTTAGCATCATGGTATCCAAGTAACATGTTGAATTTTGTAGCCATTTTGCACTTTGGACTCTTAAGGGATTCTGCCAATTAAATGTAGCTCAAATTGATTCAGCTTATTTGGGTGCAAAAGAGGACCATTTCTAGCATAAATATACCCACCCAAACACATTGAAATTTTTCATTTGGTCACGCAAGTTATAGAATGAAAGTTGCACCACTTTGTAACTTTCAACTACTTGCATTTGACAACTTTTTCTTCAAGTGAAAATTTGTCACCACATGAAAATTCCTTTAAGATAGCGAAAAACAAGAGAGGTTATTATAGAGTGGCTCAACATGATCCCATAGGATCAGATGAGAAGTTTCTAAGCATCATGGTATCCAAGTAACAACATGCTAAAATTTGCAGCCATTTTTCACTTTGGACTCTTAAGGGATTTTGTAGGTTGAATGTAGCACAGAGCGATTCAACATGTTTAGGCATGAAAAAGTACCATTCCTAGCATAAAGATACCCACACAAATGTTTTGTAATAGTTCATTTGGTCACACAAGTTGAAGAATGATTTTTTTTGTAATAGTGGCAAAGGTGAACCAACGTCCAACTCATCCCTACCAATCTTTATTTGCTTCCTCTTCTTCCCCATTTCAATGCAAACTATGTGCATAGGAAACATTAATGTTTTGAGTAGCACCTTAGTATTCTTATACTCTTCTGAAAAAAACCGTGTCAAGAGGAATCATATCTTTGCTTCACTCATGTAGTTGGAAAATATCTACAATCCCTTCTCTCGTTATCCTCAACATCTCTTTGCCATAAAATGTTCTAACCATCTTGTCTACTGGGTCATATCTTGCAACAATGTCCTTCAACAAATCTACATCCATGTACACATTGGGAACTACCAACTTTCCCATGTCTAGTCTCCAAGAATTGTAGATAGGAAACCCAATATTTCTATTCCTAAACCAATGTTTGAACAATTTCTATCTTGTATAGGGAAATTTTGCATCCTTATTGAAGCATTTCTTATCCATTAACTTATCTATAATTTCATGACCATAGAATACAAATTTTTTTTCAGCCTTCTTGTTTGTGGATAGTTTTAATTGGTCGACTATATCCTGGGATAGCAGTCTAGTTGAGGTTGCAAAGCTAGTGGTTTGTGATTTGGGTATCATTGATAACAAAATTAGTTTAGATAAACTTATGGTTTTGGTAGAGATGAGTTCAAGACTTAACTTCTCAATTAAAACTTAGGGCTCAACTCGAAGGTTTACAATTCAAAAGATCTAACAGAATTATGATTTTTTAAAGAAAATTTAAACCTCAAAAAAGCAATTAAAATAAAGCATAAATCCAATTCAAGTAAAAGCACAATGAATTTTAACCCTAATCCTAGGTAGTTTAAATAAAATAGATAAAGATACATTTGATTAACTTATGACTTTTAATCATAGGAAAAGCCTAATATTGATCACTTTGAACTATGCAGATACTCCTTTCAATATCTAGTGCACTCTAGATTTATTTACAACTATCAATTATGCAATAATTAATCATTTATGTCTAGATTGAGTGAAGGTGGGTAGCTTTGGAGGTCATTTCCGCCATTTCTCCTTGATTGCGTGAAGCAAGAATAGCTACCATGGTTGTACTTTCAATTTTGAATCTCCATAGTTGATCTTTGGGTGAGATAGCCTTTTGAACAACTGATATCCAATCAACCAATTTTTAATGCATGTCATCATTGTGCACCATTCCATCAACCAATACAAGCTTTCCAACTAGACATCAAATCATCCACTCACTAAGCCCTACCTTTTCTCATTCCAAAAAATCATGGAATCCATGTGGTAGCAGCCTAATGACCCCATGGCTTTTATTAAATCCTTATTTTAATCCTATGGGGTGAGAATGACTAAGATTTAATCTCATCATCATATCCCATCAATTGATCTCAAAGCTTTAGAATGTCAGGCTCCACACTGAAGACCAAGATCTATAGGTACGACCATACATTTGTCAATAGCCCCCTAACCCCATGAATTTTATTAAGCCATTATTTTAATCATGCAGGGCTAGCAAGGAATGGCTAGGATTAGATCTTGCAATCAAATGGTGGTCAATTCTGCACATGCAAATAACGTTAGTCTTAAAAAAGGGGAACCACTAGGTTGATGAAACTCGACCCTCAGGATTCAAGAATTAGGACTTTAATCTTTTAACAAAACTATTTCAATTTGAATTAGGAATTATTAAACAATAAACAAGAGCACAAGAATCGACAAACCTAAACAAAAGGGTCAGTGATAAAATGATTTCAATGGCTCAAGTTACGACTTAAAAGACTGGTAACCAGGCATGACAGGTCAACACAAAAATAGAACCTTCAAGGTGTATGACTGTGAGATTTTGAGGAAAAGTGCTTTTTCATCCTAAACCCTAAACCCTACACATGGGAATAGAAGCTCAGAAACATGACAAGGTGAAGCCAACTGACAATTTTTTAAAAAAATTTAGGTAGAGCTCTCCCAAAGTTAATGGATGAAAATGAGGCAGTTAATTAAATAGCTAGGCTAATTTAATTAATTAAGAAAAAAGAGGATGGGTTTAAAGAGTAAATCATGTTAGTATACCTATTTCAAGTGCATGATATCATTCAAAAAAAATTCCAGTATGTATAAATACGAAATTAATATTTTTTGTAAATCATGTAATATTCAATTATAAGAATAATTTAATTGAAAATTTCATATCAAACTAAGAATTTTTTTTAGTGGGACATGATAAAATGTAACTTCAATCCACCTCTCAAATAAAGATAAAATCATCACACAACAAAATCACAACAAAACCATAAACTAGATAAAAGAAAACAAAACTGAATTAAACTTGTTTTTGGTGATGTGAGATTGCATATATGCCATGGTGCTCGTGCATGAGACACACCAAGTAGGAGAATTGTTCCATGAGGGTGAAACTCATGAACATTTTAGGAAGCTTTGAATGGCTATTCTATGCTCGTTTTTTATCCAAATTTGTTCCTCACCCATTAACCTTCTATCCACTGATAAAAAAATATTTACTTCTTCCCTTCTTCAAATTCCTTTGTTGCTTATGTTGCAACCATAACTCACATTGGTGGTTACCTCTATTTTGTTCTTCCCCCATTTTACCATTATTTGGCTTCCTCTTATTCTTTTCCCCTTCCTTGTACAACTATTGCACCAATTCTTTGTCACTTCCCTTGACCTCACTCAAAGATCTCTTCTCATGTGATACAATTTGGTTGATCCCAACCTCATTTAACATTGTCACAATAGCATGGAAATAAGCCAATGAACTATCCCTTACTTGTTTCTCCTTATCCTTTAATGGGCTCAAATGATACTCCCTTCCATCCTTGGTAATGGTATACATATTTACCCAACCATCATACATAGTATGTATATCATATTGTCATGGTGTGCCTAAAAAGACATGGAAAGCATCCATGGGCATCACATCACATAAAACCTCATCAACATAATTACCAATTTAAATTGAACTAGGCTTTGTTCACATACCAAAATTTGATGATCCTTTTGCAACCAAGTGACTCAATAAGGATTTGGATGTTTTGTCCTCTTTAATTGCAACTTCTCCACCATCTCTTGTGAGACCAAATTAATAGTGCTTATGTTTTCCACAACCACCTTATAGCACATGCCACCTAATTTACACATTGTTATGAATAAAATTCACCTTTTCTTTGGATCTGATTGTTCTTTTTCTAGTTTCTAAAGAGCTCTATTTAGCATTAGTGACTCTCCTTTTTTGGGATCTTCTACTTGTTCTAGAGAACTAACACTCGCTTCATCAACTTGTGTCACTAACTCTTTGTTGCATTCTTCGTACTAACATCTTGATGTATTTGAGAACATTCAAAGGTCCTATGTCTAACCTGTCCTCATTGGTAACATGTGCCTCCAAATACCATTCCTTCACCTCTTCTAGAATAGCCTCTTACCCTACTATTTTGACTTGATTCCTCCTTGTGTGAAGTGTCATTTTCCTCAAAAACTTGTTTCCATTTGCTATTACTTGTTCCAATTTTGATGAAAGACCTTCCTCTTCCTCTTGTATTATGGGTATGTCTAGGATCATGATAGGGAAAAAAGTGGTGATATGATGGGTATGTGTAGGGTATGTGGCTGACAATTTTTTTTACCCAAAATTGATGAAATGAAAAGAGTTTTTAAAGGAGTTTCTTAGCTTTCCATCAATATAAATTATGCTTTACTTTGAATTTAATAGATAATTATTATTCATTTTCTATTTGAATTATGATTAAAGTATAAATTGATAAGCTAATTGAAAAACATATATAGGTTTCAAACAGTATCACATTTTTTAAATCTAAAACATGTGTCACATTCTATGCTTCACATACTATAGGATTAAAAGAAGAAAAGATGAGTTTCATGAAGTTTTGACCAAGTTAAAGTGGTCAGACATACAAGTTTTTATATTTTTTAAAATTTTAAATAAAAAAATATAATTAATTATTTACTTGGAAAAAAAATACAAAAAAATATGCATCACATCGAGACATGAGTCCTTTACTTGTATCTAAAATATTATAAAAAAATATGATCATTTTATTGTGGTTAGGGTGGTTAGACAAACACCTACATAATTTTTCCTTGAAATTTAAGTACTACTCGATTGAAATTTCAAATTTTAACCAAATAAATTTTTTATTTTTTTAAATAAACCTAGTAGTTTATAAATTATATTCAATTTTCTACAAATTCTATTCTTACATATTTTTAAAATAATATATATAAATTATTCAAATTTTTATGTCAAGTTGCCTAACTCTGATTTTTCCAAATTTTTTTCCAATTAAGGGCTTTTTTTTTCAATGATTGTCCTACACATACCCTTATCTTTGTTTCTTCATGAAAATTTTTCTTTATCCTTCATGGAAAATTGATATGCCTCTTCCACCGTATGTGCTTGCAACATAGCCAATTCATCTTGAATGTTATATCTTAATAAATCTATATACCTTTAAACCTTTTCTGCATTTTCCTCCTCACGTCGAACTTTGATCTTCAACTTGTAAAATTCCTCTATATAAGCTTGCACACTTGTGTCCCTTCAACTTTGTGCAAGAAAAATTCTCTTTTTGCATCCTCTATTGACTCAGTTGAAATATTTCTCCATTGATGATATACAATCAATTAAATCTCCTGGGTTCAAGCTTCCATTGTAACTAGAGTTTTCCACTCTTGACTTGCTCCTAATCTTCGCCATTTCTTTCAAAAATATTATCTCCACTATATTCTCACCTTCATATTTTAGATCAATTTTGGGGGCTTTGACTTCTTCTTCATTTTCACTAACATCTATCATAGGAAATCCTCTTCATTTGACTATTTCCATTGCATCCATTCTTGATGTGATGCCTCTTAGCATTTCCATGATGGTTACATTGTAATCATCTCATGGTCCTCTCTGTCCACATCCTTGTGCTTGGTATGCCATTTTGGTACCTTGTATAGTTGCAGGTCTTCTCGCTTCCAATTTCCTACAACACCAAAACTTATGGTCTTCTCCAATCATGGCCCCAATCCTTGCTCTAATACCAATTAATGCAATTCAAAATTTAATGGTTTTATCAAATGATTAAACTTTGCAACTCAATAGCATTTAAACTCAGAGTCTCATTGATCAAATTAACAAACTTGAATAGCAATAGATTTAGAGATAATTCGAAAAGTTTTTGTTATTTATTTTTCTACTTGTTACAAGTAATTAAACTTTTACAATTTGAAACTCTCTAATCTATTATCATTCTTTCATCTCTGTTCAATACACCACTTTGCACTTTATTTATAATCCTCTCTATTGTAGCTATGGATCATAGTAGATTCAATTTTTATTCTTTCTTCAACATCTATATGGTTCATATCCTAGAAAACCTCTACTTTGCATATAATTATCTCTATCTATTTTTTCTTCCCTTACTCCACGTCTATGTGACCCCCCTTCTCAATCTTCTTCCTTACATCCTTTATTGCCAACATGATCCCCACCTTCCTTAATGTGGCTAGTTATGAATGTTATTTTAACACATTGAATTTACTCTAAACTTATCTTTATCACATGCACCAATCTACCTTATTTGATCTATACCTATGAACTCATTCTCTTTTCTTTCCCTTGCAGATGTGGAGTCATTTCTTTGTGTCTTCCCTACAATTTTGAGTTGTTCCTCTCCTTGAATAGGCACACCCTCTCCACCTTCCAATGCTAAATTTTAACTCCCTTTCATATGCCATCAAAATTTTCCTCTTTTTCTTTAATTTGAAACTTTCATTGTTTTTTTATAATTCTAATTTTCTCTTTTCAAATCTTCACTTCCATCATACTTGTGATTTTTCATTTTTATCCTCCGATTTCAACCATAAATTTTTTTCAGGTATCTCCTTTTGTTAATACCAAATTAATATTTGATTGCAATAAAAATTAAATTTAAAATTGGATATCAAACTAAGATATTTTGTCAATGGAACATGAAAAAATGTAATTTCAATCCATCTCATAGATAAAGATCAACTCACCACACAACAAAATCACAAAACACCACAAACTAGATAAAACAAAACAAAACTGAATTAACATTATTCTTGGCGATGCAAGATTGCATATACCCTTGGGTGATCCTACATCATATGGAATACCTTGAATGAAATATTAGATTCCCTTTACTAGATGACTAATTCATATTTTCTCAATAATTTTGGAGATAAAATTGATAATTTTATGTGTTGAAAACCCTCATCTAGGTATCATGATAGAGCTACAATTGTCAAGTAGGAACCATAACCCATATAAAAGCCATGTGATAATTTTTTTTTTAGTGTAACATATAATACAAGGTGTAGCACATGTGATGTATTGTATATAAAAATCTCACTTTAGTTTTTGTAAAGAGAAAAAATAGATTTTAATATGCGTAATTGGTGTTGGAAAGTGGAAATGTTCTTGAAACATCTATTTTGTTGGATTTTATCCTTAAGGTTAACTAGTTATAGTGATATAGAACCTCATTTTGAATTTCAATGTTAAAGAAGCATCACACTTGAAAATTTCCTATATTTGAACATGGAAATCTTGATAATGGGTCCTAATATATTAGGAGTTTAAGATAAATTAGGTTGTGGATGCATACATCTTCAACCATGGGAAGAGATAGAATTACAAGGGTTTATTTTTTTGGAGATACCTAAAGAACATATCATTTTAGTATGGTGTTTTAGTTTTTGACATGAATGCAAGTATAATCATTAATTTTCCTTTTTTAGTTGGAATGCTTATTTAGAGGACATCATTGCTTCTAGATCCAATAAATTCATTGAAGCCATAAAGAATCTTATTTCATATTATTCAAAATTTCACCATTGGGGTGTAAGTATGGTTGTAGACAATTTTTTATTTGTTTGTAATCCTACATGAGTGTCCTACATAGTAAAGATGGTTGTTTCCTTTGCGTGCTCAAAATTCAACACTTATAACAATTGAAAATAACCTTGACAAGCACTTTCACCAAACCCTAGATAATGAGTTATCTCTTTAGTACCAAATTTATGATATCAAGAAGTCAAAAGATATTCATGGGCGGGTCCAAAAAGATGGGTAGCCAATTTGTGGCCAGGATGCTGGCAAGAAGTTGAGTCCACTTTTTGGCCAAAAAGTGGAAGTGTTTTTCCCGATTTTCATAATTTTACACATTTGACCTTAAAATTTGGAGCACTTAGAGATGGAATCTTCCAAAAAGTCACTAATCATAAAATGTAGTACTCGGATTCTAGTTTCCAAATATAGAATTTATTTCAATAGCCAAATTGTAGAAATTGAGCTTCAATAGGTGCTTCTAAAAACCACTGTTTAAAAGTCACTTTTTTTTACCATACCATGCTCGTGTACACCATCCATATTTTGACCTAAATTATCATATTTTTCTAAATCCTTTTGGGAAAGGATTTTTGACTCACTAAATCTTGTTCTCGATATATTTTTGTAAGTTTTCTTGAATTTTTTTTGTTAAATTTTTATTACGCATATTTGTTGTTTTTAAAAATTGTCATGTACGACATGCATAAGATGACCTAAACTTATCATTTTTTGATTTTTTTAAATCGAAAACAATTTTCTGAAGTTTGTTCTCGTGCAATCCGTTTTTCAAAATGTTATGTTGATCAAAAGTTATTAAAATGGTGAAAAAAATTGATATTTAAAGTTGATGGACTAGTTTTATCAGAAATTAATTGAAAAATAAAAGCAATAATCCAATTGTAAATTTTTTTTACATATATGTAATCTAAATTGTCTCATCTAAAATGGGTTTTAATTTCATTAAAAAAATTTGCAAAGAAAGTTGTTAGCCATGTCCAAACTCAGTATTTTTCTCTAGCATTGTTAGGACCTTCAACTTGCAGGTCAAACTAGGTTGAAGGCCTAGGTTCAGTTTCCCAATGCTTTTCCCAAAGAAAAATACAAGGCAGAAACTCGACCACAAAGCAAATCCAATTTCAAATTTTTGGAAATGGGATCTTGTTTACAAAACATGATCCTATTTTGTAAAATGGGATCCTATTTCATAATATTTTTTTTATGGTTTTACAAAATGGTATCCCTTTCTTTAAAACGGGATCCCATTTTTAAAATTTCCAAAAGTGGAAAATTTTCAAAATGGGATCCCATTTTTAAAATTTAGAAAATGAAATTTTTTAAAAATGAGATCCCATTTTGAAAAATGGGATCCCAATTTTTTAAAAAGGGAGATCACATTTTTTTAATAAAAGGATCTTATTTTTAATTTAGGCTCAAGATCTCAAAGCTAAACAAGTTCCCATTTTTTAAAAATGGGATCTTGTTTCGTAAAAAGCGGGATCCTATTTTTGTAATTTCAATTTCTTTTTTTTGGCTAAGGAAAAAACTTCCACGTTTTGTGGACTCAACTTCTTGCACTTACCCACCAATTCTTTTTAATTTTTTTGAAAGATCATAATGTGAGTGCATTATAATGTGCTCACATTATGGCTTGGTGTGATGAGCCCAAAGCTCAACCACCATGAGCCCATAATGTGAGCCATATCAATGAGGAGGTCTAAGAGGTAAAGATTGTTTTTTGTTTTGAATTTGTTAGTTTTAGGTTGTTTTTGATATTTATTTTTCAAATTTTTTGGAGATGTTAATGAACCTACAAACTGTCCTCAAAATCCTGAACAATCACAACAACAACAAAAGGAAAAAAATTCTCAACAAGCACAACAAGAATAACAACAAAAAATCGTCAAGTTGATCAACCAAAAAAACAATCTCCTCCACCAATCCTTCAACATCCAACTAGCAATCAACAAAACTTAATGAGTGAAATTGATAAAAAAATATTTCAGGATTTAATCAGGTGGTTGAATGATCCAAATAGTTGAACTGTGGAAAGAATGACCCTAGCAACTTCACTCAAAGAAATGTTAAAATATGTAGATTCAATCAACAAACAATTAACTAGTTGGAAAGATAGGGGGTAGACGGATAGGGATTATTACAAACTTTGGATTCTTTGAAAAAATCTATCAAAGAATAATATTAAGCAATAGCATAGACAATGCAATGAGTAGTTTGAAGAAATACCTTAAAGAAATGCGGTCCCATGGTGATGGAATGTCATTCCATCACCATGAGACCACATTCCTTCAAGGAATTTTTTCAAAAAACTCACCATATTTTCTATGTTACCACATTTTCCATGCATGTGTACCAAAGCATTTTATCAAACTACTCATTTCCTTGCTGCTATGGGTAAAACCCTAAAACAGGTGCTTTCCAACAAACTATGGATGCTTAAAAAAATTTCTATTAAAGCATAATAGTAAGTAATATCATAGTCAAGGTAGTGAGTAGTATGAAAAATTTCCTTGAAGATATTTGGTCTCATGGTGATGGAATTCCATTCCATCTCCATGAGACCACATTTCTCTGAGGCTTTTATTCAAACAACTCACTGCTTGAAGAATAGAAACCAACCCATTAGCCAAAATTCCCCTCCAAATTCTCTTCAATGTCCTCATCCTCAATTTACCAACTCATGGAACCTTCCACCTTTTATTCCACATTTTCATGTCCCCACTTCTCCCTCTTCATTTCATGATCACCCTCCATCTCATAATGAAGGCCATACTATACCATCCACCCCATCCCAACATAATACCATAAAGAAGGCAATGAACTATTTGAAAAAATGATTGAAAGAAATGAGGTCTTATGGTGATGGAATGCCATGAAAAAATTGTTTGTAATGGCATTCCATCACCATGAGACCCCATTTATTTGAGGCATTTTTTCAAACAATTCACTTCCTTCTCTATGCCATCACAGTTATCGTACATGTCTAGAAAAACATTTTATCGAATGGTTCACTGGCTTGCTGCTATGGGTAAAAGCCTAAAAACATGTGCTATCAAACAAGATAAGGATAGGGAAAATACTAAGCATGATAGTTAGAAATATATAGTTTAATAAGTACTCAAAATTTTGTTCATTATCTAATACATTATAAGTCATGATATGGATCACTATTGTAGTTTTCATGATTGAATAATTTGTTTTTTTATTTTCATATTTTTCAAGTGGATACACCTCCAAAATTTCAAAGGGAAATGGAGATTATTTTTTCATTTGCTATAGAATCCTCAATGGCTCTGATAGGGGAGGTATGAGGAAAATTACTAAATTTCAATTTGCATTCGTTTTTATAGATGTTAGTTAGTGAAAAATTAAACCATTATTGATTTGTAACTTTATTTCTATTTGGATGGTTTATACAGGTCTCCAGCACACTTCAGCTTGGGTATTTGAATATTTCCCTCATGGAGAGTGATCATTATATGTGGTAAGTGATTATTTTGCTAAATATAGCATTTTTTTAATGTAATTTCTATATATTAATTTCTTTACTTCTTATTGTAATAGATAAAACTTGACCAAGAACAAAACATTAGGAGAAGGAGCAAGAGCACTCCTCGACCACAAAATAAATTAGTGATAGATGTATCACCATCTGATCGACTAGCAAAGGGCAGGAGCTTATTTCAAGAGCATGGAGAGCAATGACTTTTGATTTCATAGCCCTTTGTTGTATGCCTATGTGGTATTTTTTAACATATTTTGTATTGGATATATTTGAAATTATATGCCTATATGGCATTCTCGTAAGCCTATATGGCTATTTCGTACCCATATTTTATACTAAAATTAACATATATTGATGTATGCCTACATGGCTATTTGGTTAATACAAATCTTTTTTCAATGGTGTCCATATTTGCATAATAAATTCATGTTTCAATAGATATGAGTTACATGTATTCAAGTGTATACTTTACAACTTATGTGTATAATTTGTGACTTACCTGTATTCCAATGAATGCTTTGTGACTTACATGTTTTCATGCGTATACCTTATATTCATGCATATACTTTTTATTAATTTGCGTATACTTTGTATTCATGTGTATACTTTAGGGCTTACATGTTTTTGAGTACTTGTGCTTCCCTTATTCACATGTACATGCTTGACTTATTCATGTGTATACTTATTAATTGGTTAGCCCTAGCATTGATCATTTCTAACCTTCATGGTTTGTCTTGAATATTAATTGATTGATTGTAAACAACTTTGTTAGTTGATGCTAAACAACTTCAATATTTATAGGAATACTAATAGAGTTACAAATTACAAAATTGTAAAAATTGAAAAGAAAAGATTAACAGTAAATAAATGCACTAATTATTAGCTTGATAATTTATTAAGAATGAGTATAAAATATATCAAGAGATGAGCCTTCTAGAATGGAGACTACCAACTAGAAAATAGGAAAAACATTCCCAATACTTTGAAAGTAATAATGCACTCTAAATTGAAACAAAAGAGAAGGCTTATTTAAGATCCATGAGAAATGCATTTCCTAATGCTCTCTTGTTCTTACATATCTGAATTCAGTTTAATCCAAAGAGATCCATGAAATGCTTTATCTAAAAGAGAAAAACACATTTTCAATTGGTATTCCATGAAATATTTCATAAAAATATTCCAATATATTTAATCTTTTAATTGGAACAACTCAATTAAGCAAATGATACATAGTATTCACAACACTTGAAAAAATAATATTGATAGTAGATGAAGTAATTAACTTCTTGGCATATTATCATACAAAAATTTATCTTGAATAGTCTTTAAAATTTTTCATAGCATAATCCTCATAGTGTAGAATGAATTGCTATGTTCTTGATCCATCACCATATAAAATATTTGGAAGATTTATATGTCAACTTTTTGCAATATTATTTCTTGTATAGGAAATGAAATCAGGAGAAAGCAAGTAATGATTTATAATACAAATAAGAAATAGACTCAATGGTGGAAACTTTATTTATCACACGAAATAATAAATGTATGTGAGAGCATCACTTGTTTCTCTTAGAATCCAATTTTCAAGTATAGCAAATAATTTCAAATGAAAATGGAAAAATGCTTCACAACCAAAGTTGTTATTTGAGGAAAAATAAAATGTTTCCAAGCTCCACCATTGCACACATTTACAATTGGTTGTATATTATTGCAAGGGAAAGGAGGATAATTGAAAAATTTCTTGCACTTTCTAGACTCGAGGATGATCATCTGCATATTTTGTGGAAATATCAAACTTCTTAATGGTCCTATGTATGTTTCTCTTTTCGATTGTTTTGCATGCCATCATAAGGGATCAAACCATTTGAACGTAGTTAAGAAAGATTTCATGTGTTTGGGTTTGAAAGAGGACCATGCCTATCATAATCATACCTATCAGGATGTGTTGGAGTAGTTTTTTTTATCACATGAATTGCAAAATGAAAGTTGTGCCACTTTACAACTTTCCACTACCTTCATTTGACACTTTTTCTATCAAGTGAAAACTAGACACCATAGGAAGATGATTTAGAGATAAAAAAAAATGAGATAGGTTATTGTAGAGGGTCCTAATGCAATCACATAGGCTTAGGTGGAGATTTTTTAAGCATCACAGTTTCTGAGTAATAGTCCGTTAAAGATTGCTTCCCTTTTGCACTTTGGACCCTTAAGAGGTTGAGCTAGTTGAACCTAGCTCAGAGTGATTCCATGTGTTTGGGTGTAAAACAAGACCATTCCTAGCAAATAAATATAACCATCCAAATGCATGGTAATGGTATATTTGGTCACACGAGTTACAAAACAAAAGTTGCACCACTTTGCAACTTTCAATTACTTGCATTCAACCACTTTTTCCACAAGTGAAAATTTTCCACCATGGGAAAATTCCACCTAGATATAAAAATTTGAGAGAGGTTATTATAGAGGGGTCCAACATGATCCCATAAGATCAAATGAAAATTTTCTAAGCATCACGGTATCTAAGTAAAAAAATGCTGAAGTTTGCAACCATTTTGCACTTTGGACTCTTAAGGGATCGATCTGGTTGAACATATCTTAGAGTGATTTGAAGTGTTTGGGTGAAAAGGAGGACCATTCCTAGTGAAAAATACCTATTCATATGTGTTGGAACAACCTGTTTGGTCACATGAGTTGCAGAATGGAAGTTATAACACTTTCAACTACTTCCATTTGACAATATTTTCCCCAAGTGAAAATTCAGCATCACAAGAAAATACCTCTAAGATAGTGAAAAAAAAGAGAATTTATTGTAGAGGGGCCCAACATGATCCCATAGGTGTACAAGATAAGTTTCTAAGTATAATAGTATTTGAGTAACAATATGTTGAAGTTTGCATCCATTTTGCAGTTTGGACTCTTAAGAGATTCTACTAGTTGAATGTAGCTCGAAGCAATTCATCATGTTTTGGTGAAAAATAGGACCATTCCTAGCATAAATGTACCCACCCATATGCATTGGAATAGTTCATTAAGGCACACAAGTTGCAAAATGGAACTTGCACCACTTTGCAACTTTCAACTACTTGCATTTGACAACCTTTTCCCCAAGTGAAAATTTTCAACCATCAAAAAATGCCTCTGAGATAAAAAAAATGAGAGAGTTTATTATAGAGGGGATGAAATCAATCCCATAGGCTCAAATGAGAAGTTTTGAAGTATCACAGTGTTTGAGTAACAACTTGTTGAAGATTGCAACCAATTTGCACTTTGGGCTCTTAAGGGATTCTACTGGTTGAATGCAACTCAGAGTGATTTAATGTGTTTATGTGTGAAAGAGGACCATTCATATCATAAACCCACCCATTTATACATGTTGGAATAGTATGTCTAGTCACATGAATTTCATGATGAAAGTTGCACCAGTTTGCAACATTGCGCACTACTTGCATTTGGCACTTTTTTCATCAAGTGAAATTTGGACACAACGAGAAAACCACTCCAAGATAAAAAAAAAATGAGAGGGGTTTTTATAGAGTGGCCCAACAAAATCTCATAGGATTAGATGAATATTTTGTAAGCACTGTGGTTTTTGAGTAATAGCCTGTCAAAGATTGCTGCCCTTTTTCACTTTAGACCCTTAAGGGATCGAGCTAGTTGAACGTAGCTTAGAGAAATTCCACCTGTTTGGGTGTGAAAGAGGACCACATATAGAATAAATTTACCCATCCAGATGTGTTGGAATAGTTTTTTTGGGCACACAAGTTGCAAAAAAAAAGTTGCACCACTTTGCAACTTTACAGTGCTTCCATTTGACACTTTTTGCATCAAGTGCAAACTAGACACCATGGGAAAATAACTCCAAGATAACAAAAACTGAGAGATATTATTATAGAGGGGCCAAAATCCCATAGGATCAAATGAAGAGTTCTTAAGCATCATGGTTTTTGAGTAATAACCCATCAAAGATTGGTACCCTTTTGCACTTTGGACTCTTAAGGGATCGATCTAGTAGAACAAAGCTTAGAGTGATTCCATGTGTTTGGGTGTGAAATAGGGCCATGCATAGTGTAAAAATACCAATTCATATGCTTTGGAATAGTCCATTTTGTCACATGAGTTGTAGAACGAAAGTTGCACCACTTTGCAACTTTACATTGCTTGCAATTGACACTTTTTCCATCAAGTCAAAATTGGACACCACAGAAAAATGACTCTGAGATAACAAAAAATAAGAGAGGTTATTGTAGAGGTTCCCTACATGATCCTGATGCCTTAGACAAAATTCCCATAACTTACATGGTATCCAAGTAATAGGCCAACAAATATTGTTTCCCTTTTGCAATTTGGACTGTTAAGGGATTACGTTGCTTGAATTACAAATGTTTGAGGGCAGCAATAAATTTTAGTATTTGAGTAAATCTCATTACAAGTGTTTATTTCAATATATTTTATGCTATATTGATATTGATATATAATTATTACGTTGATTATTTTTAATAAATAATTTTTTTATAATAAGTTAGACTATATGCTAGTTATATTGATGCAAAGTAGGGTATCAAAACACTATAACTTAGTCAAATCCTGATGAAATAAAATGAGACAAGATGAAAATGAAAGATAGTTCACTCCTCCATCAATTCCAATGCACAAAAGAGCACTTCTAGGCCATACCAAAACATACAAGTTGTTATAGAAGCAAA
Organism: Sequoia sempervirens; assembly: GCA_007258455.2. NCBI lineage: Eukaryota > Viridiplantae > Streptophyta > Pinopsida > Cupressales > Cupressaceae > Sequoia > Sequoia sempervirens. The sequence continues at coordinate 153,516,275 of VDFB02379711.1, read as the reverse complement.
ATTCAATGTAGGAAAACACAAAAAATAGTGAATCTTTATTATTAAATCCTCCAAATGTACATCCAACCCTTGTTTCAACCATTACAAAGAATATTTAACCATTTCCAACCATATCCAACTACTACAACTAACTACAACTAACTTTTAACATCCTAACTATTCAACTTCCCTTTTACATAAAAAATACAAAAGTTGCTATGCACAACTTTTTTACAATTTTTGCAACTTTACCAAATTGACTCAAAATGACTCGTTACCAAAATTGACCCAAAAAAATTCCAACATGGTATTAAATACCTTATTTCAAAACAAAAACATGGCCTTACACATAAAGACACTACATACTAAACCCCTTTTACAAAATGAAGGCCCAAGTGTCCTGCACCATAGGCACAATGCCGTAGGTACTCCATTCTCATAGATCTTTTATAATGTCACTCATACATTTGAGATTCTCTTATAATGTCCACATCATAGGTGCTCATGATGATTCTAACTTAAAATGAATAACTTTAGATTCCCTCGCTAAGCTTCACACACTCTTTTATAATGGCTTCAAATTAGAATTGAGATTTGTCTAAATCATCAAAATAAGGATGTTGTATTGCTTTTTTGGCTAACATTCTCTTCAATGGCTCATAAATCAAATTTTTATGCAAGGAGAGACCAATCAATTTTTAGTATTTTACTTACAAATATGTAGAGTAAAAAAAGATAAAGAAAGAGCATCCAAAATGGAAATGAAATGAAAATAAATAGAAGGCACTTACAAATAACAAATCCACACCGTTTAGTTCCAACTCGGGAACAACAAGGCATAAATCTTGATGCTTCCATTGAGGATAGGCATGCCAATCTATCAACTTAGTCACTCCCAGTCATACATCCTCACTATGAGTTCCAAGATACCTATTGCTCACAACACCTCTCATGAATAAAATAACTTGAAATTCAAGATGCTCTTATAATGTTGTAGAACCCCAAACCTAGTACCTACAAAACATGATAAACCAACACATTAGAAGATTCAAATGCAAGTTAAGATCAAATTCCCCCATAAAATCCATTAACAATGGTAAAAATAGGAATAAAATCAAGAAAACAATAAGAAAGTAAGTAGATAAATCAAATCCTATTCAAAACACGCAAACTCTTGATCTTATGGGGGATTTGGTGCCAATTTGATGTGGAAATTGGATCTTTCCAACTCCTATGCAAGATTTTGATGATTTGGTGATGATTGATCCACTTGGTGATTGCTTCAAATGAACTCCATGGAGAAAACATGCAATAACCTAGCTATATCTTGATGAAACTGATGAAAATGCTAATGCTTGAAGATGAAAATGAGTATAGTAAGTTTTCTCAAAATTTTGGATGATCAAATGAGGAGAGAAACCTCTTATTTATAGAAAGTTGAGATGGAGAAATGCCCAAAATGAAGCAATGTGGGACTAATATTCAACCAATGGCCAAATTCCACTTGTCAAGATGTGAGAGGATGAAGGTTGAGCACATTTTCGAGAATGTGAAAAGAGGGTGAAGACTCAAATTCAAAAGATGGCTTGAAGGATGAGGTGAAAGGTGAAGTTAATGCCACATGGCTCAAGAAAAGGACATGTAAGAGATTTCAAATGATTTGTTGGATGTACAAACCCTTTTGGGGGGATTTTTACAATTTGGGGAACTTTCCAACCATTGATTCCTTTTTGAAACAAAATAGATGATTTAATAAATTGATTTTCGTAAGCAAGTGGCAAAAGCTAGAGGATTTGATGGATTAGGATTAAATTAATCAGGTTTTGGTAAATTTAACGAGGGATTAAATGATGCGATCATTTGATTTAAATTTATGGATTGGTTTAAATCAAAGTTGAGAGGAATAATCAAAGTTGAGAGGAATATGAACTTAGACTTAATTAAATAAAGATTTTGATTTATTTAATTAAAGAGGGTTGAAGTTAGATTAAATTAAATAAGGATTGATTTAATTGAATAGAATGACTTTAGAGATTTAATTAAATAAAATGGATTATTTAATTAAAAGGGGGATTACAAAATTAATTAAATAAAATTGATTTATTTAATTAATAGGAGATGACTCAATTAGATAAAGTTGATTTATTTAATTAAGGGATGGAATGTAATGAATTTAATTAACTAAGGATTATTCGATTAAATGACTAGCAAAGGGGATGGCTCAGGATGAATGGTTGTTAGTAATTAGGATCAAATATATAGGACCAATTGGTCCATTTTTTGTGTCTACATTTTTCCCCTCTTTGAAGCAATGCACCCACTACATTGGTTTAAAAAAAAATTCGAGATCAAAATTCAAAAATTATCTATTTTTTTTAGATGGCTCACTATTGCCCTAGTGAATGAAGAATTACATTGGTATACTGCCCCCTTGAGAGATCGAGTGAAAAAGGTTCACTTTGAGGGTCAATCTCATGACAAAGAGGTTCAAGATTAGTTTATCTTGAATGTTTGATGTAGAAAAAATTGATGATGTAGACAATTCATCAGCCATGGGTAGTCTCATGTCTATTTTGATATATTATACACACTTGATCTTGATTTGTACTATGAAAGTTACATTATTGATGATATAAATGGGATAATTATGATGTTTATATGTAATGGAACATATGATGATGCATGGATGATATGGATGCACATGATCTGATATGATGTTTTTTTATGATTATGCAAATGGATGATAAATGCATGGTTTATGGGTATGTGCAGGATCATCATAGAAAAAATAGGCCCTTAGGTGGCAAAAAAATAAGAAAAATCAGAGTAAGAAAACTTGACATAAAAATTTGAATAAGTTATCTATATTATTTCAAAAATATGTAAGAATAGAATATGTAGCAAATTGAATTTAGTTTCTAAACTACTAGGTTTTTTTAAAAAAATCTATTTGGTGAAAATTTGAAATTTCAATGCACTAGTTCTTAAATTTCAGAGAAAAAATAAGAAGTAGGTGTCTGTCTGACCACCCTAACCACTATAAAATGATAATATTTTTTTTATAAGATGTTGGATATAAGGAAAGGAATCATGTCCTGATGTGATGCATATTTTTTTGTAATTTTCTTGCAAGTAAATAATTAATTATGATTTTTTTATTACAACTTTTAAAAAATATAAAAAATTGTATGTTTGATCACCTTAACTTGGTCAAAAATTGATGAAATTTAAATTTTCCTTTTTCTAATCCTATAGTATGCGAAGCATAGAATGTGACGCATGTTTTGGATTCAAAAAATGTGATACTGTTTGAAAGCTATAGATATTTTTCAATCAACCTATCAATCAAAACTTTAGTCTTAATTCGAAAAGAAAATGAAAAAAATTACTTATTAAACTTAAAGTAAAGCATAATTTATATTGGTGGAAAGCTGAGAATCTCCTTTTAAAACCCTTTTTGTTGCATCAATTTTGGGTTAAGAAAAAGTTGTCAGCAACATACCCATCATATTACCAATTTTTGGCCCATCATGATCCTGCACATGCCCTTATGAGATGCTTCGAATAACTAATCTATACTATGCAATGATGAAATGCAATGCATGCAAGATGATAAATGTTTCTTATATGATATGATATGATAATACATGGTTTGTGGATGCAAGATGGATGCATTTAGTGATGATTTATTATTAACTGTCATGGTACCATGTTAGTGTGAATGAAAGTAAGAAGAAAATAAGATGATGGCAAGAGACACTAACAAGAAAACTTTATTAGAGATGATGATAATGATGATGATGATTTTCTTACTGAGGAGTTGGGATTTTAAAAGGGCCAATTATGTTATGTTTGATAGCAGACATAGGTACGATGCATCATGGTATGTGCAGGATCATCATGGAAAAAATAGGACCTTAAGTGGCAAAAAATTTAGAAAAATCAAAGTTAGGCCACTTGACGTAAAAATTTGAATAAGTTATCTATATTTTTTAAAAAATATGTAAGAATAGAATCTCTAGAAAATTGAATCTTATTTCTAAACTACTAGGTTTGTTTAAAAAATAAATAAATCTATTTGGTGAAAATTTGCAATTTAAATGTAGTAGTACTTAAATTTCAGGGAAAAAATAAGAAGTAGGTGTCTGTCTAACCACCCTAACCACAATAAAATGATAATGTTTTTTTTAAATATTTTAGATATAAGTAGAGGACTTGTGTCCCAATGTGATGCATATTTTTTTGTAATTTTTTTACAAGTAAATAATGAATAATGAAATTTTTATTACAACTTTTAAAAAAATTAAATAACTTGTATGTTTGACCACCTTAACTTGGTCAAAACTTCATGAAATTCAATTTTTCTTTTTTTTAATCCTATAGTATGTGAAGCATAGAATGTGATGCATTTTTTTTATTCAAAAAATGTGATATCATTTGAAAGCTATTTTTTTTTTTCAATCAGCCTATCAATCCAGACTTTAGTCATAATTTGAATAGAAAATGAATAATAACTACTTATTAAATTCAAAGTAAAGCATAATTTATATTGGTGAAAAACTGAAAATATCCTTTAAGAACCCTTTTTGTTTCATCAATTTTGAGAAAAAAAAGTCATCAGCCACATACCCATCATATTGCCACTTTTTGGCCCATGATGATCCTACACATACCCATCAAGGTATAAAGAACTAGGATGGCGTTGCATCTAGTGCGATGGACTTTGACTTGAAAAGTAGAGAGGAGTATTCTTGTTCACACCTAACATATAGAAACCTTGCTAGGATGGACTTCAGAAGTTTCAAAAATCTTAGACCGAAACACATAAAGGTATAGCCTATCAATGTAATAGTCAACAAGCTACCCAAAACATCCTTCATACATACTTAACAAATAAAGTATTCACCAAGTTATATTACAAGAACATCCAACAAGCATAACAAACAAAAGATAATGATCAATGCCCCAATCCTTCTTTGTAGATTATTTTTATTAGACATCATTGAGAGGTCATTGGAATGAATGCAATAAGATAAATCAAAAAGAAAAGATCAAGTACACAAACAAGTCAATGTTCTTCATACCACTAGCCAAAGGGGTTTGTTTTGATTAGAATAAGAATCCAAAGTATTTTTCCAAAGTTAATTCCCATTGTAGGAAGGATGCATCCTAAGACATGTTAGTCAATCATGGAAAGTTGATAGGTTGTTTGAAATGCTATTGATATAAGGTTGATTGACATGTTTGCGAATGATCAAGAGATTGATTTTGTATTTAAAAGTTTGTTGTTTCAATTTTGATTTTTCATTTGAAGTTTACTTTTGCTGATTATTGTACTTGTTTCTATTTGTATTGCCAAAGGATAAAGGTGACAATTGATTTATTATGGATGGTTGATTATTACAAGTGAAAGGGAAATGGGACAGATGGATTTTTTTCAAATATTTGGATGTTTTTAGTGTTTTGAAATGTTTTGAGGCTTTTGTTTTTGGTACTTTTGAGATGCTTTACAAATGTTTTGATTTTCCAAATTTTAAATTATTTTTTGACTTTTTGAGATTTTATGAATGTTTTTTGATTTTGGTGTTTTTTTAATTTTTTGTTGTTGAGATTTTATGTTTTTCTTTGGATTTTATGTCTTAGGGGCTGATCAAATATTAGCCTTTCATACATGTAATCTTTGAGATGATGTAGTTCAAATGGTTTTTTGTTTGATGTTTTTTGACTTTTATGAGAGTTTTGGGATTTTTGATATGTTTTGGGCATTTTTTTAATGTTTGCATGATTTTGACGATTTGGATATGTGATGATATCAGTGCTCTATTTTGGGATTTTGTTGAAAACCAAGCTAGGATTTATTGATCAAATAAATTGATTGATGATGATAACATTGTTGAGGATACACAAGAATGCAAGGATAGTGTTAAGCAACACAAGGATTAGGATGGCTATCCCAAGATGATGAGGGATTGATTGGATTTGATTGGTTAGGATTTTTAAGCTTGATTTTGGAACAAAATTGTTTTGAATAATTTGATGTTAGATGTGGTTGATATTGATTATTTGGATTGATGTTCGATGAAAGATAAAGCTTGATAAAGAACATCTTCTTGTAAAATTTTTGCATGGGCTAGTGATTTGGATTCCTACTCACAAATGCTTGACCAATTTGATTTCACGTTTACCAATGTTTGGATCACCACATAAGTTGGAGGATATATGTCAAGATTTATTCCCAAAGCAAGATGTACATATCTAGTCCCAGTTTCTAGCAATGTGAAAAATGCCATGGGTGGATGCTGAGATAGGCATGTGGATGGATGGATATGGATTATCTTGCACTAAGATAAGGTGTTCAAATAAAGAAAGGTCATTTGGATAGTGTTTCATGGCTTAGATAATGTTGGGTAGGACAGGATCAATGAAAATGACTCATGTCAAGATGTTTACCATAAGCAAGTGTAAAGTGTACACCAAAATTTGTCAAGATCATGATAATTTTGAATATGGATGTAGATGGATGAAATGGATTGGATAAATGCTTCATGGATGAAAGAATTTATTATTGATGAGACAGATGGAATGTTGGACTTATTATGGATGGGATGAGATGTCAATTCTTACACATGACACATGTTTTCCAAGTTTTCATCATGGTACCTATCTAAAGTGCCACAAAAGTGGTTTTCACTAGAGGAAGATTTTTATCTTTACTATTTTCAATCCTTTTTCTCTTTTTTTTTTGTATTTTTCTAAAAGATCTTAAGCAAATATTGAACCACCTAGTGGTGTTGATGTAGATTCTTCTATCATAATGTGCCATCGATATCCTACTTGAAGAAGATGCTTTTCCAAGATACATGCACTTGAATACAACTTTTGAGATTCATGATATGCTTTGTTGATACTCAAGTTAACTTTGTCTTTGTGCATGTATCACGACAGAATGGCTTTTGAATCCTTATGATGAAGGGTGACTTCCAATGCATTGTCAATGTGAGAATTGGATATCATGTGTGAAGGCATGGATGGAGTGTGTTTAGGGATAAAAGATGGATTGGTTGATAGTTTGGAACCTTTGACTCTCTAAACTTGGGAAGATGAGAAATGATGGGTGGATACAAAAGTGAGCATGGAATTAGGACCAACTACTTGATATACTTTGTACATCACTTGAGAAGCCTTATTTTTCCTTTGTGGACATCTTTGATGGATAATTTTCCCTTTTTTTATTTTTCCTCATAGTTTCTTTGACTAATGGAGTTTGATAGGGATAATCTTTCTTTGTATTCTTTGGTATCCATGTGTATTTGATTTGTCCATTATGCTTCCTTACTTCTTCTATTTTGATAACATTCCTTGTGCTTTGATTCAAATATTTCTTTTGACGTTGGCCCCAATTCATGGATGGGGTGATGGGTGGATGCATATTCATGACGTGGCTAGTTGTAGTATTAGTATTTGTTTCATCACAAGGATTCTTCTCACTCCCTATGGTGATATTTTCCTAAGACATAGTTTCCCCTAGTGTGGTGGTAGTGGCACCTTCTTTCCTTGATTCTGCTTGTTTTGAGATGTCTTATTTAGTAAGCATGTTCTAATAAATGACCACTATAGATGATGTTTTAATTTGTTGCTCTGCTAACCCTGAAATGTCCTATTCTATTTGACTTGTTTCTTTGAGTGCATAATGTAGGATATTTTCATACATCATGTCCTCAGTTTGAATTTGGGATATATCTAATCCTGATGTTGAAAACTTAGTTTGACTATAGTAATCAATAACCTACTCTTTTTGTGTAATAATGTTAGGAGTAAAGGAATATTGTTTTGAATGAAGATCATTTACATGTCCATCCACAAAAGCATCTCATGGGTAGATAGAGGAGTATGTGTTATGTGGATGTGATCATCATTTGTGAAATCTAGTATAGATAGGATATTTTCCATTAGATCATTGTAGCATCTTGGAGATACAAATTATTGATCTTGATTGATTTTGAAATTAATTTTTACATGCTTTGGATCAAGTTCTTGACATGGGGAAATTTGAAAGGATGGATTACATAAAAATGGTTCTTGGATGTCTTCATTAGGCATGGGAAGTGGCTCAATATCCTCTTGATCTTTGAGTAGAATTGGATCAAGCATTAAGTTGAGGATTCCTTTAGTATCTGTAACCATGAGATCAAAGGATGTCAATATGTCTTAGGAAGGACCATTTCTAGACTTTGGTGAAAGACGTTGATCATGCTTTGGAATAAATTCTTGAGATATGTCCTCTAACTCATTGGATGATGTAGAGGCATTTTTACCATGATCATAGGCCAATGTATAATGCATTATGTCAATAGGATTAAATAATTCTAACACTCCTTGAAATAGATGACTAACAAGTGGCTCTTGATGTTTGGTGAGTTGATCATTGGATGGGGTAGAAACATCTTCAATGTGCTCATCAATGGATAGATTTTGATCATCACTTTCAAAAATTGTGGTGGAGAGATTTACAATGCTATCACTAGTGGTTGAATCCTGATTATTGTCCCCAATAGTTATTTTTTTTTATCAATCAAGTCTTGGATGAGGTTTTTTATTCAAATACTATCTGATGTTGTGTGTCCCTTTATTTTATGAAAATCACAAAGGTGATTCTCATTGTACCATGGTGGTTTCACTAGGGGTTCTTGATAGTTGTCATAGATGGGGATTTTGATGAGATTTTCTTGTATCAATTGTTGCATGATCAATTCGATGGGTCCCCCAAGTAGTGTGTATTTTTTTTGTTACCTTGTGAGATTTGTACTTTAAATTGACCTTGTGATGATTGATCTTGGAGATGTTAAGGTTGGGTTTGTTGATTTTTTTAATCTTGATATCCAATTTCTTGACATTGGAGATATTGTTCTTGAAGTGGTTTTCAACACAACTTAATGCTTTGATGACATGGTTTAACTAATGGAAGAGTATTGATTTTGGAGTGAAGATGTCTCTTGGCTCAATAATTCAATTATTTTGGCAAGTGAAGCAAGTTGATATAGGAAAATTTGATCTTGATTTTGGTTTTCACTCCCTTTTTGTTCAAGAAGATTTTTAATGTGTACTTGTGGTGTTTGTATGGGATCATGGAAAAATTGATTTTGGACAATGTTCTAATTTGGGATGATGCTTAGATTTGGCATTATAGGTTGAAATTGAACATTTTTGTGGTTGGGAATCACATTACCTTGATTTTTTGTGTTTTTACCTTGACTTGGATTAATACATGGAGTCGTTAACATCTTGTTGGGACTTTGAAAAACATTTGTATGATTTGAAAACATATCTATCCCAAAGTTTACCAAGTGTCTATTTAAAATGTTCATGTTTGGTAAACTTGTACTTGGTATATTCACATTTGACATGTATGGATTTGGTGGGATAATGTTGGTTTGTTGAAGACTCGTGCATTGATTTTTTCGTTGATAGATTTGTAGGTTTGGACTTTGATTTAAATCTAGCATAGGAAACGTTGTTCCAAATTTTATATTGGTCATACTCATATTTGTTGTACCATTCAGGTTTGTAGAAGATAATGATCCTATGTATGGATTGTATAAATGTGAGTTTTGATAATCAATTGGCATTATAAGGCTTTGATAGTTTGGTTGACTTAGACCACTCATGATGTATGAATCAAGTTTATATTCCATGTTTTTCTTATGTTTTTACCTTGTTGGAAAAGTGACCTCTAAGGTGTTTAGGACCAATGATGAGATGAAGGATGAAAGGGGTGAATGATATGGGAATTGAACTCTTAGGATCCTTTGAGGGATACTAGACTTTAGGAGTTTGATTTTGATTGGTTTTCATTGGATAATGGGCTTGTAAACCCTAAGATGTTAGATGTTATCTTAGGATGAACTTTTTCAAATAAGTGATAATTTAGCTAAGTGTGTGAGGAAGGATTCATCCAAATAAACCTAACTAAAAAAATGACTTTGATTTGGTTTAAGGATGTACCCAAGTATAGATATTGATGTTTCCAAAGCTCTAAAGTTGTTTACAAGATGGAGATGATAAATGTTTGGATGAATGAAGTGTTTGATTTGATCCTAAATGAACCTAATAGGTACTTTATTTAAAAGATCAATATAGCGAATAATGTCCTTTTCTCTAAGAGTAGTTCAAAACCAAAAGACCAATATTTGCATGAAAACCATATGACCAAAAGATTCCAAACACATGTGTGGGGTCCAATTTTTTCTTCACTTTGCTTAATGAGTTTTTTTTACCACAAACAATCTCTTGGTTAGGTTTCAAACTAAATGTCTAATGTCCCAATTTATTTTTATCCCACAAAGTCCATTATGTGGAAATCAAGGAAATTAAGGCAATAGTTACCTATTTTTGACTTTAGTAAGAAAATTGAGATATAAACTTAAGTTTTAAGAAACCTCTATGGATAAAATCCCAAGGGAAAGTGCAATAAAAAATGAATCTTGTCAAATATATTTGCTTCCTAAATGGTTTTAAATTTGATGATAATGTTGAATGTTTGCGATCAAGTAAAGTGTTTTGATTCTAAGAACATGCAAAACCCTATGGATATTTGAGACAATATTTTTTTGAGTCCCCACTTGGACAAGTCTAGCTACGATTAGTTTTAGTGAATGGCTAGATGCTTGAACCCATTGGCTCCTCTCCGTGACACTCACTTATATGGGGAAGCCAAGCATCAACACCCATGAAACTCCCATGGCATAATTTCCATTTCTAATAAAAAACTATAAAAGTGTGGGGCAACTTTAGAATGACCATTCTTGCACCAACAAATAGATGAAGGATTTTCTCCTTTTCTAAACAAGAGTTTTAATTCATACTTTTCATTTGTAGGGATTGACCAATGCAGTGAGACCATTTCTTCCCTTCTCATCAAGACCAACCGTATGATACTAGCCTTTGTTCTAGTATCCACACTTGTATAATGGATGGAAATACACTTGGCTTTAGTGTGTTACCTGTTGGGTCATTCCCTTGGGTGATTAATTTTTCCCACAAGGTAGTCCTTCTGGGATAAACAAAAGAGAGCAAGAAATACCCATAACTCAATCAATCCTCATTGCAATACAAAGAGAGAGAATGTATGCAATCCACTCCACCTACATTTGCAAGTTTTATTCTTTTAGTCCCAAAATGAAATGTGGAGGCAATTACTTTACCCAACTTAAGATCACCAAAAGGCCTTTTGATTCTCAAGATTTTTGTGAGGTGTGAGAGAAGCACATAAGTCCTTTTGATGGTATTACTATGAGTAAGTAATTACAAAAAAACAAAGCACTTATTCATTTTAAACCAATAAAGCAATGATTTGATTCTTTTTAGAACACCAAAATGAAATATGGAGATTGCCTTGTTAAATTGTTAATCCTCAAATCAAATCCAGTGAGTTTTTCTTAAAGTTCTTTTTAAGCCCTTTGTAGAAAAAATTGAAATGTTATTTTTAGAGATAAAAAAAAATTTAGTAGGTCCTAAGCACAAGAAAGATAACAAATTTTTAAGAGAATTTTTTAATTCTCTAAGAGTGTTAAACAAACACTAAAGTGTTCAAAAATACTTGGTATCATGAGAGAGTCATGTCATTATGCCTCTTTCAATCTTGTCTCTCTCCTTCACTTTAATTTGACCAACCTACAAAAAACTAGTTAGAACTACAAAATAGAGGTTAGGAAAGTAAGTAGTAACCCAGATGATCAAAATTGAGAAAAACACATGTCATAAAAAATTGAGATTTCAGTTTTCACTTCCCTTCAGTGGTGGATTTTGCACAGGCGATGCAGTTTAAGGAATCTAGTGGTGCTATATGACATTTCTATTTCTACAAGCATTGCTTTGCAGTAAAATAGAGTGTGATTGCATCACCCTTTTAACTAGTGCAGTTTGGAATTTAAAAATTCCAATGTGTGAAAATGGAATTAGTGGTGTAGTTTAGAAATTTTAATCTTGGGCAAGAAATATAGAGTGTCATTGTTTGAAGTTTGAAGTGATTCTATATGGTGATGTTGATCTGATAGTAGTTCTATACTGTGACGCTAGTCTTCTAGCAGTGCACTTCCCTATAGACACACAAAAACATTAAAAACAATGGAATTTTTGATCTAAACGTGATATTTTCCCTCCTAGAACCAAAATGTAGAACCAAGATCCTACTACCTACAAAACACAATAAACCAACACATTAGGAGATTCAAATGCAAGTTAAGACCAAAGTTCCCCACAAAATCCATTAGCAATGCTCAAAATAAAAATAAAAGCAAGAACACAATAAGAAAGTAAGGAGATAGATCAAATCCTATTAAAACCATGCAAAATCTTGATCTTATGAGGGATTTGTTGCCAATTTTATGTGGAAATTGGCCCTTTCCCAACTCCTATGCAATATTTTGATGATTTGGTGATGATTGATCCACTTGGTGATTGCTTCAAATGAACTCCATGGAGAAAAACTACAATAACCTAGCTATACGTTGATGAAATTGATGAGAATGCTAATGCTTGAAGATGTAAATTAGTATATTAAGTTTTCCCAAAATTTTGGATGATCAAATGAAGAGAGAACCCTCTCATTTATTGAAAGACAAGATGGAGAAATGCCCAAAATGAAGCAATGTGGGACTAATCTTCAACCAATGGCCAAATGGCACTTGTCAAAATGTGAGAGGATGAAGGTTGAGCACATTTTGGAGAATGTGCAAAGAGGGGAGAGATTAAAATTCAAAAGATGGCTTGAAGGATGAGGTGAAAGGTGAAGCTAATGGCACATGGCTCAAAAAAAGGACATGTAAGAGATTTTAAATGCTTTGTTGGATGTACAAACCCTTCTAGAGGGGTTTTTCAAATTTGGGAAATATTCCAACCATTGATACCTTTCTAAAAGAAAATAGATTATTTAATAAATTAATAGATTGATTTTCATCAGCAAGTGGCAAAGGCTAGAGGATTTGATAGATTAGGATTAAATTAATCAAGATTTGATTAATTTAATGAGGGATTAAATGATGTGATAATTGGATTTACGTTTATGGCATGATTTAAATCAAAGTTGAAAGGAATATGAACTTAGACTTAATTAAATAAAGATTTTGATTTATTTAATTAAAGAGGGATGAAGTTAGATTAAATTAAATAAAATGGATTATTTAATTAAAAGGGGGATTACAAAATTAATTAAATAAAATTGATTTATTTAATTAAGGGATGAAATTTTATGAATTTAATTAAATAAGGTGTATTTGATTAAATGACTAGCAAAGGGGATGATTTAGGATGAAGTAGTGTTTGTAATTAGGATCAACCGTATAGGACCAATTGGTACATTTTCCCTATCTACAAATGTCTACATCATAGGTGCTCATGATAAGGTTAACTTGAAATGAATAACTTGAAATTCCCTCACCAAGCTCAACATCCACTTTTATAATGGCTTAAAATGATAATTAATATTTTTTAAGATCATCAAAATAAGAATGTTGCATTTCTTTTTTAGCTGAGATTCTCTTGGATGGCTAATAAATCTGGATTTTTTGTAAGGGGACACTAATCAATTTTTAGGAGGTCACATACAAATAGGAAAAGTAAAAGAAGATGATAGAATTGGCATCACACAAATTAATGTGCATACAAGTGTAAATTAATAAGAACCAATGTGCATACTTACAAATTCATACAACAAACCATCTGGGTCCACTCTACTCTTTATTGTGTCAAGTATTGCCTCATGGTCAAACTCACAGACCTTCCACAAGGTCTTGTTCAAAGTTCTACCCCCATATTTGGTCAAATGAACATTGGATGGCACATAAAGCTTCAAGTAATGAATAATATTACAATGAGTGTAAAAGTCCTGAAATAGACAATATTTAACACTCTTATGTGGGTAGTTTCCAAGCCAGGTTCCACTAACATCAATAAGCCTATAGGGTATTTGATGTATTCTCCATCTATAACTAGGGCTTCCAATTTATTTTTGGCATGAACACAATGACATGAGTAATAGTTTGTTCCATCTTCATTGTCTTCATCTGCAATAATTGCATAAACATTTCCTGCATTGATATTTGTAGCAAATCTCTTGAAATTAGTCAACATTACAAATACATTACAAAGTAAAATAATAATAGGAATTTTAAAAAACTAAGCAAGTAGATATATTACCTAGTTGAACTATATATTATACGTGGTCAAAGTCGACTGATGATTCTATTTGTGTTAGTTCCAATGTTTTCAGAGCGTGATACATGTGAAATGGACTAAGATAATTTTTGACCATTTTTCAACCCACTCCTCTGACTCACAATCATTCCAAAATTGCATTTCACAAGAAGAAGAAAAGCATGCCATCTTCCATGTATTGATAATCCATGAACCTGCATATGAGCTAAGGAAAGAGTGTAGCTCACTCAATCCTATTAGTGCACAAAAATCTTCATATGGTTCAATACTAGTATCATCCATCAACCAAAAAAATCTATGAACTAAAAATGTACCTTCATTACCTGGACCCATCGAAGCATTACACCACTCGACAATTGATTTTACATTTTTCAACTTTGCATTGTCTTTATACGTTAACCCTTCTCGTGTTAATGCTCTTTTCACACATGCTCTTGCACCATCATACTCCCAATTTCCATGTCTAGCCTCACAAAATTTCTACATATGTTGAACACATGTAATGACATGCATCCTACTCAACTAGTAGAACATGCATGAGTTCTTGAACTTTGTTGCACAAATTTATATGACCATATTATATGTTGACCATATGCTATGCCCCTCTAAGCCAAATCACTATAGAACATCTAGAACCAACATTGCACAAACTCTAGAGAATGTGTGCAATAATCACTAATATAAAAGTGACATTCCCTCAATACTTTTTTTTGGCCCTCTCTACTATCAACAACATGAATGAATGCTATGTGCACAACTATCAAAACCTGTGTGGAGTTGTAATATTGTGACTGCACCTCACATTGTGGCTATAGAGTGTAGTTCTCTACAAAGTAAACCAGTGATGCTATGTTGCGAACTAGAAATGTGTCCTTTCATAGCTTGAATTATGTGTCCAGCCATTGGGATCTATGGCTATTCCTTGCATACTCACAATATATTGTCACAAAACATGGATAGAAACCTAATCATTCCCTTTTTCTTGAGATCCATCTTTTGTAATGTATGCCACTATTTTATACTTCTTGAACTCTACTAGTTTTGTCCCACCTCATTTGTGCTATCCATATGTTGACATACTGGCATATGCTACAAGCCACCACAACACTCAAATGAACCATCCAAGCATACTATCATGTAGAATATTTGGCCATCCTTTATTTCGCATAATTTTTTTGATAAGAAATATCTTGAAGATTTTGGTGGGTGTTTGATTTATCTTGACACAAAAAGGTGTAAGAATTTAAAAATATCTTTGAAAAATACTAATTTAAGGATAATCCTATTGAAATTTATGAAAAAATTAGGTTTGAGTCATATCCAAAAATGATTTGGATGTGGCTCACAATTTTGACTACCGATTCTCTTTCTTATCACATCCCTTTGATTGAAATATGGCCTTGTGTTATTATTCAAATACTCTTCAATTAGTGTTCTCAATGCTTCAACAACATTTTTATCTTTTGTGGCAATCTCCCCAAGAATTCCCATAATTCATTTGAATCAGTGCCCTCAATTATTTGCCACCTTTGAACCACTTGTATAAATATTTTCTACTAATTCTCATAAATTTAGTTGTATTTCTAATAATATGATCTCTCTTTGTTTCACTACTTACCAAAGTTGATGTAATGACATGTTGAGTGGCATTACTATCCTTTGAGCCCAAGGTCTTACCCACACTCTCACAAGAATCCATTAGATTCTTCAAAATAGTGTTTTCACTTGATGCATTCGATGTTCTCAACCCAAGAGTCTTCATGATGTTTCTATACTTTATACCCTGCATCATTTCAAAAAATAGTTGACATCTTGAATTCTCATTTATCCTTTCAAAGAAGAATTTCCAAATGTTATCAGCATATCTTTTACAAGTGTGTGTTGGAATCTTACCTTCCATGTGCTACAAAATATCCTCATCAATATTAATCAAATACTTTGGCTTTCTACACAAAATTCTAGGTGGTGTTCTCCTAGTTACATACATCTCAACATTAGGAATTTTATCTATATTTAATTGAGGCAGGTTGAATTATGTACCTTCAATCGAGGGTGGAGTAGAAGATATACCTTGAGGTTCATGTGGGGAAGATGGCATACCTTTTTCATCAAATTTGAGTGATGATGTACTCTCAACTTGAGATTCAGTGGATGGTTTCCAACCATATTCACTTGTGGTATACACTTGTGCTTAATGGTGTCCCTTCCTATTCACTTGTGGTAGAGGGTGTGTCTCCAAATATGGTATATGAATTTATTTTACCACAATGCTTTCACAATTGTGCCCATTGTGCTACCAATTCCTGTTCTCTTTTTGATTGTTGAGGTTCCTCTTCAATTCATTTTTTTTGTCAATCATATCCAATTTATTCTTTTCATGATATGCTGCCACTTGTTCTCTCCCATTTTCCATTTCTAGTTTCATACTTTCATTTTTTAGTTTATTCATTATTTGTTTCCTCAGAATGGTAGATAATTTTACCTATAGAATGGTAATGAGACGAATATTAGCTGATAAAAAATGTATCCATTGAAATAAATGAAATATATGTCACTGAAGGCCTTATAAAAAATTTATGTACAATCATCATGCAGAAGAGTATTTCTAGCATAGACAAAGGTCATGAATTTTTTCAATGGAATTCCTTAAAGAAACGTGGTAATGTGGCATGCCATGATTGCAAGATAGGCTCAAAATGGAAGCATGTACAAAGCATGTTAATTCAAATTCCTTGGCAAGCTAGTGGAGCATTGGCAAGCTAGCTCACTCACTAGCTTTCCAATGCGGTAGGATTGAGAAGGTAGGAGTAGCAAATGCCTCTTAGAAATGAGGTATCACGGTCATTGTGAGACCCCATTTCTATGAGGCATACGATGCCCATACATTATCAACTCTATCACATTGGAAGGCTAGTGAACTCACTCACTATCCTGCCAATATGGTAGCATTGAGAAGGTAGGGGCAGTGTATGCCTCATAGAAATGGGGTCTCACAATGATGTAATCACTATGAGACCCCATTTCTATGAGGTATATGTTGCCCTTACATTCTCAATCCTACCAGGCTAGTGAGTGAGTTCACTAGCCTGCCAATGTGATAGAGTTGAGAAGGTAGGGGAAACATATGCCTCATAGAATTGGGGTCTTACAATCATATATATGCTGCCCCTACCTTCTCAAACCTACCACATTGGTAGGCTAGTGAACTCACTCACTAGCTTTCCAATGCAGTAGAGTTGAGAATGTAAGGGAAACATGTGCCTCATAGAAATGGGGTCTCATAGTGATTATATCACTGTGAGACCCCTTTTATATGAGGCATACACTACCCCTACCTTCTCAACACTACCGTATTGGCAAGCTAGTTGAGCATTGGCAAGCTAGCTCACTCACTAGCTTGCCAATGCAGTAGGGTTGAGAAGGTAGGGGAAGCATATGCCTCATAGAAATGGGGTTTGACGGTGATGTATATAACCATGAGACCCCATTTCTATGAGGTATGGGACCCAATTTCTATGAGGCATATGCTTCTTCTACCTATACATCACCATTAGACTACATTTCTATGAGGCATACACTACCCCTACCTTCTCAACCCTACTACATTGGTAGGCTAGTGGAGCATTGGAAAGCTAGATCACTCACTAGCTTGTCAATGTGGTAGGGTTGAAAAGGTGGGGGCAGCATATTCCTCATAGAAATGGGGTCTCTTAGTGATGTATATTACCTTGAGACCCCATTTCTATGAGGCATACACTATCCCTACCTTCTCAATGCTACCAGATTGGGGTCTCAGTCACTAGCATGCTAGTGTAGTAGGGTTGAGAAGGTAGGGGCAGCATATGCCTCATAGAAATGGGGTCCCATGGTGATATACAAGACCACATTTCTATGAGGCATATGTTGTCCCTACCTTGTCAAGCCTACCACATTGGTAGGCTAGTGCGTGAGTCCACTAGCTTGCCAATGCAGTAGGGTTGAGAATGTAGGGACAACATATTCTTCATAGAAATTTGGTCTCATAGTGATTTACCCCAATTCTATGAGGCATATGCTATCCATACATTCTCAAACTTACCGCATTGGAAACATAGTGGAGCATTGGAAAGCTAGCTCAGTCACTAGCCTGCCAATGCGGTAGGGTTGACAAGGTCAGGGTAGTGTATGCCTCATACAATTGGGGTATATCACTGTGAGACCCAATTTCTATGAAGGATACTCTTCCCCTACATTCTCAACCCTACCGCATTGGCAAGCTAGCTCACTCACTAGCTTGCCGATGCGGTAGGGTTGATAAGGTAGGGGAAATGTATGCCTCATAGAATTTTGGACTCAGTCTCCAATTATATGAGGCATACACTTCCCCTACCTTGTCAACACTACCGCATTGGCAAGCTAGTGAGTGAGCTCGCTATCTTGCCAAGCTCACTAGCTTTTCAGTGTTACCACATTTTGCATACAATTATATGAAAAATATTATTGTCAAAAAATTAAAATTCCTTGTCCATGCTTCCCTTTTGACCCATTATTGCAAGATATTGAGCCATATACTTTATGATTAGTGATTCTATGACTCTCCTTTGCTCAATTATGATTTTTCACCTAAAGGAAAGAGATCTATTCCACACCCAAAATCTAGGTGGTTCACTCAAATTGATGTATGTACGATGGAAATATGTAGAAATGAAATGATATAGATTTAGGAAATTGATATAATTAAGTAATTAATGAATGGAAACTAAGGAAATCTAGATTGTTTGAAAACACATTGTGATATGCAAAAAACACCTAAAAATGAATGCAAATTACAATAGAAATGGATGAAACTAAAATTTTGCACCTGAGATCTTGATGGAGACTAGAAATGACTTTTGGAATGCCACTAATACTTATTTTTAGGCTTGGTGGGACTCATTCACCATCTTGGGTGAATAAGTCCCAGTTTTGTGAAACTGTTCTTGAGCCCGTTTCAAACAAATGGGTATTCAAAAATGCAAAAAACCAAATTCAAGCTTGGTAGTGGGACTCATTCACCTCCCATGGTGAATGATTCCACTTTTTTATTTTTCAAGATTCAAAAGTAAATATAGGATCCTTTGGTTTGCACTTTCTACTTCTCCAGATGTTTGGTTTTGAAACTGTCAAATTCAAGCCTAAAAGTGACTTGTTATTGATATTTTCCCTTATCCAATGAATAGATGACTTGAAAAAAATTGAAACTTGATCTTGAATGATTTACAAGCTTCCAAGATTCCTAAATAAATAAACACACAAGAAGAGAAGGAAAAATGTTGGATGCTAAGGTATGGTGGTTTGCCTTGGTTAAAGCCCTTTTAGGTAATTAAACCAAAAACAAGAAATAATGTAATGAAGCATGCAATAATGGATTTATTACCTTTCCATGATGATTTATCTTGAATTTTTGTATTAAAAAAATTAAGAATATACCCTTTAATGTCTTAGGAAGCTATCTTGATGACTTAGAATGTAAAAACCCTAACTTGCTTGACTTGAAGGAGAAGATAGATTACGAATGAATGATGAGAGAAGGATGAATGAGTTAGGAGTTGTAAATTAGGGTTTAGGGACTTTATTTTATAGGAATTTCATGTTATCATCATAAATTGGATTCCTAAGGCCAACATGAAGAAAAATTAAACTTAAAACCTAATTTTTCCCACTCAAAAGCGAAAACTAGCCCAAATGGGACTCATTCGCCACCTTGGGAAAATCAGTCCTACCTGACAGGGACTCATTCACCACAAGTGGTGAATTAGTCCCAATGGGGCCCATTTTCCAGCTAGGATTCTAAGAAGTAAGGAATTAATATTTATATGGTGATTTTGTCAGTTATTTCATCAATTTATGCCTGAGGATGCACAATATGGGGTAATAGGGTCATATTAATTATTATGTGAAGGTCAAGTAGGGCTTGGGACACAAAATTCAATGAGAAAGTGTGATTAAATACACTTTACAAAACTAAAATGAGGTCCAAACAACCTAGGAAGGAACAACATCAAATGTGAATGTGTAGGACACATTATGACACTAGAATAAAGTTAAATTTAATTCAAAATCCTTCTAGATTAATATGAAGATGAAATTAAATACATTTGGTAATGTTGAATTAAGGGATAATGGGTTTATTAAGTCTATAAAATTATGAAATCATTTTCCAACACTTTACAACACCTTTACAAGACATCGTTAAATGCAGTTGAAAGGGTCCAAGACCTAGTGTGGATGTGAAAAGTAGCTCACAACACCAAATAAAGGCCTTATTAAGTCCAATTTATCAACAATTATTCCCCAAATCAAGCAAGGTTCCTTTTTCTCTGTAGTACATTTAGCCCCCACTTTAGTGAGAGGATCAACTTGCTTCAAACTCACACTAAAGTAGACATTCAAGAGAGATCCAAGTGTATAGATGTAGATGACAAAGAATGACAAAGATCAAGATGGTAGTCAAACCCCCAAGATACAAGATCCTAAGTAAAACCATCAAGATACATAATCATGCAATTGCAAGAACTAGGAAGAAGAGAAAGATGAAAATAAAAAGGTGGATCAAGCTTCAATTGTTTGTCTAGCTAGTTGTAGATCAGATCTAAGATGTTTGTCTAAAAAGAAAATACATACTCACTCTGGGTCGATGAAACTCTTGGCTATCCTCCAGGTGAGAAAGCCCAAAAGGTGAGAAAAACACACTTACAACTGGTATGTACTCACAAACATATAGGTGGCTATGGGGAAATTTGTGCCTCGAAATGGGCTTCCTGCTCAACCATATGAAAGTTATACCTCATGATAACATTAATAAGGAACCAAAAAGGAAATTTATTTTCAAGCTCTATGAAGTAAGAAAAAATTTATATGCTTGACACTCATAGACATCGTTAATGCAAAATAGTGCAAGGACTGTTCAAAGGGGTTTTTCTTTGTTCATGCAAGGTCTTGTCTTAGGAAACAAATGCTTCATGTTTCCAAGAGAGGATGTGTCAAAAGAATTATCAAACCCTTGGAGGGAATCAAGCCCAATGACTCCACTAGGAAAAGGACACATCACAAGAAGAAATAAATCACATAATGAAATGTGATTGGTGATGTATTCCCCCACTGTAAAGTGGTTGTGAATGCTAATACTATGACCAATTTCTTTAAAGTAGAAGAAGAGGACACGAGAGATTATTTGGGAAGCTATATGCCAAGTCATATTTTTCCAATAAGCTACATCATGAAAAAGGGTAGTATGTTACATGAAAGCCAACTTAAGGCATGTCAACCACATCCCAAGCTTTC
Source organism: Sequoia sempervirens (assembly GCA_007258455.2). Lineage (NCBI taxonomy): Eukaryota > Viridiplantae > Streptophyta > Pinopsida > Cupressales > Cupressaceae > Sequoia > Sequoia sempervirens. Next base: position 153,494,783 of record VDFB02379711.1, on the reverse strand, counting down.
TCTTATATGTTCATGAAAGGTTAACTACTAGCCAAAGGAGGAAACGACATATGACATATGAGGACAAGGCTACTTAACCCCTTTCACCCACTTTGTGCAGGACAAGGATGAGCTGAAATGGTTGAAAGTAAGTATTAGGTAGAGGAATTAGGTGCTCCAACACAAGGAAGAGCACCACACTCTTGGAGATGTTGAATTTTGTTATGCAAAGATGAAAGTTAAGATTACGAACATACCCCTAGATATTTCTCAAAAGAGTATGATATGTTGGTTGTGTTCATTTGTTAATTACATTTGTGTGTAGGTGTGAGATTGTATCAGACACCATAACAATCTTCCAAGTAAAATGAAGGAGGTGTTTGTTTGTGATAAGGATTGGTTTCTTTATAAGAACACAAACCATTTTTAATGTTATGTCATTACTTCATGAGGGATGGGAGTTATATTGCACCCATCACCACCATGGGGTGATGTGATAGAATAAGGTTGTTTTGTTGTAGGTTGTGATATTGCACACTCACCTCTAAAGGAATGTGTGAAACCTAATCGCTATTGGAACTTGTGTCAAAAAATGAATCATTTTTATATGACTCTTTGGATGACGAGGGTGAGATTTTGGAAAATCTACTGAAACGAGATGAATCTAACAACCCCCAATTATCATGAAATATTTTTTGGTTGGTGAAGAATTAAAATCAACTTTTAGAGGTTCAAGTTTTGATCTAGGAATGAAAGGATTTGGGGAGTTAGAAATGGTGTGATTAGTTAATTGATAGGTTTTTTCATCTACATCAATCATGTATATCTTGTTATTGTACTAAAATTTCATTGTATGGTGAAGGGTAGATGGCACTCATTTCATAGCATGAATCCATGCCCCCCCTAGTATAATATTGTATGGAGGGGGTCCTTGCATGATATGGATAGAGGTAGAAAACACTATATGTAAATCCTCAATAGGTAATGTGATCATCCTTAGTGGTTTCTGATTAACATTTTGAAAGCCACAAATATGGACATTATGAGGTTGAGTGAGCTTTTTGTCCATTCCAAGTTTGTGTAGGAGGTCAATCCTACAATTTTTCTTTTTAGATCCATTGTCTATGATAGTGTACCTAACTAAAGTTTAGTCAATGATCACCTTTATCATCAAGGGATCATTCTTGTTTTGAATATCAAGTGAGGGAATTTCATGTTTATGGAATGTGATTTCTGATTGGGTGACTTGCATGGGATCAGGGGAGGATGTTACATTATTCAATTGTATGTAAGATTGTATCTCCTCATTTTGTATTTGCAACATTTCATGAAATAGAAATTTTATTGTAGGTGATAGTTGAATGAGTTTCCATACAAATATAGTAACAAGAGTCTTTTTAAGAACTTCAACACTAGGAACACTATGTGGAAGAAAAGGTAATGGAGTAGGAGTCTTGTGTGATCCCCTATGTGTTTGAGTCACTAAGTTACAACTTAGCTACTTCAAAACATTATGATGATTAGAGTGCATCACAGATTTCAAGAAATCTCTTAGTGTTTCATGTGATTCACAAATGGGAATTAACTTAGGAACCTCACTAATTAAAGAAGTTCCCACTTGTGTCATCATAACCTCAAGAATCTTGTCTTTATTTGATTTTATTGTTAGTGAAGGGGATTCTAATGTCAATTTATTATCTTCACCTAGGGAAGGCTTAGTGGTTGAAGGATATGTGTCAATGTTCATATGTTTTTACACCATGAGATTCTACCTAGGAGGAGAGTTTTTAGGAGAACATCAAGCCAATTTTTTTTGATGTTCAAAGGTTGGTTCTTCTAAAAGGACTTCATAAAAAGTAGGGGAATGATAAATGGTTGAATGTTCTTGCTTGAGAAGGGTTTCTCTAGGTGAAGGGGGACAACTAAGATTATCATGAACTTCATAGATTGTTATTGTTATGATAACCTATGCTTTTGTTGTCTTGTTTATCAATGTATTGTCCACTAAGAGAGGTAAGAGGAGAGAAACAAATAGGATTCTCAAAACTCTCATTGACTAGTTCTTCTACCAAAATATCTTCATCACCAATAGGAGAGATATTAGGAGAGGAACAAATATTATCGTTAGGAATGTCCAAGGTTGTAGTATCTTTCACAAACACACTCTCATAGGGAGGGATAGGAAATGTTTCCTAACATGTACAAATGTGCAAGGCACTAACATTGTTTGAAAAAAAGTGAAAAGCATGTGTAACCATTTCATGCAATGCTTCAACAATGTAAACAATGTATATCCAAAGATGAAAAAAAATTCCAATGCATGCAAAGATTTAAGAACACAAACAATGTATATGCAAGAAACAAAAGAAATTTTATCAAACTTATGCAAAGTTTTATGAATAGAAACATTGTGTATGTAAAATTGAAAAGTACTTTTATCCATGTGAAAAAACTTCAAAAATGTAAACATTTTCAGATCTAATGAGGCTTGCAAATGAAATGATTTAAAAAATGAAGTCCTATGCTAAAATCATGTTTTTGAGCTAGATTCACAAACAAAATGTCCTAGAAACTTAATAGACTTATATTATATGATAATAGGAGGCTTAGTGAACCATATATTTTTAGGACTAGAGATGCTAGGTCTCCTTTGTTCAATTAGGGTTTTCACCTAATTAAAAGAGATGGATCCCACACCCAAAATCTAGGTAGGTACACTCAAGTTAGGAGATGTATGATGTTATTTAGAATAAATTAGATGATATAAATGTAACTAGGTGATTAAATTTATTGATTAAGAATGCAAAATATAAGAAATGTGACTTGTTTGAAAACACATTATGTTATGCAAAAATGAACAAGAAATGAATGCAAAACTTAAGAGAAATAAACCAAATTGAAAGTGTGCACTTGGAATCTTGATGAAGTCTGGAAATTACATTTGGAATGTTTCTGATGTTGTTTCTTAGGCCTAGTGGGACTCATTCACCATTCTAAGCAAATTATTCCCAATTCTACAAAATTGATTTAGAACCCGTTTATAACAGAAGGGTATCTAAAAATGAAAAAAAATCAAAAATTGCCTTGGAGTGGGACTCATTCACCACCCATGGTGAATGATTCCATTTTTTAATTTCTAAATATTCAAAAGTGGAATCCGGAGCTTTTTTTCTATACTTTGACGTCCTATAGGTGTCTGCTTTCGAAACTCTGATTTATGGGTCTAAAAATGATATTTTGTTGATAATTTGGCTTGTTGAATGAAGAGAATATTTGAAAAACCTTTCAATTTTATCTTCAATGATTTCCAAGCTTCCAAGAGTCCTAAATCTACAAACACGCAAGAAGAGAAGAAGAAATGTTGAATATTAGGGCATGGGGATTTTCCTCGATCAAACCCCTTTTAGGTAATTAAACCAAAATGATGAAAGAATGAAATGAAACATGTAATAAATAAGTTTATTACCTTTCCATGATGTTTTATTTTTGAAATTTTGCAAGAAAACATGGGGAATCCACCCTTGAATGTCTAAAAATTGATATCTTGGTGACTTGAAATGATAAAACCCTAAGTTCCTTGACTTGAGATGGAATATTGGTGGATGAATGAATGATAAGAGATAAGAAAGATTTGGATTAGGATTAAAAGACTTATATTTATAGGAATTTTACCTATTTTTCCAATTAATACTTCATTGTAGGTCGACATGAAGTAATATCAAACTTAAATTTCACTTTTTTCCTACTCAAAGGTAAAAAATGAGCCAAATGGGACTCATTCACCACCCATGGTGAATGAGCCCACCTGGAAGAGACTGATTCATCATGCATGTTGAATGGGTCCCACAAGGGCCATTTTGATAGCTAAGGTGCCATGATATAAGGAAATAAGGTTTATATTGCAATTTTGCTAGTTATTTGATCAATTTAAGCCTCAAGATGCACAATATGGGTTAATATGGGCTTATTAGTGATGATGTAAAGGTTAATTAGGGCTTGGGACACAAAATTAAATGAGAAAGTGTGATTAGACACACTATGGTCCACGTAGCCTAGGAAGATACAAGAACCAATGTGAATGTGTGAGACACATTCCAACACTAGTTTAATATTAAATTTATTTTACAAGCCTTATAGATTGATGTGATAATGCCATTAAACACATTTTATGATGTTGAGCTAGGGAGAAATAGGTTCATTAAGTCTAGAAAAGTGTGAAAGTATCTTACACCACTTTACAAAACCTTTACAAGACATTGTTAAAAGAATGTTATTCGATTTGCAATGGCCCAAGAGCTAGTGTGGATGTAAAAGATATCTAAAAACACCTAAATCTAGGCCTCATTAAGTCCAATTTATCATAAATTAATCCTGTGTCAAGTAAAGGCTACTTTTTTCTATGGGACATTTAGCCTCCACTTTAGGGAGATGATGAACTTTGTTCAAAAGCACACTAAAGTAGACATTCGAGAGAGATCCAAATGTATAGATGGAGATGAAAAAGAATGAAAAAGATCAAAGGAGGTTATGAAGCCCCTAGGATTGAAGATCCTAAGTCAAACCATGAAGATACAAAATCATGCAATGTCAAGAACTAGAAGAGAAGAAAAATGGGGTGGAAAAGATGTACCCACTTTGGGGCCACAAAAATTTAGGTCATTTGCGGGGTGAGAATTCCACAACATACTCACTCTGGGGCCATGAAAATTCTAATTGTCCGTGAGGTGAGAAATCTCAAAAAGGTGAGAAACATGCACTAGTTTGTATGTACTCAAACACATAGGTGGCTATGGGGAAAGTCATTCCTTGGAATGGGCTTCCCGCTCAACCCTACCAAAGTTATACCTTTTGATAAATTTAATAAGGTGTCACAAAGGAAAATGATTTTCAAGCTCTATGAGGTAAGAAAAAATTTGTATGATTAACACTCATAGACATTGTTAATGCAAAATAGTGTAAGGAATGTTCAAATGGATTTTTCTTTGTTCTTGGAAGGTCTAATCTTATGGAACATCATGATTAATGTTTCCAAGAGAGGATAAGTGAAAAAAAGTATCACGTTCTTGGAGGGAATCAAGCCCAATGACTCCACCAAAAAAATGATGCATCACAAGAAGAAAGAAATTGCATAATGAATTGTAAATGGTGATATATTCCCCCACTTTATAGTGGTTACAAACACCAATACTGTGAGAAATTGTTTTAAAGTATAAGAAAAGGACACAAGATCCTACTTAGAAAGCTTTATGCCAATGCCATATGTTTTTGATAGGCTACGTCATGAAAGAGAGAAGTATGTCAATGTGATCCAACTTAAGGCATGTTTCCCACATCCGAGCTTGATCTTATGTTATTCATGACAGAGTAGGGACTAGCCAAAGGAGGGAACCGTAAGTGACATACAAGGAAAAGGCTATTGAACCCCTTGTCCCCACTTAGTGCAATAAAAAAGTGAGCCAAAATGATTATGAAATGCATGCTAGAGTGAAAATCAATAACAATTAGAGGAATTAGGTGCCCCCACATAGGGAAGCATACCAAACTCTTGAAAATGTTGAATTTTATGACTCATAGCATTCAATTCATTAGTGGAGTGACCATTAAATCTATGATATGCATAAAATCAAGTCTTGGAATAGCATTTCTTTTGAGTTCTTGGAGGGAGGGTGATCAAGTTATCTTGGAGGAGTCTCGACAAGATATCCTCTTGATAAATGGTAGAAGGTTGTCTTTTGGTTGGTGTCAAAGATACATCTTGCTTAGTAGTAGATGTCATACTTATGCAAGACTCTTTAGATTGTGAGATTTTTTTCTCTCCATAGGAGGATATAAAATCTAAAAAATTTAAATCATGAGCCTTTTGTGAGATGATATTGACGTTAAGTGAAGGTGTAACTGTTTGTTTCATGTTTTGTAAAGGATGATTTTCAAGACCACTAGTGATGATGATTAAGTTTTATTTAGGAGTATGTTGTTTGATATTATTGATGTTTTAGGAAGGTTTGTGGATCTCGTTCAAAGGACAATAACCAAGAACATGAGTCCTTTTTTGTGTGGGTAAGTGCACAAAGTTGAGTCCATGAAACATGGAAATTTTTGCCTTAACTAAAAAATTGAAATCGGCTTTGACAAAATGGGATCCCGAGCCTAACACGAAATGGGATCCCAATTTTTAAAAGTCAGGATCCCATTTTGTGTTGGATCTCGAATCGATGGAAAAGGCACCGGATCCTGATTGCCACAAAATGGGATCTCCATTACTACGAAACGGGATCCCGATTTGTACAAATTGGGACCCTGTTTTGTATAAACCAGGATCCCATTTTATATTGCTATATTTTTTTTTTAAATAGAGTTTACTGTAGACACAACAGACATGACACTGCGTATTGGCGATAATGACCACCACATTCACCTAGAGGTACCCGCCTACATCCAATTTTTTTTCATTTTTTTATTTTTAATTGAAATTGTAAAGAAAATAAGTGAATTTATCATTTTTTTAAAATTTATTTCACGTTTTGAGTATTTTTTTTACTGTTATAGTAGAAATAAATAATTGTAAAAATAGACGAAAAAATGCAATGAAACATGAAGATTTTTTAATAAAAATGAAAAAATGAACCTTAAATTGTGTTTTACAAACAAAATTTAACTTTTGAAACCTAAATTGTTTGATTAAAGCAAAAAAAAAAAGAATTTGAGAACCCTAATTGAAACAAAAAAAAAATTGCATTTCAAAACCCTAGAAATGGAAATGAAATAAAAAAATTGCATTTAGAAACCCTAATGAAGCTTTTTGAAACCCTGAATTCAAATCAAACGAAAAATATTGAATTTGAAAACCCTAGTTTGAATTGAAACAAAAAAATTGCATTAAAAACCCTAATTAATTGAAAATTTGAAACCCTAATTCATTTGCATTGCTTAAATGTTTTAAATTTTATTTTCTTTTAATGGAAAAAATGATATATATTAAACTTTAGTTTCAATATTAAATTATAATTATATTATAAAACAATATGTTAAAGAATAGTTAAAATTCATAAAGTTTATCTTGATGTTTGTTTGCAAATTTAGTTAGCAAATTCATAAATCTAAGTGCATACAATCAATTCCAATTGGCACTAACTTGCAATTCTAAATTATGCCAAGGTCCACCCAAACTTCACCCTAAGTTTGCTAAACCCTAGACCCTAAACTGTAAAATCTAAACCCTCAACACTAAAGCATTTGAATTTTGTCTTAGGACCTTAAAACGAAATTTGGTTGCCTTAAAAAACCCTCTATTGTCACCATTTAGTAGAGATTTTTGTAATTTTTTCACTTATTTGAACACATAATTTATAAAACCTTTTGGTTTCTACAAGTTTATGAAGAGTGGATGATCACTCTCTATGACAATTACACATGATCAATAGGGTTCTAAATCATTGGAAGAAAACTTTATTCTTTTATATCCACAAGATAGGAGAGCGTGAGTGAGAGTGCTATGGGTAAAGTTTCTTTCATTGGACATACCTAAAATTATGTAGGTTCAATGTCAAGAATGGGTATATTTGGTAGATTTATGAAAACTATTTTGAATAACTAGAATTCCATAGAAGTATAATTATAGCAATTCTAACTGGAAACACTTGGGTACATATATATCATATGAAATTTAAATCTAGTAAGGTGTCTAAATTTATATAGGAGAGTTGATAACACATGGAAAGAGGTTTGTGTGGGAATATTTGTATTAAGAAACACATACCACATGACCTCTATAGCATTTTTAAGATGTGATCCTAGATAATAATCCAACCATCCTCAATCATAATGGATTCTTTAGCAATTAAGAGAGATTCAATAACCATAAAATTACCTAGATTTTGATACTATATAGATTTATGTAGAAGGATAGAAATGCATCAATAAGGAGACCAAGATTGAACCATTTAACACCTACACGGTACACCTATTACATGGGAAAGGGAGGAGGTACATGATGATAGGTTGGAGGAACTACATGCGATTATTAAATTTAGAGATAGGAGGATGATTCATATAAAAGAAATATAATTAAATATTTATATTATTTAACATATTATATTTAATATAATATATTAAATAATATAAATATTTAATATCATAAAATATAATATAAGATTACAATTAAGGATAGGTAATGTTACAATTTACTTGGGGTTTTAATAAGGATTAGGCTTAAGATTCAATTAGGTTTGTAGTAAATAGTTAGGTTATAATTAGGAATATATAATAAATATTAATATAATTAAAATACAAACATAAATTAATTTAAATATAATATAATATAGGAATACATTTAAGCTTAGGTAAAGGTTACAATTTAATTAATTTTCAATTAGGTTTACAATTTAGTTAGGATATGGTTAGGTGTGAGGATAATTTAGCATTCTATTATGGTTAGAGTATGGGTTACATTTAAGATTATTGTTATTTTTGTGATATGTATAGATTGATTCATTTTTAACATGATACTTTTTTTTATTAGAGGGGTAAACACTTTTGACCTAGAGCTATATGGAACCAATGAACCTATAGTATGACTAAATTTGGACCTCACTAGACATCTAGATCCCCTTAAGCCATCCTATCACCCTAAATAGTAAATTGATTTCTTAGGGGGTCCCAATATGACAAATTTCTTAAGGGGATCAAAGAAGTTTTTAAAATTTGGTGAAGTTGCCCAAGGCAACCAAATTTAACAATAATAAAATCATGCAAGATTATAATATGAATGAGATTTCATGATCTAGGTTGGTCCGTTGAAACAAGAGTAGATCTAAATCAACTATTCCACAAGAAAATGTTCTTCACTAACTTCCAAGTTCATTAAATATTCCAAGGGGCACCAAAACTTTACCCTAAGTTTTGTAAACCCTAAACCCTAAACTCTAAAATCTAAATCCTAAAAACTTAACCATTCATTTTGTCCTACCCAACAACTTAAAGTGAAATTTGGTTCTCTTAGGAAAATCCACCATATTTCATTCCCTTATGCCATGAAATTTTTATCCTATTACCCTAAACCCTGAACTCTAAAGTCTAAACCCTAAAGCCATCATTTTTTTCTTTAAAGGCTCGTAATCAAATTTTGTTTCCTTGGGAAACTTCACCAAATTTTATTCACTTAAGCCATGCCATTATATCCTAGGACCTCACTAGACAAAAATCCCCTTAAGCCATCCTGTCACCCTAAATCATAATTCGATTTCTTAAGGGGATAAAAAAGTTCTTAAAATTTGGTGATCAAAGTTGTCATAATGATCTAGGTTGGTTAGTTGAAACAAGAGTAGATCTCAATCAACTATTCCACAAAAAAAAAAATCTTAAATAACTTGCAAGTTCATTAAATATTCCAAATTCTAAACCCTAAACCCTGAACTCTAAATTCTAAACCCTAAACACTAAACCATTCATTTTGTCCTACCCAGGATCTTAAAGTGAAATTTGGTTGTCTTAGGAAAATCCACCAAATTTCATTCCCTTATGCCATGTAGTTTTTTCCTAGGATCTTACTACATATATCCCCTTAAGTTATCCTATTATCCTAAACCCTAAAATCTAAAGTCTAAACCCTAAACCCTAAAGCCATCATTTTTTCTTAGGCTCTTGATGAAATTTGATTCCCTTATTCCATGTAATTTTTTCCTACATGTAGATCCCCTTAAGCCATCCTATTACCCTAAACCCTAAACTCTAAAGTCTAAACCCTAAACCCTAAAGCCATCATTTTTTCTTAGGCTCTTAATAAAATTTCATTTCCTTAGGCAACTCGACCAAATTTCATTCCCTTATGCCATGTCATTTTCTCCTAGGATCTTACTACATGTAGATCCCATTAAGCCATCATATTACCCTAAAGCCATCATTTTTTCTTAGGCTCTTAATGAAATTTGGTTGCCTTAGGAAACTCCACCAAATTTGATTCCCTTATGCCATGTCATTTTCTCCTAGGATCTTACTACATGTAGATCCACTTAAGCCATCCTATTACCCTAAACCCTAAACCTTAAATCCATCATTTTTTCTTAGGCTCTTAATGAAATTTGGTTGCCTTAGCAAACTCCACCAAATTTCATTCCCTTATGCCATGTAATTTTTTCCTAGGATCTTACTACATGTAGATCCCCTTAAGCCATCCTATTACCCTAAACCCTAAAGCCATAATTTTTTATTTAAAGGATCTTAATGAAATTTGGTTTCCTTGGGAAACTTAACCAAATTTTATTCACTTGAGCCATGTCATTTTCTCCTAGGACCTCACTAGACGTAGATCCCCTTAAGCCGTCATGTCACCCTAAATTGCAATTTGATTTCTTAGGTGGTTCCAATATGACATTTCTTAAGGGGATCAAAGAAGTTCTTAAAATTTGGTGATCAAAGTTGCCCAAGGCCCAACCAAATTTAATAATAATAAGATCCTGCAAGATTATACAATATCAATAGTTAATTGTATTTTGATTCAAGTAACATGTGCCTTACACATATAAATGAGGCTTACATATAATTTTATCATTTGTATTCAATTATTTAAGGCCATATACATTGAATGGTTTAAAGGTATTTCCTAAACATGTATCTTACATCTTGAAATTACAAATCTAATGCAGGTTCACTCATATCTTAAAGATCACATGGATCCATTCAATAATATTCACAATCCACCTCCACACCATCCATCTCCAACACCTTCACATCCACTTCCATCCACTCCACCTCGTAACCCCCCACCTCCACCACCTGAAATCAATGAACATGCTCATTTGCAAGCACAAATCAATGCTTCTACTAGAACCATCCAAGATCAACTCAACATTATTCAAAATGAAGAATGTGTCGCACCTCCTGTGAGGATGTTTGCATCTAGGATGCAAATCCTTGTTGATGTTGTTAGGGCTATGGATGGGATGATAGATGAGCATTGAAAATGGCTAGAGGAGAGGAGAACTCCTAATTTTGAAAAGGAAAACACAAAGAAATGAAGATCTATGTAGTAGAGAGCCACAATAGTTTATAAATTAAAACAATTATCTTAAATAGTTATGAATTTATAAATTTGGTGAACGATGGATATTTTGTGTGATGAATTAATAAATTTGGTTCCAAATGGATATTTTTAGTGTCATGAATTTATGATTTTTGGTTCTAGATGGATATTTTTAGTGACATGGATTTATGAATTTTTGGTGGAATTTATGAACTTATAATGAATAATATATAATAGTATATATTTTATGACTATCTACTAGATCATGATTTCTCCTACTGAAAAATTGTAATAAATATGTGTATGTGTGTGTGTACATGTTAGACATAAAATGAACTTTTGTGAATGTTTCAATTTTATTGTTTAGTATGTATGTGCATGTATTAAAAATTTGCATATATATAGTTCTTCAATTTTGAAATTTGTATGTATGTACATAGTTTAGTTTAATGATTTGTACGCATGCAAATTATGCATCATATTTTATATTTTAAATGTACAGGTACATACATTTAATTTTGAATTTTGTATGGACATGCTCTTGAGTTGAACAATCAATGTATATATATATATATATGTGCATTTCAGTTAAATATATGATCTTAATATATATGTTGCTCATCCTATTTCAATTAAATATATGAACTTAATATATGTATACACATGGACTATTTTGTATGATTTAATGTAGGTGCACATTTATATTGAGAATATCATGGATGATTTTAACATTGATAATATCATCAATCCACCACCTCAGCCACAACCACATCCACCTCCCCCCCTCCACCTAATATACCACATCCAACACCTATCACATCTGACAAGGCTCACTTGAGAGCACAAATAAATGATCAAGTTGCATCCTTACAAAATCAAATCAATGTTATGCAGAGTCAAGCATTGATTTCTCCACATGTGAGATGTTTTGCATCTTCAATGCAAAACGTTGTTGATGCCATCAGGATGATTGATTCTGATATTCATGGGCATCGATGAGATAGAGAACAAATGAGACAATTTTATTCTAATGGTCTCTCTTACAAACAAATATTAGACCTTCAAATAATGAAATCCCATCTAGCCCCCTACTTTCTTGACCCCATTACTGGACAACCCATTCCACCCAACAAATCTAGAATATCCATGAGGTGGTGCATACATCTATAGATGAGTGCAAATTTTTGGGATCGATGGTTTATGGTTTTTGATAGTCGCCCACATGCTAATTGGGAGTGCCATTTGTATTTTTTGAGAAAACTATATGTAGAGTTTGTTTTGGGGCAAAAGCCCAATTATTTTGATTTTAGATCATTTCAGTGTGTTGGTGGCGGCATGCGACAATAGATATTAGGGGCAAGGGTTGATCCCCGACACCCCGTGCATGCGCAACCCCTTGTTGTTGCTCCTGGTCCTCCCATTCCTCCACTTATACATCATCAAGCTCTGGTCTCAACATTAGGTTCCCTTAGTACACTCACAGGAGACCTTGATCAACATGCTTCTGTGATAGCGAGTGGGTAGCATAGAGATGATGATGATGATTGAGGAGTTTTTTATTGAGTTGGTCTGTTTACTACTCTAGGAGTGTCGATGCCCTCCCCCCATATATGTACTAGTTGTCATCAAGTATGCTATGGACCTGATCAGGCCACACCTAGTTCAGGTGGATGGAGAGATTCTGGTGGTTCATCTAGTCACATCAGTTCATTTGTAGAGTTCCTCAAAGTAGAGCATCACCCTGAGGAAACTACGACACTGGTATAAATATGCATCTAGATGTACAATCCTTTTATAAGAATTTTGATGGTTGTATATATCAAAGAAAAGTTTGCAATACATTTTAACAATCAAATTGTTTGGTGTACAGATGACATTTCAAGGGCAATCATCTGTTCCACGAGTACATACATCGACACCGGTCATACTCGGCAACCCTTATGGGGTATTTTGATTTCAATTTTTAAACTTATATATGAAATCATAGATTATTTAACTTGAGTTTTAAATTTATAATTGAATCACATATATTTTTGAAATATTTATGTTGGTTTAGGTGAGTCAATTGGCATCCATGTCGATTCCTCCTGAGGGATTGTCAAGCACTCCTCCACTATTGGGTGTCATAGATCAGGGGCAGGTACATTCGTATTGTAAATTTGTTTAAAGTTTACATTAGTATAGTTACAATTTTATGAGTTTTGAATTCACTAGATATATGAAACGCATGCATGTACACTTGTAAATATTGTAGTCGTTAAATGTCTATGTACATGTATGTCTAGGATGATACCACAATAAGAATGGGTATTGGGAAAACATTTGATGTTGCAATTACTCGTGAGGCCACTGATTTCCAGGTTGTTTACAAAACTTTCTACACAAAATGTGCAAACATATATATATATATATATATATATATATATATATATATATATATATATAAACCTAATTCAATTGTACATGCTTTAATTTTGATCTAGTCCCTGACCCAGACATAGTTACACCACCAGGAGGACATGTAGAGAAGGTTCCAGATCAAACGGTAATTTAATTTTTTTATTATATTTAAAGTCAATTATAAATTTTAAATTGAACATATACATAATATGAGATTTTTACATATTCTTTTTCTTTTATAGCATGAGACACATCTTGTAGTTTAGCATGTACAGACAGGTCTTGGAGAAGAGCATAGTGCACAACCTCAGAATACGGTACAATTAAAATATGATAAATTATAAATTAAATTGAATTAAAAAATAATAATTATAGAGTTGTACATCTAATTTTGAATTTCTTTGTCTTGTTTATGTAGATTGATTTAGAGAATTTAGAGGTTGCTTCAGGTGCACCAGAGCATCCAGACGTAGATATGATGGTAATTTAATTTTATGATGGATTATAAATTAAATTGTCATTAAATCTTTTTATTGTCTTACATCTGATTTCATCTTTCTCTTATACAGAGTGTTTCAGGTCATCCACATAGTCGCATGGTGTGAAGAGGTCTCTTGATTATAGAGATAGTACATGACCTAGAAACATGTGATTTTATGTGTTATATTTGTTTATTTCATGGACTATATTTCTTGTTTCTCATGTAATCTGTTGGACTTTATTTCATGCACTTAATATATTAGTTTCATGCACTTAATATGTTACATAAATTATGGACTTTATTATTGTTTGAAATTTTAATTTACACATGTACATTTATGCATTTTATGTTCATAGTCAAGACATTAATATAGGACATTAATGTGAAATTTAGTGATCTCATACATGGATTAATATAGGACATTTTAATATTTATACTTAGCAAATTTAGTGATTTCATACATGATATACATGATATGTACATTCAATAAATAGCGATAATTTCTCAATGAACTTATTCAATTCATGCCAATCAATAATCAATCAATAAATCATAATTTACAAACAAAAGCAGTCTATTTATATACCAGAAAGGATGAAATTTTAAGAAATAAAGAATACCATAGAAGATTAGAGAATACAAGCATTAATAAATACTATAAATAATAGTTCATCTAACACTAATTTATAAGTTGTCAAAACAAATAATGACATCTTAAGGGGGTGTCTAAAGGGGTCATAATAGAACATCTTAAGGGGATGTCTTAAGGGCTTATAATATGTCTTAAGGGGGTGTCTAAAGGGGTCATAATAGAATGTGTTAATTAAGGAGATGTCTTAAGCGGTCTTAAGGGGATGTCTAAAGGGGTCATAATAGAATGTGTTAATTAAGGGGATGTCTAAAAGGGTCATAATAGAATGTCTTAAGGGGATGTCTTAAGGGGTCATAATATGCCTAAATGGGATGTCTTAAGGGGTATTAAGGGGGTGTCTTAAGGGGTCTTAAGGGGGTGTCTTAAGGGTATGTATTAAGGGGTCGTAATACGTCGTAAGGATATAATTGATTTAATAATAATGTATGCATGATATTTAGTGATTATACATGTAAACATAAAGTTTTAAAGTAGGAAATCATGCACATTTAAGAAAAAAATATATATATAATATTGATTTGATACATAGAAGTACATAGAGTATGTGTAATTTTGTAAGTATGTATGTACATATATGTCATCTCAAAACAATGTTTACAAAATTTGGATTTTCCATCTCAAGAACATTTCAAACTCGTGGCTAGACTGTAGTAGGTCTTCACACCACCTGATATCAAAAAGGTACAAGCAATATCAATGAAATCATCAAAACATACATATTTTAATTTATATAAAACTATCTATATGTACAGAACTCAAGTACCTACATTTAAAAGTATTCCACACATGTTTGTAGGTTGAATCCAGACATCCTCTCCTTTTTGTTTCAAAGTATGAGATCAATGCAATGATGGATTTAGGATACAAAAAAAGACAATAAATCAATTTTAACTATTAATTTCCAAGCAATATCAATATGTAATCAAAACATGTATTTAAATGTAATTTAACTAATATTTACCTATTTTTACCAAGTATTCCATGTTGTCTAGGTTGAATTTGCATGGACTAGATCCTTTTTGTGATTACGCCTTAAGGATGTATAAAAGGATAATTTAAATCAATTTCAACTAATAACACACTTGACCAATGTTGAAACATGTATTTAATGTATTTAAAAGGACAAAATAAAACTAAAACTATGTTTACCTGTATTTACTTATTCCATTGTACCATCTGCATCCTCTTTTTTTGCAATGCATCTATGATTGCCTCATGCTCTTCCATAGAAATTGACCATAGCAATTTTTTTGAAGGTCTTCCACGATACCACTCTAGTTTTATATTTGTTGCCACCACCAAATGTGAATAATGCATAATCTTTTTATGTGTTTCATAGTTTTTGAATGCAGGTAGACCATTCTTTCTTCTCAAGTATTTTCATAGCCAAGTGCCAAAAACCACCACCGATCCTATTGGAAAACATGTTTAAAAACCATCATAAAATATGTTCTCAAAATTTTCTTAAGGGGATCAAAGATTTGTTCTAAAAAATTGTTTAAGGGGATCTAAAACTTGTTATCATTTGAAATTTTCTTAAGGAGGTGTCTTAAGGAGATCACCGTACCTGTTGGATAATGAAATCCATCATCATCTTATCAAGGTGTTATCAACTTATGTTTAGTTTCCACACAATAAGCCAACCAATATTCTATTTGCTCTTCATTCCCCTCAGGTGCAATAACATCATACACATGTCCTGCCAACAAAATTTGATTTAATAACTTGTGCATATCTGTATAAATAATTTAGTATTACAAAATAACTTAATAAAGTGAAATAAAATGAAATAAATTGAATTAAAATTACCTTCTTATTCAAGGTCTGAAACACAGTCATAATCTTCAGATGCAAACAATTGAACATTTTCTTCTATAGTTCTTTCATATTGATTATGTGCTTCTGCAGGTTTGAACGATCTTTGCTCCCACTGTTCAACCCATTCTGTATTTTCACAAGCTTCCCAATCTCCTAAGATACAAAACTGGAAAAAACATACAAGATCCCTTGTCCAAATAGTCCATGTGCTTGTTGTTGCACTCCTAAATGAATGCCAATTATTAGATCCACTAATTGTCTCACAATCAACTCTAGATACAATGTTCTCTTCTTCCACCAACCAAAAGAATTGATGAACTATAGAGTAATCACTCGAACCAGGTGTAGATAATCTTCTATTACACCAATCCACAATCTCATATGCATTTTAAAATTTTATTGAATCCTCAAATTTTAATTGTTCTCTAGCAAGAATTATTTTAACACACTTACCAACTCCATCATGTTCTCCTTTA
Organism: Sequoia sempervirens; assembly: GCA_007258455.2. Taxonomy (NCBI): domain Eukaryota; kingdom Viridiplantae; phylum Streptophyta; class Pinopsida; order Cupressales; family Cupressaceae; genus Sequoia; species Sequoia sempervirens. Next base: position 153,477,960 of record VDFB02379711.1, on the reverse strand, counting down.
CTATGCCTAGCTTCAAAAAAACTCCATATATGTTGGACATTAAGTTCCTTGTGAACCCTACTTAACCAATAGAACATTCTAGCATTTTTGAATTGCCTTGTACAATTATCTAACCATATGAGGTGTTCTTTCATATGAATTCCTCTTTCTCTTAAATTTCTATAAAATATACTAAAACAATATTGAACAAACTTTAAGGAGTGTAACTAATTGTCACTCAAATAAAAATGATCCTCCCTCAAAAATTTTCTATCATCCTCAGTGCTATCATTTGCATGTCTATAAACAATATGGACAAACATAGCTACTTGCACTAAATTATAATATTGAGATTGAATTTCCTCTTGCAGAGAGAGTATAATTATCTGCAAAATCAACCACTGAAAGTATAGTACCAATTGGAAATGTGTTTCTACATGCGCGAAATTGGCCATCAAGCCATCGAGCATGTTCAGAGTGCATGACATATTTTGGTACAATTTTATTATTAAATTCACTCATAAATGCATGCACACTAACTTTTTCTGTAACTAAATCACAACGCTTTCCTATTTTTCCATCTTTTAAAGAATAGTGAACATTCCTAAATCTTTTGACATCTACTAATTGTTGTCCAAAATCATGATCAACACTTTCATGCAAACAAATTCTTAAAAGTGAAAGATTTCCACAGTTAATGCATTGTCCAGAAATACAAGAACTTAAATAAAATAATTTATCATTAGATTTTTCACAAAACAAACCTGAAATAAACTCTCTTATTGCTTCAGGTGGCATATCAATACCACAATCCTATATAATCATGTTAGTATGCAAGGTACAACGTATATATCGAAAAACATCATAAAAATAATGAAATTGAACATGTATTTTACAACAACAAGATATTCGTTGTTTATTAATTTTTACATACCAGGGTTTACATTTTTCAAAAGACCTTTGACTTATTTTAATATTACCAGGTAACACTAAATCGCTACAAAATTTTCTATAAAATTCAGTTTGTGTTGTATCTAATAGGTGTTTTGGGTGAGGATCGTGAACTTTGGACCCCACCCTTAATTTTAAAACATCTCTAGCATTAGATGAAACCCTAGTATTATCATGCCAATATTTTTTTATCAAAGATTTAATTTTAACATTCAATTTTATATCAGACCTTGGTAGGCATCCACTGAAACTCCAACGTTGATTGATAGGATCATTTTCTATACTTTCTCTTCTTTTTTCCGCTCTTAGTAATGTTTTAGGATGTATTTTTAAAACTTCACTAATATTTTTTACCATTATTTTATTTAAAGTTTCTTTATTAACTATAACAATAGTTATAGCTCTTCTTGTTGCATTTTTATCTTTAGATTGACTATTTTTCCCAATAGATTGAATGGTACTAGCAATAGTAGACATAACATGTTCTAATGATTGATCTTTTCTTTTTGGTTTAACATAAAAGCCTAACCTTTTCATTACTTGCCTCATTTTTTGCATTCTCATCAATTGCATCATTAATTGACATTGAAATGCAAATTTTTTACGATAAAAGAATTTGGTGTATATTCTATTCACATGTGTTCTTATTTGCCTCCAAGAAATTTGACCAGGAAGATTATCAAAAACACCACTTCCAATTTTTAAAAAAGTATTTTCATTAAATTCAACATCATATTCTAGATTTTCATCTTCATTTTCATTTACAATTTCATCAACAAAACGGTTTTCATTTTCATTTTCATCTTCATTTTCATCAACAAAACAGTTTTCATTTTCATTTTCATTTTCATCTTCATTTTCATTTTCATTTTCATTTTCATTTTCAAGAAAATGATCATTTTGAATTTCACTTGCAACAAAAGATTTTTTATTTTTTTTTTCAAATAATTCTATAAAAGTTTCATCTCTCTGAATATAGTCAATGTCAACATCATTAAGTCCAACATCTTGTAAAATTTCTACATACAAATTTACAATTTCACTAACATGTGGATTTGAAGACGTACCTGGATTTGTGCATATTGAAACATTCTCCATAGCATTCAGAGAGGGATTTGAAGACATAGTAGGAATTTTTTGTATAATCATATTCTTCTCCAAATTGACTCCTTGCAAATTAGCTTCATCTACAACCATGGTATCCTCAATGTTTTCATCTTCAATAGTTGTTGAATTGGTTGCTCCACCATCATTCACTAATTTCATTATCATTCTTCTTTCTCTTTTTCTTTGTCTCTCTTTTTCCCTATTTGCTTCAATTTCTTGAGGATTCAATATCTTCCTTCTCTTATTATGAGCTTTATCTCCCATGATTATAAAATTATCAAGCACAAATGAATGTTAATAGTGAAATTCTTCAAAATATTCAATCCAAATTGGAACTTGAATACTGATTAGGACAAAATTCTTCCTCTTGTGTTCGTCAAAACACGTAGAAAACTACCACAATTCCACTTTAAAAATTGTTTGCTTCATGCATCCTTTGAAAAATTCAATCCATATTGCAAATTGAAACCTTTTTTTCCTCCAAACAAGTACGAAAATAACACAATTCCACTTCAAAAATTGTGTAGATGATGCCCCGTTTGATAAAATCAACGAAAAATCAAGTTCACCACCTGTAAATACAATAGCTTATGAAAAATAATTCATTTTTAGTGCTCTCGGCCGTACATGTGAAGTTGCAGACTTCACATAATTTTTCTACAGTGTTTAAATAATATAAACGGGATCCCGCTTCTTATGAATTAGGATCCCAATTAGAAAATGGTATCCCGTTTATGCATAAGCGGGATCCCATTCTATAATTGGGATCCCATTCACCGGCATTGAATGTCAGGGCCTTTGGTTAGCGAACGGGATCCTTTTTATGAAACGGGATCCCATTTTGTTGACAATGGTCGAAATATAGTTTAAAGGTAACGGGATCCCGTTTATGAATAAACAAGATCCCATTTTATAATCAGGATCCCCTTTTTTTAAATGTGAATTACCTTTTGCATTTTGGTCAGGTTTTTGCCTAGGTTTTTGGTTTAGGAAAAGCATTGGAAGTCTGAACCTCAAGCTTCAACCTAGTTTGACCTGCAAGTTGAAGGTCCTAACAATGTCAAAGAAAAATACTGACTTTGGACATATGACTGGCGACCTTTTTTGTAGATTTTTCTGACAAAGTTAAAACCCATTTTACATGAAACAATGCATATTCTAAATATGTAATTTATTTTGCAATTGGATTATTTTTTCTATTTTTCAATTAATTTCTAGTAAAATTGGTCCATAAACTTTCAATATCAGATTTTTTTACTATTTTAATAACTTTTGATCAACATAACATTTTGACAAAATGATTGCACGAGAACAAACTTCAGACAATTCTTTTCAATTTAAAAAAAAAAGAAAATCAAAAAATGATAAGTTCAGGTCATCTTATGCATGTCGTACACGACGATTTTTCAAAACAACAAATCTTCCTAATAAAAATTTAACAAAAAAAATATTGAATAAAAAATTACAAAAAAATATCAAGAAGAAGCTTCAGTGAGTCATAAAACTTATCCCAAAAAGATTTAGAAAAATACGATAATTTAATTCAAAATATGGATACCCTACACATGCATGGTATGGTAAAAAAAAGTGACTTTTAAACAGTGGTTTTTAGAAATGCCTATTAAAACTCAATTTGTACAATTTTGGTATTGAAATAAATTACATATTTGGAAACTAGACTCCGAGCACTACATTTTATGATTAGTGACTCTTTTAAAGATTTCATCTCTAAGTGATTCAAATTTTAAGGTCAAATGTGTCAAATGCTGAAAATAAGGGAAAACACTTCCACTTTTTGGCCAAAAAGTGGACTCAACTTCTTACACACACCGTGTGTTAGGCTCTATAGGGTTGCACATATACCTTGTTCTTGAGCACCACATCCTTTTCCACTCTAACCCTATTGTTTCATGATTTCATAAAATTTTCTATAAAGCTTCTTGATTTATTTTGGATTGGGTGGTGATTGATCATAAGCACCATCAAAGGTGATTGTGTAGTTTTCTTATCTCTAAAGTAGTGGAGGAGGATGCTTTTGAAAGGTTGTTTGAATTTTGTGTTGACATGATGGTTGGTTTTTTTTGTTTCTCAACTTTCTTTTTTGTGATTATGTATTCACCCATAGATGATGCTGTGAATTTTTTAAGGGTCCCCAATCATCACCAAATAATTTAGACACTGATTCCTCATTGTTTTGTTCAATTTCAAGAGGGTCTATATTGGATGTTGGAATCAATGTTTTTAGAGGACTTATAGCTCTTTTTTCAAGCTGCAAGAAACTTTTAAGCTCAAGATCTGCTTCAACTTGATAAATGTTATTGTTATAGACATATTTCATTATATGATGAAGATTTGAAAGCACTGCATTCATCTCATGAATTCATGGTCTTCCTAAAAGAATATTATACGAAAGATCATAAGGCATGGCATGAATAGGAGTTTGCAAAGTAGCCACCCCAACTGTAATAGGAAAAGTGATTACACAGAGTAGTTGCTTTGTTGTATTATCAAATCCTTGAATAGAGATGAAATTAGGCATTATTTGAGACTTTTCCACATGCAAATTATCAAGGAAATTTACACTACACACATTAAGGGTAGAACCATTATCAATAAGGGTTCGCTTTATCCCTATCTGATTGTATTGAGCAATGATCATGAAAGCTTCATTTTTCTTTGTAACTCTAAAGGAGGGAACTCATGTTGATGGAAAGTAATGTCTATATTCTAGTTTAATTCATTTGATAGGTTAAAACTACTACATCATTCAAAGGTGTACTAGGAAGAACTATAATTTGTTTTAAGGTTGTTTGAAGAATATTGTGCTAACTTGGTGAGTTCTAAAGTAAATCCTAAAGTGAAATCTTTGTAGGAGTATTCTTTAATTGTTCAACAAGATCATACGCCTTTGTGTGTGGGAGGTAGTGAGGAGCACTAGGTGGACTGGGTAAAGGTAAGGAGGGTGGGGTTGCTTGCGGTGTTGTAGATTATTTCAAGTGTTATATGTATGAGAAATGGTATTATAACTTGGTTGCTACAACACATTATTTTGAGGTGGGTAGAGGGTGAACTTGGGTTTATTTTGATTTTTTTTGTGTGAAGGTGGATAAATAGTAAACTCAAGTTTAGGAAAAGGTTTATGTGACAGTGGGTAAACGATGAGTTGAGGTTGAATAATGCTAACATCTCTTAACAAGTGGGAGTCTAGATTGTCATTGAAGGGAATTCTATCATTAGTTCCAATGTTATCTTTGTATTGGGTCATAATATCTTTCCTAGAAGGATAGTTCTTAGGGTAACAACAAACCACATGTTTGTGACAATTAAGGTTTGGTTCATTCAAAATAACTTCATTGCAACTAAGGGAGTTATTAATGGTTGAATGTGTTTGATAATTGATAGTGGGGAGACTAAGGGAAGATTCTATTTCATTATTTCTTTTTTCTAAGGTCTCATTCTCTTGTTCCATATTATCTATGCTACTAGGAGAGCTTGTAATATGTTCATCCAAGTTTGAGGTTTGTAAAGGAGCTTCATCACAAGTAGGAGAGGTATCAAGAGAAGGACCATTATGATTTTCAAATAGGTTTTCCCAAATGGGAGGAGCATTAGGAAAGGGAAGATCAAGAGTTTCATGAGTATTAATAGGGATGTCTTCTAACACCAACCTATCCTATTTACATCTAGGAGGGATGTTAGGAGAGAGACAAGTTTGATTGTCATGACCATGGAGACTTGGGAAGGTGATGTTTAGGAATGTATCTATGATTTCATGTTCTTGTTGTCTAACATATTCAAAAGGGGAATATGGAGATGGAAAATCGAGATCCTCAAGACTTGTAATTACCTTCACCAAGATACTTCCATTACTAATAGGAGAGGTATCAAGAGAAGAACAAGTATTTGAGTTATGATTACCTACATTACCATTTGCACCAATGGGAAATGCAAGATTAAGGATTATACTAATGGCTTGATCATGTTTCTAAAAGTGAACTCATAAGAGGGAATGTTGTACTTATAAAATCCACTATTAATGAAATCAATGCCACATCTTTTAAAACAAAACATGTTATGATGAAAAAGGAAAGAAATTACAATGGAAGGACTTAAAAAGAAATACAATTTTTAGTTTTTAAGTAAGATAATTTTATTTTTATATAATGCAACAATCTGAAAATGAAATGTTGTGAATGAAAAAGTGAAAAATGCATGAAATGAGCTATTTTAAGCTAAATTTTACGAAATGAATGATACCAAAACTCAACTAACTGATATAGGTAGGTAAAGGCACCAAACAAAAGCTTAAAAATAGGGTTTTTAGTTCTGTAAAAGGTAGTTTCAAGGATGAAAAGGGACTGATTCACCCAAGATGGAAAATGCATCCCAGTATGGACTTTTTTAGAATTTTCAAAAAAAAAAAGTGATTTTGATGTTTTTTGAATGCTTTGATGTAGAACTAAGTGAAAAATGCATAATTTCAGAAAATATAAATGAATTTAGATGCCAACAATGCAACCTAAATGATTATTTTGTGAATGCAAAATTTAACACCTATCATGCAAATGAATCATGCAAACCCTAATGCAAGGTCAATGTAAGCTAGATCTATGATGAAGGACTCCAAATTAGAAAATAAGGTATTTTAAAATGTAGGTTCACTAAAATGAACCATAGATTTTTAGGACTAAAGATGCTAGATCTCTCTTGTTCAATTAGGGTATTTCACCTAATGAAAAGAGATAGATCCCACACCCAAAATCTAGGTAGGTTCACTCAAATTAGGATATGTATGATGTTATTTAGACTAAATGAGATGATATAAATGCAACTAGGTGATTAAATTGATTGATTAAGCATGTGAAACCTAAGAAATGTGACTTCTTTGAAAATACATTGTGTTATGCAGAAATGAACTAGAAATGAATGCAAAACTTAATAGAAATGAACCAAATTGAAAGTGCGCACCTAGAGTCTTGATAAAAGTTGGAAATTACATTAAAAATGTTGTTGATGCTAATTTTAAGGACTGGTGGGACTCATTCACCATTCTTGGTGAATCAGTCCTAGTTCTGCAAAACTGAGTTGGAACCTATTTTTGACAAAAGGGTATCTAAAAATGCAAAAAAATCAAAACTAGCCTTAGAATGGGACTCATTTGCCACCCATGGAAAATGATTCCACTTTGAAATTTTTGAATATTCAAAAGTGGAATCTAGAACTTTTGATCTACATTTTGATTTCCTATAGGTGTCTACTTCTGAAACTCTAATTTATGCATCTGAAAATGAGATTTTGTTGATACTTTGACTTGTTGAATGAAGAGAAAACTTGAGTAACCTTGAAATTTTATCTTCAATGATTTCCCAGCTTCCAAGAGTCCTAAATCTGCAAACACACAAGAAGAGAAGAAGAAATGTTGAATGTTAGGGCATGGAACCTGTTTGCCTCAGTCAAACCCTCTTTAGGTAATTAAAGTAAAATGATGAAAGAATGAAATGAAACATGCAATAATTGAGTTGATTACCTTTCTGTGATGTTTTATCTTGAAAGTATACAACAAAACATGGATAATATACCCTTGAATGTTTGAAAATTGATATCTTGGTGACTTGAAATGATAAAACCCTAAGTTGCTTGACTTGAGATGGAAGATTGGTGTATGAATGAATGATAAGATATAAGATATATTTGTATTAGGATTAAAATAATTATATTTATAGTAATTTCACTTATTTTACCCATTAATACCTCATCATAGGCCAAGATGAAGTAATATTAAACTTAAATTTAACTTTTTTCCCACTCAAAGTTCAAAAATGAGCCAAATGAGACTCATTTTCCACCCATGGTGGACGGGTTCCACCAGGGCCATTTTGATAGCTAAGGTGCCAGGAGACAAGTAAACTAGGTTTATATTGCAACTTTGTTGGTTATTTGATCAATTTAATCCTCGAGATGCATAATATGGGTTAATAGGGACCTATTAATGATGATGTAAGGGTTAATTAGGGATTGTGAAAGATAATTCAATGTGAAAGTGTGATTAAATACACTTTACAACACTAAAATGTTGTCCACATAGCCTAAGGAGGCACAAGAACCAATGTGAATGTGTAAGACACATTACAACACTAGTTTAACATTAAATTTATTTTACAAGCCTTTTGGATTGATATGACAATGTCATTAAACACATTTTATAATGTTGGATTAGGAAGAAATAGGTTCATTAAGTATAAAAGAGCTTGAATATATCTTACAACACTTTACAACACCTTTACAAGATATTATTAAAACATGTTATTCATTTTTCAAGCGCCCAAGACCTAGTGTGGATACAGAAAATGCCTCAAAACACCTGAATCAAGGCCTCATTAAGTCCAATTTATCATGAATTAATCCCATGTCAAGAAAAGGGTACTTATTTCTATGGTGCACTTAGGAACCACAAAAATGAGGATTTTGTTGTTGTAACAAATAGTGAAAAATCTAGACAGGGACTAATTCGTCTAGAATGGCGAATGAGTCCTAGTAAGGTTTTTTCGCAAAATTTTTAGAAATTTTCAATGGATTTTGATGTTTTTGATATTGTAAGAAGTATATCTAAGATGAAAGTTGAAAATTTTAGAAACATACAATGATTTGAGATGCTAAAAATGCAACCTACATGCATTTTTCTAAATGCAAAATTTGAAACCCTAGAATGCAACTTAACTAATGCAAAATGCAATGCAAGATAATTCTAGGATGATTATGGACTCTAAATCAGAGAAGAAACTTTTTGAAAATTAGGTTCACCAAAATGAACCATATATTTTATGATTAGGGATTCTATGAATCTCTTTTGCTCAATTAGGATCTTTCACCTAAAGGAAAGAGATAGATTCCACACCCAAAATCTAGGTGGTCCACTCAAAATGATGTGTGTATTATGGAAATATGTCTGAATGGAATGATATAGATGCAAAAAAATAATAAAATTTATTGATTAATAAATGGAAATTGAGGAAATGTATAGTGTTTGAAAACACATTGTGATATGCAAAAAACACCTAGAAATGAATGCAAATTGCAATATAAATGGATGAAACTAAAAGCATGCACCTAATATATTGATGGAGACTGGAAATAAATTTTATAATGCTATTTATGTTGATTTTTAGGCTTGGTGGGACTCATTCACCATCTTGGATGAATCAATCCCAATTCTGTGAAACTGTTTTGGAGCTCATTTTAGACAAATGGGAATCCAAAAATGCAGAAAACCACAATCAAGCCTAGAAGCGGGACTCATTCACCAGCCATGGAAAATGAGTCCACTTTTGAATTTTTGAAGATTCAAAAGTGGATACAGGAACCTTCAGTCTATACTTTTTGCTTCTCCAGCTGTCTAGTTCTAAAATTGTCAAATTCAAGCTTGAAAGTGACTTTTCATTGATATTTTTCCTTAGCCAATGAAGAGATGACTTGAAAAAAAAATAAACTTGATATTGAATTATTTCCAAGCTTCCAAGATGCCTAAATATATAAAGAAAAAAGAAGAGAAGGAAAATTGTTGAATGTTAGGGCATGGGGGTTTGCCTTGGTCAAACGCCTTTTAGGTAATTTAACTAAAATGGAGAAAAAATATAATGAAGCATGCAATAATGGAGTTATTACCTTTCCATGAATATTGATCTTGAATTTCTATAGTAAAACATGAAGAATCTACCCTTGAATGTCTTAGGAAGCTATCTTGATGACTTAGAATGTAAAAACCCTAACTTGCTTGACTTCAAGTAGAAGATAGATGGTTAATGAATGATGTGAGATGTGTGAATGAGTTAGGATTTGTAAATTAGGGTTTAGAGACTTTGGGTAAGTGCAAGAAGTTGAGTCCACGAAATGTGGAAGTTTTTGCCTTAGCCAAAAAAAAAAAATTGGCATTGCAAAAACGGGATCTCGTCTACCTTCGGGATCCCACTTTTAAAAATATCGGGATCCCATTTTTAAAATTTCCGTTTTTGGAAATTTTTTAAAATGGGAGTCAAACGGGATCCCGTTTTGAAAATTTTTTCAAAACGGAAATTTCCAAAATGGAAAGTTTCAAACGGGATCCGATTTGAAAATTTTCCATTTTAGATATTTCTATTTTTGGAAAATTTCCAAACGGGATCCCGTTTTAAAATTCCAAAATGAAAATTTCCCTTTTTGGCGAATTTTGAAAATGGGATCCCGTTTTTAATAACGGGATCTCGTTTTGTAGAACCAAAACGGGATCCCCCTTTTCAAAACAAGATCCTGCTTTGTAAACGGGATCCCATTTCCAAAAAATTGAAATTGGGTTTTCTTTGTGGGCAGGTTTTTGCCTTGTATTTTGGTTCGGGAAAAGCATTGGGAATCCGAACCTAGGCCTTCAACCTAGTTTGACCTACAAGTTGAAGGTCCTAACAATGTCAGAGAAAAATACCAAGTTTGGACATATGGCTGACAACTTTTTTTGTAGATTTTTTCGACGAAATTAAAACCCATTTTAGATGAGACAATGTAGATTCCAAATAGGTAATTTTTTTCACAATTGGATTATTTTTTCTATTTTTCAATTAATTTCTAATGAAACTAGTTCATAAACTTTAAATATCAGGTTTTTTTAATATTTTAATAACTTTTGATCAACATAACATTTTGACGAATGAATTGCACGAGAAGAAACTTCAGACAATTATTTTCAATTTAAAATAAATAAATAAATAAATGATAAGTTAAGGTCATCTTATGCGTGTCATACATGATTTTTCAAAACGACAAATATGCCTAATAAAAAATTAACAAAAAAAAATTCAATAAAAAATTATAAAAAAATATCAAGAACAAGACTTAGTGAGCCACAAATCTTTTCCCAAAAGGATTTAGAAAAATACGATAATTTAGGTCAAAATATGAATGTTGTACACATGCATGTTATGGTAAAAAAAAGTGACTTTTAAACAATGGGTTTTAGAAATGCCTATTAAAACTCAATTTGTACAATCTGGGTATTGAAATAAATTATATATTTGGAAACTAGACTCTAAGTACTACATTTTAGGTTTAGTGACTTTTTCGAAGATTTCATCTCTAAGTGCTTCAAATTTTAAGGTCAAATGTGTCAAATGCTGAAAATCAGGGAAAACACTTCCACTTTTTAGCCAAAAAGTGGACTCAACTTCTTGCACACACCCCTTTATTTTATAGGAAATTAACCTTATTCACCCTTAAATTGGATCCCTAAGGCTGACATGATGAAAAATAAAACTTAAAACCTAATTTTTCCTACTCAAAAATTAGAAATGGCTCAAATGGGACTCATTCGTCATAGGTGGCTAATTAGTACCAATGGGGCCCATTAGCCAGGTAGGATGCTAGGAAGTAATGAAATAAGGTTTATATGATGACTTTATTAGTTATTTGATCAATTTATGCCTTGGGATGCATAATATGGTGTAATATGGGCTTATTAACAGTGATGTGAAATTCAAGTAGGGCTTGGAACACATAATTCAGTGTGAAAGTTTGGTTAAATAGAATTTACAACACTAAAATGATGTCCACACAACCTAGGAAGGCACAACATCCAATGTGAATGTGTAGGACACATTACAACACTAGACTAAGGTTAAATTTAATTCACAAGCCTTCTAGATTGATGTGAAGATGAAATTAAATACATTTAATAATGTTGAATTATGGGAGAATGGGTTTATTAAGTCTAGAAAAGTGTGAGCATTTTGCAACACTTTACAATACCTTTACAAGGCATTGTTAAATGAATTTGAAAGGGTCCAAGACCTGGTGCGGATGTGAAAAACACCTCACAACACTAAATCAAGGCCTTATTAAGTCAAATTTATCATCAATTATTCCCAAAATAAATTTTCATTTTACTATGGTACAAATAGGTTGCACCTTTCCCCATGTTGCTAACTTATCCTTGAATAAAGAGTCTTGAAATAGTTGAGAGAAGGGTTAAAATCTACCCTTAAATGTCTTAGGAAGCTATCTTGATCATTTAGAATGTAAAAACCCTAACTTGCTTGACTTGAAGGAGAAGATATATGATGAATGAATGATGAGAGATGTGTTAATGAGTTAGGAGTTGTAAATTAGGGTTTATAGAATTTATTTTATAGGAAATTAACCTTATTCACTCGCAAATTGGATCCCTGGGGCTCACATGAAGAAAAATTAAACTTAAAACCCAATTTTTCCCACTCGAAAGTCAAAATGGCTCAAATGGGACTCATTCGCCACCTTGGGTGAATCAATCCCACCTAGTAGGGACTCATTCACCACAGGTAGTAAATTAGTAGGTGGTGGGGCCCATTTGCTAGCTAGGATGCTAGGAAGTAAGGAATTAAGGTTAATCTGATGACTTTGTTAACTATTTTATCAATGTATGCCTCAAGATTCACAATATGGCATAATGCGGGCCTATTAATGATGATGTGAAGGTCAATTAGGGCTTGGAACTCATAATTCAATGTTAAAGTGTGTTAAAATACACTTTACAACACTAAAATGAGGTCCACATAGCCTAGGAAGGCACAACATCTAATGTAAATGTGTAGGACACACTACAACACTAGAATAAGTTTAAATTTAATTCACAAGCCTTCTATATTGATGTGAAGATGCAATTAAATACATTTTATAATATTGAATTAAGGGAGAATGGGTTTATTAAGTCTAGAAAAGAATGAAATCCTTTTACAACACTTTACAACACCTTTACAAGACATCATTAAAAGCATTTGAAAGGGTCCAAGACCTAGTGTGGATGTGAGAAACACCTCAAAACACCATATAAAGGCCTTATTGAGTCCAATTTATCATCAATTATTCCCCAAATAAACCATGTTTCATTTTTTCTATGGTACAGATAGGCTACACCTTTCCCCATGTTGCAAACTTAGCCTCAAATAAAGAGTTGAAATAATGGAGAGAAGGGTTAGAATCCCTTGTAGGTAGACTAATAAAGGAAAAATTTAAAATATATCACAACATAAGTGATGAGGTAAATTTAGAAATAGAGATGAAAACCAAAATAGTTTCAAAGATCTATCAATGTGGGAGGAGTATATTCCAATATTTTAGAGACATGTATGTAAAATTTGGTAGGATAGACAAGGCAATCAACTACTTGGTATAATTGTTTGAAAAAATATCTAAATGAAAGCTTTGGATTGATAAATAATGTGTTATTTTCCTTATAACTTATGTCATATATATGTGTAAAAAAAATGTGGAAGCATACACAAGGTAAGTCAATTGTTAAATAACAAAATGCCTCAAAGGGATGTAGTTTAAAAATGTAATTGGCAAGTGTATAAAATTGTGTAATTTAAAATGTGTATTGATAGCTTAAGGTTATAATGAAAAAAAACAATGATAAACATGGAATATGCAAAATAAAAAAAATGAAAGTTGAACCATCAATTTTGTGGGTTCTATGTACTTCTCTTGCAATCTTAGGATCTTTCACATATACAAAGAGAGATTGAACCCTAAAATTTAGGTGGATCACTCAAATAAAGGGATGTAAGATGTGATTATGACTAAATAGAATAATGTGAATGCAACTAAGTAATGAAATTAACTAATAATGAATGCAAAACTAATGAAATATGCAATGTTTGAAAACATAGTGTGCTATGCAGAAAATGAACTAGAAACATGCACAAACGAAAACATAATTGAATGAGACTAGACAAAGTGCACCTAGAAGTTGAATGCTAATACTAGAGGGTTCTAAAAAATGGAAAGAATCACTTTTGATCACTAGTGGGACTCATTTCCCACTGATGGTGAATTAGTCCCCCTACTGGTAAAAACACCTGAAACTACTTTCTGACTATCAAGAACTAGATTCTGACATAATCAAATTTTCTAGCCTATAGGTGGGACTCATTGACCACTGATGGTGAATTAGTCCTTCTCCAAAAAAAATCATATTCAAAGTTCAATGTTGTAGCTTCAGATCTTCACTTTTCTTCTTGTTGGGTTAACAGAGTCAAATCTATAGAAAATGGATTAGAGGTCAAGTCTCCAAGCTTGAATTAGGGTTTAGTTGACTTGAAACACTTTGATGAAACACTTTGGAAATCAAACCCTTAATAAAGAAATGAAGTGAAATGAGCAAGGAATGATGAATAAAAAACATTCAAGTGTCCTAAACTCACCAAAAGCTTGTTGAAGAAGTCTAAAGATATGTCAATGGCTGCTCCAACATACTTGATAAATGGTTGATTGAATGAAGCTTTGATGAATTGAATGAAATAATGCTAATTGATGTTGAATAAATGAATGCAAAATGAATGGGGGTTGAAATGGATGAAAAAAAACTTATTTATACACACTTATGCCCTAATAAACCAATAATACATCACAAACTGACATAAGGTGTTTTTGAATTAAAAAATGAAAGAAATTTTGAATTATTTTGAATTTGGAGCTAAGAGGGACTCACTCGCTAGCCATGGAAAATTTGTTCCACTCTAGGATTGTAAGTCGATGTTAGGAATTAAGTTGCATTTAATGTTGATTTTTTAGGTTTACATTCAAAAATACACTTAATTAAGTCTTATGGGTACACAAATGGGTCATATAAAGCATAAAAAAGGTGTAAATAATGAAATCAAGCCTAGAAAAGCATGAAATCTTGTCACAATACTTTACATCACTTTAAAATAGGACTTGGTAAGTTATAAAAATGTGGTTTTTAGGTGAATTATAATGAGAAGAGTCTAGAAATGTGTAGAAATGCGTTACAACACTTCACAACACCTTCACAAGACACCATTATTTGAATTTTAAGGACCTAATGTGAATGTTTAAGTTACATTGCAACATTAAATCAAAGAAAAATAAGCCAAGCATAATAGGAAAAAGACGTAAATTCCCATGAAAATGTCAATGATCCATTTTTATATGGTAAAGAAGCAACCCATAATAGAATGAAAGAAAATGTGTGAAGACTTCACATACATAAAAAACCAGAGTTTTGAATGGAGGAGTTCTACCAAATTATGTAGCCTTTGCTTCTTCTTTCTTCAAACTCCTCAACAATTTGACTTTTTCAAAAGCTTGTTCCCCTCCAAACTTCAATTGTATATAGATTTTGAATGGAATTCAAACTTGAATTGATATTATATGCCATTAAACATGAAAAGATCTACTATTTCATGCAAAGGTGGTGGAAAGATCATGAAAAAGGTGGTGGAATGTGAAGAACATGCATGCACACTTCGCAAAATCATCAAAAATATACTTTTTGTTAGAGCACATGCAAAACCAGGAGAGTATGCAAAATATGAGCCTTGAGATCACACATATATTGATTTTCTTACAATTTTTAGAGCAAGGAAAAATGTGCTCATGTTATTTCTTGCTAAAAAATGGCCAAATCTCTACTACTTTAGGACATGCTCATGTTATAAGAAAGTTGATTTTTTTTAAAATTTACCTTCTCTCTTTCTCTCTACCCTATACCCTCTACCATTAACCCTTAACCCTAAAACATATACCCTCAAACCATAAACTCTCTACCCTCAACCCTAAACCCTTAAACCTTCTACCTTCTATCCTCAAATAATAAATCGTCAACTCTTATACCCTCTACCCTATACATTGAGCCCTCAATCCTAATCCTTCAATCATATGTACCCTCAACCATAATTCTTCAATGATATGTAGATCCTAAACCTTAAACCTAGACCATCAACCCTATAGGTCCTTAACCCAAGTTCACCCTCAACCCTTATACTATATTTTTGTACCTATCCCCTCTACCATCTACCCTTATCACTTATACCCTCTATCTCTCTCCCAATCCATTTCTCTCTCTCAAGTCTCTCCCTCCTACCCCCTCTCCCTCTCTCAAGTATCTCTCTCACTCACTCACTCCATCTATCTCTCCTTTCTTCTCTCTACCCTTTATCCTCTACCCTCTATCTCTCTCCCACTCCCTCCCTCTCTCTTAAGTCTCTCCCTCCTACCCCCTCTTCCTCCTACCCCCTCTCCCTCTCTCAAGTCTCTCCCTCTCACTCACTCACTCTTTTTATGCCTCTCAAGTTAGTTTTCCAATTTCATCAAATTGGCAAGCTAGTGGACCCACTAGGTTGCCAACTTCAACCACTAGCTTGCCAATTCGATGAAATTGGAAATGTAGTGGCCTATTTGAAAAAATGGGTCCAATAAATGGGGTCTCCCAGTGATTACCAAAAATAGGCCCAAGAAATGGGGTCTCCCGATGATTTCTTGGACCCATTTTCTCAAATAGGCTGAGTTAGGTTTCCAATTTCACCCTCAACCCTATAGCATCAACCCTCAAGCCTTATACCCTCAACCCTCAACACTTAAACCCTAGACCCTTAAACCCTCAACCCTTAATCCCTCAACCCTCAACCCCTATACCATCTACCCTATACATTGGACACTCAACCCTAAACATTCAACCATGCACCCTCAAACCATTACCCTAAACCTTAAACCCTCTATCCTCAACCCTAAACCATCAACCCTCTAGGTCCTCAACCCTATACCCTAAATTTTGTCTCTCTCGCACTCACCCTATACATAGCACTCTCAACCCAAATCATTCAACCATATGTACCCTCAACCCCAATCCCTCTATCCTATACCCTCAACCCAATACCCTATTCCCTCAACCCTATAGGTCATCAACCCTATACCCTTAATTTTTAACCCTTGACCCTATACATTGGATCCTTAGCCCTCATATATCTCTATCCCTCCATCCTCTTCTCTCATCTCTATCTCAATTCTCCCTACATCTCTCTACCCATCCATCCCTCACTATCTACCCTAATCCATTATCCTAATCCCTCAACCCTAAACCCTAAACCCTTAAACAATAAACCCTAAACCCAAAAACCTAGACCCTAAACCCTCTACCCTCAACCCTAAACCATCCACCCTAAATCTTTAAACCCTCTACCCTCTACCCTCTATCCAATACACTAGACCATTAAACCTATAGGTCCTCAAGCCTATACCCTCAATTCTCTCCCTCTCTCACTCTCACTCCTATCTCTCTCCCCTATACTATTAACCCTCTGCCCTCTACACTTAACACTTAAATCCTCTACCCTCTACCCTTGAACCTTTAAACTCTCTACACTCTACCCTAAACCATAAACCATCTACCTTCAAACCTAAAGCATCAACACTAAACCCTTAAACCCTAAACCATTAAACCTTCTACCCTCTACCCTCAACCCACAATCCTTAATCCATCTACCCTTAAACCCTCTACCCTCTACCTAATCTCTCAACCATATACCCTCAAACCTAATCCTTCAACCATATACCCTAAAACCTATACCCTAAACACTCTACCCTCAACCCTTAACCCTCAATCCTAAAGCATTTAACCTATACCATAGAAAAAAGGAAACTTGCTTGATTTGGGGAATAATTAAAGTTAAATTAAACTTAACAAGGCCTTGATTTGGTGTTGTGAGGTGTTTTTCACATCCACACTAGGTCTTAGACCCTTTCAAATGTATTTATAGATGTCTTGTAAAGGTGTTGTAAAGTGTTGTAAAATACTTTCACGCTTTTCTAGACTTAATAAACCTATTTTCCCTTAATTCAACATTATAAAATGTATTTAATTGCATTTTAATATCAATCTAGAAGGCTTGTAAAATAAAGTTAATGTTAATCTAGTGTTGTAATGTTTCTTGCACATTCACATTGGATGTTGTGCCTTCCTCGGATATGTGGACCCCATTTTAATGTTGCAAAGTTTATCTAATCACAATTTCTCATTGAATTCTATGTCCCAAGCCCTAATTAACATTCACATCATCATTAATAGGCCCCTATTACCCCATATTGTGCATCCCAAGGAATTATTTGGTGAAATACCTAACTAAGTCATCATATCAACCTTATTTCCCTACTTTCTAGCATACTAACTATCAAACGGGCCCCTCTTGGACTAATTTTTCATCTATGGTGAATTAGTCCCTTCCGAAGTGGGACTGATTCTCCCAAGGTGGTGAATGAGTCCCATTTCGGCATTTTTTTTACTTTTGAGTGGGAAATTTTGGGATTTAAGTTTAATTTTTCTTCATGTTGGCTTTGTGGATCCAATTAACAAGAAAATTAGGAGAATTTCCTTTAAAATCAACCTTCTAAGCCCTAATTTACAATCTCTTAACTCATTCACAACTCATTCATCACTTATCTTCTTTCTCAAGTTAAGAAAGTTAGGGTTTTATCACTCTAAGTCACCAAGAAATCTTCTAAAGACATTCAAGGGTTGAATCTTCCTCCATTGTTGTAGAAATTCAAGAGAAAATATCATGGCAAGGTGTTGAATTCATTATTTCATGCTTCATTACATTCTTTCATCATTTTGGTTTAATTACCTACAAAGGGGTTTGACCAAGGAAAGCCCCCATACCCTAACATCTAACATTTCTCTTTCTTGTCTTGCATGCTTGTAGATTTAGACTACTTGGAGGCCTATAAATAATTGAATATTGCATTCCAAAGTTGTTAAATTCATCTCTTCATTGGATAAGGAAAAATACCCACAAAAGTTCACTTTTAGGTCTCAATCCAACAGTTTCAGAAGCAGACACCTAGAGAAGTAGAAAGTGCAGACTGAAGGCTCCTGTTTCCACCTTTGAATATTCAAAAATTCAAAAGTGGAATAATTTTCCATGAGTGGTCAATGAGTCCCACTACTAGGCATGTTCTAGGTTTTTTACATTTTTGGATACCCATTTGTCTGAAATGGGTTCCAGAATAGTTTCACAAATCTGGGACTAATTCGTCCAAAATGGTGAATGATTCCAACTAGGCCTAAAAATTAGGATCAATGACATTTAAAAAATAATTTAAATTCTCCATAAATTTTATAGGTGCACTTGTTTAGTTTCATTCATTTTTGTTGTATTTTACCTTGATTTATAGGTGTTTTTGCATTAAACAATGTATTTTCAAACAACATGCATTTTGATAGTTTCCACTTAATAATCAATACATTTATTTAGTGTTAGGTGTTTAGATCATTAAATTTACACTTAATTCCATCATACATACATTAGATTGAGTGAATCACATAGATTTTTGGTGTGGGCTCTTTCTCTTTCCATTAGGTGAAAGACCCTAATTGAGCAAAAGAGACAATATTCCATATGACCATAAAATCTATGGTTCATTTTGGTGAACCTACTTTTTGAATACTTCTCATTTCTCATTTTGAGTCCTTTATCATTGCTCTAGTCCTGCATTGACTTTGAATTAGGGTTTGCATTAGTTAATTGGCATGTTAGGTTTAAATTTTTTCATTCATAAAAAGTGCATTTAGGTTGCATTGTTGGCATTTATGTTACTAAGAAGTCAAGAATCTGATCATTAAGAAGTTAAAGAGGGAAAAATATCATGGGGGGAATTCCTAATTCAAACAAAAGAATGTAACCACATTTTTAATGGTCATATTTGCTATTGAGAAAATCTAGGGAGTGTGTTGTACTAGATTCCCATTGAAGCAAGTATGCTTTGACCAATTCAATGCATGCATAACTTCCTCCATCCTTTTCCATGCTTTCAATAAGTGGAATCCTCTTATTTTGATGGATTCAAATGCCTAGGTAGTTACGAATAGTCAGTAGTTTTCTTCCTATAAATAATGGTCAAATGCTCCTGTTGTCACCTAGAAATGCACCCTACGCACAATCATGGAGACTGAGCTTTCTAGTGAAAAATTGGATCATTTCAAGGGCTGTGGGTCACCTAAGATTGAAATGAACCTCTAGAGAAGGCTGGATTCCTTTGGGTAACAACTAAACTACTAATCTTGGTAAGATAAAGGGAAGAGGGATACATCAATTAGAAAAGCTATCCTATGGTGATACACCACATTGGTAAGAAATCATGAAATGAAAAAAAAATTAAATACACTGAGAAGACTTGACTGCAACTATTTTACTTACTCAACATAACCCCTTTAGTCTTATGCATCATTCTTGATAGGTTTGATCTACATACATATCTCAAGAAGGAAGAAACAAACTTCACAGCTTTATGGTATGAA
Organism: Sequoia sempervirens; assembly: GCA_007258455.2. NCBI lineage: Eukaryota > Viridiplantae > Streptophyta > Pinopsida > Cupressales > Cupressaceae > Sequoia > Sequoia sempervirens. Next base: position 153,457,832 of record VDFB02379711.1, on the reverse strand, counting down.
TACAGATTTAGAAAAAACACTGTTAAAGAAAACCTGCATAAACTAACATACAGAAATGACAGTGGTATGAGCATTAATACTTTATTTCATGGTGAACTCTATTTTACATTCCATACTTTAGTTGGGTTACAAAGCATACATCAGCCGAGGAAGGATAGGTATAAATCACTAACTCTTTTGGATGCATAGTTCGAATTGCTTACAAAAGGAAAAAATGCCTTATATATTAAAAGGGTATTGGCCCCCTTAGGGTTTACAAAAACATTGGTCTCAGAAAAGATATATCCCTAGATCTTTTGACATAGTTAATGTTGTGTTCAGTTGGATCCCTGCTATCTGTGTCGGTGTGAAGAGTCGCCTCCATGAGTTGTCTTCTTCAAATCTTTCTACAACCACTGCATTTACTCCCTAGTATCATGTCCGCCTTGAACCTCCTTTGCTGAGCTGCCTTCAATGCTTCTGACTTCAAAATAGGATGAAGTTTTCTTTGTTTTTTTGATCTACTTGGGTGAGATATCAGTCAGTCAAAATTTCAATGGTTCATCTTTGGCTCCTTATGATTGGTTGGTTCATTCCACGTGGATCCCTCAGACTGTCAAAAGCTTCTCTGATCAGAATGACATCTCCGCGAGACACTAGAAGTGTCTCAGTGATGCAATTATCCCCCTTGAAGCTACCGACACAACATATGATAGTCGGTGAGACATCTTGGCGAGCTTTATAAGTCATATTGATATCGCCAACAACATCGGCAAGACAAACGACACCACTCCGAAGTCACAGCGAGCACCACTAAGTCACACCAATACCCTTCTTCTTTTGGAAAATCCATCACTATTGGCTAGAGATCATGTGTTTGGGGACACCTCCTAGTAAGCCCTCTTATCTCTCGGTGAACACATCCATGTCAGCAAGACCCTACTGAGTCGATGAGACTTTTCAACAAGCTCATTTTGGTCCCCCTGAGCTCATTCGTTCCTTTCGATGAGACACTAAGCCATTGGTGAGACATCACGACAACTTAAATTTCCTTGGGTGAGGCCCTCGGCTTTTAGCGGGACATTTACTTGGTCACTGGGACCTCATGGCAGTGACTTAACTCTTGGTGAGCGCAGTTCATGTCGGAGAGACATCATTGGGTCGAGGAGACCTCTCCCCGACTTGGAATATTACACCGAAGGCTCCCTTTATTTCGGTGAGACAACATGTATTCAATGAGACCACATGCCAAAAGCATCCTGCTTTGGCCAAAGTTCATTTCATTTCACTTCAACAAGAGATATATTAATCAGCAAGACGTCGTAGTGGGCTTCATTAGTCATGCCGATATCACTTTTCATCGCCGAGACCACTCCATGTTGGTAAGAAATCATTTTGACAATCGGGTGCTACACAAATGTCATCTAGGTCAGGGATACCTTCTATTAGTTGGTGAGACCCTTCAGCGAATACACCACATCCCCAAGCTCACTTTGTTCGGCGTGACTCCCATCGGTCGGGAAGAAATCTCATTAACATGAACTTTGAGCCGGGAGCTCCCCGGTTAACCATTGTCGGCATGACCTCTCGCCAAAACCACCCTTTCCTATCAAGGGCATTTCTATCTATCGGCAAGACCCCCAAATGTCGGTGAGAGATTTGACCGAAATCACAACACTACCCCGAGAACCCTTTCATTTTGGTGAGACTCCCAATATGTCGGTGAGACTTCTTCCTAACCTCATAATCTTTTGGCAATCTCACTTCATCTCGGGGAGATAAGTCCCCTTCACCAAGACCTTTTGTCGAATGCAAAATATCTCTAGGCTCATACCTTATTTCAATAAGACCTCACCTTCTCGGTGAGATGTCATAGTGAAACCCTCCATTCTACCCTAGTTCACTTCATTTCGAGGACACACCCAGCCTTCAGCAAGACATTATGCCAAATACATTCCGATCTCCCCGAGCTCCCATTTCCTCGATAAGACACTGGTGGGTCGGGAAGACCTCATGGTGATGATATCTCCCTATGCTAGTAAGCTTAAATCATTACAGGTGAGACATTTCCCTATGTCGATGAGACATCTTAGCGAATTCATCTTGTTTTGGCCAGGTCCAATCCTCCTACTACTCGATGGTCAATGAGACACATCGGGTTGGGGAGACCTCTCCCTGAGCTCTAAAAATTACACCACAGACACCCTTTGTCGGTAAAACCCATTGCTATCAATGAGACCTTCTATAGATGATGCACCCCCTCACCAAGCTCTCTTTTCCTATTGGGGAGACCTCACTATATTGGCAAGATCTTTTTCCGAAGGCACCCTTCGTTGAGACCCCATAACGATGTCAAAATTTTCTCCCCAATGATGGTTTGATGATCAACATTCGGCGTGAATTTCACTGGTTGGGGAGACCTCATATCGATATGGATCCCTCTCGGTGAGACCTTTTTTAATTGCTGAGACATCTTGCTAAAGGTGCTTTGCTTTGGCGAAGGTTCATTTCAGTCAGGAGGACTTCATCTTATTGCTGAGACATCTCAGCAAGCTCAACTCCTATGTCAAGAGCCCATAGATTCGGGGAGACCTTATGACTTTGGCAAGACCCCACAACGAAGCTCGCTTGCTTTGCCGAAGTTGACTCCTTTTTGAATTCGGCCAAAGCTTGCTAGGTCGGCGAGATATCCCACCGACCTCCTCATCAGTCTTTTGAGTTCACCTCGACACCTTCTTGAGGTTCCTCTTCATTGGCAAGCGTCAATTAGTGTCATCGAAAACACATGCCACTTTACCGAGCTCCGCATTCCTTTCACCAAGACATCATCAAGTTGGGAAGACTCCATAGCAAGGCTCAAATGTCATATCGATATCTTCCTCTGTCACTGAGACTACACCGTGTCGGCAAGACATCACCACGATGGCTAAGAGCTACATGGATGTAAAATGTTAGGGAGACCTCCTACATTCAACATGACCTATGGCGAAGCTCAACCACCTCTTCGATGAGACTTTAGGTCTTTAGCAAGATGTTGTGGTGAAGCTCCCATTCTTTCGGTGATGAGTGTACTTCCTCTTTGGTTGGGGATACATTACCATCTCGGCAAGACCCTTCATTGATACTTGCATCCTTTGGCCGAAACTCCCTGACTTCGACGAGACGTCATGCGATCGATAAGAACTTTTATCGAAGCCAGATCTCATGGAAATGATGCCTTCATTAGTGGGATCCCTTTGGTCGGTGAGACATCCTGACGGTCTTGGTGACTCTCCTCTTTTAAGGGTTTTCATGTCGAGTTATATCTAGGCAGGCCTTCCAACTACATTCCTCATGACCTAGCAACAAATGCATGATTTGACCCTTGATGCAAATGACCCACCTGACCCTATAGAACTTCTGAAACATAGTTTTCCCAACCGACCTAGCCCATAGGTGAAAATTAGACAACATTTCTCGCAATCTCAGCTAGATGTGTGCCTGCTAGACATAGAAACCAGTAGCCAAAACTCATCCATTGGGCATGGAGTCATTAGGAGGCTCATAAAACAAATAAAAATATTATTTTTGTACATGGTTGCAACTCACTTGAGACCCATAGGACACAATAGGTCGCTAAAATAAAAAAAAAATAGTGGAAAGTGAAAGAGAATATTTACTGTTCCATCACAACACCCAAGAAATAGAAAATAATTAACCTAAAGCATAGAAGCACTTATTGGAAACATAAAACCTAAACATATATGTATAAGAAAGGCACTCATCAGACTTGAAAGTAGGGTTTAAGGTGTATCCCATTGACTGGGATAAGAAGTACTTCCCCTTCTGTTGTAGCCAGTTGATAAGCATTGTGTTCCTTGCAGTCTCTGATAATGAATGGACCTATCCACATGTTGTCAAACTTAGAGTGATGATCGAGCTTTCTCTTCAGAATATCCCATTTGAGCACAAGACCTCCCACCTTAAAATATTTTACTGTAGCCCTTTTTTCAAATGTCCTCTTTGTTTGGAACTGATGGTACTCCAAAGCTTTCATTGCTCTATCTCTTGATTCTACTAGCTCCACGAGCTTTGCATATCTCATAGACATGGGATCTTTTTCCTCAAACATTTCTAACTGGTGAACAATATCCAGAGCTGGAAGCTCTATAGATAGAGGCAATCTAGCCTCTCTACCATAGACTAACATGTATGGTTAGTTATCAATAGAACTCTTAGGAGTCATTATGTCTACCCATAGTGCATACTTTAATTTGATGTACCAGGTCCTTTGATTATCCTCCATTATTCTTTTGATAATCCTGATGAGATTCTTATTTGTGCTTTCAGCTAAGCCATTACCTTGAGGGTAATAATTTGAGGATGTGTTCAAATGAATGCCATGTTTAATAGCCCAATTAGTTAGTCTTAATCCCACAAAAGCAAGGGCATTATCATATATGATAGAGTCAGGAACTCCAAATCTGGTGACTATATCTTCATAGAAGCTCAAAATTGAAGGCTCTTTTGCTTCTTTCAAAGCTATTGCTTTTGTCCACCATGTGAAATAGTCTATAACCGTGAGCACCCACTTGTGACTAGTACTAGAAGGTGGATTTATTGGCCCAATGAAATCAATGCCCCATCTCATGAAGGGCTGCTCTACTTGAATTGGATGTAGATGCATAGCAGGCAGCTTTTCCTTCCCTACAAACATAGCACATTTGACACACTTTCTTGACCAGGCATGTGCATATTTGAACAAGCTAGGCCAGTAGTAACCAGCTCTCATGATTTTCCAAGCAATAGTTCTTGGGGCAAAGTGACCTCCCGCAGCTCCATCATGAAACTCATGAAGTACCTTCTCAATTTGATCACTATGAATACATCTTAATAGAACACCATTCAGATCTTTTTTGAAAAGAACATTGTTTACTAGTACATATGGTATGGACTGTAGTCTGAAATATCTTCTTTTAGCTTTCTTCAATCCTAATGAGCATTCACTAGTCTGTAAAAATTGGGTCATATCTTGAACCCAATTAGTTACCCCCATAGGCACATCAGCTTGAGCATTCTGAAACTCATTTGTATTAGCAAACACGACATCCTTTTCTAATTCATTTTCTCTGATTGGTCCTGTAGCAAGTTGTTCACAGAGACCTTTACCTCTAACTAGTTTGGAAACCTTAATATCTACATCACACTCCATGACCTTGGTGATCCACCCTACTCTTTTTTCATTTAGATCTTTGTTCAACAAAAAATTCCTTCACACTTGAATGTGCAACCAGAATATGAATCTTATTGTTTGAGATGAAGGGCTTGAATTTCTTTAGGCTTCTGATCACGGAGAGAACATGATTCTGAACAAAGGTATACCTCTCTTCGTAATCAACAAGTATTTGACTAGAGAAGGCTATGAGCTATTCTAAGTTGTCACTATTTTTCTATACCAACATAGTAGAGATTGAACTAGTGCTGCCAAAAGCATGCAAGAAGAAATCTTTAGAGAAATATGGATTTACCAATGTTGGGGTAGATGCTAAAGCCTCCTTGATTTCTTCAAAACTACACCTTGACTCCTTTTTCCAAGTGAAAACTACAATCCTTTTGAGCATGGAAGTCAAAGAATGTAGCAAATTTGCAAAATCAGGAATAAATCTTCTCAGAAAGTTAATCCTCCCTAAAAATCTTTGCAATCCCTTCTTATGATTAGGAAAAGGTAGCTCCAATATAGCTCTGACTCTTTCACAATCGATGGAAACTCCATCTTTTGATACTATATGGCGTAATAACTTCCTTCATGTACTACAAAAATGCTCTTCGTTAGATTGAGAGACATACCAAACTCTCAACATTTTTCAAAAACTTGCTTGAGTTGTAACAAATGTTCATCAACATTCCTAGAATAGATTGTAATGTCATCGAAATAAATCAGCATAATCTTATTGATCAAACTGTGGAACTCCATGTCCATGACCCTCTGAAATGTAGCACCAGCATTGGATAAACCAAAAGGAATCCTTTTGTATGCCATGGTGCCTCACTTAGTTGTGAAGGCAGTTTTGAACTGACCCTCCTCTTTAACCAGCACTTGATTATAGCCCAAAAAACCATCCAACAAGGAAAATCTTTCAGATCTAGCAACTACTTGTAAGATCTATTCCATGGAGGGGAGCAGGTAGTGGTCTTTCAAAGATGATCGGTTAAGGTCCCTAAAGTCTACACAGAGTCTTATTTCACCATTTTTCTTCCTAACTGGCACAAGGTTAGAAACCCATGAAGTGTGTTTCATTGGAAAGATGATACCCCCCTCAACCAATTTGGTCAGCTCTTTAATCATTAAGGGCTCAAGCTTAGGATTCAAGGGCCTTTGTTTTTGCCTTATTGGCTTAGCATTAGTTTCTAACTCAATTGTGTGCTGAGCAATATGGGGATCAAACCCTTTCAAATCTAAGTATTCCCAAGAAAAGACATCATGAAACTCTTGGCATAAGGCAACAAAATATTTTTTATCTTCATGTGAACAAATTTTTCCTATCTTAAGAAGTTTACCTTTGAAAATCTCCAATTCTTCATAATGTTCTTGTTTGACTTGCAAGCTAGCTTTACCCTTTCTAAGCTGATCATTTAGTGCTGAAGATCAACTCTAAGGTAACAAGACCCTTGGGTGACTTATTTTTCTTCAGTTGTATGACTTGATCATCATACAACTGCTTAAGTTTTACTTGATTAACCATGGAGAACTAATCTTCTTCAAGCAAAAAGGAAAGAATCTGTTCATCGCTATCAAAAACTTGCCAGTGAATGTTGTTATCAGGAATTGATGGCCTGACCACAACCTTTACATACTGTTGTACTTTCTCTTTTCTAATGTCATCCTGAATATCAAACTGTACTCCAATGGCTACAAGCCTATCAACATGCTTGTTCTAGTTCCTTGGAATAGACACTAAGTTAAAGGCATCAAAATCCTCAAGCATGTTCCACACTCTATTTCTATAAGACTTTAGTGTGTCATTTTTAGCAACATTCAGGCCTCTTATTTTATGGAAAATTAATTCATTGTTCCCATAGGCTTTCAAGCAGGTTATTCCTCTCTTCCTTTCCCACTCAAGACCTTGAACAAGGCCCTCATATTCAGTAGTATTATTGGAGCATGTAAAAGCAAAATAGAAAGTAGAGTAATACCTATCACCCTATGGAGAAATTAACATTGCACCTCCTCCTACTCCATGCTTGCTCCTGGAACCATCAAGGAACATCTCCCAAAGTCCACTTAGTGGTTGCAGTAATTGATCTACATCTTTCTCTAGGTTTGGAATCTCTGTGTCAGGCTCAAGAATGATAGTTACCCATACCAGCATCTTAAATGAGCTCCCCAAGATTATCCAACACATTTTCAACTGCCCACTCATGTAACAGCACATCAGGAATAGCTTCTAATTGAAGCTCTTGAGCAGCAACTAGCTCACTATCAGTTGAAACAACACAATTTGTGTTTGGAGTAATGCGGACAACGTTGATAAGACTTGGAATATATGGCTCAATGTGATCTTTAGCCAACTTTTCAGACTTGATGGTAACCTTAGTCCCATATCTTGTTCTAAACAACATGTGTGACCAATCAGCTGATACGTAACCTCCTATCTTGGCTATAAAGTCTCTTGATAAACACAAGGAGAAGAAAGGTGGAAGGTCTATGACACATATGTCTTGGAGAACTGTAAAGTTAGGGAAAGCATGCAGGGTAAGACTCAAATGTTTAATGATGCCCAAAGTATTAACTAAAGTACCATCCAATTGGATCACTCCCTTCTCTAAAGGCTGATATTTTAGTCCAAGCTTGTTAGCAATTTGCTTTGGCATCACAGATCTACTAGCTCTACTATCTACCATAGAGTTATGAACTAACTTGTCACCTATGATCACTGACACATAAAATGGAGGTGGTTTAACTCTTTTTCCTATCTCTTTGCTAGGTTGTTGATCGTTTCCCTGAGGACTATTTGTTAACATGGCTCTAACCTAAACTATTGGGGACTCAAATTCATAAGACATTTTCAAACTTAACAAGGTTGACTGTAACATATCCTTTTGACCTAGGATGGCTAATGAGTCCCACATAGACATTGTAACATTCATTTTCTTCATACTATCAAGGATATTATAAGGTATAGTTGGGTTTACTTTAGAATGTACCTTTATGCTAGTATGATCAGCTCTCAAGTGTGGTTGCTCCTTGTTTGGGAGTTGCTGATTTCTTTGCCAAACAGGAGTCACTCGAGAGGTAGATGGTTTTGCAGCTGCTTCCTTGCCTTTGTCAACCTCTTGACCCTATTCAAAATCTCTTTTCTTTGCCCTGGTGTTAGCTGCAACTGAAGAACTATCTTCATTCAATCCACATAATTCTTCACCTTGCTAGTTAAGTATGGTAGCATCATTGATAAGCTAGTCTTGGTGTTGTGGAATTGGATCATTAAGTGCATGTTTTTGTGAACTCGAGGTATTTTGTACCATCAGTGCCTGATTAATGAGTCCATTTGAACAAGTAGCTTGATTATGAGGCTGGTTACAAGGGTAACACCACTCATAGTCTGCTGCTAAGTTGTTTTGGATAGGAACCAACTCCTTGGTCGCACTAACAGGGGCTAGAGCATAGGCCTGAAAAGGTCTTGTATTCACATTCTTTCTTGGGCCCTGATAATTGCCCTGGTAAGCTTGTCTACTACCTTGATATGCTTGTTGTTGACCTGGATTCTGTAGTTGATAAGGCCTACTATAAGATTGCTTCTTTTTTAAACTAACAAGTTTGTTACCAAAAGACTGCAATAGACTTTTGATCTCCTGCAACTCATTTGGAGAACTTGAAACAGTATTTTCTTGTGTTACAGCAGCTGGAATAGATGGAAAGGGTGCAAAAGAAGGTATATGCAAGGGAATATTTGCATGAATCTCTTGAAATATAGGCATTGGTGACCTGGGAGCAATTTTACCAACTTGTATTAAGTTGTTTTCAGCTCTAATGGCTATTTCAAAGGCGTTTGGTAGAGAAAACCCTCCCATTGATTGTATCATAATAGCTATATCGCTGTTAAGAGCCCTCAAGAAGTACATAAATGCATACTCTAGAGGTGGTTTCACCATCATAGGGATTCCATCCCAGGTTCTTTGAAATCTGAAGTTGAAGTCGTTCATCTGCTCTTGAGGGGCTCTCTTAATTGTGGTTAATTGATCTAATAGAGACAAGTTATCAGACCTATCTTGGAATTGTTTATGCAACTTGTCTCCAAATTCGTCCCAAGTTGCAATTGAACAAACTGCTAAGCCCCTATACCATTACACAACTCTTCCTTTCAGTGAAGCAGCTAGTAATCTTACTGCAACATCCTCTTGAGTTATGGCATGGATTTCACATAACCAAGACACATCTCTCATATGTTCAATCAGAGTAGTTTGGTCTTCCCTTGTGAAATTTGGCAGACTCTTCTGGGATGTCATTGTGCTGCGCCAAATTTAAAGGACTCCCTCCATTGAAAGCAACAAATGGTTGATTCCTTGGAGCAGCCATTGGAGGTAGCTAAGGTGGATTTACTGGTACAACAAAATGAGATCTTACTGATGGAGGAGTGGATTTAGTTCTCCTATAATAGATAATTTTTGTTCCTCACCTTTTTGTTGCTTTGCCTTGTCTTCTTGGTGGTGACAGCTACAAATATTTGAAAGGACAAGAGATGCTCCTTGTCTAAACTCTTCTCATAAACTGTAGAAGGCACTGATTTCTAGAGTTCTTCCTTTTTGTGGAGTCGCCAAGTATGCCAAATGACTTATATAAAGTTTGGGAGTAGCTGGTTGAATACTAAACCAGCAATACAATCTAATTTTTGTCCCACCAAGCGTGCCATAAACTATTATCACCTAGAAATGCACCCTATGCACAGTGATTAAGACTGAGCTTTCTAGTGAAACATTGGATCATTTCAAGGGCCATGGGTCACCTAAGATTGACATGAACCTCTAGAGAAGGCCGGATTACTTTGGGTATCACCTAAACTAATAATCTTGGTGAGGTAAAGGGAAGAGGGATACATCAATTAGAAAAGCTATCCTATGGTTATACACCACATTGGTAAGAAATCATGAAATGAAAACAAAATGAAATACACTAAGAAAATTTGAATGCAACTATTTTACTTACTCAACATAACCCATTTAGTCTTATGCATCATTCTTGACAGGTTTGATCTACATACATATCTCAAGAAGGAAGAAACAAACTTCACAGCTTTATGGTATGAATAAAAATTTAGAAAAAACACTGTTAAAGAAAACTTGCATAAACTAACATATAGAAATGAGAGTGGTATGAGCATTAATACTTGCTTTCATGGTGAAATTTGTTTTACATTCCAGACTTCAGTTGGGTTACAAAGCATACATCAGCCGAGGAAGGATAGCTAGAAATCACTAACTCTTCTAAATACATAGTTCGAACTGCTTACAAAAAGGAAAAAATTCCTTATATATTAGAAGGGTGTCGACCCCCTTAGGGCTTACAAAAATATCAGTCTCAGAAAAGATCTATCCCTAGATATTTTGACATAGTTAATGTTGTGTTCAATTGGATCCCTACTGTCTGTGTCGGTGTGAAGAGTCACCTCTAGGAGTGGTCTTCTTCAAATCTTTCTGCAACCACCACATTTACTCCCTGGTATGGTGTCCACCTTGAACATCCTTTTCCAAGCTACCTTCAATGCTTCTGACTTTAGAGTAGGATCACCTTGTCTTTGTTTTGTTGATCTCATTTGTCGAGGTATTAGTTAGTCAAAACATCAATGGTTCATCTTTGGCTCCTTATGATTGGTTGGTTCATTCCACATGGATCCCTCAGATGGTCAAAAGCTCCTCTGATCAGAATCACATCTCGATAAGACACTAGAAGTGTCTCACCGATGCGATTATCCCCCTTGAAGCTATCGACACAACATGTGACAGTTGGTGAGATGTCTTGGTGAGCTTTAGAATTCATATTGATATCGCCAAAAACATCAGCAAGACAAGTGACATCGGTCTAAAGTCACAGCAAGCACCACTGGGTCACACCGATACCCTTCTTCTTTTGGAAAATCTATCGCTATCGGCCATAGATCATGTGTTCGGGAGACCTCCTTGTAAGCTGTCTTATCTCTCAACAAACAAATCCATGTCAGCAAGACCCTATCAGGTCAATGAGACCTTTCAGCGATCTCATTTCAGTCACCCCGAGCTCATTCATTCCTTTCAATGAGACACTAAGCCCTTGGCAAGACATTACGATGACTTAAATTTCCTTGGGCAAGGCCCCCGGCTTTCGACAGGACATTTACTTGGTCGTTGGGACCTCATGGAATAGACTTAACTCTTGACGAGTGCACTTCATGTCAGAGAGACATCACCGGGTGAGGGAGACCTCTCCCTGACTTGGAATATTACATTGAAGGATCCCTTTTGTTTTGGGGAGACAACATGCAGTCGGTGAGACCACATTCTAAAAGAATCATTTCATTTCACTTCGGCAAGAGATACATTCCTCAGCAAGAGGTCGTAGTGGGCTTCACTAGTCATGCTAATATCACTTTTCATCATCGAGACCGCTCCATGTCGGTAAGACATCATTCTGACGGTCGGGTGCTACACTAATGTCAGCTAGGTCGGGGAGACCTTTTGTTAGTCGGTGAGACCCTTCAGCGAATACACCACATCCCCTAGCTCACTTTGTTCGACGTGACTCCCATCGGTTGCTAAGACATCTCACTGATAGGAACTTTGAGCCAGGAGCTCCCCGGTGAACCACTGTCGGTGTGACCTCTCGCCAAAACCACCCTTCCTTCTGAGCGCATTTTTATCTATTGGCAAGACCCTCGAGCATCAGTGAGAGGTCTAACCAAAAGCACAACCCTACCTCAAGACCCCTTTCATTTTGCTAAGACTCCCCATTTGTCGGTGGAACTTCTTCCTAAACTCATCATCTTTTGGCGATCTCACTTCATCTCAGTGAGATAAGGCCCCTTCGCCAAAACCTTTCGCTGAATGCAAATTATGTCTGGGCTCATACCTTATTTCAGTAATACCTTGCCTTGTCGGTGAGATGTCATAACAAAACCCTCCATTCTGCCCAGTTTCACTTCATTTCAGGGAGAGACCCACCCTTCGACAAGACATTATGCCAAATTCATTTTGATCTCCCCCAACTCCCATTTCCTCAGGAAGACACTCGCGGTTCAGGAAGACCTCATGGTGATGATGTCTCCCTGTGCCGGGGAGCTCAAATTCTTACAGGCGAGATATTTCCCTGTGTTGATGAGTCATCTTGGCAAATTCATCTTGTTTTGGCAAGGGCCGATCCTCCTGCTGCTCAACATTCGGTGAGACATATTGTGTCGAGGAGACCTTTCCCCAAGCTCTAAACATTACACCATAGGAACCCTTTGTCGGCAGAACCCATTGCTAGCAGTGAGACCTTCTATCGATGATGCACCCCCTCACCGAGCTCTCTTTTCCTGTCAGGGAGACCTCACTATATTAGAAAGATCTTTTGTTAAACACACCCTTCACCAAGACCTCATAACGATGTCATAATTTTCTCCCCAATGACGGCTTGATGACCAACCTTTGGCATGAATTTCACAGGTCCAGGAGACTTCATATCGATATGGATCCCTCTTGGCAAGACCTTTTGTAATTGCCAAGACATCTTGCCAAAGGTGCTTTGATTTGGTGAAGGTTCATTTCAGTTGAGAAGACTTCATCTTATCATCAAGACATCTCAGCAAACTCAACTCCTACGCCAAGAGCCTATAGAGTCGGGGAGACCTTATGACTTCGGTGAGACCCCACAACAAAGCTCACTCTCTTTGATAACACCAACTCCTTTTTAACTTCGGCCATAGCTTGCTAGGTTAGTGAGATATACCACCGACCTCCTCATCATTCTCTGAGTTCACCTCAACACCTTCCCAAAGTTGCTCTTCATCGAAAAAGGTTAATTAGTTTCACCCCGAACGCATGCCACTTTTCCAAGCTCCGCATTCCTTTCACCAAGACATCATCAAGTCAAGAAGACTCCATAGTGAGGCTCAAATGTCATATCGATATCTGCCTCCATCACTAAGACCACCATGTTGGCAAGACATCACCGCGATGGCTGGGAGCTACACCGATGTAAAATGTCAAGGAAACCTCCTGTATTTGGTAGGACCTATGGCTAAGCTCAACCACCTCTTCGATGAGACTTTAGGTCTTCAGCGAGACATTGTGGCAAAGTTCCCATTCTTTCGGCGATGTGTTTACTTCCTCTTTGGTCGAGGAAACTTTACCATCTCGGGAAGACCCTTTGCCGATACTTGCATCCTTTGGCCAAAACTACCTCACTTCAATGAGATGTCATGCGATTGGTAAGACCTTTTACCGAAGCCAGATCTCATGGTGATGATTCCTTCATTAGTGGGAGCCCTTTGGTCGGCAAGACATCCTGACAGTCTTGGCGACTCTCCTCTTTTGAGGGTTTTCATGCCGAGCTTGATCTAGGCAAGCCTTCCAACTACGTTCCTCATGACCTAGCACCATATGCATGATTTAACCCTTGATGCAAATGACCCACCTAGCCCTTTAGAACTTCTGAAACATAATTTTCCCAAATGACCTAGCCCATAGGTGAAATTGGGCAACAACTCCTTTTGATAAGGTTGGATATTCTAAGTTTGTACTAGCATTTTTCAATTTTATAGTTCTATTGCTAATATGTTGTACTTACTCTTTCAAGAAATAATATGACATTTTGAGATGCTGTATTTGAGTAAGTGTAAGGAAGACTCACCCAAGGGGGGCTACTTGGTGATAATTCCATCTATTTTTTTAAAATTTATTTTATGTTTAGTAGTTACTTTCAGTTTCAACAATTTTCTATTCCCGCAGCCACTAAACTTCCATTTTGTGTCTATTCCTGCAGCCAAGGTAGACATAGTAGTTTATCATTTGTTTGTTGAGATCTTCATTTCTATCATTCATTTCTAGTCTAGTTGTTAATGCTTAGTACATATGTTGATTTATGTTCAGTGTTTAAGTTGATTTACTTCCAACACTTTATTTCCAGCATTTTTTCTTTCCTAGTTTATGGATGGTTGCAATGAAGTCCTAGTGCACATATAGTGTTGATCCATTTCAATTTTACATCCCTAGGTTGACAAGCGAAATGCACATTCATCATGAGTGAGATAGCTATTTAGTCTAGATGTTCAATCTCTAAGTCACATCCCTAAAGGATTAGTTATTAAGCCATTAAGGGAGGCCAATTTTTTTGGTTCCATTGCTAGGGATGGTGTCAAACTAGGAAGTTCCTTGGAGTCATTGATTGTTTCTTTCTTGTTATAGAATTTTTGAAAGTTTTCTCTTAGTATACCTCTCATTTAGGAAAGTAATGAACTACTATTCTTTTACCAATTCTTTGTATGAGCTAGCTGATATTGAATTGATATCGCATGCATAAAGGGAGGAAAGATGCTCATGGGAGATTCCTTCCTAATGACCCTAATCAATTATAGCTAATGGAGAATCTAAATCTTCCAAGAGATGATGAAGAAGAAGAAGCACACCCTTTTGCTGATACATTTCCCAATCTAACTAGTTTTGACACTTCCTTTGAAGATCAAAATCTAATTGAGAATCCCTTTACTTTGGAACTTCATCGAGCAGCCATGGGTGATGAGAATAATGAGAATAGACACAAAAATAGAGAAAACTAGCCATCTTTTCCATTTTCTATTTCTTATCATAATGAAGTTGACAACCTTAAGAACATCCCTGCTTCAATCCTTCCTAATTTTTATGGACTTATCACAGAAGACCCTGACACTTTCTTGTTTGAGTTTGATATCCTTTATAGAAGCTATCAATACACCACTGATGATCATAGACTTAAGTTGTTTCCAACCACTTTGAAAGAAGTTGCATTAAGATGTGTTATGATCTTAGATAGGAATATTGTGGAAACATTAAATGACACGAAAAAAATGTTTCTTGAGAAGTACAAAGAATATTGTAGTGGTAGTTGCATGAGAGGATATGACATATTTAGGATGTAGTAGTAGGAAGGTGAGAGTTTGGAGGATTACATTTCAAGGTTTTTGTTTCTTCTACATAAATATCCACATCATACACACAATGAGGAGTCTCAAAAGCTCATCTGCCTTAGAGGCATCATTGAGAGCTGCACTAATTCTTTGGACTTGATGGTAGGAGGAGATATCACCCAATTTCATTGGGATGATATCAAGAAGATATGTCATAACTATTCTAGGGAAGCTTCAAAGAAGGGGAGAGGCTACCAATCCTCTATGGGTAAATCATCCAATAAAGGAGTTTCAAGGATTGATATTATTCACTTGTTTGAAGAATTTAAGTAGGAAATCATAAACAATCTAGGTACTTAGCTTGATATACTCCAAGGAAAGAAGAAACATGAGGAGGCTAAGGAAATGTTGGTAGAATACTGCCTTTATTACAGACAAAAGAAGAAGGACTGCAAATGCAAAATGGTAGCTAACATTGATAGCAAGAAAATTCCACCTAAGTTCAAACCAGTCTAGGGTGATGATGATCAAGTCTACTACATTTTACAAAGGAAGCCATGGGCTAAAAGACAAGGTATGCCACCCGATCCATTATCTTTTGCTATGCCATATTTCAATTCTTATGCATCTAGTAACTAATGATTCATCCAACTATGAAGGATATCCACATTAGCATTGGAATAAGCCTCCAAATACTTTTCCCAATCACCAAAACTATTGACCCTAGTGGAAACAACCTTAGGGGAATTGGTAGCGACCTTGAGGAAACTGGTAGCAAACATCTCAATGGATGGGAGGATAGCAATGGCCAAACCAAAAAACTAGTTACATGAAACCACCTTCATAGCCCCAACAACCTGCCATAATGCATCCTCCTACAAGCTCAAGTTCAAGCATGCCTAGACCTACTCAGCTACCAACTCATCCCACACCTAACCCAAATAACAAACCACAATAGCAACAACTAGTATACTCAATAGATCCTAATAAATTTCTTGCATATGTTGTGAGTGTGAGTGAAATCCACCTACATTTAGGAACTAATTTTCTAGATCCTTCCACTCCTATCATTACTAAGCTTCCTATGGAAGAAGAGGATTCTCTGAATGTCCCCATTTAGCCTAGTGTGCCTAAAATATTGAACCAGTTCTAGTTCAGCAAACTACCCAAGAACCACCATTTCCTCAAAGGTTAGAGGTTTCTAAACAAAAGGAAGAAAAGGAGGAACCAACCTTTGAAATGTTAGATCAGTTGAAACATATATGTGTCAAGATACCTTTGTTTCAAGCCATAAACTATATCGCTATATATGGAAAATCAATCAAAGAAGCATGTCTCAAAAAGGTAGCAATGAAAAGTAATGACCCACCATGGTTCACATAGTAGGAAAGTTAGTATACGTCATGCTTGGAAAAGTTACAGTTCCTAAGTACACTGACCCAAGTAGTCTTGTGGTAGGAGTTGTGAGAAATGGAATCTAAATAAGGAATGCTCTGATTGAATTGGGGGAAGCAATAAATATGATGACTAAGGAAATCCTACAACAACTAAATGTTGCAAAAATGAGACCTACTCCTATTGTATTGTAGCTTGCTGATAGTTCCACTATTAAACCTGGTGGTATATTAGAGGACATTGTGGTAACTCTAGATTCCTAGGAGTAGCCAACAGACTTTATGAGTATTTCTCCTAAAGCTACACTAGGTGAGTATCCCATTATTCTAGGAAGGACATGGTTAGCCACAATAGATGCCTACAATGGATGTTAGTTAGGGGACATGACCATTTCTAAAGGGAAGAATACTAAAAAGCTCGTTCTTTACCCTCCTACTCAACCATCTCATGACATGGATAATCCCATATGGCGACATGTGGGAGAAAAGGATGAGGAAGTCAATTCAGTGGCATGACTTATGATGTTAGGAAGAAGCTCTTTCATACAACTTCTGGAGGAAGATGAACTGTTGTCCCACATAACATAGAACTATTGTGAGATACATGAAGATTCATCTACTCAAAAACCTAGTTCTGCTAGTTTAGTGAAGCCACTTTTTCCTACTCTTCCTACAATAGAACTTCTTGCAATAATAGATATGCTCCACAATTATTTGTCACATGAACTAAAAATTCCAAGTAGTAGTGAATAAAATATGATAGAGTTAACCACACAAGTACAAGTGTCTGAAGGAAAACATCTAAATATTAACAAATTGAGTCAAAAGTAGCACTTGTCTTTGACAAACCTGTTGAAGACCCACCAACATGCTTTTGCATGGGACTACCATTACATGAAGGGATTGGATCCTAAGCTTTGTACTCATATGATATGTATAAAAGATGATTGCACACTAGTAAGGTAGTCACAGAGGAGAATTAAACTTGCATTCAGAGAAATTGTCAAAGGGGAACTTAAAAAATTATTGGATGTAGGATTTATATACCCCATCTCAAACAGTCAATGGGTGTCCCCAATGGTGATTATGCCTAAGAAGGGAGGGAAGTGGAGAGATTGTGTTGACTACAAGGAACTATATGCTTACACCAAAAAAGGACCATTTCCCTCTTCCTTTCATAGACCAAGAACCACATTCCCTTGCAGGGAAGCAATATTTTTATTTTCAAGATGGATTCAGTGGATATAACCAAATACAAATTGATCCTGAGGATCAAGAGAAGACAACCTTTACCTTTCCATGGGGGACTTATGCCTACTCAGTTCTTCCATTTATCTTGTGTAATGTACTTGTAACTTTCAAGAGGGAAGTCATTAGTATATTTTCAGACATCTCACATCATTACATGGAGATTATTATGGATGGTTTTACTACCTATGGGTTTTATTTTGTAAAATCTTTAGAGAATCTAAGGAAGTTCTTACAAATATGTGAATATCATAACCTATCATTGAATAGTGAGAAGTGTTTCATGATGATTTAGGAAGGAGTAGTCCCTAGGCACTACATTTCAAAAAAGGGAATTCAAGTTGACCCAACCAAAATTGAAGTGATTAACAATCTACCTATTCCTACAAAGAAAAAATATGTTATAAGTTTCTTGGGTCATGCAAGGTACTAAAGGTGTTTCATCAAATATTTTAACAAAATGGTAGCACCATTGTACAATCTTCTCACTATAGATGTTGAATTCCAATGGACAAAGGACTATGAAAAGGAATTCTATGATCTCAAAGAAACTTTAACCCATACTCCCATACTCAAAGGTCCTAATTGCGAGATCCATTTTCAGATTCATACTGATGCATCAAACTATGTTGTACGATTTATATTGGGACATAAAGAAAGAACCATTCAAAATGTAATCTATTTTGTTAGAAAAAACCTACAAGGGGTTGAATTCAATTACATAATGATAGAAAAAGAAATGTTGGTAGTCATCTATACCCTTAAAAAATTTAGGCACTACATAACATGGATCATATTTTTATTCATACAAACCATGCAGCAATAAGATACCTCATGAATAAGCCCCTCATTTAAAGCAGGAAATCCATATGGTTGTTGCTGATGTAGGAGTTTGGCATCACCATTGTTGATAAACCAGGAAAAAAAA
The DNA here is from genome assembly GCA_007258455.2 of Sequoia sempervirens. NCBI lineage: Eukaryota > Viridiplantae > Streptophyta > Pinopsida > Cupressales > Cupressaceae > Sequoia > Sequoia sempervirens. The sequence goes on along the minus strand of VDFB02379711.1, from coordinate 153,439,194 downwards.
ATGTTGTAGATTTTCTTTCTAGATTTACTACATCTGAGGATACTCAATTCATTGATGACTTCTTCCCTAATGAAAATTTTCTTTCCATGAATGTGCATACTCCTTGGTATGTTGACAGAGCCAATTACCTGGTTACAAGGAGAGTTCCTCCTCATTTCTCTCCAAAAGAGAAGGGTACTCATTGAGAAAACATTTTATTTTTCATGGATTGTAGGTTATTTTTTCTACACTAGATCAAACCATGTCATGAGGAGATGTGTAAGGGAAGATGAGATATATGATATATTTCATTCATGTCATAATGAACCCTATGGAGGGAATTTTTCAGCTAGAAGGACAAAAATGAAGATTCTTAACATAGGATATTACTAGCCCACACTTCATAAGGATGCAAGCAGGTATACAAGGAAGTGTGATGGATGCCATAGGATGGGTTGGCCAAAAAAATATGATGAGATTCCCCTTTACCTCTAGGTAGTAATCACTCTATTTGATAAATGGGGGATGGATTTTTTAGAACCCGTTGATCCTCCATAAAATGGTAAATCCTACATCCTGGTTTGCACTCACTATGTGACCAAGTGGGTTAAAGTTAAAGCAATGAAGAATGACATAGATAATAAGGTTGCATATTTTTTGTATGAGGAAATTTTCACTCGTTATGAGGTCCCAAGGGAGATAGTGATTGATGAAGGGGGACAATTTACATCAACCCTTGTCACAACGCTAGTTAATTAATATAATGTGAGGCACAAGAATTCTACTCCTTATCACCCTCAGGCCAATAGCCAATTTGAGGTGAACAACAAGGATATTGAGACAATTCTGACAAAAAAACTAGCTATTGATAAGAGAGACTGGGAAAATAGGCTACCAAAAGTTGTTTTCGCCTTTACGACCAACTAGAAAACAACCACATGTTTCAATCCTTTTCAATTATTGTATGGGAAGAAAACTATGATTCCCATTGAATTTCATCATAAGACACTTAGGACTACGCTAGACTTAGGGATGGATATCTCTGAAGCAAAAAAGGACAAGATCATACAACTAAATAATTTGGATGAGATGAGAAAGAAAACCTTGCATCATACTAAGGTAGTGAAGAATCAAAGGGTCAAATGGCATGATAATTAAATAAAGGAAAATAAGTTTTAGCCTGGTGACTGAGTAGTCCATTATGACTCCAATTATCAAGACAATGTGGCTAAATTGCATACTAGATGGTTGGGACCGTACAAAGTTGTCAACTCACCACCATTGACCCTGTCAGATTCAAACATATGGTCAATAGTCACTATATAAGGTTGTATCACAAGCCAACATCTAAGAAAGAATTCATGCAACAATTTAACCAACACCCAATCTCTGAACTTCATGCAATTGAAGGAAGTTGACCCAGTATCCCTCCTTTTGGTTGATCCAAGTACATGTGCAACTACTTCATAATAAAGACTTCCCATTTTTGGGAGTCCACTTCTTCATTAATCCACCCATCCACCCATCCATCTCCATCTTCTCTCTTTTCCATAACTTCACCATTACTCCACTTAACAATCACTTCATTCCATTTCATCGCCACTACATTAACTGTTGGACTATACTTCTCAAATTTAATCAGTACTTTCTACACATTGTTTGTAAAGATACTCCAATATTTTAGGTACATGCAAAAAAAATTGTTATTTCTTTATTATCTTTAGTGAATTTGTTTATTTTTTGTAATGAAATGTAGATATTTTGCATAGCATGAAAACATACTTCTCCTTGTCCAATCATAATTATCCACTAGCTATGTTGACACATGTTGTAAATTAGGTTGGGGGGGAGTGTCAAATCACAAGTCCATGTGTCATCCACATCAGAATATTTAAACTAAGCCAATTTAAATGATAAATTGAAATGACAACTTGCATGTGTGAAATGTCACTAAACTGTGCCATTTCTTCCCATAATACCCCTCGTTAATGAATCTTTATTGCCAAGTAATAATTTCAAATGTCACCTAACAAAAGTAATTTGGTAAGCTACATGACATTGGAGTCAATATGATAGAAAGAAGAAATATAGGAAGAAGAAGTTGGGATTTTCAAAAAGAGATTGCAGGAAAAGGAAATTTAGTAGAGTCCTTGTTTGATTATGAGCAACTGAGTAATGGGAGGTCAACTAATTTAGAGTGAATCCATAGTTCATAACATGGTAATGTAGGATGCACCTTCTTTGGAAAAAATTAGAAATTATGGATGGATGGACTATTTCTTGAAGCTCAATAATTACAATGAAGACATTACATAGGAATTTGCACAAACATTCTCCAAGGGGTTGGTAGTGGTAAGAGGATTGGAGGTGATCGTTACTGAGGAAATAATTGTGGAGGTAATGGGCTTACCTGTTGATTGTGAGCCATGCCCTACTACAAAAGATGCAAGGTTAGCCAGGGCTTAATTTACTAAACCTAGTGATCCTTCGTTGGTGGTGGATAAATAGGGTATGAAAAGAACTTCTCTCTCAAAGCAATGGAGACAAGTAGCTCTCCACATTGAAAATTACTTCACTTTAGAGGGACACCAGTCATGTCTCCATTCGGTACACGTCAAGCTCCTGAGCCATATGAGGCACAAGTGAAGAATGAACATGCCTAATGTGCTATATCATCTCCTTACCATCATGGTAGCTCAAATGTAGAAAGGTAGGGATAATTCTATCTCTCACCATTGTTTAGTCAAATTATTAGTGGAAAAATCTCTACATGAAGTATCCGATTTGATGTGGGAGGAGTTTTTAAATATTGATCAATTTAGACTAGAACATGTTAGAGGTCAGCCTAAACCCCATAGGGTTAGTAGGGAAGTGAGGGATGATGAAATTACTCCTTGAGCATTAACCTCTGGTGCACACCCTAGTTCAAACCCTCACACAGCTGAGCAAGCTATTGAAATTGGGTCTTCTGAGTTAGAATATTTAGGAGAGGAATGTTCATCCTCTAATTCTGATGATAATGTCCCTTTCAAAACCCCATTTTTAACTAGGGATGACCTTAGGAGAGAAGAGGCACAAATGGAAGAAGCAAAAATGAGAAAGGGAAAGGCCAAGAAGCAAGTGGTAGAAAAATCATCACTAAGCCCTAGGAAATGAAAGGTTGATAACATTGTTCCTCTTGCAGCTAAAGGAAAAGACAAAAACCCTCCTAAGAGATCAAAACCAGTTGGGCTAGCCACTAGTGCACCTCCAAAGAGAAGCCTTAGGCTTAGAAAAATATCCAAGGAGGAGGCAGAAGCCCCAATGGGATAGGAAAATGTTGAGGAAAAATATATTTTTGAGTATCAGGAAAATATTAGATTGGAAAAGCTTGCTGCCATTACAAAACAAGTTGAGAACCAAGAACAAGATGAAAGCCAAGAAACACTATAATAAGAACAAAATGAGAATACAAAGTTCCTATAGCCAAAGCAGGATAAACAACCTGAATCACTACAACTGGTGTTATGCAAAAAAGAAGAATCGATGCCAGGGAAGATTTTGGTAGGAACACATAAACCCCATGCCTTTTCATGGAATAACATAGCTCGAAAATTGTGGAGTTTGATGCAAAGGAAGGAAGAAGATTGAAAAAGGAAAGGTACAAGTTGCAAAATGAGATAAGAAAGAAGGATGTAAACATTGAAGAAAATAATGTAGAAATTGTTTCCTTGAAGGAAAGGGTAGATAATGTGATCGATTTAATACCTAAAATGCTAGCATGTAGAACTCCCCCTAGAGTGTATGCCTTACACTAGAAGGAGAGAAATATTCCATTTAAGCTATGAAGGATCATTTTAGGTTTGAGTTCTACTTTTAACACTCCACATGATTTTTTCTAGGCTTATCAACTTGGTCCTCCTGATGTTAATTTTTTTTTATGTGAATTATACCTACACAATTATGTTTTTTCTGATGATCATGATTGGAATCCCTTGCTATATATTGGGGACCTTCATTTAATGGAATTTATGTCCTATATTCAAAATGAGATTAGTATAAAACTAACAAGGAAATAGAATTTCATACTCCCCTACCTCTCAAGGCTAAATCTAGTAACCCCAGAGATATTTTCATGACATGGCACAAAAATTTCTACTGCCCAAAAAATAAGATTATGCCCATTAGAGAAAAGACATACAAAGAATATGAGAAGGTGGCTAAAACCACATGAAAATCAGTAATGGGATATTTAGCAGAGAGGTGGAATAGTTTTCCAAAAGAGTTGAAACAAGTTGAACCTCACTCTTTATAGAACTATGTTATAGAATCCAAAAGGGTTGATAGCTACATATAGATTGCTAGAAGGAAGTAGCAATTTTGGCTTTCCTTTACATTTCAGACACCTACATTATTGTGGCATGTGCCAGATTACAAGTTCTACCAGTATGACGTAGCTGGAAAAAGAATGGTGCTCCTTTTGTTGGAGGACAAACGAAACATTAGGTTTGGTGAATGATGAGATCAATTAATGACTCAATTTTTATAGGATTCGTTATATATTTTTTGTTCCTATCATAGAGTTTGACACTTTGTTGTTGATGTTTTCCTTAAAACCATAGACCTTGACATATGTTTATCTCTGTCACTTTAATGACATTATCATGCTATGAGAATTGTCTATGTTGAATTTACAAGTGGTTGAATGAATGCTAATAAGATAATTATAGATATACATATTTTTTTTGTGTACTAATGCTATTGTGCAAGTTTCCACTAAAATTTTGATGTCAACAAAGCTGGGTATGTGGGAGAAACTCTTGCAAGATTGGTTAGTTACTAAGAAGTCAAGAAGCGAATCATTAAGAAATCAAAGCAGAAAAAACTCATGGAGATAAATTCCAAGTTCAAACAAAAGAATGTAACCACCTTTTTAATGGTCATATTTTTTATTGAGCAAATCTAGGGAGTGTGTTGTGTTAGATTCCCATTGAAGAAATTCTGCTTTGACCAATTTTGCGCATGCACAAATTCCTCCATGATTTTCTATTCTTTCAATAAGTGCTATCCTCCTATTTTGATGCAGTTGAATACCTAGGTACTTAGGGATAGTTATTAGTTTTCTCCCTATAAATAATGGTCAAATGATCCTCTTGATGAGGTTGAATATTCTAAGTTTGTACTCACATTTCCCAGTTTGATGGTTCTATTGTTGAGATGTACTTATGCTTTCAAGAAATAATATGGCATTCTAAGTTGTTGCATTTGAGTTATTATAAGGGAGATTCACCCAAGGGGGTCCACTTGGTGATAATTCCATCTATTAGTTTAAGATTTATTTTCTATTTAGTAGTTAGTTTCAGTTTTAGCAATTGCCTCTTCCTACAGCCAAGGCAAATAGAGTAGTTTCCTATCTGTTTGCTAAGATTTTAATTTCTATCCTTCATTTCTAGTCTAGTTGTTAATGCTTAGTGAAGATGATGATTTATGTTTAGTGTTTAAGCTAATTTACTTCCAGTACTTTATTTCCATCATTTTTTATTTCCTAGTTTATGTATGATTGCAATGAAGTCCTAGTGCACATAGAGTGCTAACCCATTTCATGTTTACATCCCTAGGTTCAAAAGCGAAATGCACCTTCATGATGAGTGAGATAGCTACTTAGTGTAGATGTTCAATCTATAAGTCATAGCTGTAAATGCTTAGTGATTAAACCATTAAGGGAGGCCAACACTAGGAATCATTAGCCACCTTGGGAGAATCAGTCCCTTTTCACCCCTAAAACTTCCTTTGCAAAACTAAAAACCCTATTTTTAAGCTTATGTTTGGTTCCTTTACCTACTTGTATTAGTTCGCTGAGTTGTTGTAACATGCATTTCACTAGATCTAACTTAAAATAGCTCATTTCATCCATTGCTCCATTTTACATTTTCATTTTCCACATGTTATTTCCCTAATTGGTGTATACTATAATAAGAAAATTACCTTGTTTCATATCTGAAAGTTGCATTTCATTCTAAGTCATTGCATTACAATTTCTTTTACTTTTCTTCATAGCATGTTTTCCTTCAAACAATGTAGCTTTTATTTGGTTAAAAATGGATTGCATAAATACAACATTCCATATTATGAGTTGAATTTTGTTTACCACAATAGGGATTTTAAGAAATATGATCAAACCATTGGTGCAATCCTTAATCTTACATTTCCCATTGGTGAGAATGGTAGTGTAGACAATCATCACAATCATACTTGTTCTTCTCAAGATACCTCTCATACTAGTGACGAAAGTATCTTGATGAAGGAAGGTACAAACATTGAGGGTCATGATTTTCCATCTCCTCATTCCCCTTTAGAAGATTTTAGACAACATGAACATGACATCATATAAATGTTTTTTAAAATCACCTTACCTAGTCTCCATGGTCATGACCATCAAACTTGTATATCTCCTAATATCCCTCCTTGAGGCCAAGAGGAAAGGTTGGTGTTAGAAGATATACCTATTAAGATTAATGTGAATCATGACCCTCCCTTCCCTAATGCTCCTACCATTTGGGATAATCTATTTGACAACCATAAGGGTCCTTCTCTTGATGCCTTCCCCACTTGTGATGAAGCTACTTTATAAACCTCAAACTTGGATGAACATATTACAAGCCCTCCTAGTAGGGTAGATAATATAGAACAATAGAATAAGAACTTAAATACAATGGAAACTCAACTAACACCTTCTCATAAACATCCCCCTATTGGCCATGAGGTTATTGTGGAAGAACCAAGCCATAATTTTAGAGTACATGTGGTTTGTTCTCCTAATAATTTTCCTTCTAGGGAGGATATCATGATCTGAGACAAAGATATTATTGAAAATAATAATATTATGGCCTTACATGACAATGAAAAACCCCTGTTAGACTCTCATTCACCAAGGATGTTAATGTTATTAAACCTAAAATCATCCTTTACCCCTCTTCACAAAAACAAACTCAACACAAGCTTGAATTCACCCTCTACCCTGCTAAGAATAATGTTTCATAGAAACTAAGTCACAATACAATTGTTCATACATATAAAACTTGAAACAATCCACAACCACCACAACCAACCCCAACACAATTACCATTGCCTAATCCTATCCTACCTAATCCTTTCTTTCCAGGTCAAAAGGAGTATGATCTTGTGGAGAAACTTAAGAATACTCCTACTAAGATACCCTTATGGGATATTATTCAAGCATCCCCTCACTATCACAACATGGTCCAAGAAGCCTTGCAACAATTTCCTATCCCTTCTAATGTGCAACCAACTAACATAACATCCATGATCCAAGGAATAAACGCTGACATTGTTTTTCACCAAAGTGAAATTCCCCCTTTGGAAGTAAAAAAAAATGAATCTTTCATGGTCATTGCTCAATACAATTGAATAGGGATAAAGTGAACCCTTATTGACAATGGCTTAGCCCTTAATGTGTGTAGCATAAACCTTTTGGATAGGATTCATGTGGATAAATAAAAAATTCAACCTGAATCTTAATCTATTGTGATCTTTGACAATGTCAAAAAGACACCACTTGGTGTGATCATGTTACCTATTATAGTTGGATAAGTCACATTAAACACACCAATCTAGGTTATGCCTCAATTTCTTTCATATAACCTTTTTCTTAGGTAGGTTGTGGATTCATGCAATGAATGATGTGCCTTCCACTCTTCATCAAAAAATGAAATACATCTACAACAACAAAGTGTGCACACTCAATCCTGATCATGATCCATATAGTGTCTTTCAACTTGTGAAGAATAAAGAGAACCCCTTGAACATATTAATACCAACAACACAAGTGGAACTCACACAACAAAAATATAAACAACAACATAGTGAAAAATTCATTATGCTATTAGAACATGATTTTGGTTCCTTGGATTTCAAGCATGACTTCATGGGTGAGTACAAATTCAGCCAAAAAGATTAAAATAAAGGAAAATAAACAATGATAATGAAAAAAAAAATTCAAACGACCCTTCGACAACATCCATCTCAACCACTTTAGACAAATAAGAAAACTACACAACAAACTTTGATGAACATAGAAACGAACAACCACCTATTTTAAAAGCAATGAAAAAGCTTTATGGAAAATGTTATGAACTTATGAAACAACTTGGCTATAGTGGAAAAGGTTGTGGTGCTAGAGAGGAAGGTATTTGTGTCCTCATTGATCCTAACATGCAAGGAACAACTCATGGTCTTGGTTATTTCCCTTTGATAGAAATTTCCAAGCCCTCAATCAACACCAACATTCTCACATCAAATTCTCCTAAACCAACCCTAACAATCATCCATCCTGAACTCATCGACACTAGTGGTCTTGATTGGTCTCTTTTAAAATTCATCCAACAAATGAACACACCTTCACTTAATGTCAATGTCATCTCACAAAATGTTCATGATTTACATTCAATAAATTTTCCCTCTTCCTGTAAGAGTGAGAAAAAATATCACAATCTAGAGAAACTTTTCTAAGTATGAAATCTAATACTAAGCAAGATGTATCTTTTATGCAAACCACAAGACCACCTTCTACCATTGATCAAGATAGTATCTTGTCAAGACTCCTTCAAGATCACTTGATCACCCTCCTTCCCAAAACTTGAAAGAAATTCTCTTACAAGACTTCATTTTGTTCCTACCATATATTTCATGGTCTTTCCACTAATGAATGTAAGGCTTTGAGTTTTAAAATCCAACATCTTAGGGAGTTTGGTATGCTTCCCTCTATGGGGGCACCTACTTCCTCTATTGGTGTAGGAGAACAATTACATAAATGTTGTCAAGTTAAGAAATTATTGTCCAAGCTTTATAATTTTGATGGATATGCATAAAATAAGGCCCTAAAGACCATTTAAGATAGTAATAGGTCATTTTTGAGTCATACTTAGGTGTTTAGGGGTCACCTTGGTTGATGTTGCAAAAATTGCATTTTGACGCTTAGAATATTTGAAAGGTCGGTTAGGGAAGTTGAATTAGTTTTATTTTTGGAGGGAAACGTTTTAAAGACCATGAAAAACTTGTTGTAAGGATCAATTTTGTAGATTGAAGAAGATTCAAGCAATAAAAATAGTGTTTTTCATTCATTTTCTGTATTTCTTGCGGTAGTGGCATTTGTATGGACCTGTACAACAATGTACTGCTTAGAAATTAGTTAGGAACCTTTTGTGGATTGAATCAACTTTGTGTTGTAGGAGGTTTGAAGGTTTCATATTGAATTTGAAGCACGTTACCTCATATTTTTTGTAATTGATCTATTTTCTCTTTTTTAAGGGTTTTGATAGTTTAGAAAATGAACTAACCCATTCCACCTTCTATCAGCCCTATTACTCAGTGGAATGGGCTTAATTTTATAGTTCTAGGTGTTTGATATTCTTGCAAGAGCATGGGAGGTCTAAAAATAAGTTGGGCATGAAGCCCTAGGTCTAAAATTGATGTTTCCCAAGTGGAATTTGGAGGTTTTGATGATTTAAATTGTGATTTTGTGTTGGGAAGCAGAATTTTATGTTGGATTAGGTATGTGTATAGGTTATTGGGACTATTTGAAGTATTTTCAAGTTTGTGAGTGATAGAAGGGTGTTTTTCAATAAAACCCTCTATTATAGGAGAAATAAGAGGGTTGAGTGGTTTGTCATGTGCTTGAAGGGTTTTCTAAACAAAATTTATGGATTCTTTCTTTTTGGAATGTGGGAATTGTTTCCCAAAAGTTTTAGAGAGATTGAAATAGTTTAGAGATAAGTCCCTTTGTAAAAGGGCTAATTTGAGCCCTAAAAAGTGTAAAATCCATGTTTTGAGCAAGTTGCTAGAAAGTAGCCATAGGTGATTGGTTGATATGTTGAAGAGTGTCAAAATGGGCCTTTGAATTGGTTCATTTCTTGGTATTATAATTTTTCATTAAGAAGTTATACCTGATTTGGTTGATCCCTATGCTACAAGGAAACATAGTGAATTTGGTGAATGAAGAGATTTTGATGAAATTGTGAATTGGTAGTTGTGGTTGTAGGTTGGAATTTTATTTGAGTATATTCTAGATACCTCCCCAATTGCATCATATTTTCACTCTAGCATGCATTTCATCAATCATTTTGGCTCACCCTGGTCCTTCACTAAGTGGGGGCAAGGGGTTCGACAACCTTGTCCTCGCATGTCACTTGTAGTTTCCTCCTTTGGCTAGTCATTAACCTTTAATGAAAATATAAGAGAAAGATTGGGATGTGGATGACATTCCTTAAGTTGGATCACATGTTACATACTACCTTCTTCATGATGTAGCTTCTCAGAAATATATGACTTGGCATAGGGCTTTTTGAGTAAGCTCTCATGTCCTCTTCTTCTACTTTAAATAAATTTCTCATATTACTGGTGTTTGCAACCACTTTAAACAAGGGGTATACCTCACCACTTACATTTCATTGTGTGATTATCTTTTTCTTGCAATTTACTCTCTTGGAAACATTAGGTACAATGTTGCCCAAGATGACACCTTAGACTTGTCCTCTCTTGGAAACAAGATGAGACCGTTTGCACTTATCCAATCTGGGAGACATTACGCATGATGTTCCCTAAAGATGAGACATTTCACAAACTAAGAAAATCCATTTGAACATTCCTTAGACTATTTTTCATTTTCAATGTCTATGAGTGTCAAGCATACAAAGTTTTTCTTACTTCATAGAGTTTGAAAATAATTTTCCTTTGTGGCACCTTATTAAAGTTATGAGGAGGTATAACTTTGGTATGGTTGAGTAGGAAGCACATGTCGAGGCATGAATTTCCCCATATTCAACTATGTATTTGTGAGTGCATACCAGTTAAGCATACTTTTCTCACCTTTTTTGGCTTTATCACCCAATGGACAATAAAGAGTTCCATTAGCCTAGAGTGAATATGCATTTCCCCATTGGAAAAATAGCCTAGATCCGATCCACAACTAGCTAGACAAATGATCGAAGCTTTTTCCATCACACTTTCATTTCTCTTCCTCCTAGTTCTTTCCATTGTATGATTATGTATCTTTATGGTTTGACTTAGGATCTTGGATCTTGGGGACTTGACTACCTTCTTAATCTTTGTCATCTACATTTGTACATTTGGATCTCTCTTGAATGTCTACTTTAGTGTGAGTTTTAAGCAAGTTCATCCTCTTACTAAAGTGGGGGATAAATGTAAAATAGAAAAAAGGAAACTTGCTTTATTTGGGGAACAATTAATGATAAATTTACATTAATGAGGCCTTGATTTGGTGTGTTCAAGTGTTTTTCACATCCACACTAGGTCTTGGAATCTTTTAAATGCATTTAATGATGTCTTGTAAAGGTGTTGTAAAGTGTTGCAGAAGAGTTTCATCCTTTTCCAGACTTAATAAACCCATTTTATCTTAATTCAATGTTATAAAATGTATTTAATTACATTTTCATATCAATCTAGAAGGCTTGTAAAATAAACTTAATTTTAATCTAGGGTTGTAATATGTCTTACACATTCACATTGGATGTTGTGCCTTCCTAGGTTGTGTAAACCTCATTTTAATGTTGTAAAGTGTATCTAATCACACTTTCACATTGAATTCTATGTCCCAAGCCCTAATTTGCATAGACATCATCATTAAGAGGCCCCTATTACTCCATATTATGCACCCCAAGACAATATTTGGTGAAATACCTGACTAAGTCATCCTATAAATATTATTTTCCTACTTCCTAGCATCCTAGCTATCAAATGGGCTCCTCTAGGACTAATTGACCATTTGTGGTGAATCAGTCCCTACCAGGTGGGACTAATTCACCCAAGCTGGAAAATGATTCCTATTTGCACCATTTTTTACTTTTGAGTGAGAAATTTTTGGGATTTAAGTTTATTTTTTTAATCGTGTCAACCTTAGGGATCCAATTAATAGGAAAAGTAGGAGAATTTCCTATAAAATCAACCTTCTAAGCCCTAATTCACAATCTCTTAACTCATTCAAAACTCATTTATCACTTATATTCTTTCTCAAGTTAAGCAAGTTAGGTCTTTATCACACTAAATCATCAAGAAAGCTTCTAAAGACTTTCAAGGGTTGAATCTTCCTCCATTCTTGGAAAATTCAAGATCAAACATCATGGAAATGTATTGACTTGATTTTTTCATTCTTCTGTACATTTGTTCAACATTTTTCTTTAGTTACCTACAAAGGGGTTTGACCAAGGAAAATCCCCATACCCTAACATCTAACATTTCTCTTTCTTGTCTTGTGTGTTTGCTGATTTAGACATCTTGGAGGCCTAGAAATAATTGAAGATTACATTGAATTTTTTTTCAATTAATCTCTTCATTGGATAAGGAAAAATACATACAAAAAGTCACTTTCAGGTCCAAATTTAACAGTTCTAGAACTAGACACCTGAAGAAGTAGAAAGTGAAAACTAAAGGCTCCTGTTTCCAACTTTAAATATTTAAAATTTCAAAAGTGGACTCATTCTCCATGGGTGGTGAATGAGTCCCACTACCAAGCCTACTTTTGGTTTTTGGCATTTTTGGATACCCATATGTCTGAAATAGGTTCTAGAACAGTTTCACATATGTGGGACTAATTCACCTAGAATAGAGAATTATTCCCACCAGCCCTAAAAATTAGGATAAAAAACATTTCAAAATTCATTTCAAGTCTTCAACAAGTTTATAGGGACACTTCTTTAGTTTCATTCATTTTTATTGTAGTTTACCTTCATTTCTACGTGTTTTTGTATTACATAATGTGTTTTCAAACAACATGCATTTTCATAGTTTCCACTTAATAATCAGTACATTTCCTTAGTCTTCTACATTTAGATAATTTCATTTATGCTTAATTCCATCATACATAAATTATATTGAGTGACCTACCTAAATTTTGTGTGTGGGATCTATCTCTTTTGTTGGAAGACCCTAATTGAGAAAAAGATACATAAAATTCCATACAACCATAAAATCTATGGTTCATAAACATAAACCAATACCCTCTACCCTCAAACTTCCAGCCTTAAACCCAAATACCCTCAACCCTTAAACCATTAAATACTCAACCCTAAACAATAAACCCTCAACCCAATACCCTCTACCCTCAACCCTAATCCCTCAACCCTTAAACCCTCAACCCTCAACCCTCAACCCTCAACCCTCAACCCTTAAACCCTAATACCTCAACCTTAAACCCTCTACCCTATAACCCTTCAAATAGTCAACCATAAACCCTAAAATATCTGTGTGATCGAAAATATATGCGTAATTGAATTTGAAACAAATACTATTCAAGCACACCAATAAGACATTGTATCAAAATAGAACATAAAAAGTAAATAAATACAAACTCAGTATTCTACTTCAATTGTCATCCTATTGTCCTCTATCTTCAGTGTTTTTGTCGATCCCAGCTTTTTCTCTAAGATTTGTAGGCTAGGCTCAACAAACTGTCCTCCTAAAGAATGAGATTTTAAATGTGATGCATGATGCAAGATTAAGCTATGATATGGAATTGAACTAATATGTTTGAAGTAAACATGATGCTATGATATTAAAATGCTAAGGAATTAAATGCATAAACTCTAATTAATTTCCTATTACCAATGCTTGGATTCACATAGGTATTTATAGAGTTTTTCGGATGATTCTGATTGGCGGTCTTGATTGACGGTTGTGATAATTCCTGGCAGATCGAATGGCTGAAGAAGGATAAAACTGAAGAGAAAATAGAAGAAACCTAAAAACAAGATTTTTCCATTTTTGTGAAGGAGGAAAAGATAAGAAGATAAGAAATAATCTTTCTTTAAAAAGATAAAAGAAAGATTTAAAAGCTGATAAATAATGAATTAAAAAAATTCAATTATTTATTTGTGGAGGATATTCATCTTTTTCTTAATTAAATGAAATATTTAATTAAGCTTTTAAAGCAGAAGAAAGTTTGTGATAAGAAGAAAGCTTTAATTAGGATTTTTGAAGAAAGCAGAAGATATCATATTTAAATAAAATATTTAATTATGATATATGAGAAGAAAACAAAAGATAATAAAATATCTAGTTGTGATTTAGAAAGAAAGCATGAGATATTTAATTAATTAGAAGAAGAATTTAAAATAGAAGAAAGAGAAATATTTAAACTTAATTAAATCAAAAGATTTAATTTAAATTTAAACAATGATAATTAATTTAAATAAATAAAATAAATTTATTTAATTACAAAAGAAGAATAAGATGAATGAACAATATAATTAAATTAATTAAATTTAATCATATGTAGAGGACTTTTAGATAAATTAATTAAATAATAAATATTTAATTAATTGCCAGGATTATAGACATGACCATTTTTATGTGTATACATTTTGCCCCTATTTGAAGTGATGTGTGAAACGCATTGCTTCAAAGAAAAAATAAAAAATAAAAAATAAAAATTGCCCCTGATATGTTTCTGATTTTTGATGCTGATGATGCCCCCTCGGGAGATAAATCACGAAAGATGATGTTGAGAATGAGAGGAGAACAGTGATTTAGCTCTCGATAGATGATGTTTGTGATGGCCTAGTGGAAAATAATATGGAAAGAATGGAAAATGTCATTAACCCCCACCCTAAAAGACCCTTATAAGGTAAAAGGGGTAAAATGAAGTGTCATTTTCACCCTACTGCTATAGTGAAAAGTGAGCTTTGATAGTGACCTAGCGAGATGGAGATCCCATTGCATAGACATAGATTTGAGCGAGCATGCCGATACCAGAGACCAGGTGTGTATGGACCAACAGTGAGTGATTCCAACCGTTTATGATTTCAAATTGTGCATTTGAAATGATTTTTCAAATGTTTTAAATTGGATTTCAATTTTTTTTGCACGTTTTAGCGCATTTGAGAAAAGTTTTAGCGCATTCAAAAAATTCCTTAGTGCATATAGAAAATCCCGTAGTGCATCTAGGAGTAGGTGAAAAATTGATCCTGTAGCGCATTCGACAGATAGAATAGCGCATATAGGCTAGAATCGGCTAGGTTGATCTTGTAGCACATCTAGGGCATAGAATTGCGCATCTAGGGATAGGGTTCAAATTGATAGAGTTACACATTTGAGAGTTAAAGTGGCACATAGGCAAGATAGAATAGCGCATATCGAGTTTTAGCGCATCGAGGAAAAAGTTTAGCGCATATGAGAAAAACTTTAGCGCATTTTGTGTTTTAGCGCATCTGGGCAATAGAATAGCGCATTTAGCAAATTTTCCACAGAATGCTTGTGTGATGAAAAATGATGATTTAAATTGCTTCCTTAGTCAATAGATAGATAAATTGTAGTACCATCATGCTAATTTGATAGAAAATTTGATAGAGGACTGATAACTTTGCTTCCAAAATAGAAAACAAAGAGTAGATAGCTGATAACTTTGTGACGAACAATCAAAGAGGAAATTGATTGATTGATTGATTTTGTGGTTGATAACTTTGCTTCTCGCGATTGAAAAACAAAGAGTAGATGTTTGATAAATTTGCTTTCTGCGATAGAAACCAAATAGTAAGATGAGGATATAAATTTGCATTCATGATTGAAGTACAAATAGAAAATGATTTGTGTGTTGATAAATTTGCTTTCCTGAAAAGAAAAAAACAAATAGTAGATGATGATAGAATAGATTGATTTGATATTCAGATAGATTGATGTAGCACTTGATATGGGTCACTGAGAGATAGATCACATGATATGAATCTGATTAATGTGTCCTTTGTGATGGTCAAACAAAATAGGAGGCTTTCAAAAGCCTCCAGATTAGAGAGTGGTTCCCATTATGTTGGGAGCAGATAGGAGAGCTTACTCCTACAGAGTTACAGTTGATTGTAGATTGTGGACTGGGACCTTTGTTGGTGATGCCGCGAGGCATTCGGGCCAATAGGGGACTGTTGACTGCTTTGGTAGAGAGATGGCACTCGGAGCATAACAATTTTCACTTGTCGACTGGTGAGATGAGTGTGACCCCCGAGGATGTGTATAGGATTCTAGGAATCCCAGTTGTTGGTGCCCTTGTAGTTTATGACCACAAGGAGATTGGTGGTACCGAGACGCTACGATGGGTATGTGGCGATGCGAGCATATGTGGTTACTGGAAAGATTGAGAGGATTTCAGTAGGTATCCAGCCTTAGTTGATGTATTGGTGGCATTTATTGGAGGCTTCCTTGGACCAGACCATCGATCAAAGGGATTTGCAGTTGGTTGGGGTAGGATGCTGGAGTGGTTGGTGACACAGCCACAGAGATTCACCTAGGGGTGCTATGTATTGGTCGACATGTATCATGATCTCCATCAGGTTGTATATAGAGGATCCACTAGTTTGGCGAGTGGGGTGATGCTTCTACAGATCTGGGCGTGGGAGCATATTGCGATCATGAGACCACATTGTACAAGAGCTAAGCCAGCAGGGAGGCATTATGTGTATGCATATTCTGGTGCACTTGTCTAGCAGAAGCTGGGCAAGGTAGAGTATTGGCGACGAGTATTGGATGATATTGATGCAGTGATATGGAGACCTTACATGGATTGCAAGGCATGGGTGACTGATCACTTGGAGATGCCTTTTGTCTACAGACCACGATATCTGATAGGGTAGACCCCCTTTATTATTGAGAGATTTCTGGCATTACAGGTCCTGAGACAGTTTGGATTTACATAGGGTATGCCCTAGGGCGTTGCTCATTATGGGCGGTGCAAGGGTGATCTAGGATGGGGACCTTGCATTCGATACTAGGCAGCATACACAGAGTATTCTACATTACAGCCCGAGGTATGGACCGACAGGCCAGAGGTGTAGGATGTAGGGATGATGGATGATTATGCATAGTACTCTCATACGCATCCATTTCCATGATTTATAGTGCCAGATGAGCCATGGGCGATTGGGGTAGCGCCATAGCTAGGGGCAGGGAGACAAGAGGATGTGGCCGGCAGAGAGCAGGTGATGGGTGGCAGAGAGCAAGTGATGGAGGGGGAGGAAGATGAGGAGGAGGGAGATGAGGAGGGTGAGGAGAGTAGAGATAGAGGAGAGGAGAGTGGAGATAGAGGAGAGGAGAGTGGAGATGGAGACAAGGATAGCTCGGAAGATAGAGATGATAGGCGAGATGATGGGGATGAGGAGAGGCAATAGAGGTTGGATAGTTTGGGCAGAGCACAGATTGTTCGGCGAGCCAGATCCGGTGGTAGACCACGGACAGTGATTAGGGTGTCATCCTCTTCTTAGCAGGCACAGATAGCTGCATTGTAGGGTTAGGTTCAGACATTTCAGGGACAGTAGGCATAGCTACAGAGCCAACTAGCTCAAGCTCAGAGTGTGATAGTGCAGTTACAGGCATAGCTTGCACATGCCCAAACGTAGATACAGGCTCAGGCACAGGCACAGGTTCAGGCTCAAGCACAGGTACAGGTACAGGCTCAGATGCCCGCCTCTAATTCCCAGGTGGCACAGTTGGTATCAGAGAGAGATGCTCTTAGACGACGGGCACTGGAGGCCAAGGGTGTGGCACAGAGACTCATGGGTACCATAGAGATTACCTCATTATGGGAGGCCATTACAGAGGGATTTGAGGTAGCCAGAGAGGCCGAGTACTATAGAGTTTGATATGAGGAGCTATGCCCTCCCGAGCGGCGAGAGCCTTATCCCCGATCACATAGTAGGACAAGGACCCGATCACGGACATCGACACATGGCAGAGAGGTTACAGGGCCTCGACGGGATCCTGATGCAGGGACTAGTGGCAGGCCGCCTCCTTCCAGACCAGTTCCTTCAGGGGCATCTACGAGCTAGTTGTTTGGGGCTGATATATTTTGCACATATGCAGGGCATGTATATTGAGTTTTGATCATATCTCATGTATTATGTTTTGAACTTTTTAGCTTCATTGGACATTGGAAATTTGTATTATTTTGATGAGCGATGATATGCAGCGGCGATGTTTTTGATGATGATCTTTTTGTGCATTTTTGATGTGATATGGATGCTATTTGTATGTATGTATGATATGAGATGGATTTTGATATGTTCTTATTGTTTTGGTGGACTAATCTTATGATGCAGGATGATTTAATGATATGATGCAAATGGATGATCTAGGATGTAGATGCAATGATTTATGATAATGTAAATATGAGTTGATGGTTTTTGATTTTTGCTTCAAATGCAGAAATGAATAGTATGTGTCTGAAATGCATCATGAAATTTGTGATATGAAAATGATAGATAATGAATGTGATACTGATAATGATAATGATGAAAAGATAAATGATGGTAATGTTTATGTAAGGAAAATGGCAATGCGATGATAAATGAAATGATGAATGAGTGCAATGGTAATGAAATGATATGAGATGAGGATGATAAATAATAGCGAATGATAAATGATAAAATGATAATGGGATGATAAACGATAAAGATATGAAAGAAAAAGTAATGATCATTGATATGAAATGATAAATGAATAAGAAATGATAATGTTATGAAAATAATGGTAATGAAATGATATGAGATAAGGGTCTAATCATAGAAATAATTATGAGAAATGATAATGATAATGATAAATGATAAATGATAAAAATGAATGAATGAGACATGAGAATAATAATGGTAACAATAATGATAGATGATAAATGATAATGATAATGATAAAGATGATGATAATGAATGATAAATGAGAATGAGAATGATAACGATAAAATGATAATGAATGATAATGAGAATGATAATGATAAAATGATAATGAATGAGAAATGAGAAGGATAATGATAAAATGAATGAAAGAAATGATAAATGATAATGATGAAATGATGATGAATGAGATGTCCAAATGTCCTCCACAAAGAGTTCAAAACTACATGATAACCATTAATATTTTCATTCAGCCTTTCAAAACACTGATGTGAATCCAATATCCAGATATAGACAATGATCTAACAAATATGCAACTAAATGAAACAAACCAATTTGTTGAGCCTGCTATAAGCCATCTTGAATCATCGTAGAGCATTTAAAATGTTGGAAGTATGTACAAGCATCATAGGAGAAATTAGCGCCAATGATGACCAAAGTACAACTTTCATGATTTTTGATGTAGCAAGTGAACACAAGCATCAAGGTATAATTGAACCGAGATGACCTGAGCATTTCTTGCATAAACAAACAAAGATTAACCACCCTTCTGATTCAAATGTGGAACCGTCATCGATGATATTGCTTTGATCATCATGTCCTGTGACATATTTGCATCAAATTGACCGTTAACCTCAAGATAGCAGAAAAAGAAAAATCATTCTCATTCCTTGCCACTCTAGTTCAGTACATCATCGAGTGCGCTCCAGAGTAATGATATCAAAAATCAAACAACCTTTGTTCAAAGTGTAATACTGTTATTTCATACATTATTCAGATTTTAGGATCATCCAATAGACAATGATATGGTATCGGCTGAAAATTGTTCATGATAAGTCTTCAATGATTGGATAAGGTTTTGTGTGAGTTTGTTGTTTGTTCATATGATCAGATCCTATGACATTGTTTAGTTGTTTTAGTATGCTATGAAAGTTAAGTGCCCCCAATTGAGTTTTTTCCCCGTTTATTGACACAACTTACGGAAAGGAATATGTACAATGATCAAGCCATGGTAAGACGTTTTATCACTCTAGGCAAATGACGGCAGGATGATGCAATAATAACCCTAAGATGCGAAAAAGAAAAGATGCAGAAAAAGGAAGTTGAAAAAGCCAAAGTGCAAAACAGGAACTAATAGATAGAGAGGTACATATAGAGTATGTTTGCCAGATTTTCACTATCTATTTTTATTGCATTTTTCTAAATTCTTTTTGATTTTTTTGTATTTTTTTGTCAATAGACTGCCTGTTTGCCAGGTTTTCACCCTATGACACTTTTATAATAATTTTTTTTTGAATTTTTTCCGGACTTTTTCTGCTGTTTTTGTATTTCTTCAGGACTTTTTCTGCTATTTTTGTATTTCTTCAGGACTTTTTCTGCTATTTTTGTATTTCTTCAGGACTTTTTCTGCTGCTTTTGTATTTCTTCAGGACTTTTTCTACTGTTTTTGTATTTCTTTAGGACTTTTTCTGCTGTTTTTGTATTTCTTTAAGACTTTTTTTGCTGTTTTTGTATTTCTTCAGGACTTTTTCTGGATGATGATAGCTGACTTAAACATAATATTTCTTGAGATGCATGCTGTTGATGGGTTCATCAAATAGGTCTCCTTCTGGCATTGATAACTTATATGCTCCTAAACCGTAGACTGCAATAACCACGTAAGGGCCTAGCCAATTTGGTTCAAACTTTCCTTTCTTTTCTCTATCTTGTTGATTGCACGGGTTCTCTTTCAGAACTAGATCACCCACCTGAAAGGTACGTGGTTTTACTTTGTGATTACAGCTGCGAGACATCATCTGTTGGTATGCTTTCAAATGGTCAGCTACTCGCTGTCTCTTTTCATCTAAAAGTTCTAACTCTTGTATTCAAGAAACTCTGTATTCATCATCAATTATGAGACCTTTCAGTGATACTCTAAGTGATGGTATTTCAACCTCTAAAGGCAATATGGCTTCTGCTCCATAGACCAGAGCATAGGGTGTTTCTCCCATTGGCGTTCAGACACTAATTCTGTAAGCCCACAAGGCGGGATTGAGTTGAACATGCCAATCTTTCCCTGAATCATTGACAGTCTTCTTTAAAATCTTTAATATAGTCTTGTTTGAGGCCTCTGCTTGGCCATTCCCTTGTGGATAGTAAGGTGTTGAATATCTATGCTGAATATGGAATCTTTCACAAAGTTCATCAACATCCTAATTTTTGAAAGGTCGACCATTATCTGTAATAATGGCATTAGGAATACCATATCGACAAATAATGTAGTTGAGTATGAAGCATGAAATTTGTTTTCTAGTGACTTTAGAGAGACGTACTGCCTCAATCCACTTAGTGAAATATTATGTCACCGTGATGATGAACTTATGCCCATTTGAGGATGAAGGATGAATTTTCCCTACTAGATCTAACCCCCATTGAGAAAATGGCCAGGTTGGTGTGAATGAGTGAAGCTCTTGTGCAAGAGCATGAATAAGATTCCTATGAATATGACATTTGGAGCATGTTTTAACAAAAGTGAATGATTCCCTCTCCATTGTAGGCCAGTAGTAACCTATTCTAATCAATTTCTATGATAAAGTTAGTCCACTCGAATGAGTACCACAAATTCCCCCATGAACTTCTTGTAAAGCTTTGTCGGATTCGACACGTTCAAGACATCGAAGTAAAGTACCATCAAGACCGCGGTGATAAAGGGTATCAGCGATAAGGGGTATATCGAGAGGATTGTCAGATAAAGTTACATTTTTGGTTATGGGATAAGTCAGGTGGTAAAATGTCATCTTTTAGGTAGGCAATAATTTTACCATACTAGGGTGAATTGGATCCTACGAAGTGTCAGATAATTTGGCTTTCGGGTGTGTCATAAGCAGGTGCAAATAATTATTCCACTAGAAATTCATAGCAAGTCTATTTTTTTGGGAGTTGTACCAATGATGCAATCGTAGCCATAGCGTTAGCTGCTTTGTTATCAATCTTTGGAATTTGTGTGAACTAAATGTCCACAAAGTACTTTTTGAAGTCATCGATCATCTTCTTGTATGGCAACAATTTGTCATCTTTAGTCTGATAGTCATCATTGATTTGGTTAATGACTAACTGTGAGTCACCATAAACTTGTAGCTCGATAATCCTCCATTCCAATGCTATCTTTAGTCCAAAGATTAGTGCTTCATATTCGGCTATGTTATTGGTGCATGGAAACATTAGCCTATATGACCAAGGAATGGTATGTCCTTGACTGGTGACAAAGAGAATGCTTGCCCGCGATCCATGTTGAGTAAAAGAACCATCAAAGTATAAGGACCATAGTTGCTTGAACTCTGCAGTGAAAACACCGACATTTGGAAATTCAATGTGCAAGGGGTGATCTACTTTTAGAGGAGCATCTGCTAGTTGATCAGCGATAACTTGTCCCTTGATTGCTTTGTGATCAACGTAGTGGATGTCAAACTCACTCAAAATCATGACCCATTTTGCTAACCTTCCTGTTAGTGATGCTTTACATAGTAGATACTTGAGTGGATCAATTTTTGAAATAAGATTGATTGTATGAGTTAGCATGTAATGTCAAAATTTTTGTGAAGCAAAGACTACTGCTAAACAAGCCTTCTCAATGAAAGTGTAGTTAAGTTCATGACTTGTCAGTGTTCTGCTGATGTAATAGATTGCACGTTCTTTCCCTTCATGGTCTTCTTGTGCTAATAATGACCCCAAGGATGTCTCGATGGCGGCAATATACAGGATCAATGGTTTGTCTGAATTTGGTTGTACTAGAACTGGTGGGTTCATCAGGTACTGCTTGATTTGTTGAAATGCCATTTCACATTTGTCATCCCACCAAAAAGGAACGTTCTTATGCAGGAGATGTGTGAACAATAGACTTTTGTCAACCAATTGCACAATGAATCTTCTTATGGATTGAAGTCGCCCTTGTAATGATCTCAATTGACTGATGTTCTTTGGGGGAGGCATCTCCATGATTGCCTGAACTTTAGTAGGATCTACTTCAATTCCCTTTTCTGAAACTATATATCCCAAAAAATTTCCAGATGTGACCCCAAAAACACATTTCTTGGGATTTAGGTAAACTTTGAATTTTTCCAATTTGGTAAATATTTTTGACAGTATCTCTAGGTGTCCTTCTCTAGTGTATGATTTTGCCAATATGTCATCCACATAATCTTCCATGAATGTGTGCATCATGTCATGAAAGATCATAGTCATAGCTCTTTGATAAGTAGCCCCAGCATTCTTTAGACCGAAAGGCATGACATTCCAACAGTATGTTCCCTACGAACAAGTGAAAGTTGTTTTCTCTTGGTCTTCTGGTGCAATCTTGATTTGGTTGTAACCAGAGAAATCATCCATTAATGAATACATGGCATGGCCAGCTGTTAAATCAACTATAGTGTCAATGCTTGGAAGTGGAAAGTCATCCTTAGGGAAGGCCTTGTTAAGATCTATGAAATTAGTGCACACTCTAATGCATTTATCTAGCTTTGCTACTGGGACAATATTGGAGATCCATTCTGCATAAGCGATTGATCTTATAAATCCTACATCTAGGAGTTTCTTGGGTTCCTCTTTAACCAGTAGTGCAACATGAGGATGCATTTTCTGAGTTTTTGTTTCACTAGTTTAGCTCCTGGTTTGATAGATAAATGATGCATTATGAGATCAGGATCAAGACCTGGCATGTCTGCATATGACCAAGCAAAATTGACTTGATTTTCTTTGAGAAATTTCATGAACCTTGGGATTTCATTATCTGTCATTGATTCAGCTACCTATAGAATCCTTGGATTATCTGTAGTTGCAATATTTATTTCCTTTGTAGGCTCAATCAAAATGGGCGATCACTCATGATAGTGCTCCGGGAGAGTGTCAAGAGTCCCATCAGCTGGTGCCTTGAAAAGGTTTTCACCATCTGATACGCTCTTTATTTTATCTTTTGCTTGATCTAGCACTGCCAGATTCTGGTTTTCACCACTAGGTCATTTTTCTTTGTTTTTATTTTTGTAGCTAGGAGACTTGACACTCTCCTGATTAAAAACTTTGTGCCAAAAATCGCTAGTGGAACAATCATTTGCATCGTCTGTGGAAAGGAAGTTTATGATAGCTTCGTCATTTGGAAACATAGGTATATCAATAGGTTCAGTTAGATCCCAATCAATGAGATCGGGATGGATTAAAGGTAACAAGTCATTTGGTCGTGTGAAATCGGCGATGGTTAGGGTCAAAATAGAGTTATCGGTAGGATCCGAGGTATGAGGTAGATCAATGATGGTACTATTCTCTTGATAGTTTTGTTCGTTAAAATCTAACTTAGTATCACTAGACTCATAGTTGCTTTGTAGTTCATATTCTTATGGTTGGGACCCTGAACCTTCTCCTTTGATTAAAGTTGGTGTATATTTGTGTATGACATCTACCTCTTTGTCTCTCCAAAATTCATCATCATGGATGGTATCCCATTCATATTCAGCAGAATCTATATCAGAGTTATTTTCTATGAAGTTCAGGATTAATGCCAAACATGCCTCCTTATCAGAACCTTCTTGTAATGTAAAGACATTCCCCTATGATTGGTTGGATGGAGTAGAGTCATAGCCTAGTCCAGTTTTATCATATGCAGCCAGCCCTGGAAGATGGATAGGCTCGACCACACCATCTTTTCTTTTTCCAATAGGGCCATTTTCATAGCCCATCTTATGCATGATGGAATATCCTTTCCCATATCTGTCAGTTGGTAAGGTGACATTTAGAACTGTTTCATCTTCATCCTTATAAAGCCAATTCAGAATTGTTGTATCTTCAGGATCCCCCAGAGGGAATTTTTCTTTGATAAATTATCCATTGAACTTGGTAGTTGGTTCTGTTTGTAGTTGTACTGATGTTGATGCTACTGATATCTATTGTTGTGTAATAGAAGGTTGTCCATGTGATTGAGGTGATGTAGGTAGATTAGCAAGATAGAGAGAATATTCCCCAACTCCACTTTCCTTGAACTGCAGTTTCTTATCAAAGCTTTTGGCTGATTGACTGATTTGTGTATCATTCTTAGGAGAAGTATTAGCAAGCACTTCTTGATTGTTTGGAACCAAAGTATCCTGACTAGCTTTGATGTTAGCACAAGTTTGGGTGTTTGAATTATCAGCTGATATAGTGATTTCCTGTCCGTCATATGGAAACTTAAGACATTGATGGTACGTGGACGGAACAGGTTGCATTTCATGGATCCAAGGACGACCCAACAAGATGTTATATGCCAGATCCCGTTCTAATACTTGACAAAAGGTATTTTTGATAACAGGTCCCACTCTGATTGGTAGCATGATTAGACCTTTAGACATTCTTTCCTCATCATCATAGGCTTTAATAGTAATCTGTCTTCTAGGATCAATGGAGTCCTTAGAAAATCCTAAAGCTTGGACTAACTTCAAGGTACATATATTCAAACCAGCCCCTCCATCTATTAGGACACGTTTTACATGGAACTTGTGGATCATGACCTATAAGTATAATGATGAATTATGGGGATGAGTCATGGAAACATCATCTTTGTCAGAGAATGAAAGACATGTGGGTGAGGACAAGTTTCCTACCATGGCTTGAAATCGGTTCACATCCAAATCCATGGATACAGTTGTTTCAAAAAGGGCCTTGTCTAAAATTTCCTTATGTGTAGGAGATATCTTCAGGAGTTCTAAAATGGAAATTTGGGCCAGAGTTTTTTGAAGTTGGTTAACTAAGTCATATCGATGTTGAGGGAAGGGCTCAGTGGATTTCGAAGAAGCACCTTTCAAGACAACTTTAGCTTGTGCTCTCGTTGTGACATTAACTTGTCCATTGTCTATCTTCTCTATTTTTATAACGTTGATTCACTCATCATTCATGTAGAGGTGACAGATTACAGTGTCATCGATTTTATTCACATTTTTGTTAGAAGTTTCTCCCTTTTGATAATTTGGCAAAGGATTGCAAAATGCTTGGTAATCTTCATTGGATTTTTGTTGTCTTTCTACTGTGATAATGCCATTGTCAATTAGGTCTTGAATAGCATGCTTCAAAGCTTGATAGTTGTTTGTACGATGACCTCTGCACCTATGATAGTCACAATAATAAGCTTCATTCCATGATGGAGGTTTTACACTAGGTTCATAATTGCATTGAGGTGGCAAAGTAAGGACATTTTTTTCCATAACCTCTTTGAAAGTAGATTCCAAGGATTGTCCTAGTGGAGTGAAAGTTCTCTTATTAGAGAAGAATGAAAAGCATTGTGGGTTAGTGTTTGAGGCATTCCCTAAGGTGTTGTTGTTGTTGTTGTTTCGATGGTAATTTTGATTACTGATAGTCCCTTGATTGAGAGTAAGATTTTGATTCATGTTATTCCTTGGTGGGGGAGGATTGTTTCCTTGATTCGTGACAGAATTGATATTGTTGTAATTATTGTTACGAGGAGTATTTGGAGTACTCAGAACAAACAGCTTAGTCAAGACATGATTTGTATCTACAACACCATCATTTACAATGTTTTTGTTGCGAGTCCAAAATTCAGATTTGTCTTGATTGTTATAATGGTTAGATGGGCTAGGGTTGTCCCTGTCAAGTTTTATTGTCCCTCTTTTGACCAAAGCACCTTCAATGGTGATGGCATCCTCAATCAATTTCTCAAAGGAAGGTGGACAATGTAGATTTAGGCGATAGCTCATTTATGTATTTAGGCTATTGATGAAAGTAACCATTTTTTCCTTTTCAGGAACATGTTGTGGGTACCTAGCGAACATTCTTCTCCATCTTTGAAAAAAAGTAGTGAAAGGTTCACCAGGTTTTTGTGCAACTTTGCAAATATCAATCATGGTGATTTGGTGTTGGATGTTGTAGACGTATTGTGTTATGAACAAATTGATCAATTCCTCAAATTTTTGAATAGGAGGTGTAATCTTAGATAACCATTCCATAGAGTTAACTCCAAGGCTCCTAGGGAACAATCGCAACAAGTGTCTTCATTTGCAAACTCTAAAGTCATGTTTCGAAAATCTCTCACATGATCAATTGGATCCAATTTCCCATTATAACGATCAAATTTGAAAATTTCACAATGTTTAGGAAATGGAATCATATTGAGACTTCTATCAAAAGGATAACGACATATGTCATCAAGAGTGTATTTCTTTTTTGTGGTTCCCCCTTGTAACTCTTTGATTTGTCCTTGGCGTGCCTTAAATTGTTGAGTAAGAATAGTAAGATCAGATGGGGATGTTTCTTCTTCTTTGCTCTTTAATTTCTCAGTATCAAAATCCTTAGGCAGTTTAGCTCCTTGATCGGCTAGGAAGAGAAAATACTTTTCTTTGTCACGTTGTAGGATCTTTTCTATGGCTTTAAGAAACTTGGGGTCTTGTTCAGCCTCTCTAATGTGAAGTTCTTCCTCTTGCTCATTGTCACTATCTATGGGAGTTTTGTTCATGTCTTTGTACTTATGAGATGGATTTTCCTCTCTATCAGCCATATTGTCGTCACTGAAAAGAGGATTGCGATTCACACTAAAATGAGGATTACCATGTTCACCTTCTTCTTGAATGTTATGGGTAGGAATTTCTCATTGATATTCTTCTCCTATTTTGTTGTATTGAGATCTTGTAAAAATAGGGATATGAAAGAAATCTTAGGATATGATCAAAAGGTCACTGAAGGATTTGACTAGGATGCGTTGAATATTCAATCGAAGGTTGTGGTATATTCTCAAACTCAAGAGGTTGATTAAGATTGTGATGTTGAGATAATGCTAATATTTGATAATAAGCTTGAGTAGCTAAAGGTTCTACAACGTAATCGTCAGTGAATCCTCTAATGTAGTCTTGGTATCTATGGAGAAATTTGCGATAATGGAGCAAGACGTGTCGACTTTTATACAAAAATTCTCTGCGGTCTAAGGTTTCTTTGTAACTTAAGTTCATTTTGGGTTTCTTGATCCTATTGAAGACTGATTTCTTGACGAACTTGGTTGATTTCCACTTCCTCAACATGGGAGAGAAATGTCAAAATTTCAGGTCTATAAATTTTTTGTTTTGACGGAAACCTAAAAGCGTTATTCTGTTCCCCAAATGCACAATGAAAAGAGGTATATGTGCTCGAGAAAGAGTCAAATGCACTGCAAAATACCTCGAATGTGCAGAAACAGAGCGCAGATGCGCTAAACCAAGAGGTAGATGTGCTAAAACAGTCTCTAAAGATAGTTTTTGACAAGTTTTGAAAATTTAGCTAAATTTTTTCATGTTTGTTTTGGATGATCCTTTATCTGAATTAATGTCATTGAAAGCACAGCAAATAGTATGATTTAAGTTGATCATAACCAAGCACATAATAAGACAAGCACAACCTAGGTTAGGCCAGGACAATATCCGCTAGATTCCACATGGGTTTCCCCAACCGCATATCAGTAGCGTGTGAATTCAGAAGCTTGGCTGCACGGGATCCCCCTTACAATGCACTCTCTTCTAAGGCCAACCAAGCTTCCAACCCCCATGAAACTCCAATGGCGAGCTGATCACCTCTACTACAGACTGCAAAAGTGTGGAAGGCTTCACACCGACTGGTGTTGGACTAGCAGATAGAAGGTTTTTGGCTTTCTA
This sequence comes from Sequoia sempervirens, assembly GCA_007258455.2. NCBI lineage: Eukaryota > Viridiplantae > Streptophyta > Pinopsida > Cupressales > Cupressaceae > Sequoia > Sequoia sempervirens. The sequence goes on along the minus strand of VDFB02379711.1, from coordinate 153,410,930 downwards.
AACAATGGTATTTAGTTCGGGACCCCTGTTCGAGTGGCCATACATGGGGCAAGGGATTAATCACCATTAAGGTGGCACTCCAGCCTGAAGAGGTTAAGCTCAACAGGGTTTAAGGGAGTAGAACTCTGTCCGTATGACACATCCACACAAGCAACCTTAGGTTTTCCCTTAAGATTTATATTTATATACCGGTTGGGGGTAGCTTGGCCTTAGCTCCATTGCTGGTTTGAGTCGCGTTGAGGTGATGAAATCCCCAGGCAAGCCCAATTTCTAGAGTCAATAACCATTTCTCTTACACCCAGGATTGCACAAGTGCGCAAGGGGAGAGGATACTTCGATTATCAAGTCAAGGTTACACAGGGAAAAGTGGGTCTAGTTTTCTGATCACCTAGTTTGCACAGGGTGAGAGCATAGTCACCTACCACTTTCAAACATAGTTAAGAAGAGTAGACAGATTTATTTTAGGTGCACCAAAATTAAAAATGATTTAATCTAAGTGAAGATTTTGCTTCACAACAGACATGGGGTTCATTTTAACTGCATGATAGAGATGTGATGGCTACCCTAGATTGATCCATTTTAAATCCAGCAAGAAAGAAAGAAAGAAATTTTTTCTACAGAAGGTGTTAGACTCAGAATCTCTATTACAACCTAGATGCACGACTCTGTTACTCAGATGCGTAGAAACAGAACATAGATGCGCAGTAACAGAACTCAAATGTGCAAAAATAGAACCTATATGCACAAAAATAGAACCTATATGCGCTAATCTAAATGCAATTTTTTTTAAAAAAAATTCGAAACATATTTGAATGCACTAAATGATGTCCTATATGTGGTAATTAAACTCCTATGTGCTCTTCATAAATTCCCATATGCGCCACTCTATTTCCCAAATGCACTGTAGAAATTCCCAGATGCGTCAAAACGGTCTTCAGATGCGCCAAAGTACCTACAAAAAGAAAAAAAAATTGGATCTCCCAAATGCATGGCCGAATGTCAGAAAACCTACAAGAAAACCTGCAAGAAAACCTACAAGAAAGAAGTCTAAAATGGGGGCATAGGCCCCACAGTGGGCGCCAGAAATGTGTGATCAAAAATATATGCGTAATTGAATTTGAAACAAATACTATTCAAGCACACCAATAAGACATTGTATCAAAACATAACATAAAAAGTAAATAAATACAAACTCAGTATTCTGCTTCAATTTTTGTCCTATTGTCCTCTATCTTCAGTGTTTTTGTCAATTCCAGCTTTTGCTCTCAGATTTGTAGGCTAGGCTCAACAAACTGTCTTCCTAAAGAACGAGATTTTAAATGTGATGCATGATGCAAGATTAAGCTATGATATGGAATTGAACTAATATGCTTGAAGTAAACATGATGCTATGATATTAAAATGATAAGGAATTAAATTCATGAACTCTAATTAATTGCCTATTACCAATGCTTGGATTCACACAAGTATTTATACAGTTTTTCGGATGATTCTGATTTGTTGTCTTGATTGACGATTGTGATAATTCCTAGCAGATCAAATGGCTAAAGAAGGATAAAACTGAAGAGAAAATAGAAGAAACCTAAAAACAATATTTTTCCTTTTTTGTGAAGAAGGAAAAGATAAGAAGATAAGAAATCATCTTTCTTTAAAAAGATAAAAGAAAGATTTAAAAGCTGATAAATAATGAATTAAAAAAATTCAATTATTTATTTGTGGAGGATATTCATCTTTTTCTTAATTAAATGAAATATTTAATTAAGCTTTTAAAGAAGAAGAAAGTTTGTGATAAGAAGAAAGCTTTAATTAGGATTTTTGAAGAAAGCAGAAGATATCATATTTAAATAAAATATTTAATTATGATATATGAGAAGAAAACAAAAGACAATAAAATATCTAGTTGTGATTTAGAAAGAAAGCATGAGATATTTAATTAAATAAGGTTTATTTAATTAAATCACATTTATGAAATTAATTAAATGAAATATTTAATTAATTAGAAGAAGAATTTAAAATAGAAAGAGAAATATTTAAACTTAATTAAATCAAAAGATTTAATTTAAATTTAAACAATGATAATTAATTTAAATAAATAAAATGTATTTATTTAATTAATTAAGTGGACGTATGAAAATAATTAAATAAAATAAATTTATTTAATTACAAAAGAAGAATAAGATGAATGAACAATATAATTAAATTAATTAAATTTAATCATATGTAGAGGACTTTTAGATAAATTAATTAAATAATAAATATTTAATTAATTTCCGGATTATAGACATGACCATTTTTATGCATATACAATATCAATCCTTAAACCCTCTACCCTCTACACTCTACCCTCAAACCTAAACCAAATCCCTCTACCCTAAACCCTAATCCATCAACCCTTAAACCCTTAAATACAAGAAAAATATCTACCCTAATCCATAAACCCTAAATCCTTAGTCCCTCATCCCTTAAACCCTCTACCCTCAACTCTCAACCCTCAACCCAATACCCTCAACCCTAATCCCTCAACCTTCAACCCTTAAACCCTTAAACACTCAACCCTAAACCCTAAACCCTCAAACCTTAACCCCTAAACCCTTAAACCATCTACCCTCTACCCTCAACCCTAATCCCTCTACCCTCAACCCTCAACCCTTAAACCCTAATCCCTCAACCCCTATACCCTCTACCATATGCATTGGACCCTCAACCCTTAAACCATTAAACCCGCTCAATAAAATATCTACTATAATCCCTCAACCCTCAACCCTTAAACCCTAATCCCTCTACCCCTATATCCTCTACCCTATATATTGGAACCTCAACCCTAAACCCTCTATCCTATAAACCCTTAAAAACTCAACCGTAAACTGTAAACCCTAAAACCTCAACCCTTAAATCCTCTAACATCTACCCTCTACCCTCAAGCCAATACCTTCTACCCTAAACCCTATTCCCTCAACCCTTAAATAATTAAATCTAAGAAAAATCTCTACCCTAACCCATAAACCCTCAACCCTTAAATCCTCAACCTTTAAACATTAAATGATAAACCCTTAAACCCACTTAGTAAACTCTCTACCCTAATCCCTCAACCCTTTTGACCCTTTATCACTCAACTATCAAACCTCAACCCTTAAACCTTAATCCCTCAAACCCTATACCGTATACCCTATACATTGGACCCTCAACCCTCAACTATTAAACCATCTACCATCTACCCTCAACCCTAATCCCTCAACCCTTAAACTACTAAACCCACTTAGTAAATGCTCTACCCTAATCCCTCAGCCCTTAAACCCTAATACCTCAACCCCTATACCCTCTACCCTATACATTGGACCCTCAAACCTAATCCCCCAACCCTATACCCTCAATCCTTTACCCTCAACCTTAAACCCTCAACCCTCAACCCTTAAACCCTAAACCCTAAACCCTAAATCCTAAACCCTAAAACCTCAACCCTTAAATCCTCTACCCTCTACCCTAAACTATTAAACCCTCAACCCTTAAACCCTAATACCTCAACCCTTATATCCTCTACCCTATACATTGGTTAACCATAGATTTTAGGTGTGGGATGCTATGACTCTCTTGCTCAATTAGTGTTTTTCACCTAAATTAAAAGAGATAGGTATCACACAAAATCTAGGTGGCTCACTCAAAATAATGCAAGTTCAATGAAAATATTCCTTAATTCAATTATCTAAATGCAACAAACTGATAAAATTGATTGTTTATTTATACAAAACCAAAGAAAAATGAAGTGTTTGAAAACATAGTGTGATATACAAAAATGAACTAAAGAGATAAACAAATGAAAATAGAACATAATAATTTGAATATTCAAGACCTAATGTGAATGTGTAAGTCACATTGAAACATTAAATCTAAGCAAAATAAGCCAAGCATCACATGAAAAAGACCTACATGACCATGAAAATGTCTAAAGATCTATTTTTCTATAGTACATTTAGTCCCCACTTTAGTGAGAGCATGAACTTGCTTCAAACTCACACTGAAGTAGCCATGCATATCAAGAGGGTTCCAAATGCACTTATGCTAGCAATATGAGATAACAAAGGTCAAGAAGGATGATCAAGTCCCCAGGATAAAGATCCCATGACATACTCTAGGGCAGACTCATGGCTCTCCACTGGGTGAGAAGGCCAAAAAGGTGAGAAACATGCATTCAGCTGGTATGTACTCACATAAACATAGGTGGCTATGGGTAAATTCATTCCTCATAATGGGCTTCCCACTCAACCATATCAAAGTTATACCTCTTGAAAACTTTAATAAAGAACCACATAGAAAAATGTCATTTTATGCTTCATCAAACAAGAAAATATTTGTATGCTTAAAACTCATGAACAAGTAGGATGGAACCACAGGCATGCAAGCTGCATTATGCAAGGTGGCTATATTAATGTAAAATATAAAGTTCCAAAGATATTCGAATGAGTCTCGTTAAGTTCATGTGAGGACTATAATTTAGGGAACATTGTGTCTAATGTCAACAAGAGAGGACTAATCAAATAATAGAATATTCACAACTTAGGGGATGTAGTGTGTTGCATCACACAACTAAGAGGAATGTAATATGTTAATATAGATCACACTTTGAAGGAAAACACACCCAATGTCATTCACAAAGTGACAAAATCATCGTGTGAAGTAACAAGGCTTCACTAAGAATGAAGAAAAAGAAAATGCACAATGAATAATGCCAATGTATGGCCCACTTTAAAGGAATTGCTACAAACCATAATGTGGGAAATTACTTTAAAGTAGCAAATGAAAAAGAAAAAAAGAAGAAAGAAGACATGAGAGCTGACCTAGAAAGCCCCTATGCCAAATCATATGTTTTTAAGTAAGGCTACATCACACAAATGAAAAAGGAACAAAAGAAAGAGGAGTTTCCCCCAAAAAGTAACACACCAAACACATAATGGATCTATGGATTTGGGGTCACTATGTTCGTTGCTGTAGTGTTTTGATTAAAGAGCTCAACATTGTCATCATTCCTCAAATACATAGAACTGGAAGAATGACACAAAGAGAGTGGAAAAAAATAGAAAAATAAAATGCATTTTGGGTCAACATGGAAGACACATTGTAGTCTGAACACTTTGCATCGTCACCAGAAGGAAAACACAAGAGAAAATAAAATGAAAAGGAAAATGAAAATGAAAAGATTTTGGGTAAACATGAAGGAGAAATTATGGTCTCAATGCCTTGCATCATCCCCAAAAGGGAAACATGAGAAAAAGTGAAAAAAAAAAGTAAAAGGACATTTTGAGTCAACATAGAAGATACATAGGTTGTCTCTATGATTTGCATCATCCCCAAGAGGAAAACACAAAACAAAAGAAAAAGGAAAAAGAAATGTATGACATATAGAAGAATGAAGGAAAAAATAGAGGAAGTGCAAAAAGAGAGAACATTAAATGTAACATCATGGGGAAACATGATATGCACATCAAATCACAGCAAACAAAAGAAAAGGAAAATGTAAAAAGGCTAGTTAAGACAAATGCATGTAAACCATTAAACAAGTTATCCACCTCCCAATGTCAAGAGGATAAACATCATGGCTAAGGGACAAGGATAAATGCACTACTAGGACAAGGCTCATAACCTCTTGCCCCCACTTAGTGCAAGTAAATAATGAGTCAAGATAGGTGATGGGAAAGGTCATGCAATGGTGAGAATGGAAAATTATATGACTATTGCAAGATGAGGTTGGTGATAATGTGCTATGGGATGATAGGATACGAGTCAGTATCAGTGAAGTGATACTTAGAATTTCCTTCAATGTGTGATATTCATCACTGTGATGTTGAAGAGCATGACGGTATTTTCAATATGGTACATTGGAATCTTTAGGACATGAAACTAACCTATTTGAAGGTGGTAATAGTATAATACCTATGTTTAAAAGAATTTGCAGTTTCCTTTCACATTCAAGTGGTGGATATAGATCAACCTTTAGTTTTTTTCAATTTGTAAGTCCATTTGCATTTACTAGATTCACCTTTTTCATGGATTCAATGAGGAAGAGGACCCATGTGGATCATAGCATTCTTTTCATTGGAATCATGTAAGGGTTGCTCACATGGAAGAAGAACATTCAAGTCAAGAGGGGAATCAAAGATCACCTTGCCATCATGTTGAAGTCTACAATATTCAAAAGGAGGCTTGTTGCTATGAGGGGGATCTTGATATCCTAACCTTATTATGTTTTCATTTGTTGGTTATTTTTCTAAAAGTTGATGAATGTCATTTTCATTTGTTGTGTCACATCCTTTTTTTCTTAAGATAGTAAAACATTTTAAATAAGTTTCTTCAAAGTTTATTGGTGTGTTTGTGACTTTATGATCATAAAATGGTTGAGGAGGTGAGTGTGTAGAAGAAAAAGGTCGACCTATTGGAGGGAACTTAGATCCTTCATTTTTTTAGGATGTAGATAACAAAATATATTAGGAGGTGAGACAGTAGGAAGGTCTTGTGACTTCATGGATGGGTAAAAGGATGTATTGGATTCAAGGTTGTCAAGGCATTCATTTAATAACATATTCATTCTATCATCATCTTCTCCAATGATTTCAACATGAGGAGGACATTCATGAGGATTTGAATGAGCATAAGGAATCTCAATGTCATTAGGATGAGTTTCAAAGGCACAATTTTACATGTCTACTAAGGATTTTAATGACATCCAAAAATTATTAAAGAAAAAACCATGAGGAAAATGAGTGAAAGTAAACTAATATGCAAGAAAGAGAGTAAAACAACAAATCTAGAAAATATGACAAAATATAATAGTAGAAAACTATAATGGTGAAAATGGCCAAAAAAATGCTAGAAAATGCAAGTCAGAATGTGCAACTAGACCAGTTTGCCCAGGGTAGCAAATGAGTCCAAGCGTGAACTTTTTTGTGATTTTTCAAAAAATTGAAATGTAATTTGATTATTTTCTAATTCAAAACCAGGATGCAAATGCAATATTTGAGTTTTTGTAATGTTTTGAAGTGCAAAAATTGAAATCTATATGAGATATTCACTAATGCAATTTTTGAAACCCTAGTATGCAAAACAATGAAAAATATAATGCAATTAGTCCTAGGAGATGTAAATGCATATGTAAATTAGAAAGATATTGTTCAAAATGCAAGTTCACCAAAATGAACCATAGATTTTAGGTGTGGGATGTTATGACTCTTGCTCAATTAGGGTTTTTCACCTAAAGGAAAAGAGATAGATCCCACATAAAATCTAGGTGGTTCACTCAAAATAATCCAAGTAGAATAAAAATATGCATAAATGAAATAATGTAAATGCAAAAAAAAGGATAAAATTGATTGTGTATTTATGCAAAACCTAAGAAAAATAGTGTGTTTGAAAACACAGTGTGATATGAAGAAATGCAATAGAAACATAAACAAATGAAAACAAAACTTAATGAAATTGAATGGAGTGCACCAAGAGATAGAATGTTGATGCTGAAAGGTTTTGGAATGTTTTATAAATCAATGTGAATGACCACTAGGACTCATTCACCAGAGATTGTGAATTATTCCTCCCTTTGGTAAATTTTGTTGAAACAGGTTTCAAAGTGTTAAGAACTAAAATCCTCAAACATCACTTTTTCTAGCTTGGTTTTCAGACTTATTCACCATAGATAGCGAAATAGTCCACCTACAAGAAACTAAAAATTCTGAAGTCAACTCTGTGGATCCATATCTATACTTGTCTTCTTGTCAGGTTAACAATTCAAATCTACAGAAGACGGGCTAAATGATGTCTCCAAGCTTGAATTAGGTTTTTTTTACTTGAATAACTTTAATGATATGTTGACCACTTTTCAACACCTATATCTTTGCAAATATTCCTACAAGACCTATAAATACACATGCAAAGAGGGGGGAAATGGTTAAGGGTTAGAGTATAGGGGTTTTCCTGGGTCAAACCCCACTTTGGTAATCAAACCCTTCATAAAGAAATTAAATGAAATAAGGAATGATGAAAAAAAAACATGCAAGTGTCATGAACTCAGCAAATCGTTATTGTAGAAATATGAAGATATGTCAATGGCTACTCCAAGATTCTTAATTGAATGATTCTATGATGCTCAAGTGCTTAGATGGCTACAAGAATGAATGATATGATTGAATGAGTGAATTAGGGAATTAGGGATTAAAATGGATAGAAAAAAATTATTTATACACACTTATGCCCTAATTTCCTAAAAATACATCACATGCTGACCTAAGGTCTTAATGAATAAAAACCTGAAGGAAATTTGAGATTATTTTTAATTTTGTGCCTAGAGGGACTCATTTGCCTACTATGGTGAATGGGTCCCACTCAAGGCATGCAAGTGGGTGTTGGGGATTAAGTACTATTTAATGATATTTGTTGTGTTTATATTGAAAAACACACTTAATTAAGGCCTATAAGTGCATAAAGGTCCCAAAGAAAGCATATGAAAGGTACAATTAGTTGTGACAAGCCTAGAAAATCATGAAAGTTTGTTACAAGAGTTTACAACAATTTAAAATAAGACTTGGTAAGGGATAAAAAGGGAATATTTAGATGAATTATAATAACAAGATTCTAGAAAAGTGTAGAAGCATGTTACAACATTTCACAACACCTTTACAAGACATCATAAAATCTTAATAATCTAAATATTCAATACCTAATGTGAATGCATAAGATACATTGCAACATTAAATCTAAGCAAAATAAGCTAAGCATCACAGGAAAAAGACCTTTAATGACTATGAAAATCAGTAATGATGCATTTTTCTATGGTAAAATTGGACCCTCAACCTGAATCCGGGTATGTGCAGGATCATCATGGAAAAAATATTTCCTTAAGTGGCAAAAAAATTAGAAAAATTAGAGTAAGGCAACTTAACGTAAAAATTTGAATAAGTTATCTATATTATTTCAAAATTATGGAACAATAGAATCTATATAGAATTGAATGTAATTTCTAAACTACTAGGTTTTTTTAAAGAAAAAAGAAATCTATTTGGTGAAAATTTGAAATTTCAATCTAGTTGTACTTAAATTTCAAGGAAAAAATAAGTAGGTGTCTGTTTGACCAACCTAACCACAATAAAATGATAATATTTTAGATATAAGGACAGGATTCATGTCCCAATGTGATGCATATTTTTTTGTAAGTTTTTTCCAAGTAACTAATTAATTATGATTTTTTTGTTACAACATTTAAAAAATATAAAAAACCTGTATGTCTATCCACCTTAACTTGGTCAAAAATTCATGAAATTCATTTATTATTTTTTTAATCATATAGTATGCAAAGCATAGGATGTGACACATGTTTTGGATTCAAAAAATGTGATACTGTTTGAAAGCTATAGATATTTTTCAATTAGTCAATCAATCAGGAATTTAGTCATAATTTGAATAGAAAATGAATAATAATTACTTATTAAATTCAAAGTAAGGCATAATTTATAATAGTGGAAAGTTGAGAATCTCCTTTAGAAACCTTTTTTGTTTCATCAATTTTGGGTAAAAAAAGTCATCAGCCACATACCCATCATATTACCACTTTTTGTCCCATCATGATCCTGAACATACCCATCTCCCAACTCTATACACTCAATCCTTTACCCTCAACCTTGAAACCCTCTACCCTCTACCCTCAATTCTATACCCTCTACCCTCAACCATAATCCCTCAACCCTTAAACCCTCAAACCCACTTAGTAAACTCTCTAACCTAATCCCTCAACCCTCTTGATCCTTAATCCCTCAACCTTCAATTCTTAAACCCTAATACCTCAACCCATATACCCTCTACCCTATACATTGGACCCTCAACCCCAATCCCCCAAGTCTATACCCTCAATCCTCTACCCTAAACTTTAAACCCTCAACCCTCAACCCTTAAACCATAAACCCTCAAACCATCTACCCTATACCCTTAACCCAACTACATTTATCCACAACCCTAATCCCTCAACCCTTAAACCATTAAACCCGCTTAGTAAACTCTCTACCCTAATCCCTTAACCCTCTTGACCCTTAATCCCTTAACCCTCAACCCTTAATCCTTAAACCCTAATCCCTCAACCCCTATACACTATACCCTATAGATTGGACCTTCAACCCTTAAACCCTAATCCCTCAAATCCTTTACTCTCTACCCTTAATCCTTAAACCTTAATCCCTCAACCCCTATACACTATACCCTATAGATTGTACCTGCAACCCTTAAACCCTAATCCCTCAAATCCTTTACCCTCTACCCTTAATACTCTACCATCTACCCTAATCCCTTAAACCCTTAAACCCACTTAGTAACCTCTCTACCATAATCCCTCAAACCTTAAACCCAAATTCTACAATCCCTATACCATCTACCCTATAAATTGGAACCTCAATCCATATCCCCCAACCCTATACCCTCAATCCTCTATCCTCGACCTTAAACCCTCAACCCTCGACCCTTAAACCCTCTACCCTCTATCCTCAACCCTAATCCCTCAACCCTTAAAACCTTAAACCCACTTAGTAAACTCTCTACCTTAATCCCTCAACTATCAACCCTTTAAACCTAATCCCTCAACCCCTATACCATCTACCCTATACATTAGACCCTCAATTCTAATTCCCCAACCCTATATACCCTCAATCCTCTACTCTCAATGTTAAACCCTCAACCCTCAAACCTTAAACCCTTAAACCCTCTACCCTTTATGCTCAACCCTAATCCCTCAGCCCTTAAAACCTTAAACCCACTTAGTAAACTCTCTACCTTAATCCCTCAACTATCAACCCTTTAAACCTAATCTCTCAACCCCTATACCATCTACCCTATACATTAGACCCTCAATTCTAATTCCCCAACCCTAGATACCCTCAATCCTCTACTCTCAATGTTAAACCCTCAACCCTCAAACCTTAAACCCTTTACCCTCTACCCTCTACCCTATACATTAAACCCTCAACCCTCAATTTTCAAACCTCAACCCTTAATCCTTAAATCCTCAAAACTTCAACCCTAAACCCTCAACCCCAATACCCTCTACCCTATACATTGGACTCTCAACCCCAATCCTTCAACCATATGTACCCTCAACCCTAATCCATCAACCCTATACCCTCAACCCATTACCCTAATCCGTCAACCCTATACCCTTTCTTCTCAACTCTCTACCCTATACATTGGATCCTCAACTGTCATATATATATGTCCCTCACTCCTCTTCTCTCCTTCTCTCTATCTCACTTCACCCTCCATCTCTCTATCCATCAATCCCTCCCTCTTTACCCTAATCCCTCAACCCTAAATACTAACCCCTTAAAACTATAAACACTCAACCCTAAACCCTAAACCATAAACCCTCAACCCTTGTACCCTAAACCCTTAAACCCTGTACCCTCTACCCTCTATAGAATAACTTCTACCCTACACCCTAATCCCTCAACCCTTAAACCATTAAATCCAAGAAAACTCTCCACCCTAATCTCTAGACCCTCAACCTTTAATCCCTCAACCCTTAAAACCTGAACCCTTAAACTCTCAACCCTCAACCCTCTACCCTTAACCCTCAACCCTCAATCCTTAAACCCTAATCTTTCAACTCCTATACCCTGTACCCTATAATTGGACCTGTTAGCTCTCAAAAATGTAGGCGGAATGCCTCAAGAGGATACCAATCTCTTGGTACACTTTAGGATAATAGACAAAGCCAAATGAATTAGGCTTTCTACTCTTCAGGTGATGATAGACCTAGGTGGGTGTACCTATATGAATGAAGCAGACTTTAATGTGCTTATCTTTCTTGAAATGTTTTGTCCACAATGGCAGATGGGAGTGGAAAAATGGAATCAAGTTTGTTATAAATTGTATAGCAATACTTAAAGCTAAATCGTAATATGTTCAGTTAATAGATGTAAAGAAGATGAATGAATCTAAATGGTGAAATTATAGAGACTACTGCCTTATTGGGTGTGTGGAGTCAAATGAAATAGAAATGGGCAACTTCTTTCTAGAGAAAACTCAAATTGTTTGGCATATGTTTTGTTTATAACTTGTATAAACATGCAAGACTGTGACTACTAACCTCTTTAATATTATTGTGATTAGTCAAAAGGATTTAATCTCTCCTTGAGAGAATTGGTCAATTAACCACATACATACAACAAATGTGCACTGATAAACTCAATATAAACTTATTATATCAATTTAAACAACTAGAAAGCATCAATCTTGGAGACAACTTAGTAATACTTTAAATAAATTCAACAAACAATTGACACCAGAAATGAACTACAACATCAACTGATTTTCATTGAAATCTCCATTTTGAAATCATACATCATTGTCTCTATTTTGTGGAAATTCTATTCCTATCCTACTCTATCTCTAATATAATATGATAATGTCGTCATTTACAATTGGGAATGAACATTTATACATTTGCATCAGAAAAGAAACATCGCTTCATATTCCAATGTCGGTAAGAAACTGCATTCGGGCCTTGCCATTATTTGCTAAACATTTGTTGAGACATCCCTAAGGCCTTACTGAAGATCAAAGTATCGCCATCAGTCATTGTTCATCAAAATGAAATCATGTCATCTTGTTGACATTTTGAGTCTCACCAACGAATGTCCATTCATCACATGTGCTTTGCTATGATATTCCAATGTCAGGGAGATGTCTCATAGATCATATTATGTGCTACTGAGAAATATCCTTTTGTCTCCTGTGTCCCTGAGATAATTCATAGTCGGGGAGAGGTCCCATAGACAATACTTTGTCTTATCGAGATGTGTTCTTCAATACATTTTCCAATCGCTGAGACACAAGTACCCTCTCACCGATGCATCAATACTTTGGCGTGACATTTTAGATCAGCAAGACTGCAAGACCTTACTCCAAAAGCTATTGGATAGAATCCCCTTTGTGTTTTGTCAACAAGATTGAAGCCACTTAGTGAGACATTACTCCGATGCACATGAGTCTTACCCAGATATATATTTTTAATCACCAATCAACAATATAACACGAATTCGCTAAGACGCTATATCGAATACCTTTAGTCTGGCTGAAATATGTCCATGTGCATGCATATTCCATGCTAGTCGGTGAGACATAAAGAGTTCAACAAGAGTTTACTCCGAAGACTTGTGGTTTGGCTGAAATGTGTTGATCGGCGAGACAACATAACTTCGCTATGACTTCATCCTGAATACCCTTTGCTTGGCTGAAGTTTTTAATCATGAGCCGATTGATAAGACATGAAGAGTTTGCTATGACTTCATTCCAATGATGATTTCTCTCACCAATAGCAATTCCTTAGTTGCTGAAACAATGAAAATTTCCTACCGATAAGTGCCTACATATCAATTCTGATCGTTGTGACACCAAAGAAGTCTTGCCAATAGTCAACAATAGATGTATATTTGAAAAAATACTCAATGGGTCGGGGAGACCTTGATAATCTCATGCCAATATAGATTATAATGTGAAATACCCAGACCTAGATAGATTTTATGGGACTTCATGGAAAAAATGGAAAAAATATGCTCATGATAGGACTTATTTGGAAGTTTATAACTATGATCAACATGTAAAATCATAAAAAATTTAAACAGTTCTAATAGTGGCTCCATCTGGGGATGAATGATTATGAGATCATTGCAAGGATCCAGATTTTTGGGTGAGCAGACCAAACTCAATGTGATGGATTATGTGAGCATGATGGAATGAATAGAAATGGAAATGAATGTGACCCTATACTACTGTACATGGAAGGAATTTATTTTGAAAGAAGGAAACTTAGGATTGTCCATGTACTAGCAATTCTTGTTCCTTCTATTTCCTAGACTACTGTACATGGAAGATTGAATTTTGAGAGGTTTGTTAAGATTTTTCCATGCACTAGCAACCCTTCATCCTCTATACTATTAAGAGAAAAAATACTTCAGAAATTGCCCATGTAGAGGCAACTCCTGATCTTCACTAGCCATATTTTATAGATAGTATGAATCTTCACCTTTCTTTCCAACAGCCACAAAAGGTCCTAGCCACAAAGTTTCATATTTCCCATGCTTTCCCTTCTCCTGACATCTTGTGTTCCATGTCAATACCAAGTCACTTTCTTCAAAATTTCTATCTTTTTCCTTTTTATTAAACAAGTACTTCATATGTGTCTGTAGCTTCATGTTTTAGTTTTGGGCAACTGTCCTTATTTCATCAAGTTCAACTAATTGCTCCATTCTTTCCTCCATAGGTTTAGGAATATCCAAATCTTTTTGAAGGACAAACCTATAGACTGGTAACAAATTTTGTAAAGGCATCCTGGCCTATGTTCCGTACACCAATTCAAATGGGGACTTTCCAATTGCCTTTTTAACAGTGATTCTGTTAGTCCAAACAACTAGTTTCAATTTTGAATTCCAATATTTCTTGTTCTAACCTAACATCTTCCTTATAATCTTCAAAAGACTCTTATTGCTAAACTCTTCTTGACCATTAGCTTGTGGATGGTAAGGGGATGCATAAGAAATGGTAATATCGTATGTGCTACAAAAGTTTTTGAATTCATCTGATCTGAAACACATCCCATTGTCTATGATTAACCTTAGTGGTGTACCAAATTGGGTAATGATGTTATCCATTAAGAAACTTGGTACAACTTTACTTGTAGCATGATTAGTTGGGGTTGCTTCTACCAATTTGGTAAAATAATCTGTGGCCACCGATATCCACTTCTATCCTCCACTTGATTTTTCTTGTATTTCTCCAATGAAATCAATTCCCCATTGATGACAAGGGGCATCAGCTTGCAAGGGTCAAAGTGGCAAAGCTCCTTGATACTTCTATTTTCTAGAGAACTTTTGTTAGGCTTCACATTTTCTTACATGTGTAAAAGAATCATTAAAAACCTTTGGCCAATAATAACCCACCCTTAGAAATTTTTGCATAGTTGTTTTTGCAGAGTAATGTCCTCCACAAACCCCTTCATGCATTTCACTTAAGACGTGCCTAGCTTGTGAATCATCCAAATATAATAGTAGTATACCATCCCTGTTCTTCCAAAACAGATCTACATCCATGAAAACATACTTAGATGCTTGTAACTTTAGAGTTCATTTCTTGCTATCACTCAATCCCTCCAGACACTTCATGTATTTAAGGTAATGCATGATATTTGTATACCAAGGAGTATGCTCAATGCTTGCAATTGAAGTTTGTTCTTTCACATTGCAAATTTGATTTGCCTCAATATTCACTTCTCCCATTAACTTAGCCAAGCCTTGACCTCTTACTAGTTTAGTAATTTATATCTCCATGTCAAATTCTTAGATTTTGTTAATCCATCTGCATCTTTTTCCCGTTACTTCAGACTGTGTCAGAATATCTTTGACAGCTGCATGAGGCACAAAAGCAATCACCTTTGCTCCTACAAGATATGGCCTGAAAGATTTTGTAGCTTTTACTAATGTAAATGCTTGTTTCTCCATTATATCATACATTAATTCTGACCCTTGTAGTGACTTACTGAAGAAAGACACAGGTTGTTCATGACCTTCCTCATTCTTTTGTAACATAATAACAACAATAGTGTGCATTGAAGCAAATGAAAATATTTGAAAACGCTTTGCAAAATCTGGAGATTTAAGGACATGAGCTTCCTTGATGGCCCTTTTGATGGATATAAAAGCTTCCAAGGCCTCTGCAGTCCATTCCATTTTTTTCCTTTCTTCAACATTTTTGATATGGGTTTAATGATTTTAGCAAAGTTAAAAACAAATCTCCTAACAAAATTAATATATCCAAAGAATAATTGTATAGCCTTAACAATTTTAGGGACATGAATTTTATCAATAGCCTCGACCCTTTTAGGATCTATCCTAACCCCTTCTTTTGAAACAATATGTCACAAGAGCTTACCTTCTGTGACTACAAAATGACACTTCTTAGGGTTCAAGCTAATACCATATTCTAGGGCTTTAATAAATACCTTCTCCAGACGTTGTACATGGTCCTCAACCTTTTTTGAGTAAGCAGTGAGATCATCCTAATACACAACCATGATAGCATTGATCAAATCTATGAATGCCACATACATAGCTCTTTGGAAGGTCACCCCTACATTAGTGAGACCAAATGGAATTATTAGATAAACATATGTCCCCCAAGGAGTTGTAAATGCCATCTTATATTGCTCAGATTCTTTGACCTTGACCTGGTTTTACCCTAAAAACCCATCCATCATAGACAATAGTTTGCACCTTGTTACCTTATGCAATATAGCCTCCATATTGGGTAAAGGATAATTATCTTTGAGGGATGCCATGTTTAGATTTCTTAAATCTGCACATAGCCTAATATCTCCATTCTTCTTTCTCACAGGGACCAAGTTTGAGACCTATGTTGAATGTCTGATTGGTTTAATGATTACCCCATCTCTAAGCTTTGCCAATTCCTCTTGCATTTTAGGCTCCAATGTTGGATTTATGGGTCTCTGCTTTTGTATGAATGTCTTAGCATCTGGATTCCATGGTATTTCATGCTAAAACAAATCTTCCCTGTATGCTTTTAGATCTTCATAAGACCAAGCAAACACATGTTTATATTTTCTCAACAACTCTATCAACATTTTTCTAATTGTAGGGCTTATCATTTTCCCTATGTACACCTTCTTTGGTGTCATCTCAGTTCCCAAGTTAATCTCTTCAATATCTCCCCTTTTGACTGGTGCTAATTTCATGAGGGACCGATCATTTCCATCATTCACCCTCTCTAATGCCACCAAACCTTTAGGAAGCTTATTTGTTTTAAGTTGTAAAATCTCCTTTCCAAATATTATTTGCTTCCCATCCACCTCTTCAACAAAGGCATTAAAGTCAATTTCTTGTGATTCATACTGATCTATATAGTGGAGGAAATTCAAAAGATCAATATCATCATTAAAGACCTACCAACGATATATGTTATTAGGCACAACAGGCCTTATCTTGAAATCAATTTATGATACCCCAGCCAATGTAATGTCATCTCTTTTCAGTGCCATATTTGCTAGAAAATATGTTATTATGTTCTTCGACCTATCAATGCATTCAATTGAGAAGGCATTAAACAACTCAATTGTGTCCCATACAACATTTTTGTATTGTTTCAATCTTTTATGTTTTTATACATACTTTGACTTAATTTGTTAAACAACCAACTTAGAATCCCCTAAAATAGCCAGTAACTTAATTTTGTGTTTCATAGCTATATTCAAGCCTGTTAACAAAGCTTCATACTCCGCCACATTTTTTGTGCATTCAAATGTTAATAGAAATGAATACTTGAATGTAACACCATCAAGTGAGACAAATACTATCCTTGCTCCATTACCTTCTTGGCTGCAAGCTCCATCAAAGTACATCCTCCATACACCATTGTAATTTTGTGTAGCATGTTTTTCAATTGGGTCAGTATTGACCAACTCTGGCTAGGCTGGCTCTATCTTAAAACTCCCAAGATCAACATCACAAAAACAATTGATTTGATTTTGTGGTACACAGTAAACAAGCTGGTTCATCCTTGGCTCCCTGTACAACTTCACCTCCTCGTCATTTACAGGAATTGTTGCATAAGATAGATCAAACTGGACATTTCCACCAATAGCTTTCATCCATTGTTCTTATAAAAGTGTCCCAAACTAAGGAGAGGTGTCTATTACTATTATCTCAATATTATAAGCTGCTTGAGGATAAGTATCTAACTTGACTTCAACATCTTTCATTATACCTACCACAGGAACAGGTTGGTTATCCATTGCATGGCACTTGCCTCCATTGGTATCCACCCACATGCCAAGTTGTTTTATAACTCCTACTGGCATGATATTTATAGCAGCACTGGAGTCTATCATGTAATTCCTCAGTAGTTTGTTATTTATGAGTAATGTAGTGAAAAAAGGATCAATTGCAGGGGAGTTGTTAATACATCACTCAAGCAGATTTCTAGGATATTCACTTTCTCTTGTCTACTAATTGCTATAGTAGCCACTTTTTTTTAGAGATCATATGTTTTTCATTTACATTTGTTATCAATTGAACATCATTGTCCCTGCATTTCATAATTTTCATCATCTCAAGTAGCGGAACAAACAACTTTACCTGAGATAAAGCCTAAGTGAAGTCAAAAGAGGGACTCTCCACTTTAACTACTTTCTTTTGTTTTGATGTCTCCTTTTTTTTCCTCCTTTTCTCTTTTACTTTGTTGATCAGGCTTTTGCACTTCTTTGTATAATTCTGTTACTTCCTCCTTTTGGACAGGCTTCTGTTCACTTTCATCATGTTGTTTATTCTCTACCTCCCTCACAATTCCTTGTGTAGCCTTTTGCTCCTTCATAAAGATTCCCCTAGGGACACCCTCATTTACCATCCTATTTCTCAACTAGTACTTATTCTTTGCTTCTTCAACTATAGCAACATTTAATATTTCTATCTCTTCTTCAGTAAGTTTCCTCATACTACACTAAGTAAGCATTTCTACAAAATGTAGCTTTGTATAATCTTCTTCAGAGTCAGAAAGAACCTATTGTTTAGCCATATGAACATTGTACCTCTAATTTGAAACATCATACTCATAACCTCATCCTCTGAAGATGAGTACCTCTCCTCAACATGGTGAAATATATTTGAAGTCAAATACACTATGTGATCTTCTCCACTATTTCCCATCAACATTCCTTCTTCTTGCATTCTTTGGGCTATGACACAATAATATGGGGAGTGTGGCTTATCACAAACTTCACAGAAATAATTGTTATTCACCATATAGGTTCCCTTCTTCCTCAATGGATCAGGAGTTTTTTTGTTTCTAGGCCTATCTATTATAGGTTTCCCATCCTTCCAATTTGTTTTATAAGGCATGTCATGCAACCTAGGCCTTTCATTCTTGTATGTGTTTTCCTGTCTATATTGATAATTGTTGGTTTGTTGAGGAACCCTAGGGTTGTCTCTTTTATTGATTATCCCAGCAGCCTTCCTATTGTTTTCAATTGTTAGTGCTATCTTTTGAGCTTTAGCTAAGTCTCTTAGGAACCTATTTCTCAGCTCGTACCCTATTTTAGGATCAAATACATTCAAATAGACACTCAATGCTAAAAAATCTAGCAACTTTGATCCAGGAGGTATTTTGTTTTGCAATTTCTTGAATCTCCGATTGAAATTATAAATTGAGTCATTCTGATTTTTCTGAATTCACATCAAGTCATGAAGAGTATCATCTGGTGCACTTAGATTCCCATATTGTTTGAGGAATCAATCATGAAATTCTTGGAGAGAATTAATAGAGACTGTTGGTAGGCTATTGAACCAATCCCTCGCTTCTTCAATAAGCGACATCATGAATAGCCTCATGTGTAAATCTTGATACGGCACATCCAAATCTTGGATGAAAGCATTGAAACTTCTTAAATTCTCTTCAATGTTATTTTCATTACTCCTTGTAAAATTTGGAACAAGATTTCTCCAACTTCCATCCATTGGGTAAGGATATAATCAAAACCTTTCCAGGTCGAATTGTATGATCATTGTTGTGCATTGTTGAGGGGGATGGTTGGGTGGATACTGATATTG
Source organism: Sequoia sempervirens (assembly GCA_007258455.2). Lineage (NCBI taxonomy): Eukaryota > Viridiplantae > Streptophyta > Pinopsida > Cupressales > Cupressaceae > Sequoia > Sequoia sempervirens. Next base: position 153,391,299 of record VDFB02379711.1, on the reverse strand, counting down.
GTACATAGGGTTATTGTATTGTGCATTATGCTGTGGGATATAATGTTGACCATGAGGTGGCTGCATATTTGTATATTTTGTGGGAATATGAGGTGGATGATTTGGTTGTCTGTATTGATTCCCTACTTGATGGTGAGGAACCCTTGGTGGATCAGAAGGCCCTACACCATGATTACCCTACTTATGAGGTGGTACATACTTTGGGGGGCAACCAGTTGTCTGAGCAATGTTCTAAGCTTTCTGCAAGTTGAAATCTCTCATTGCTTGTATCATCTGGGCTTTCTCTTGTTCTTTTCTCTCCTTTATCTGAGATTCAAATTGTGCTTTGACTTCCTCATAAGTTAAAGATTCATAATCATCTTGAGGACTTACATGATCAATAAACTCACTTTGGTCACCCTTCATTATTTTTTCACATTCTAGTTGATACTTGAGTCCCTCAGCTTCAAGTTTAGCATCAAACTCAGGCTAATTCTAAGGATCGAGAAAAGGGAAAGGATTTCTTTGATCTTTTGGGGTACAAGGCTCTGCACTCGAATTGTCTCTCCATGTATCATAGCGATCATATGTTTCACAATGTGCTCTTGATACTTTGTCTTTTACTGTTATGCAAATGTCCTCACTTATCCTTTTTCCCTTATCAGACTTGTCATCTTTGTGTGTCCACTTACTGCTGCCGGTAGGAGCTCCAGTATGACCTCCCCTGTATTGAGATCTTCTTCCATTCATGTTTGAAAAAATGCAATGTTTCTTTTAGAGTTGCCACTAAATTTCTTGAAAGTGAGAAAATGTTTGATATTTCTAATTCCCAGTGGATTCTGTACAAGGTTTCTAACTCTATGATTAAGGCCTTGATTCTGAAGTTAGTCCCTAGTAGAGTCACCAATTTTTTAGCTCTCAAAAACGTAGGCAAAATGCCTCAAGAGGCTGCCAAATGACTTAGGATTTCTACTCTTCAGGTGCTGCTAGACCTAGGTGGGTGTACCTATATGAATGAAGTAGACTTTAATGTGCTTATCTTTCTTGAAATGTTTTGTCCACAATGGAAGATGGGAGTGGAAAAATGGAATCAAGTTTGGTATAAATTGTATAGCAATACTTAAAGCTAAATCCTAATATGTTTAGTTAACAGATGTAAAGAAGATGAATGAATATAAATGGTGAAATTGAAGATATTAGTGCTCTATGGGGTGTATGGAGTCAAATGAAATAGAAATGGGAAACTTTTTTATGGAGAAAACTCAAATTGTTTGGCATATGTTTTGTTTATAACTTGTATAAACATGCAAGACTGTGACTACTAACCTCTTCTTTAATAATCTAGATGAATTTTCCTAATTACTATGATTAGTCAAAAGGATTTAATCTCTCCTTGAGAGAACCAGTCAATTAACCACACACATACAACAAATGTGCATTGATAAATTGAATATAAACTTGTTATATCAATTTAAACAACCAGTAAGCATCAATCTTGGAGGCAACTTAGTAATACTTTCAATAAATTCAACAAAAAATTGACACTAGAAATGAACTACCACATCAAATTATTTTCATTGAAATCTCCATTTTGAAATCATACATCATAGTCTCTATTTTGTGGAAATTCTATTCCTATCCTACTCTATCTCTAATCTAATATGATAATTTCTTCATTTACAATCAAAAATTAACATTTATACATTCGCATCAGAAAAGACACACCGCTTCATATTCCAATTTCAGCAAGCAACAACATTTGGGCCTTGCCATTATTCGCTAAACATTCATTGAAACATCCCAGAGGTTTTATCGAAGATCAATGTATCATTGTCAATCATTCTTGTTCATCGCAATGAAATCATGTCGTCCTGTCAAAATTTTGAGTCTCACCGACGAATTTCCATTCATCCCATGTGCTTTGCTATGACATTTCAATGTCAGGGAGATATCTCATAGGTCATATTAAGTCCTGCCAAGAAATATCCTTTTTTCTCATCTGTCGCTGAGACAATTCATAGTCAGGGAGAGGTCCCATAGACAATACTTTGTCTTACTGAGATGTGTTCTTCAATGCATTTTCCAGTCACTAAGACACAAGCATCCTCTCACCGATGCATCAATACTTCAGCATGACATTTTAGATCGGCAAGACTACAAGACCTTACTCTGAAAGCTATTTGATAGAATCCTCTTTGTGTTTTGTTGGCAAGACTGAAGCCACTCTGTGAGACATTACTCTGATGCACATGAGTCTTACCGAGATATATACTTTTTATTGCTAATCGGTAGGACAACACAAATTCCCTGAGATGCTATATTGAATACTTTTAGTCTAGCTGAAATATGGCCATGTGCGTTCATGTTTTGTGCTAGTTGGTGAGACATAAAGAGTTTAGCAAGAGTTTACTTCGAAGACTTGTGGTTTGGACGAAATGTGCCAGTCGGTGAGACAACATAATTTTGCTATAACTTCATCCTGAATACCCTTTGCTTGGCCGAAGTGTTTACTCATGAGCCAATCGGTAAGACATGAATATTTTGCTACAACTTCATTCTGTTTATGATTTCTCTAACCGATAGGAATTCCTTAGTCGCCAAAACAATGAAAATTTCCTATCGATAAGTTCCTGCATATGAATTCTGATTGCCCTAACACCAAAGAAGTCTTTTCGATAGTCAACAATAGATGTATATTAGAAAAAATACTCAATGGGTCAGGGAGACCTTGATAATCTCATGCTGATATAGATCATAATGTGAAATACCCAGACCTAGATGGATTTTATGGGACTTACTAGAAAAAATGGGGAAAATATGCTCATGGTAGGACTTATTTGAAAGTTTATGAGTATGATCAACACGTAAAATCATCAAAAATTTACATTTCTAATAGGACCCTCAACCCTAATACTTCAACCCTATACCCTCAATCCTCTACCCTGAACCGTTAATCCTTAATCCTCAACCCTTAACTCTCAACCCTTAAACCCTAAACCCAAAATGCTCTTCCCTCCACCCTCTACCCTATACAATAAACCCTTAATCCTCAATTCTCAACCCTCAACCCATAATCCCTCAACCCTCTTTCCTTAAACCCTAAAGACTCAACCCCTTTACCCTCTACCCTTTACATTGGACCCTCAACCTAATCCTTCAACTATGTACCCTTAAACCTATACCCTAAACCCTCTACCCTCAACCCTAAATCCTAAACACTAAACCCTTTAACCCTAATCCCTTAAACCTTCCACCCTATACCATCAACCCAATACCCTCTACCCTTAACCCTAATCCCTTAACCCTCAACCCTTAAAACCTCATACCCTAGACACCATCAACCCTATAGGTCCTCCACCCGAATCCCTCAACCCTATACCGTAAACTGCTATCACTTTCTCTCTATCTATACATCTTACCTCTCACTCCCTCCCTCTCTCCTACCCTCTCTAATTGTCTCTATTTATCCTCTCCCTCTTTCTATGTACCTATCATTCAATCGGTCCTTACTGCCCTCTCTCACTCCCTCTATCTATCTCTCTTTATCTCCTTCCCACTCTCTCTGACTCCCTCTCTCTCCCTATCTCTCAGGTCTCCCCCTTCCACCCCCTCCCTCTCTTAGGTCTCTCCCTCTAGTAACCTACCTACATAACTCTTTCTCTCTCTCTCTCTCTTGCCTCTCTCTATCTATCCCTCCCACCCTACCTAGATAAGTCCCTCTCACTCCACCCTGCTCTATCTCTCCCTCTCTTAGGTCACTCCCTCCCACACCCTCTCCCTCTCTTAGGTCTCTCATATTCCGTATCTCCCCCACTCCATCTGCCTTGTACTCCCACTCACTACCTATCTCTCAAGTCTCCCATCTCAACCCCTCTCAAAATCCCAAGTCTCTCCCTTTGGCACCCTACATACATAACTCTCTCTTTTCCTCCATCTCTCTCTCCCTCTCTCTATCCCTCTCTCTTAAATCTCTCTCTCTCTCTCTCTCTCTCTCTCTCTCTCTCTCTCTCTCTCTCTCTCTCTCTCTATCCCTCCCACCCTACCTAGCTAAGTCCCTCCCACTCAAACCCATTCTCTCCCACTCCCCTTCTCTTAAACTCTTACTTCCACCCACTCTCCATCTCTCTTTAAATTATTCTTCCCTCTAAAGACATACATAAATACATGCATACAAGCATAATAAATATGTGCATTCAATCCTACATACATACAAGATAAATGTACATGTGTAGACACAATCTTACATACATATAAGCATACCTGACATACAAGCATACATGTACATAGAAACATACAAATATATAAACATACATACAATATAGTAGAATTTAACATAAATCAAGACATAATGTGAATGCATTATACCATGCATGTGTTATTTCTTTCTAGACATGTCCCTTAAAAATGCATGCACGTTACATCTTGCTTTGGGAATCCCCAAGACTTGGGTTTCGTATTTTCCTTGGAATACCAACCCAAAGGCTTGGAGGGCATTCTAAATGATTAATGATGTGTTTTTGCAAATTCTACAATATTTCACATAATTGGGTTCATTCTCACCATCAGGATTACATGTGATTCAATGTCAAACAAATCACACACCTAGATAATATTAGGTTCTCTCTTAGTTATCTAATGATCTAATTTTTTTCACTTTCTAACAATTTTAAGCCTTTCATCCATAATTCCTTTTGTTTGTGTCTCCTTTTTGGAAAAAATAAGTGTTTGGTGTATTTTTCATTAGAAATTAACCGTTCATCAAAATTTCAAATAAATTACATTTTTAGAAACTAGACTCCATTCTACAATTTTTTTTAAAAAAAGTTCAATTAGTTTCAAAAATTTGTAGGGCTAGCACAACCAAAATTCTATTTTTTAGGAAGTCTCCACTTACAAAACTAATACAAAATCAAATATTCATTAATTAATTATCAAAAAATTATGCATCAACTATATACTATTAGCTACTTTCTTACTGTAGCAATTATAAAGATACTAAAAAAAGGTTCAATGTGCTAGGGATGCACAAGAGTTGCTATGTAATGTTTTTTCTGACAAAAAAAACACCAATTTCTATACTTCCATCTTTTGAACTCCTTAATCTCAACCATTTTCAAAATAGAATAGTAGTTTAGAAAGTAGACATGGAAAATTTTGATCCTTATTTTTGTTCCATCTCAAAATTTTGATTGTAACTAACCTCAATTTCATGTCCAAGGTCAATATTTCCTAATTTCAGAAGAAGAAAAAAAATGGCCACTCAAGCCCCCTTTTTGGGAACCATCTTTTTACACTTACCCTCCTCAAGAGGGTAATAGTCTACTAAGAAATTAAAAAATTATGTCATCAAACAAGGTGGAATAGCCAACACCATTTGAGAACAACCATGTTGTCAACAATAAATGACATCCTAAGACTATTACAACAACAATAAGATAGTATTAACCTAAGAAATAATGCAACACAATAGAAGTTAGTTACTATGTTGTAGAAAAAAGGGACCTCTTGCATGACATGGGATTAATTGACGATAAAGTGGACTTAACAAGGCCTTGATTTGGTGTTGTGAGATGTTTTTCACATCCACACTAGGTCTTGGACCCTTTCACATGCATTTAACAATGTAAAGGTGTTGTAAGATAATTTCACGCATTTCTAGAATTCATAAACCCATTTTCCCCTAATTCAACATTAGAAAATGTATTCAAATGCATTATCACATCAATCTAGAAGGTTTTTGTAATAAATTTAATGTTAAACTAGTGTTGTAATGTGTCTTGCAAATTCACATTGGTTCTTGTGCTTTCCTACGCTATATGGACCTCATTTTAGTGTTGTAAAGTGTATTTAATCACACTTTCACCTTTAATTTTGTGTCCCAAGCCCTAATTAACCTTCACATCATCACTAATAGGCCCCTATTAACCTCTATTGTGCATCCTGCGGCCTAAATTGATCAAATAACTGACAAATTTGCAATATAAACCTTATCTATTTATCTCCTAACACCTTAGTTCCCAAAATGGCCCATGTGGGACCCATTCACCATGCTTGGTGAACTAGTCCCATCCAGATAGGACCCATTCACCATGGGTGGAAAATGAGTCCCATTTGGCTCAATTTTAACCTTTGAGTAGGAAAAAAGTGAAATTAAAGTTTAATATTCTTTCCTATCAACCTAAGGGATATAATTAATGGGTGAATAACGTGAAACGACTATAAATATAAGTATTTTATCTCTAATTCACATCTCTTAATTCATTCATCCACCAATCTTCTATCTCAAGTCAAGCAACTTAGGATTTCTTCATTTCAAGTCTCTAAGATATCAATTTTTAGACATTCAAGGGTAGATTCTTTGTGTTTTGTGATAGAATTTCAAGATTAAACATCATGGAAAGGTAATTAACTCCATTTTTTCATGTTTCATTACATTCTTTCATCATTTTGGTTTAACTGCCTAGAAAGGGTTTGACCAAGGAAAACCCCCATGCCCTAACATTCAACTCTCTCAATACCTTATGTGTTTGAAAATTTGGACTTCTTGCAAGTTTGGTAATAGTTAAGAATCAAGTTATAAAGCTTTTTAGCTCTTCTCTTCACTCAAAAAGTCAAAATATCAATAAAAAATCATTTTCAGATTCATAAATCAGAGTTTTAGAAGTAGACACCTATAGAGAATCAAAGTGTAGAATGAAAGCCCTAGATTTCACTCTTGAAAATTTAGAAATTAAAAAGTGGACTCATTCACCATGAGTGGCAAATGAGTCCCACTTCTAGGTCAATTTCGAGTTTTCTGTATTTTTAGATACCCTTTTGTCCAAAACAGGTTCTAACACAATTTTGTAGAATTGAGACTGATTCACCAATGATGGTGAATGAATCTCACCAGGCCTGAAAATTAGCATCAGCAGCATTTCAAATGTCATTTCCAGCCTCTCAATATCTGAGGTGCACTTCTTCAATTTCTTTCATTTATGTTCATTTTTGCATTCATTTCTAAGTGTTCTTACATTACATAATGTGTTTTAAAACAAGTCACATTTCTTATGTTTTGCATATTTAATCAATCAATTTTATCATTTCATCACATCTAGATCATTGAATTTAGTCTTAACTTCATCATACATATCTTAGATTTAATTAACCACCTAGACTTTTGAGTGGGGTTTATCTCTCTCCTTTTAGGTGAAACATCCTAAGAGTGCAAGAGAATCCTATAAGCCCTAGCCAAAAATCTATGGTGCAATTAATTAATCCATAAAGTTACCATCCAAAATAATTCTTTACATACAATAGCACTATCAAACATAGACATAATATGTTATATAATAACTATGAACTACAATATTTATTAGGCTATCCTAATAGTATCAGGGTGATGAAAAATCTTTAGAATATTTTTATGGTATCCATGGAGCCATTATTGACACTAAGAATTTTCAATAAGTTAAAGAAAACAAAGAATACTATAAAGATGGGGATTTTATCATGGAAAGACATAAAATACAAGCATGCATCATTTTTATAGGTTGTATGCCTCTTATCAACATTAGTTATAATTATTTCATAGTAGCTAGTATAAGTTTCAATGTTTCCATAAGATAATAATTATGCTAGTTTATTATTATAACTAGGCTAGTTGCTCACATAATATCTTATGTATTATCATTGTGTCATTATAGAGAAAAACAATAGAAAAAATGGATAGTCTCAAGAAATCCAGAAAGCCATAAAAATTTAGTAAACTAATGGTTATTGAGGCTACTATAAATCTTATAGTATGGTCATATGCCTACATAGTCTAATTAAGGCTATCATAATGAACAAACATAACAATAATAGGTTCTATGTAGGATTTTGTTACACCTTGTTTCTCAGTTACCATATTACTTTTACACTTATGAGTAAATATGATATTAATTTCCAAAATTATAAATTTAATATTTTGAATGGATGAATGAAAAACATGAATATGCATGATGATGTTATTTATTTTTAATTATTTAATAATGCAAATGATATATGATGGATAATATTTTCATTCATCGGATAACTACATTTATGATGCACTAAGTTGGATGCAAGAAAGAATCAAGACCTTTAGTGAGGAGAGGGGTTTGGTATGGAATCCACTAATGTACCTACTAGTGCTATACACACACTTGAACAACCTATTTTAGATATGATTTTCCAAGTTATTATGGGATTAGAGTCAGTAGGTGAACCATTGTTATTCTTTTGGACTAAAAGTTATGTTAGGCTTATTATCTTTGAATCCTTTTTTACTTAAGTCATAGTGTTAAAACCCCTTTGATGAAGTATGAGATATTTATAAATTCTTTGGATGAATATATGTATATGGGTATGTATATATAAAATATATATGTATGGATATATGTGATGGAACATACATATGATCATATGTATGTAAGAGCATGCATAGAAATAAATATGTATATATTCCCATATGTACATAAGTAAATATGAATGTGAACATTCATTTATATAATTATATATGTATTATATATATAATATATGTATCAATATAACACATATAGATATTTCATTGTATTTTGAGTAATGATGGATATATATATGTGTGTGTGTGTGTGTATCAATATGTATATATTTATATGTAATTAAATGATAAATATACATAAATATGTACATGCATTAATATATATATTAACAGTGAAGTATATCTAAATATAAGTAATTAGATTGAAACATGAAAATATGTGTAATAAGTATATATTGATATATATATGTATATATATTATATTAAAGAATATACATTATAATATATATAAATATAAATAAACATAAGTATGATACATAATATGTTATATACAAAATATGTTGGAACTAAGTAAAAGGCAGCATAATGAATGAATGTTAAGTGGTTGTAATGGGTAATATATGCCAAAAAAAAATTAATTACATTCCATAAGGTTGCGAAGTAAACAATGGTTTCAACTAAGAACTACACATATATAATGTGAGTAGAGTAAATTATGCAAAAGTTGAATACTATGTATAGACTATGTGCATATATTAAGATAGCATCATGTTTTTAAAAGGAAGGGACTGCACATAGATATTCTAGTGCAATAATAATAATACGATAACAATGTATTTGTTGGTAAATAAATCTGAGTAAACTTATCATGTATGAACAACAGTAACAAAGTTTTGAATGCGTCAAAGTGTCATGAGTTGGCATGGAAGAAAATAGATCTTGTTTTTCCTTTCAAATGAAACCTACACTTTAGGGACATGAGAAGTGTTATGTTAAGATTGTTATGTATGATGTTATGCAACCCTGTGTTGGTAACGAGGTTTGTTCTTGGGATTAGGATAAATTAAGGTTGGGAATAACCTACTTGGTCAATCAGATCACTTGAATTTTACATCATTTTTGGAATGGAATTCTTATTATATGTGTGTGGAAATACTTGGTCAAGAGTGATGCAAATATTCTACCAAAAACAAAAAACCTACAATCGTACTTCAAACCCAAACTCAAATTGAGAAGATCAATTTCACAATCACCATTGATTCACTTAAGCATCCATCAAAAATCTCTTCAATTTCACTTCATGTTACGAAGCATAAAATCATCAAACTTGTCACTTAACCTTTATCAAATTAAAATACATTTTATCCAAATTCAAATTGAATGTGCCAATACAAAAACTTGATTAGAGATACTAAACTATTCAACTTTTTCTATATTCACCACATTTCAACCCATCTCAATAAGGAAAAAAGACATTATTCACCCAATATGGCTTCAAATCTCTCACTAAACCTTAAATTACTTTCTTCCACATTACCTTAACTGAAACAAGCAACTATCTAATTAAGAAACTCTATGACCATACATCCATTCAACATGCATCAAATTTTCTCTATTATGCAACTCACAATAATAACTAACCATGCATTCTTGTTACAAACCTTTTACTAGACCTTGAAGACACTATATACATCATGATTTTTATTGAAAAAATCCAAGAAAATACTCACATAGCACTAACCTATCAGATTCTTTTATTCTTACAGTCAAAACACCACTTGCACATAGGGTTCATATTGCACAAAGACCCAAAACAACATGATTTTCTTTCTCAAAATTTTCCAAGTATTTAAGCATCCTTGAAAACATTAATTAGCTAGTCTCTATCCAAATCTACTCACTCAAATCATTGTTAGAATAGATTTCCACTTTCTTTGCATTCAACCACCCAAACCCTAGTAGCATAGCAACATGCCTAAATCTAGTGGACCATTCAAACAACTTTGAACCATCACAAGCTATTAGCATATTTTGGGACCAATTTTGACATACAATCGCATACCTTAATATCAGATAAACTTGTTTTGAGATAAACATCAACAAAATTTAATGTACAAGAGAAAAATCCTCAAATTAGGACAAATTTACAAAGAGTGTGTCCTTAATTCACCTCCAAAACACAAAATAGCTTCAAATAGTCCTTCAAAATGTCTCTAAACTTAAGATTCAACAAATTTTAGGGGCTAAACAACCCAATAAAGCACTGATCTATAAAACCCTTGATACATGCACAAAATATGTTTAACAAATGAGGGTTTATTGAAAGGAACATTGCAAACCAAAAATTCACATACCACAACATCAAACATGTTTAATTATGTCTACATATGCTCTATAAACAAACATGTAACCCCCAAAATGCTATTTCATCAAAAACTCTCTTATAAACACCCTCTTTCAAGGAAAAAATATAGATTTTTTGTTAGAGGTAGCTTCAAACCTTTGCACCATTGCTTCCTCTACACTTGCACACATTCACAAACTAAAAATAATTGAAAGAAATTATATCCCACCAATCTAGTTAACATCCATCGGTGGAATGGTGACTAAAACCTTAGAAGACTCTCAAACCCTGTTTTAAGGGTTACAAACAATTACAAGATAGAAGCCTGCAAACCAACTTAAAATTTAGTTGAAACTTCTCAAAACCATGCTCTATGAAGTTTTTCAACCTTAATAAACTCAAAACAATATGTATCCAAAACTATAACTATTGTACATACCCAAAAAGATGGAAAACATCATAAAAGAAACATTGTTTATTAAAAACATGGTACTCTTATTTACCCAAAATTGGTTACAAGACTCAAGAATGAATTTTCATCACCTTTTAAATTCTTTATAATTATGTTTACATTAGTTAGAGTAACTATCTATTCAAATTCACTGACCAAAATTTTTATTTTCCCACTTGACTCTTCATATTCTTTCATTTTTTTGCATTTTTTGCACTTTTCCCAATTTGACAACTTTGCAAATTTTGTAGGTTTTACATTTTCCATCATTTTTACCACATAGAGACCTGTTAATGACTCAATTACATTCGGAATCACTCTTACATGACCCTTTTACATTTTTTTCCACTTGAAAATTCAAATTTTACATTTTTTCCTTTTAAAGGCATTCATTGAACAAGGTGCACCTGCACCATATGACCAGCATACAAAAATTTTCAAGTCCCTTTGGAAACATGTTGTATCAAACTTGCTTGTTCTTTCACCTACATATCAACTTCAATTTTTTCTTGGACTGCTTCTTCTTCCTTCCTCTTAAATATTTATCTTGTCTTTGTCTTTGTCTTTAACTCTATCTTCATGTCTAACTCTTGTTGTCTTCATTTGTCTTTTTCCATCTCTCTTTTCTACCTATTAGGTTCACAATCATTCTTCTCATTCAAAAGGATATAGTGCTACCCTTTCACAACTCCCACCTTCCACTAACTCTTACTCAACCAAAGGACATAGGACTTTGCTTTAACATCACTTCTCTCGATAATCTTTCTTTTTTTCAACAATTCATCTTTGACCTTCTTTGACTAATCATCTTTTCATCTACTCTCATCAATGGAGTACTCTCAAAATAACATATAACTCTTCAAATGGCTGCAAACCCAAGTGTTTCCTCAAACATGTATCCATCTCCTCTACTTCCTCACTAAACAACTAAGCGACTAAGCAAACCATCCATCTTACCCAATAGTAGACCCTGGAAGATGTATCACCACTCTTTACCTTCCACCTTCTACCAAGCTTAATCTCCATTGGAGGATGGTGACCACAGGCCTTAGCTTGTCTACCAACGCACAACTCAGAAAACTCTCTCGACAACTTAGATGGATCAAGCATTTGCAACCAAACTCAACAACTTAACCAACCATCACAATCCACTAGCTCTAATACCAATTGATGTAGAGCATCTAGAAAAACCAACAAACCTACAAGGGTACTTCAAATCCAAACTCAAACTAAGAAGATAAGTTTCACAATCACCATTGATTCACTTAAACATCCACTAAAAATCTCTTCAATTTCAATTCATGTTACAAAGAATCAAATCATCAAACTTATCACTTAACCTTTATCAGATTCAAAATATAGTTTAGCCATATCAAAATTGACTGTACCAATACAAAAACCTGATTAGAGATATTGAACCATTCAACTCTTTCCATATTCACCACATTTCAACCTATCTCAATAAGGAAAAAAGAAATTATTCACCAAATATGGATTTGAAGTTCTTAACAGACCTTAAATTACTTTCTTCCACAATACCTTAACTGGAACAAGAAACTATCTAATTAGGAAACTTTGTGACCACCCATCCACTCAACATTCACCAAATTTTCTCTAGTATGCAACTCACAATAAAAACTAACCATGCATTCTAGTTACAAAACTCTTACTAGACCTTAAAGAAACTGTATACATCATGATTTTGATTGAAAGAAACCAAGAAAATACTCACATGACATTGACCTATTAGATTCTTTGATTCTTATAGCCAAAATACCACTTGCACATAGGGTTTATATTGCTCAAACACCTAAAACAACATGATTTGATTACTCAGCACTTTCCAAGCATTTATTCCAATCCTTTACAACACTAATTAGATAGTCTCTATCCAAATCCAATCACTCAAATCACTGTTAGGACATATTTCCACTTTCTTTGCATTCAACCACCCAAACCCTAATAGCATAGCAACATGCCTAAATCGAGTGCACCATTCAAACAAATTTGAACCATCACAAGCTATTAGAATATTTTGGGACCCATTTTGACATATAATCACATACCTTAATATCAAATAAACTTTTTTTGAAATAAACATCAGCAAACTTGACTATATGCTAGAAAAAGCCTCAAATTGGGCCAAATTTACAAAGAGGGTGCCATTATTTCACCACCAAAACACCAAATAGCTTCAAATAGTCCTTTAAAAAGTATCTAAACTTAAGATTCAACAACTTCTAAGGGCTGAAGAGCCCAATAAAACACTAATCTACAAAACCCTTGATACATGCACAAAACATACTTAGCAAGTGAGGGTTTATTGAAAAGGAACATTTAAAACCTAAAATCCACTTTCCACTAATTCAAACATGTTTAATTATGTCTAAATATGCTCTAAAAAAAACTTGTAACCCCCCCAAATGCTCTTTCATCAAACAATCACTTATAACCACCCATTTTAAAGGGAAAAACACATAATTTATGTTAAAGGTAGCATCAAACCTTTGCACCATTGCTTCCCATACACTTGCATACATTCAAAAACTAAGAGGCATCCAAAAATCCATTTCACTAATCTAATTAACATCCATCGGTGGAATGGTGACTAAAAGCTTAGAAGACTCTCAAACCCTATTTTAAGGGTTACAAACACTTACAAGATAGAAGCTTGCAAACCAACTTTTAAATTCAATTGAAACTTCTCAAAACCACCCTTTATGAAGTGTTTCAACCTTAAGCAACTCAAAGCAATATGTATCCAAAACTAGAAGTGTTGTACAGACCCAAAAATATGGAAAAAATCACAAAAGAAACATTCTTTACTCAAAACAAGGTACTCTTATTTACCAAAATTGGTTACAAGACTCAAGACTTCCTTTTACTAACCTTATCCATGCTTTATAATGATTTTTACATCAGTTAGATTAATTTTCTATTCAGATTCATCGACCAAACTTTCTATTTTCCCTCTCGACTCTTCATATTCTTGACTTTTTTTATATTTTTTTCACTTTTCCCAATTTGACAACTTTGCAAATTCTACAAGTTTTACATTTTCCATCATTTTGACCACCTAGAGACCTATTAATGACTCAATTACATTGGAAATGACTCTTACATGACCCTTTTACATTGTTTTCCACTTGAAAATTCAAATTTTACATTCTTTTCTTGTAAAGGCATTTAGTGAACAAGGTGCACCTGCACCAAAGAGTTATTTATGGTTATTATATTTACCTATGCAAAGAAGGGGTGGGTCAAAAAAGGACAAACCTTCATATAAAATGAGTTTAATTAATATCAAATAATTATGTATATAATATATATAAAATCTCTAACCATATTAAGTGTAAGTTTCCATTGTGTATGAGTTAGTATTGCATAACTAGTAGGGAGTGTCATGTAGGTACATGGGTATCCACTATATGGAAGCACTAGTTATATAGGACATAATACCATGCTATCGTAGGATTTATATTAGAGGGTTCTATGTTGTAGAAAAATGGCCCCTTATCATTTTCATGGTCTTTTATGCCTTTCTTCACAATGTTCGATCTATTCTACTTTGATTTATTGATGTAATATGTCTTGAGCATTCACATTAAGTCCTTAAAATTCAAATTATGACATCTTGTGAAGGTGTTGTGAAGTTTTATAAAAAAAATTGACATTTTTCTATAATTTATTCATTACAATTCACCTAAAAATAACCTTTTGATCACTAATCAAGTCCTATTTTGAAGTGTTGTAAAGTCTTGTAACAAGATTTCATACTTTTCTAGGCACAATTTTACTATTTACACCTTTCTTATGGTTTATTTGACCCCCATTCTCCCTTATGAGGTTTAATTAAGTGTATTTTTGAATGTAAACCCAACAAACAATATTAAATATAATTTAATTCCTGACACCCACTTTCAAGTACAAGGTGGCACCCATTCGCCATGGGTGGTGAATGAGTCCCCCTTGGGTCCAAATTCATAATATTTCGAATTTCCTTTCATTTTTTTTCAAAATTACTTGATGTTATCTTATAATGAGGTATCAATAGGTTGCTAAGGCACAAGATTATAAATAAGTTCTTTTCTCCTCATTTTACATTTCCTACAATCTCCTAACTCATTCAAGCATTCAATTAGAATTTGAGCACTTTGCATCCTATAATAAAGCATTAATGAAGCATTTTGGAGCATTCATTGACATATCTTCAAATTATATTTAACAAGGGTTTGGTAAGTTGATAGCATTTGCATGTTATTTTTTTATCATTCTCTTTCATTTCATTATTTCATTAAGGTTTTGATTACCAAAGTGGGATTTGACCAAGGCAAATCCCTATAACCTAACCCTTAACCATTTTCCCCATCTTCCATGTGTGTTTATAGACTTTTGTATGCATATTTATCAATAAATGAGGTGTTGAAAGGTGGTCAACAAGTTGACAAAGTGTTTCAAGTCAGCTACACCCTATTTCAAGCTTGGAGAAGACTTTGCCCATTTTCTGTAGGTTTGACTTTGACAACCTGACAAGCAGACAACCTTAGATTTGGTTTTGTAGAATTGTCACCTGATTTCTAAAAATTTTTGGAGAGGAATTATTCACCATCAATGTCAAATGAGTCCCACCTTAAAGTTGGAAATATAGATTTTTTTAGATTCTATATCCCAACACTCAGAAACCAATTTTTGACAGTTTTCATCAGCAGCAGACTGATTCACCATCAGTGGTGAATGAGTCCCACTAGTGATTTTCTATGATTTTTAACAACATTGAGATGATTTTGAATTATACATTCTCTACCTAGGTGCACTCTGACTCAACCCTTTTCTTTTTTGTTTTGCATTCAATCATTCATAGTTCATGTTTGTATATCACATTGTGTTTTCCAACATTGCATAAATCTTAGGTTTTAGATGCATAATCAATAACATAAATCATCTAATTGTGCTTAGTTCATTTCATTTAAGCTAGTTAACATCATACATTACATAATTTGAATGAACCTACCTAGATTTTGTGTGGGTTTTATCTCTCTCCTTTTAGGCGAAACATCCTAAGAGTGCAAAATTAGCCTATAAATCTCACACCCAAAAAATTTATGGTTCATTTTGGTGAACCTACATATTGAGCACCTTAAATTTCTAATTCTAATTGCATCTTTCATCTTAAACTTTATTTACATCAACATTTAATTAGGGTATTGTTTTATTTTTGTATCCTAGGGTTTCTTAACTTGCTTTAGCAAAAGACTCATTTAGATTTCATTTTTACATTACATAGATTTCAAAAATTGAAAATTTACATCTGTATCCTTCATTGGCATCTAAAAGCATTACAATCACTTTATATTTTCTATAAAAAAAAAAAAAAATCTCATATTGCGAGTAATTTGCCACCCTAGGCGAATCAATCCACCTGCACATCCTACACAACATTTTGAGTCATTTTCTAGGTATTTCTTGCCTTACAATTTTCTATAGTTCTTTCTTGTTTTAATTTCCAAAATCTACATTTTAATTCATTTCTTGCATCTTATTTTACTTGCATCATGGCATTTTCTTTTAATAAGTTTCAAAATTCATTAAAATCCTTGGTAGACATGTACAATTGTGCCTTTGGCTATGACCCTAATGACCTTGAGTTGCCTCATGCTCCACCAACTCCTCCTATAAACCTTGAAAAAACACATGGTATTAAAGGAATTACTATCCTTGGTAAACAAGGTTGTGACATAACACATGAACATGACATTCACCAACTTCTTGAACAAACACCAACAAAAGAAAACACCATAGGCTTAGGATATCAAGATCCTTCTCATCCTGATAGACATCCTTTTGAATATTGGAGATTTTGAGATGATGGTATAGTAGTCTTTGATTCTCCTCCTAAATTAAACATTCTCCTTCCATGTGAACAACCATTACCTAGTTCTAATGACAAATATGTTAGGATCCCCATAGGTCCTCTTCCTCCCATTCATGAAAAAGGAGAGTCTACAAAACAAAAACAACCTTATAAATTGAAGAAACTCAACTTTCCTACACATCCTTCGCCTAAATGTGAAAGGAGACTTCAACTTCCTTTAAACAATGTTCTTATACTCTTACCACATATTCATGAATAGGTTGGTCATTCATCCTAAAGATTCTAACATACCATTTTTCAAATACCATCATGTTCTTGGACATCAAACAAAATAATGTCGAATATTGAAGGAGATACTAGATAAGTATCACTACACTAACATTAATTACTTTCCTATTATCCCATAAAACTAAATCCATTTATCATGTCATAGTTTTATAATTTCCTATTCTCACTATTGAAATATCCTTTCACATCACCCACCTCAGCTCATTCTTTCCTTTACACTTTGTTGGGGGTAAGAAGTTGTTAGCCTTGTCCTTGTAAAACACTTATCTTTGTCTCTTAACTATGTTATTCATTTTTTGCTTAACTACTTAAGATTGAGAAACCAATAACTTAGTTAATTTTTAACTTACATTTTCATTACTCCCTCCCTTTCATTTTTCTTGTATGTGTGTATCATGTTCCCCCGTAATGTATGTATGATGTTTTCTCTCTCTTTGTGCTCTTCCTCTATTTCTACCTCTATTCTTCTATATGTTTTGTATTATCTTTTTTTATTTTGTTTTTTGTTTTCCTTTTTGGGATGATGCAATGTGTTGAGATGCCCTATGTCTCTTCCATGTTGACCCAATCCGTCCTTTTTCATTTTTACTTTATATTTTTCTTGTGTTTTCCTTTTGGGGATGATGCAAGGCATTGAGACTGAAATGTCTCTTTCATGTTGACCCAAAAGTTCTTCCTTTTCTTTTTCCTTTTCATTTTATTTTTTCTTGTGTTTTCCTTTTGGGGACAATGCAAAGCATTGAGACCACAATGTCTCTTCCATGTTGACCCAAAATAGACTTTTTTTCTTCTTTTGTTTTCACTCTCTTTATGTCATTATTTTAGTTCTATGTGCTTTGGGGAATGATGTTAGTTTTGAGCTCCTTAATAAAAAAAATTGTAGCAACAAACATACTAACCCCAAATCCATAGATTTGTTATGTGTTTGGTGTATTATTCTCTGGGGGAAATTTCATTTTCTGTTGTTATCTCTTTTTTCTACATGAAGCAACCTTGCTCAGAAACATATGACTTGGCATATGGCTTTCTGAGTTGGCTCTCATGTCTTTTTTTTTTCCTTTTTTCATTTTCTTTCCTTTGCTACTTTAAAGTAATTGATCACATAATGGTGTGTAGAAATTCCTTTAAAGTGGGGGGAATACATTACCATAATTCATTTGCATTCTTGGTTCTTAGTGTAGCCTTGTCATTTCATATGATGTGTTTGTCACTTTGTGGATGATATTGGGTGTTATGTACTTCATAAGTGTGATATATCTTAGCATATTACATTCCTCTTGGTGGTCTAATGCGACACATGACATCCTCTAAGTTGTGAATATTTTATTCTTTGATTGGTCCTCTCTTGGATCCATTAGACACAGTGTTCCCTAAGTTGTAGATCTTGCATAAAGTTAACAAGACTCCTTCGAACATCCTTTTCATTTTACACTTTTTTCCACCTTGCATAACACAACTTGCATGCATGTGGTACCTTTATTTTTTTTCATGAGTTCTAAGAATATGAATCTTTGCTTGTCTCATGAAGCACAAATTGACATGTTCCTTTGTGTCACCTTTTTAAAGTTATCAGGAGGTGTAACTTTGATATGGCTGAGTAGGAAGCCCATTTAGTGGCATGAATTTTTCCATAGTCACCTATGAGTTTGTGTGTGCATACCAACTAGTGTATGTATCTTACATTTTGGTCCATCTCACCCAGTGGACTTCCATGAATTCTATTTCCCCAAAGTGAGTATGCATTCTATTTTTCAAACAAACAACCTAGATATAATCCACAACTAGTTGGACGGATGATCGAAGCTTCATCCTTTCCCTTCATTTCAATACTTGTGTTCCTTTGTTCATATGCTTAGTTGGCCATGGGATCTTCATCCTGGGATCTTGATCATCCCTCTTAATCATTGTTATTCCATCTTGCTAATGTTAACATAAGTACATTTGAACCCCCTTCTTGATATGCATGACTAATTTAATGCGAGTTTGAAGCAAGTACATCATCTCAATAAAGTGGGGGCTAAATGTGTCATAAAAAAATGGCCCCTTATCATTTTCATGGTGTTTTAGGCCTTTCTTCATGATGTTTTGTATATTTTTCTTTGATTGATTGATGTAATATGTCTTGTGAAGGTGTTGTGAAGTGCTGTAAAACATTTCTACATTTTTCTAGACTCTATTCATTACAATTCAAATAAAAACCACCTTTTCATCACTAATCTAGTCTGACTTTGAAGTGTTGTAAAGTCTTGTAACAAGATTTCACACTTTTCTAGGCATAATTTCACTATTTACACCTTTCTTATGCTTTATTTGACCCCCTTTTCCCTCATAAGGCTTAATTAAGTGTATTTTTGAATGTAAACAAAGCAAAAAACATTAAATATGACTTAATTCTTGACACCCACTTTAAAGTCCAAAGTGGGACCCATTCACCATGGGTGGTGAATGAGTCCCTCTTTGCTCCAAATTCAAAATATTTCAAATATCCTTTCGGGTTTTTATTCAAAATTACTTGATTATGTCCT
The DNA here is from genome assembly GCA_007258455.2 of Sequoia sempervirens. Taxonomy (NCBI): domain Eukaryota; kingdom Viridiplantae; phylum Streptophyta; class Pinopsida; order Cupressales; family Cupressaceae; genus Sequoia; species Sequoia sempervirens. The sequence continues at coordinate 153,371,538 of VDFB02379711.1, read as the reverse complement.
ATGATGAGGTATAAATAAGTGTTTATCTCCTCATTTTACATCTCCTATACTCTCCTAACTCATTCAAGTATTCAATTAGTATTTGAGCACTTTGCATCCTATAATCAAGCATTAATCAAGCATTTTGGAGCATCTATTGACATATCTTCAAATTTTCTTCAATAAGGGTTTGGTAAGTTGATAGCATTTGCATGTTATTTGTTTATCATTCTCTTTCGTTTCATTATTTTATTAAGGGTTTGAATAGTAAAGTGGGATTTTACCAAGGAAAATCCCTATAGCCTAACCCTTAACCATTTCTCCCCTCTTGCATGTGTGTTTGTAGACTTTTGTATGCAAATTTATCAAGAAATTAGGTTTTGAAAGGTGGTCAACAAGTTGAAAAAGTGTTTCAAGCTTGGAGAAGAATTTTTGTCTATTTTTTGCAAGTTTGACTTTAGCAACCCAACAAGTAGACAACCTTAGATTTGGTGTTGCAGAATTGTCCCCTAATTTCTTAGAACTTTGGGAGAGGACTGATTCACCATCACTAGTGAATGATTCCCACCTTAAGGATAGAAATCTAGATTTTGTCAGATTCTAGATCCCGACACTCAAAAACTAGTTTTTGACAGTTTTCATCAGTAGTAGGAATTATTCGCCATTAGTGGTGAATGAATCCCATTGGTAATTTTTTGTGATTTCAAACAACATTCAAAAGATTCAAAATTCTCCATTCTCTTCCCAGGTGCACTCTGATTCATCCCTTTTCTTTTATGTTTAGCATTCATTCATTCATAGTTCAACTTTACATATCACATTGTGTTTTCCAACATTGCACAATTCTTAGGTTTTGCATGCATTATCAGTAACATAGATCATCTAATTAAATTTAGTTCATTTCATTTAGACTAATTAACACCATACATTACATAATTTGAATGAACCTACCTATATTTTGTGTGGGGTTTATCTCTCTCCTTCTAAGTGAAACATAGTAAGAACACAAGAGTAGCCTATAAATCTCACACCCAAAACATTTATGGTTCAGGTTCCCATACCAATCTCTTCGTTGAAGGCATAGCCATCTTAGTAGTTAGGAATATGTGTGTGCAACTACAGTAAGTCTGTGGTTGGAGGAAAAAAACTTGGGTGATTCTCTCCCTCATGTAGTTAGTGGTTGAGACTTGAGGATTTACGCTCCAATAGGGGAAGTCTTGACTAATTGTACACTTCATCCATTTAGCTCTTGGTCCATTAAAACTTGTGTAAGTTATGTTATCAAATTTTGTTCATGCATCTTTGTGAAAATTTTGTTTTAAAGTTAAAATTATTACTTGTGATTAGGTAATGTTACTTTATTCACACAATGAAATTTGGAATGGGTTTATTTAAAAATTTCAACGTGTTATTGAAATAGAAATTTTTATTTCTATGCATTGGTGAACTTGATCTTTTTAAATTTATGGGTTAAAACTTAGGTGGAAACAATAGGGTAAACATTGGGCTTGTTACATGTGGCATTAGAGCTATCGGGTTCAACACTGAAACCTATGAGCTCATTACATAAGAATTATAGAAACATTATTAGTGGTTAATAGGTTCTTATGCTTGAATGATAGGGAGAAGAACAAGGGAAATAGTAAGAAAGTTAGTTTTCCTAAAAATTGTCTAAATTTGGGACTAGGAAAGAATCATCCTTAGAGGTTGAAACTCCTAAACCAACAACTCATTGAGAGACACCCTTGGACTGAAAAAATTATGCAACTAGGTTCAATAGGAAGGTTATGGAGGATTTCTTATGAGTACCTCCAGTCTTCAAAAAATTTCAAATGAATTTTAGGGTGAGAAATAATTGAAGTGATCCCTCATTCTAATAGCAACCTATAGTTGCAAAGAATCAAAATTTCTGGATTTAATAAGGATACTATGAATTTTCTACTATGATTTATGTCTATTCATACAAGTGCTTAATTGAAGAAACTAATTGTTAGCATAAAATGGAAAGTATAGTTGAAGTAGAAAAGCCAACTTATTGTGAATCAAAACCAACTAGAGATGTATCTAGGAGGTAGGATAACCTTCTTCCAACCTGTTCCATAGAAAAATGGCCCCTTGTCATTTTGATATCCTTTTAGGTTTTGTTTCATGGTGTTGGAACTATTTTTCTATGATTTTATGTTGTGACATGGCTTGAACATGCTTATTTAGGTACTAAAACTCAAAGAATGATATCTTGTGAAGGTGTTGTGAAGTTTTGTAAGGCATTTCTACATTATTCTAGACTCTATTAATTACATTTCACCTAAAAATCATCTTTTTATTCATCAACAAGTCCTATTTTGAATTGTTGTAAAGTCTTGTAACAAGCTTTCATGCTTTTCTAGGCACATATTCACTATTTATCCCTTTTTCATGCTTTATTTGACCCCTTTATGCTCTCATATGCTTAATTAAGTGTAATTTTTAGTATTATCCCAACAAACAACATTAAATACAACATATTCCCCAAAACATATTTTTAGGTCCCAAGTGGGACCCATTCACCATGGGTAGTGAATGTGTCCCCATTGGCCCCAAATTCAAAATATTTTAAATTTCCTTTGGGTATTTTATTCAAAAACACTTTGTGTCAACCAATGATGAGGTATGAATAGGTAACTAAAGCACAAGTGTGTATTAAAAAGTGATTTTAACCTCATCTCAACCCCCATTCATCAAGCTCACTTATTCACCTATTTATTCAAGTCTATTTCAAGTTTGGATAAGGTTTTATGTATGTTTCCCATAGAATTGACTTTGGAAACCCAACAAATAGTGATTTCCAAATCTGGTGTTGTAGAGTTGTCTCCTGATTTTTCAAAAATTTGGGGGAGGACTAATTCACCACATGTGATGAATGAGTCCCACTTTAGGATTAAAAAACTAAATTTTGTCAGATTCCAGATCCTGACAAACATAAACTTGCTTGTGATAGTTTTTCACTAGGAGGGGGACTAATTCATCACCCTAAGTGAATGAGTGCCACTATGAAAAATTGGTGATTTCAGTCAACATCCACAACATTCCAGATTTTGATTTGTAGGGTACCAGTCATAACTGTGAATTTTTGTGAAGTAGCATTTAATTGCATGGTGTTCCTGAGAAGGTTATCTCATAAAGGAACACACAAGTAACATTAAGATTTTGAGTAAACCATAATCACCTTATTAAAAATTTAATTGAATTTATACTCGACTTATTACCTTAAGACAACTAGTCAAGAGAAAAGGTAAACCAGGTCCTAGTGGATTTGCAGAGTACTTTTATTTCAATAATTTCTGTCTTTCCTCAAATAAAATTTGATCCATTTGAAACATTATATTGAAGGAAGTGCTAAAATCCTATAATTCTGGATAAGCTGGGAAATAGGATTAGCCTTATATTGGAAATGTTGCCATAAATGGAAGAATAGATCAGGATGATCAAGGAAAGTTGTGTTGATACAAAGAATGTGTCAAGAAGTAGTACTATTATGCTTGAAATTGATAGGTGTCTAAGGGCACTATTATGGTCAAGATGGATAGTAGTCAAGGGGCAATACTATTATGCTCAAGATAAATATTACTATCAATGATGGATGTTCTTAACTTTTGAATTGTCTGACAATGTAAAGACCAGAGAAAGGATGAGACCCATGGTGTAGTACGTGATGCATCAACATCCCTTTTCTATTTGGTTGAACTAAGGGAAATTATGTTTTAGCCAAATGTGAATGTGTTTCTATAGACACCGTGGTACAAGGGGAGATTACTTTAAGGTTAATAGAAATTACTTATTTCCTGCATGATTTAAAAAATTGAAGGTAAAACTTTTATTTCACTTTATATATATGTTTCGGTACATTAAATCATCGAGGATAATGATTCATAATGGGGAAAGTATGTTACACCCTATTTCTTAGTTACCATATTATTTTTACCTTTATGATTAAATATGATATTAAATGCAAAATTATGACTTTAATATGTTCAATGAATGAATGAAAAACATGAATATGCATTATGATATTATTGATTTCTAATGATTTAATGATGGGGACGATATATGATGGATAATATTTCCATGTGATCAGCTAACTATACTTATGATGCACTAAGTTGGATGGAGGAAAGAATCAATCCCTCTAGTGAGCAGAGGGAGAGTATCACGCAGGAGAGGGGTTTTCTATGGTAACCACTAATGTACCTACTTAAGCTATATACATAGTCAAGACCTAGTTTAGATGAGCTTTTCCAAGTCAATAGGGGCTTAAAGTCAGTAGGTAAACTATTGTTCTTTTGGATTGAAAGGTATGTTAGGGTTATTCTCTTTGAATCATTTTTAAAATTAAGTCATAGTGTTAAAAAACCTATTGATGAAGCATGAGATATTTATATATTGCTTTGGATAAATATACGTATATGGGTATGTGTTTATATAGAATATATATCTAGGTATATAATATGTGATGACCCATACATATGATCATATGTACGTATGGGCATGCATACATACAAATGCCTATGTATATCCATAAATAGATAAGTAAATATGAATGTGACCATTCTTTTATATAATTATATATGTATTGTATATCTATGCATCGATATATACACATATAGATACATTATTATATTTTTAATAATGATGGATATATATATATATATTAATATGTATATATATTTATATAAATAAATAATAAATATACATAACCATATATAAGTATTAATATATATATTAATTTCAAAGGATATTCAAATATAAGTAATTGGATTGAAATATGAAAGTATGTGTAATAAATATATATTGGTATAATATATATATGTAAACATAAGTATGGTTCATACTATGTTATATGGAAAATGCATTGGAACTAAGTAAAAGATAGCATAGTGAATGGATGTTAAGTGGTTGCAATGGGTAATATATGCGAAAAACAAATTAAATGTATTCCATAAGGTTGTGAGGAAGTAAACAATGGTTTAAACTAAGCACTAAACACATAATACGAGTAAAGAAAATGATACAAAAGTTGGCTATTGTGCATGGACTATGTGGATATATTAACAAAGAATCACATATTTAAAAGGAAGAGACTGCACATAGATATTGAAGTGCAATAATAATATGGTAACAATGTATATGCTGGAAAATAAAGCCGAGTAAACTCACCATGTATGAACAATAGTAACAAAGTGTTGAATTGGTCAAAGCAACACGATTTGGTAGGGAAGAAAAAGAGTTTTTTTTTCTTTTGAAATGCAACCTTTATTCTAGGGACATTAGTAGAAATATGGAAAGAAAAGAGCCACAATGGGAGGTAGTAAGAAAGTTGGAAACCATAGTAAATGTTTGACTTGGTAAAATAAGTGTTGGTAGTTTTAAAGTAACTTAGCCATGTGATAGAAATTGATTTTACTTGCACTATATATGTGTTAAAATTATGATTCTCTTAGCTTCTGCATTTCACCTAAGTTCTCTTAGTTGACCTGTTTAGAGGTGGAGTTGGTTTTGAATTTATGATTTCATTTTTAGAGGTGGAAATAGGATTAATAAGGTGGAAAATGTGGGAGCTAAACTATAGCAATAAATTTATCATAATTTCTTATAAATAGTGAGCAGCCTTTTATTTTTTTGCATTTGATTGCAATTTATATTTTTTCCATTGTTATTATTCCATTGTATTTTTTCTTTGTGCAAAGTAGTGTTCAAATGCAAGTTGTGAGAAGTGGGAGAGATTTCATTGAGTGTTTGAGAGACATTTTTTTTTATTTTTTGATTTTTGGGAAAGAGTTTTGGATTGGGGCATGCTAAAATTGAAAGGAGCAACAAGAAAATTTTGTGACATTGAGCATTAAGCACAAATTCTTCTTTAGAAGCTAAATTTCCAAGCATGCTAGTTATTCTATCGATTAACCATTTCTATGTTGAATTTATATTTTTTGTTGATAGATTGTTAGTTCTTTTGTAAGATATTAGTTGTGATCATAAATATTGAATCATGCTTGTGCATATATTTAGATTAGATATAAGTAGTTTTGTTGTATCGTATTAGTACAATACATATATAGTTATAATGATTGTCGTGATTGTACAACATATATATATTAAACTATTTAAAAGGTATATGTATATGATACCAAGATTTCTGCATGTTACTTATATGTTTGCATGAATTATGATGTTTGTAATGCAATGAGAATGATACCATGTCAGATATGTCATTATTGATAGGTAATGATGTTATACAAACAAGGTTTGTAGTTCATCCATGAATGGTTATTATACTTCATTGAAAGTATGAGAATAGTCTATTCCCTAGGGTTAGGGTACACACTTGATTATGATTAAATTGATATTCAACAATAAGGTCAAAAAGCATATTAGTGATATATAATTTTTTTGATTGTGCTATTATCGTCTACTTGACCTAGAGTCTATACCTGTTGCCAGTATTCTAGTCTTAAAGAAGAGGAATTTACATCTTAGAAACCAAAAACTGTATTGTGAGGAGACTATAAGGTGCAGAAGGTCAAACTCCTCTCGAGCTAAAAATTTCCTCTATATTAGATATAAATTTAGTGTGCATTGTAAATATGTGAAAATTTGAGTCATATTAAAGGAAAGGATTTATGATTGTTTATGAACATGAAAGCATAGAAACCTTATAGGATAACTAGGAAAGAACCATGATAAATGGATAATAATCAAAGGGGAATTTTGATGAGATAAATCATATTATTTTTATTTGGTAACTAAAGGGTACTATCATAATATCTAGGATATCATATGTGAAACATTTACTTGCATTAAAATTTTGATTTTGGAAACCGGTTTGATATAGAAGTGTTTTGATGAGATTGTTAGTTTATGATGTTATACAAACCTATGTTGGAAATGAGGTTTATTCCTAGGATTAGGATAACTAAATATTGAGAATAACTTAATTGGTCAGTTAGATAACTTGAATGTTACATCATTTGTGGAATGGAATTCATGTTATGTGTGTGTGGAAAACTATTTCAAGAGTGATTTATGGTCATTACATTTACCAAGTCAAGCAAGGGGTTGGGTGAACATACAACACCACTTTATTAAAATTTATTTTTATTTGAAATAAAATATTTATTATATATATGTATATATGAAATATCTTGCTAGAGTAAGTGTAAGTTTGCATTGCATACACTTGTTGGTTCACTATGAGCTAGTATTGCATAACTAGATGGGAGTTTCATTTATTCAATTGTCTATCCACTTTATGGAAATACTATTCATATAAGATACAACACCATTCATGACTAGGATTTATAATATAGGTTTCCCATACCAATCTCTTCGTTGAAGAGAGGGAAATCCTATTGGTTAGGAAGATGTGCAAAGGACCATAGTAAGTCTGTGGTTGGAGGAAAAGAACTTGGGTGATGCTCTCCATCATGCAATTGGAAGTAAAGACTTGAGGATGTATGCTCTAGTGAAAGACATCTCAACCAATTGTACACTTGACCCATTCGACTCTTCATCCATTAAAGCTCTCATAAGTTATGTTATCCAATTATGATCTTGCACCTTTATGAAAATTATATTTCAAAGTTGAAATCATTACTTGGGATTATGTAATGTTACTTTATTCGTGCATTGAAATTTGGAATGGGTTTATTTCAAAATCTGCAATGTGTTATTGAAATGGAAAGTTTTATTTCTATGTAATTGTGAATTTGATCTTTTTATATTTATGGGTTAAAACTTAGGTGAAAATGATTTAGGGTAAACATAGGGCTTGTTCTATGTGGTATTAGAACTACCAAGTTTAGGAAAGGAAACTATAAGATCATTACGTAAGTGTTCTATAAAGAGTATAAGTAGTTAATAAGTTCTTATTCTAGAATTGTAGGAAAAAGATTAAGGGAAATAATAATAAAGTTAATTTTCCTAAAAATTGTCTAAATTTAGGGCTAGGAAAGAATCATTCCTAGAGGTTGAAACTCCTAAACCAACAAATAATTGAGGGAAAGCCTTGGATTGTAGAAGTTATGCAACTAGGTTTAATAGGAAGGATATGGAGGATTACCTCTGAGTAGCTCCATCATTTAAATTTTCTAAAATGACTTTGAGGGTGAGAAATAACTAAAGTAATCCCTATTTCTAATAGCAACATGTAGTTACAAAGATTCTAATATTGTGGAAATTAAATAAGGATACTATTAATATACAAATATGGTTAATGTATATTTGTACAAGTGATTAATTAGAGAGACTAATTGTTAGAAAAAACTAGAAACTACAAATGAAGTATAAAAGTTAACATATTATGAATCAAAACCTACTAGAGAGGTATCCAAGAGGTAGGATAACCTTCTACCAATCTTGACTCAAAAGAGATTAAAATATATCAATGGTAATTGAAATCAAGAGTGAGAATTGGTACCTTAGAGTTTAGACTAGAGAACAAAATGGGTTAGAAAAATAAACAACTCAAAAAGGTGAAGATGAAAGATGACATGATCCCACTAATCACAACGGGCTTGGTCAATTTAGAGAAAAGATTTGAAAATGAGACCAAAAAACATTTGGAGTGCCTAAGGTTTTGTGAAAAATCAAAAAACCAAGAATTTGGAAAAGGATTTCCTAGAAAGATGAATGCAAGGAAAAAGGCTTGGACAGTAAAACATACTATTCAGATAAGGGCTCATAAATTATATAGCATATGGTGTTGAAGTTCAAATGGAACTTAAAATTTCATCAACAAAAGTCTATTTTTGTTTAGTTCTTTTATAGATCACTTGAATATTATCCAAAGATAAGTTTGATACATAAGAAGACTATGTAACCCAATTGGAAGAATAATTAGATAATATTGGGAGAAAAAAGTATATACAAGGTATACTTAGTGAGCATAAGTAAGGCAAGTAAAAGTTATTCAACTCTCAAAATCCAACAAAAAAGGAATGATAAATCAATTCGAATAATTTGGATAAAATAAATGATTATTAAGAGTTCAAATTTTAAGATGATCTAACCTTTTTTAAACACCAAGGAGGGGAATGAGAGTATGTGGACATAGATAAGTATTGTATTCAAAAAAGTTTAATATTGTATTTTTAATCTAAGATAAATTTTGACTTCTCCATAAGACATGATTCAAAAACCCTATATCCGAAGTCTCATACTCAATGAACACAACATGGTTGTTGAAGTTAAAGGTTAAGGTATTGGAACTATTAGTGGAAGATTTTGAATTTTCAAGAAAATTTGGAGGCTTTTGACTAAATGAGAGAATTAATTACAACTCAATTTTATAATTTCTTGTATTGAAAAACCAATGTGTGATTATTATTTATACTTTGGAAAAAGGTTAGATAGTATTCTTATTCAAGAAATGCATGATTATCACCTATGAAATAGGAATATTTATGAATGAAACCATGCTCCACATATTTTTTGGCTATCAAAAAATGTTCATGCTTGGTAATTATTTATGCATTAATTGTTTGAACATCTTTTGGGAGATAGTATCAAATTGACATGATCTAACATGAAATATTATTAAACCAATTTAAATTTTCATCAAAAGAGATAGATTGAGCTTAAATTAGACTACAACTATGAAAATGGTTATTTAAAGGGAAAAATAAAGTTGAATATGGATGCCATAAGATGAAGGAGATATATCTCCTTAATAATATCTAATCATTATATTTGTAAGAATCATATATCGTATATTCCCAAGGAAGATATTTTGTTTAATTAGAATGGACTATTATGAAAAAAATGGAGAAGCTAAGTACCAAATTTTGAAGAATTCAGGAATGAGGTGTGGTAAATTGTTGTCATATTTAGGATAAACTAGAATGATAAAATTATTGATGAATGTGAAGCCACTATATTCTAGAAGGAAACAATGAGAAATGTTGCAGGGTATGTAGCAAATTTTCAAGAATAAAAGAGGGTTAAGACATGATATCATCACAGGGATGAATTTTATATTATAATAGTTTTGATCTTTTTATATCAATGGACTTGGCATAATGTTATGGTGGATAGAATCACCAAGGTAACCAATTTCTTATTGGAAAATTTTGGTTTGTAGGGTACCAATCATAACTACAAGTTTGTGTGAAGTACTGTTTCATTGCATGGTGTTCCTGAGAAGGTTATCTTAGAAATGGACACACAAGTAACATTAAGGTTTTGAGTAAACCATAATAATCTTATTGAAAATTTAATTGAATGTATGTACAACTTATTACCTTGAGACAACTAGTCAAGAAAAAAGGTAAACCAAGTCCTGATGGATTTGTAGAGTACTTTCTTTTAATAATTTCTATCTTTCTTCAAATAAAACTTGATCCATTTGAAAAATTATATCAAAGTAAGTTCTAAAATCCTATAAGTTGGGATACGCTACGAAATATGACTAGCCTTAGACCAAAAATGTTCTCATAAATGGAAGAATAGATCAGGATGATTAAAGAAAGTTGTGTTGATACAAAGCATGAGTTAAGAAGTAGCACTATTATGCTTGAAATTGATAGGTGTTTAAGGGAAGTATTATGTTCAAGATGGAAAGTAGTCAAGGGGTAGTACTATTATGCTCGAGATAAATATTAGTGTCAGTGATGGGCATTCTCAATTTTTGAATTGTTCGTTGGTGTAAATACAACTAAAAGGATGGAACCCATGTTGTATTATGTGATGCACCGACATTACTTTTATATTTTAGTTGCAATAAGGGAAATTGTGTGATATCCAAATGTGAGCATGTTTATCTAATCACTATGGTAGAAGGGGATATTACTTTAAGGTTGATATAAATTACTTATTTCTTGCATGATTTAAAAAATTGAAAGTAAAAATTTTATTTCACCTTTTCTATATGTTTTGGTACTCTAAATAATTGGGGATGATAATTCATAAGGGGGAAGTATGGTACACCTCATTTATCAATTACCATATTATGTTTACCTTTATGAGTAAATATGGTATTAAATGAAAAAAACATGACTTTAATATGTTCAATGGATGAATGGAAAACATCAATATGGATTATGATGTTATTTCTTTTTAATGCTTTAATGATGCAAATGATATATGGTGGATAATATTTTCATGTGATCAACTAACTACATTTATGATGCACTAAGTTGGATACAGGAAAGAATCAAGCCTTCTAATGAGGAGAGGGAGAGTATCAAGTAGGAGAGGGGTTTGGTATACACAAACTTACAACCTAGTTTAGACAAGCTTTGTAAAATTAGTATGGGCTTAGAGTTAGTAGGTAAATCATTATTATTCTTTTGGATTTAAAGGTATGTTAGGGTTGTTGTCTTTGAATCCTTTTTTGGCTTAAGTCATAGTGTTAAAAACCTTTTGATGAATCATGAGATATTTATATATTACTTTGGATGAATATATGTATATGGGTATGTATATATATAGAATATATATGTGCATATATATGTTATGGAACTGAACCAAATATTTTTAGGTGTTAGGGATGCTATGACTCCCTAGCTCAATTTCGGTCTTTCACCTAAAGGAAAAGAGATAGATCCCACACAAAATCTTGGTGGTACACTCAAAACAATGCACGTATGATGGAAATATACCTAATTCAATGATCTAGATGTAAAAAAATGATTAAATTGATTGATTATTTATACAAAGCCTAAGAAATATGAATTGTTTGAAAACCCTTTGTGATATGTGGAAATGAACTAGAAACATGCACAAATGAAAACATAACATAATAAGGCTAAATGGGGTGCACCTATAGATTGAATTCTAATGTTGGAAGCTTTGGGAATGTTTTAGAAATCACTATTTATGATCTCTAGGACTCATTCCCCCTTGATAGAAAATACGTCCACCTACAAGAATCTACAAATTTTGAAGTCAACTCTGTGGGTCAAGATTTACACTTGTCTTCTTATAGGGTTGATGAATCCAAATCTATAGGAAACAGGTAGAATATTGTCTCCAATATTGAATTAGGGTTCGATTGAATTGAACATCTTTGATGACTTATTGAAAACTTTTCAACACCTAACCATTTGAAAAAACTTCCTACAAGACCTGCAAACACACATGCAAAGAGGAAAAAAATGGTCAAGGGTTAGAGTATAGGGATTTTCTTTGGTCAAATCCAACTTTGGTAATCAAACCCTTGATAAAGAAATGAAATGAAATAAACAAGGAATGATGAACAAATAATATGTAAGTGTCATAAACTCACCAAACACTTTTTGTTGAAGTCTTAAAATATGTCAATCGCTGCTCCAAGATGCTTGATTCAATGATGAGATATAATGCTTGAATGTTTGAATTAGATGATTGAAGGAATGATTAGTGAACTAGGTGATTGGGGGTTAAAATGGATAGAAAAACACTTATTTATACACACTTAAGCCCAAATTTCTCGAAAATATATCATAGGTTGACCAAAGGTGTTAATGAATAAAAACTTGAAAGAAATTTGAAATTATTTTTAATTTTGTGCCAAAAGGGATTCATTCACCACCCATGGATAATGTGTCCCACTCAAGGCATGCAAGTGGGTGTTAGGGATTAAGTTTTATTTAATGATGTTTGTCAGGTTTGTATTAAAAAACACACTTAATTAAGGCTTGTAAGTGCATAAAGGAGCCAAATAAAGCATAAGAAAGGTGCAATTAGTGGTGACAAGCCTAGAAAAGCATGAAAGCTTGTTAGAAGACTTTACAACACTTTATAACAAGGCTTGGTAAGGGGTAAAAAGGGAATATTTAGATGAATTATAATAAGACAAGTCTAGAAAAGTGTAGAAATGTGTTACAAAAGTTCACAACACCCTCATAAGACATCATAATTTGAATGTCCAGGACTTAATGTGAATGTATAAGTTACATTACAGCATTAAATCTATGGAAAATAGGTCAATCATCGCAGGAAAAACACCTAGATGACCATGAAAAATCCAAAAGATCCATTTTTTTGTGATATAGACATATACATATAATCATATGTACATATGAGCATGTATAGAGAGAAATAGCTATGTATACCCATGCATAGATAAGTAAGTATGAATGTGATCATTCGTTTATATAAGTATATATTATATATATGTGTGTATCAATATATACACATATAGATACATTATTATATTTTGAATAATCATAGATATATATATATATATATATATATATATATATATATATATATATATATATATATATATATATATATATATATATATATATATATATATATCTATTAATATTTATATATTTATATAATTAAATGATAAATATACATAAATATTGTCTGCAATATTTTTAATCTACTAGAAGGCAAGTAAATCAAGCAAAAGACTTTAAAACATGCAAAACACTCAAGATTAGGTGATAAGGAGTTCAAACCGGCATATGAAGCCTCTTATTGTGTAGATATTCCCACAATGTGCGATTTCAGTGTGTGCTCACTCAAAAATCTACTAGGATAATGATGCTCCAATGAAAAATGGGTAAGTGAGATGAAATGGCTAATTGTTTGGATATTTAGATTGGATAATTTTTGGATGGAGGTCTAGCTAGGATTAGGTGTTGAAGATCAAGGGTTAAGATGCCTTGAGACAACTCAACCCACATGGAGATAACATTTGTCATTGTGTGGATGCATGAGACAAGATAAGGTACTTGATAGGTACAATAGGTATGGGAAGGAGACGACAAAAGGGAATTTAAAATTCCCTTATAATCCTCATGGGGATTGAGAAGGAATTAAAAATTCCTCCAAAGGACCATGGGAAGACAAAAAGGGAATTAAAAATTCATTGGGGGATGGGGAGAGTTGACCAAGGAGTTAATTAGGTTAATTAGTGAAGGATTAGACAAAAGTTAGGTGGCTAATAGAGATTAGGTACCACCTAATAATGGATTAGGAATGTGAACATCCCTACTAATGGGATTAGCAAGTGGATTAGGACTAGGTGAAGTTTATGTAGGATGTGACATGAGAGGACTTAAATAAATAGATTATTTATTTAATTTTTAAGAAAAAGAATAAAGGGTTGTGGGTAAGGTATTTAATTGTATAATTAAATACCTTAGGTATTTTAGAGGACTTTAGGGATATTAATTAAATAATAGAAGTATTATTTAATTAATGTGGATAAGAGGATATATAGATGAAAAATAGATAAATTTGACTAAACATAAGTGCTAAAACATAGGTGTCTACATTTTTCCCCTCTTTGAGATGGTGTTGTGAAGTAGAATCATTTCAAAGAAGATTAAAACATAACACCTAGAAGAAGATGGTTAGATTATGGAAGAATCCCCATTCATTGAAAGGAGTGACTAGGACAAGAGATGCTGGGAGTGAAGATGAAGGTTAGGAATTGAGGATGCCCCTCGAGAGGACATGCGGGTTCAAGATAACATGGGTGTGCTCTTGAAATGGATGATAAGATGAAAGGACAAATGAGAAAGATGATGCAAGATGATGGATAGAATGCAATATGGGAGGAGGAAGAGATAATGAAGGAGAGGATGATAAGAAAGTAAGAAAAAATCTATTCAAGGAAAAATATGGTGTTTCCCTAATAAAGATAAAATCCAAGATTGATTATGGGAGTGTTGTTGATAAGGGAACAACATATCCAGAAAAAACATAAGGATTGGGAAGGATACATCCAGATGATGATGATGAGAGTTTTGTTTATGTGGGAATTATATATCTTGAAACAAAAAAAGGATAGGGAAGGATACATCTCGATGATGATAATGAGAGTGTTATTGATAAGGGAAATATATATCCAAAAACAACACAAACGATAGGGAAGGATACATCTCAATAATGATGATGGGATTTTTGTTGATGAGGGAATAATATATCCCAAAACAACTCAAAGGATTGGGAAGGATATCTTAGAACTGTAAAATTTTGAAAATTTCATAGTTGATTATATTTGTTAGTTTCCAAATTGTCCTCACCATAAACACAAGAAATCCTCTCTCTATAATATTTTTTCATGCTTTGTCATGTGATCTTATAGAAAATCCATCTAGCCCTGAATATTTCATTGTATAGTCTATATCGGTGAGAGAAGGTCAGGGTCTCCCCAATCCATAATGCATTTTTGCTAATATACATCTATTGTAAGTCTATTGGCAGGAAATCAGGAATGTCACACTGATCAAAATTTATTTGCAAGCACATATCAACAGGACATAATTCATTGTCTCGGTGATAGAAAAAATCATATCGGCAAGAAATTTATTATTGGAATGAGTCATAACAAACTCATATATGTCTTACCAACTAGTGTGCAAGGAAACACATTGGCCAAACTAAAAGTCATTGGAGTGAAGTCTTACCGAATGCATCAGGTTTTTCTAACAAAGTGTAAGAGTACTCTATCAATAATTATCAGGGTGAACTTATGTAGTCTTGCCAACCCATATGTCACGTCAATTGAGAATTCATCAAAGAAATATATTACTATGGGAAAATTAATGAAAGTCATTCTAATAGAGTAAGTCACACCAATAAAGATATGCATTGGCGAATGAAAGGTCATCGGCATCAGTTCCTCTGATTATTAAAGTCACACCGATGAGATGCTTCGAGGAGAGTCTCATCAAATAGAGCATGTGTTTAAGATTTATTGGAATAACAAGTTCAGAAAGACAATTAGCATCGGTAAGAGTCTTTTCAAGTTTTAAATTCTTACTGATAGAACTTATTTCATTGGTGAGACTAATTTCATTGGAGAGAAATATGAGAGTAATGCCAAAGTATTGTTTCATCAGTGGGAAAATAATTTTGTCTTAGCGACCAGAAAGTATCAAGGGATGTATCTTGGTAAGACATAATATGATCTGCAGAACATCTTCCTAACTTTAAAATGTCACAACGATATACATAAGACTAAGAGAATAGCTATCGGTGAGACTCCAAATATCGATGAGACTGTAGGACATTATAGCAATATTCAATTGGTGATAGTTGGTAAGACTTTAGGTTGTCGAGGAGACTACAAGATGTTATAATGAAAGGCTTAATGAACGTTGTAAGAGGTTATCGCCCCATATTTGAAAATGTCTCACCGATAGTACATTTGCTGTGACAATATGAGTTTTGAAAAAATACTTCACTTTGGAAGAGTTGGAGAGGTGAACGAGGAACGAGGGCATTCTTTCAATCTAAAGACTTCAAGTAAATACAGTAAGTTCTTGCACCTTAACTCCTATGGTTTTAACTACTGTAATTTTGGGGAAATGGAGTCTCCTAGTTTAGGAAAATCAAAAGGTAGAAAGCATGGTGAAAGCAGTCAATCAAAAGGAAAGAAACAAAAAACTGAGACAAAAACATGAAGGAAATCAGCGAAGATTAAATCAGGACCCTATTGACCAATTACCGGGCTCTAGACCTAAATCCAGGAGATTTGTACAACTTAGGGAAGAAGTAGATAAACTGAATGACAAATGTAAATTCATAGGAGATGTTTGGACTGCAATAAGAGGGTATGGGTTGTTTAATTTTCACTTTCATAGGAGAAATCATTTTGAACCAGTATGCAACCCGTGGAAGCTTAACTTAGGAAAATTGGTATGCCTAGGTAATGTATTTGTTAATGCTAAATTGGTGAAATTGTTGGTTGTCCACTATAATTCAAAACACAAGGCTATATGTGACCCATTCGAGAAGCCACAAATACATTTATCAAAAGAGGTGATAGGGGAGGTTTTCAATTTGGAAGGGGTTTACAATGAAAAAATCATATGTGAGGAATTGGAATTAGAGTTTGGAAGAATGGATACAATCTATAAGTGTTGGAGGTTTCCAATTCATTGGATTAGACAAGATGGAATGCCGGTTCCTCTACAAGATAGTGATGGACCTCCTTTTCATGTTGACTTATTTGAACCTTATATGAAATATACTTATTTCTCAGTGGGCCAGGTATTGGGAATGGATGTCCCTGATTATATGTCAATTGTGCCCATGATAATTTCTATAGATATCTAGTACCACAACTCTAGGCCCTTTGACTATGCCTCATACATTTTTAATGGGCTTAATTCTAGATTAATGGAAATAAAGGAAGGACCCTCTATCTTTCATCTCAAACATTATCCATTATTGATGCATATGGTATTATATTTTGGACAAGAGTTGGGACTGTGGCCCCAAGAGATGAGGATTTCTCAACTTGATAAAGAAGGTGCATCACCACCCATTCAATTATGGACTGCTATTTGCGACAATAGATTTGTCAACTCTAGTTTTATTCATTTTGAAGAGTATTTTGTGAAAACATTGTACAAATTGTATAATCATCCATATAATTATTCTTTATCTGAAGAGATAAAGAGGTTTCTTTGGTCAAAGGATTTCAAAGGGCCAATTAGTCATAATTGGGGAGATTGGTATTGCCTGGAGGGAGCCACTATGATTAGATTTTATGGGTTTTAAGGTGCCCCATTTATTCTGCCAAGAATAGTCCCAAACAAAATTGCATATTTAGAAATTGTTAGACAGATAGATTATTCCAGTGTTATGAATTTTAGCTCCTTTGGGAAATAGGCTTTCATTCCTAGTACATTATGTTTTGGTGATTTCACTGTGTTTTCCAAAGAAGGATACAATTTGATCCTTGACAAACTATTACAGTACAACATGAAGAGAGGACCACCCAGAAAGAATTTTGACCCAGAAGGGTATATTAATTCTACTAAACGAAGGATAAACTTTGGAGGGTATCAAAATGTGCCCTATCACTTAGATGACATGATCCAGAATTTGGAAGAGGGAGAAGCAGAGATGGTGGTTGAAAGATATAATCAGGGACTACAAGATACAGAGTTGTCATCTTTTGGGGAGGAGGCACCTCAAGATAATGTTCCACAAAACCAAGTAAAATGACCAGATTGAGAGCATAATAGTATACCTTCCTTGCCAGAGAATTAAGTACTGAAGAAAATGTGGAGGTAGATGCCATGAATTTAGAATATAGATCATTTGTTTCAGATGATGAATTCATAAACTCTCCATAGTTTAAGGTGTTCTTGTACAAGCAAAGGGAAAACAAATAAGGGAAAAGGTTGATAACATCACTTCAGGTAATGAGGAGCAATTACTAAATGATTTGAAGATATGCATGGATAAGGAAATTGCAGATATGACTCCTGAAAAGGGGAGGAAAATTTTGGAAACTACTAGTGTGATGATTTTCCCTGGCTTGGATCTCAATTCTGCACTATTTTTTGATAGATTCTTGAAAGATAGTAGTGCTACACATAAGCTCAGCCCTGAGAAGTTCACAAAGGTATATGTGACATCAAAATATAATCCTGATGATGGGTTATTGATGATTTGGGCGTTATATCTGCCTCATAGAAAATCATTGGTCATGGATACTGAGAAGGCTTTTGGGCATGTGATGAATCTAAAAATTGGAGAAGTTGATCCCATGGCGACAACTAAAATTGGAGTTAATGTTACAAAATTAAATAAAGCACAATTTCAAATGCTAATTAAATAAAGAGAAATGTACAAAGAAAATAATGAAAGGATGTTAAGAGAAAATGACCACTTAAAAGATTTGTTAGGTGTTACAATGAAATCAACCAAGCTGCTCACCCAAGGAAAAAATTCACAGTCAAAGGATCATTGGGAAGGATCAAGTGCTTATTCCCAAGGGAAACATGATGCCATTATAGCAATGATTAAGAAAAGACATGCTAGCCTAACAACCTGGTTAAATAAGCTATGGGGAAAACATTCACAAAACTTTTCCACATTAAAAGAACATGAAAGTATGAGTGGAAGAATTATGGAGAAGTTCCAAGAACTAAATTAGAGGGATGCTTCTAACAGTGTAGCAAATGAAGCTGCAAATCATATTGTGAACAAGCACCGAGATTTCTCTGAAGAATTGTAAGAGGATGCGCAGGGATTGGTAGGTGCCACCATGAAGCAATTGACAACATTATTTGACAAGAAAGGAGAGTTAAAAGAAGTGGCTAGATGGAAAAATGAATGTGAGTCAATATTTCAAGAAATTTTGAGAATAGCTACTATGGAAGACAAAACATTAGATGAGGCATACAAGCAAAATGAGAGGATGGTAAGAATGGATATTACAATTTGGAATGCAATAGGAGAAGCAGATACACACGAACACCAAGATTATTTGGATCACCTCTCTAAATTTCATTTATGGCTAAATAGAGCATGACCATCTCTTAATCTATTTGTTGTTCAAACATATGACATTTCTGAAAGGACACATCCTTTCATGTATTTGATGTATAAATATCTATTTTGGTAGCAAATAGAGGGATAGAAGATACAATATAGAATAGAATAAAAGAAAGATACAGTAGATTATAATATGAGACTATGATGCATGTTTTTGAAATTATGGAGATATCAATGAGAATCGTTTAGTGTGGTGGCATAGTTTTGGTATCAATTGTTTGTTGTATTCATTGAAATTATTACTATAGTTGTCACCAAGGTTGATGTTTTCTAGTTATTTAAATTGATATAACAAGTTTATGTTCAATTTATCAGTGCACATTTGTTGTATCAGTGTGATTAATTAATTGGTTCTTTCAAGAAAATATTAAATCCTTTTAATTGATCATAGTAATCAGGGAAGTTCGTTTGGATCATTAAGAAGAACTTGGTACTCATAGTCTTGCATGTTTATACAAGTTATAAACTAAAATATATGCCAAACAATGTGAATGTTTTCTAGAAAGAAGTTTCTCATTTAGATTTCATTTGCTTTGCATACCCAACAAGGAACTAGTCTCTGCTTTTTTCATCATTTAATATCATTTATTTTTTACAATTGTTAACTAAATATATTAGGTTCTAGCTTTAATATTGCTATGAAAAATCAAGTTCCATTTGTCCACTCCCATCTGTCGTTGTGGGAAAAACACTTTAATAAATAAGCATAAGCCAAGTCTACCTTACTCATATAGGTACACCTGCCTAGGTCTAGCAGCACCTGAAGAGTAGAAGGTCTAAACCATTTAAACTTGTCTATTACCCTAAAACATATCAAGAGATTGGAAACCTCTTGAGGTATTTTTCTTGCATTTTTGAGAGCTAACATGATACATATCAATGATGATGATTGGATTAATGCTTGTAGAAAGGAAAGGAACAAGACTAAAGGTATGATTAAATGATTTGTGCTAGATTGAATGGATTAGGATTGGATTGAGATTTGATATTTTTGAAAGGAATAAAGATAATGGAGGAAAAGATGATTATAATAACAAATCTATATTATCCTAAGAATATTGAAGAGATGAGGATATGATTAGGATGGGTGAAAAGATTACTAGAATAAAAATTATATCTTATTCTAAGAGGATTAAAGAGATGAGGATATGATGAGGATGGAGGAAGTGAAGGGATGAAAATAGATAGGATAGATAAATGAGGGAGGGATAAAGGATGAATGGATTAGAAAATATGTAGGGTGAGTGGGTGGGAAGATGGATTATGAGTGTCATGTCAAAATTGTCATATAGTGAGCACTTAATTTGATATAGCATGGGATACTATGCACCAAGGTATGAGGAACTAGGGTGACGTTGTACCACAAGCATAGGAAGGACACTACAAAAAAAAGGTTAATCCAACATCCCAAAGTTATGGGGGCTTTGGTCGTGCCAATGTTGGAAAACCACAAACAGATAGGATTCCCTAGTGTAACACAATACCACAAGGATCTTGGTGGGTACTACATGAGAAAACCAAGAAGACATGATAACTTAGAGAAATAAGAGATACCCCTATGTCTACCAATCAAATCACACCATGATATGATGGATCATGATGACCTTGAGTAGGTATAATAGGAAGATCAAATGATAAATAAAATGAAAAAGCACTAAAAGATCATAATAAATTTCAAATATCCTTTTCCATAGGACCAATAGGTGGATGGGATTAATGTGATTTGGTCTGAGGAAGGGCTCAACCTACTAATACCAACAATAGATGGGGGTAGATTGTTGTATCTACATGACTTAGGATACCCAATATCGATTGAACTGGATGGGGCTAGTGAACTTTATTATTAGGTACTAGTTGGATAGAGAAACCCTTGATGACATGACAAAGACCAAGACACACCCTAAAAGACAAACATAAGGCCTCAAGGGCTAATTAAAATATTAGCCTTTCCTACATGAAAGCATAGAGACCTCACAGTTTGAGAAAAAGACCACTAGTAAAGATGGATGTAAAACCGATTGAAGATAGAGATAGATAAAAAAGGATGGACTAAAGCCTTGGGGGATCATCAAATATGGGGCTTGTCTCTATGAAAGTGCAAAGTAAGCATAGTTCGACAAAATACCAATAATAGAAAATGCATAAGGTATGATGATATGGGATTAGGTAATAGAACGATGAGATTGTAGGATAGATGGGTGGAGAGATAAAATATTAAAATGGAAATATGATAGGAAGGATGGGTAGGATGCATGTGGACTTGGAAATGAAAAGAGGCATAAGGCGGATGGATAAGAAGATAAGGGTGGGAAGATGGTATGGATTATTAGATGGATGGATAGGAAGATAAGGATGGGGAGGTGGTAGGCATTATTGGATGGACGGATGCAAAGACAAGGATGGGGGAATGGAAATTATTCTTTGGATGGATGGATCAGAAGATAATGATCGAGAGATGGAAGGGATTATTTGGATGGATTGAGGGGAAGATAAAGATGGGGAGATGAAATGAAATATTTGATGGATGGATAGGAAGATAAGGATGGGCATATTGAAGGGATTATTGGATGGAGGGGTGGGAAGATAAGGATTGGGAGATGGAAAAGGATTAGTGGATTGATGTATGGGAAGATGTTAAAGGATTAGTGGATGGATGGATGAGAAGATGAGTATTTGGAGATATAAGGATCATGGGATGAACAGAGAAAAGCATGGATGCTTTATAATTATTAATGGAAGGAGGATGTGGAGATAATGATAGTGGAATGGAATGGATGATAGTATGGATGAATGAGGTATCCAAGGACTATCACAAAGGAAGAAGATTTTTGACTCTAGATATTTCTTGTGTGATAAGGTAAGAGGGATGGAAGATAGGATGATGGATAGATAACAAATGAAAATGGATGTGGATAGGATGATGGATGGATAAGGGATGGAGATGGATGTGGATAGGATGCATAGATAATTTAGGCATATGGATGATAGAAGGATGGGTGGATAAGGAATATGATAGTGTATGGATAGAGCGATTGTATTCCAAGAGGTGTCCAAAACATGTATATATATTAGCACTTGTTTGTATCAATGTCACAAGGAGGATAGAAGGATTGAGATAAAGGGGGTATGATAGGTATGAGGGGTGAGATAGGTGGAATGAAGGAGATGGAATGAGGGAATGCCTAAAAAGAAGTTTCCCCCAAGTATGGAAATAAAATGGATGGGGGATTTACATATGATACTTGTTGCTAGGTTTTCATCATGAAACTTATCCAATGTGCTTGTTTACCATGTTTTCGCCATTAGATGAATTATTTCGATTTACTTCATTTTTTTTGGATTTTGTGTGGATGGAGATGAATGGGGATATGGATGTGGATAAATTGATTTGGAAGATATGTGATATTGGGATAATTTAAGGACTTGAGCATCAAGCTCCATATGAGGTAACAAGAGCCCATGTTTGAAGTGACTATAGGATATTGGTACAACCTTATTAGGATGTATGGATTATGCAGGGGGATGGATTAAAGGGGTTTGATGAGGGAGATACGTGGTATAATGGATGGTATGTTGGAAAGTGTGTGGATGAAATGATGGAGTGGATGTGTGATAGGGGAATGGTTCTAGTACCAACACTAACACATATGGTGGTGTATGTGGAATGATAGGAGGATTAGAAGATGGAGAATGTGAAGATGGGATAGTAAATTTTGTGATATAGGGACCCAAACTAGCTTTAGGAGATGGAAGATGTAGATGGTTGGATCTTATGTTAGAAACTTTGGAAGTTGTGATGGATTTTTCATTTGAATGCATCACATCTTTCTTCTTCAAGATCCACATGGTTTTTATTTTTAATTTACTAGGCCTTTGTGGCCTTTGGGATTGATTTGGATTTTGGAATGGATTTTTCTTGTCTTCATCATGTTCTTTAGAGTAGACATGGGGATTTTTAGATTCATGTGGATGTTTTGATTTATTCATTATTACTTTGGCATCCAAATTTCCTTGAATAGCAAGGGGATGGGTGAAAGGAGATGAATGATGTAGAGGGAACACAAATGGAGTGATAGAGATACAATTTTGGAGATGATGTCTAGATGGAGGATGTGTAGTTATGTTCCTTTGTTGATCCTAACTAGGGAATATAAAAGTGGGATGTTTATGATGGTTGATAGAGATAGGTGAATGATGGATGAGGGGATGAGAAGGATAATATGGAGAAGTTTATTTTGGGATATAAGGTCCTAAAATGGATTTAGTATATGGAGTATGTGTGATGGCAGATGGAGGTACATAAGGACAAAAAATAGACATAGTAGATGAAGGGTGGGTGATAGTGGATGAGGGGACATAAGGACCCAAAATATATTTGGAGGATGAAGGATTAATATGGATGGTTTTGATGAGGTGATATGATGGAGGGGGGTGGATAGAAAAAAATGGTTTGGTGGAGTGATGGAAAGATCCTATCATTCTTTTGGAAGAGTCTCATTGAGAATGTGTGGAGGTTGTACCAACATTTTTGGACTGTGAGCCTTGAGATATATATCCAAGACCTTGTGCACATGGATTTTATTTAACATGGATTGGATCTAAAATACCATGCTCATGAAGGCTTAAGCCTTTTCCTTGATATTTCATGGTCTTGAGCAATTGATGTATAGTAGGATCTTCTTATTATTTTCAAAAATGATGCAAGTCCATTATTAGGAAGAGGAGGATGGGTGGTGTATATGATTTGTTCTTATTTTGCAATAAAACCACCATGGATGAATGTAAGAGAACCAAGGGGATATAGAAGAAGTGTTGTGATGGCTTGGATGGATGGTGATAAAGTATCATGCGATGGAGTAGATGGGATGGTGGGATCTTGATTTGGAGGAGTGAGTGATAAGGGATCATGAGAGGGATTAGGTGGGATGATATGATATTGATTTATAAGGGGATCATGGGATGGAGTGGAAGAGCTAGTATGATCTTGAGATGCAGTAGATTAGATGGTAGGATCATGGTTTTGATGAGCGGATGATAATGAATCATGAGAGGGATCATGAAATGGAATGAATTGGGGACTATGATATTGAGATGGAGTAGATGGAATGGTAGGATCTTGATGTGGATGAGGGGATATGTCAGTATGCTCTGGTACAAGCTCTTGGCATGTTTCAACTTGTGGAGGTGGTGTGATAGAAGATGAGTGTTGGATGGACTCCTCAGATGGGAAGGATAGAAATATGGAGGATTCATGGGTTTCATGGGAGTGGATTTAGTTAATACTAGGAGTAGGAGAAGGAAATTGGAGTTTGGTTTCTTCAATGGGTTGGGTGACTCTAGGAGTAGAAGTTGGGGATTCAATGGATTTAGTGGATTTGATAATTCCAATGGTTTGGATGGTGCTAAGAGTGAGAATCAGAGTAATAGGTGTATGATGGAGAAGGGCCACATCACTAATGATCATGCATGAAGGGTTGGGATGGAATTCATTCATGAATTTAATATGTGGATTTGGGGATGTCTTCTTTGTCATGAGTCTTTGGATGACATCTAGAAGGAGATAAATATTTTAGGATTAGGTTAGGAGATGGGAATATATGAAGGATTATGAATGGGTAGAGGAATAGGATTTTGGATTGATGGATTAGGATTATATGGATGAATGGGATTTGATGGACGAATAAGATTAGGTGAAGGATTAGGATTGGTGAGGGGATCCAGATTACATGAAGGATAAAGTTAAGAGGGATTGGAGGGAGAGTTAGGATATGATGGAGTGGATGATGTAGTGATATAGGAGGATGTGGATGGTGGATCGAGATAGGAAGAAGTGGATGGTTCATTGGGATAGGAATATGTGGATAGTGGTTTAGGATCATGCATTGGAGGATAATGAGATGAAGGATTTGGACTAGGGGTAAAGGTGATATTTCTTTTGTGTGAAGATAGAGGGTGAGATGTGGCTAGGGGAGAAGATGGAACTATGTGGGTGATAGATAAGATGGAGATGTGGATGATAGATAAGATGGATACATGGATGGGGAAGATAATGGATATCCCATGTCAAAGGTAGCGTAAGGATCACTAGTTGGGGTAGATGAAGGCATGATGGGATAAATTGGATGAGTGATTAGATTTTGGATGATGGTTGGGGAGAGATGGCTAGTAATGATAGCATCAAGGGGATCTATTTCATACTCATCTTGATTGATGAGACATTTGATGGCACTTTAAAATTTGCAAACATTTTGGAGTGTCCATATTGAACCCTAAAAAGTTTTATTCTATCTCAAACCTTTGTTACATTTGGATGTACAGTTCTTATATGGGGTTTAGGATTTTATTCATTATAATTTCTTTTAACAGTCTATTTGGTCATTGACTACATGCTACCTATTTCTATTCATTTTTAGAAACTCTCTTATGTCTTTCTATGTCATCAAGTGACTAGTCCCTCTTGCTTAGGTATGATTTTCCCAGCTTATAAGGTTAAGTAAAGGATCTTTTTGCCTTTACATTCTTTGTATTTTATGACTTAGAATTTTTTGAGCCTATTATTCTCATGTCATACTAGGGGATCCCCTTCATTAGAAAAACTTAAGTGCACATGCTCAAAGTTTCCACTTAAGTCCCAATGGACATCTTAGTTTATCGCTCATTGTTGATTTCTTCATAAGTATATATTTTGAATTGGTGACAAGTGATGAAACAGTGTTTTCTTTGACACCGCTCATCACAGATAGCTGCTAGAGTGCCTACAATGAATTCCTGATGAGTGATGTTCCTTAAGGGATCACTTATCGCCAATGGTTTTTGAGATTTCAAATTTGTAATAGCGACAAGTGATGCCATGGATATTGTTCTTATCACTCATCGTGAAAAGCCATAAAATGATAAATTTAGATCAACGATGAGTGATATGATGAAATTTCCTTTACATTGCATGATCACAGATATGTTTTAAATGTTAAGTTCCACATTATCGATTTGTGATGCACATTGTAAAGTTTGTAAATCCTCCCATCACTAATTTCTTGCAAACTATATGAGGAGAATTAGTTTGAGAGACAACCTTATGTTTTATAACTCATCCTGGATTCATTTCAAATCCTAAATTCAAAATTAGTGACAAGCAATGTTATGCTTTTAAATATTTTTTTTGCTAATATGATAAGATCTTATGTGCAATGTCTTTTGTGCCATTGATTTTCATGCAGGTATACATGTCTAGATTTGATTCCCTCACTACATCTCCCATTATTAATATGAGAAAAGGTGTAAAGTTAAAATTAGTGATGTGCAATGGAAGGATGGATGTGATCAAAGGATAGGCCACAAAACTAAGGGCTCAAATTTAATTGCAGGGATGTTTATATCGGTGATAAAGCCGATGAGGGAGAAGATGCATTTGTGATAGGAGATGACTATTGATGGAACAAGCACCATGGCAGGTTCTCGAGGATTTCACATACAACAAAAAGGAAAGCAGTGAAGGACTAGAGAACTGTTGATGTACTTTTAAAACAAGAGTATCCAATAGAATGAACATCATCACATGAATATTTTCATCACTGGTTGCACCCAAAAATTTAGGGAATATCAATGATGAGCAATGAAGCGTATAAGGAAATATTCTCTCTAGAAAACAAAATGGTCTTATGTGCTTTGACATTATTAATCAAAAAGCATGGATTAGTTTGGTGATACATGCTAATTGTCAGATCACATATGATTTTCCAAGATTAAAGAACATGGTAGCATTTGAGATAGCATCATTGTTTTCTAGGAGCAAGTTGCTAAAGGTCAAAAAATGATGCTTGTTGCAACCTTAGATGAAATTTTAATTGTTCTAAGATTAATGGCCTAGATTCAAGGTTGAACTATTAAGTTATCAATTCACTCATGCAAGGAGTTATTAAATCATTAATTTTGCATACCCCAATTGTATATTTAATGTAGGTTGATTGTTGCTCATTTTCACCATCTTTCTAGTTTACAGTGAATGTAGGCCAAAGTGTGAGGAGGAGTGAGAGGTTGTTTTTTTGTCTTGAGTTGATTTTCATGTCCTAACTAGGTTGGTTTCGAATTGGGTTCTCTGGTCTTGTTAGGAATTTCTCTGATAGGTTTGTTACAATTGTATGGAGTGTAAGTGTGTCTCCCTATAGCTTTGTCTTGAATTGTTAAATTTTTTCTGTTCTAAAAATGGGGAAAACTAGTGTGACAATCTAGCCTATTAGAAGGTCTAGCTGACTCAATGTATTTGTGTATCATGAAGGTATAACTGAGCAGGAAGCTCAGGCTTCTCTTGAGGTTTCAAAGGGTAAAATGAGGGCAATAGGTCATAAGAAGAAATTAATTCTACTGAGTACATTCCTCTTGAGAAATAGAACCCTTCTAGGAGTAGTTGAGTTCAAACACAAGGAACTGGCTCAGCCAGTGAAGAAGGATAGGAAGAAAGATAAAAGTCATAGGGCCTGCCTAGGCAAAGACAATTCTCTTATTGTTCTTTTTGATGCTCCATATGTTGAAGCAGATACTGACTTGAACTATGGACAATAACTTTGTTCTTTGGTGTCATATGGGAGCTCTGATAATGACGTGGTGATAATTCCTCCAATTTCGTAAAAGATAAGGAGCAGTTAAGAATTCTCTAATACCGACAACTCTTAATAGGGTCACCACCTTATTTTTTATGACACCATGGTCTTTGCATAGGAGGTATTTAGTTTCATGTGTCCATGGTTTGTCCTTTTCTCTTCCATGCTGATGTGGAAGTCCTCCAGCTAATATGATATGGAATATTTTTTGTTTCAACAATAAACTTGGTGACAATGACTAATGGTATCCTGTACATGTCTTTTTCCTTTTTTCTCCCTTGTTTCAAAATGATTGTGTAAGAAACCTCCTAGGGAGTTCTCAAGGAATCAGTTGAAATTAGGTTTTCCAAAAGAAGTAAAATGAAAATGAAATTGTAATTCAGTCAGGAGCTTGTCGCTCCTCTATTTATAAAGGGGACTTCATGGCTAAAAAAATAGAGTTCATAATTTTGAGTCCAAAATTGGTCTAAAGTGAATGCTATACTCTCAGAGCAAATAGATACTTTAGTAGATATATCGAAAGAAAATCTAGGGTGAAAGTTTTAATGTATGAAGATCTTAAATTTGTTTTTGCAAAGTAATATAATAAATGAAGAAGAATATTAGTTCTAAAATGTTGCTCTCCTATATATTTTCTTCCAAGTTATGAAGAAAGTTGTTAAATATGGTTTCATTTGTCTTCTATCATTTGCACTGAATGAATGATCTTTTTTTATGCTTTAGCTCAATGAGTTTATTAAATACTAAAATAAGGCCATTAGTTTTTGAGAAAGGAATATAGGATTTGGTAAGGAAGTGATCTTTTGAAACATGGTGAGTTAGATTTTACAAAGTGGCATACCAATATTCCCTTAATTTCTAATGTTCAATCAAAATTGTATTACTGATTGATTGCAAATCATGACTCCATTTCTCCCAATGGATAAGGAACTGATGGTTTTATTACTTTATCTCATATCCAGTTGAGCTAGTAATGAATTTTACCTAGGATTCAAGATGAAGATAAATTCATAGCATATTATATATTACATTGTCCCAATTTTTTGTATGTAGACACATTCTCTAAAACAAATGACACTTTCACCTAAGGTCTACCATGCCTTTAATGAAGTGGGTTTGTTAAGGAGATGCATCTGTGTGAGGAAATGATCTTGAACACATTAGAGATATTATGATAATGCATAGCATAACCCTCCTAGGTCTCATAGAGCCCAAAGAGAAGACGTGAGGTACTAAGTACTTTACTTAAGTGTTGGCCAGTCCTCAACCTTGCTAAAATTCATAGAAAATGACTGATATTAAGTTAGGTTCTTAAAAATTAACCAACAAAAATGGTGACTCTACTGGGAATAAATTTGCATCTCTGGTGCAAGTTTCTCGAAGACCATTTGGAAGGAGTAAAAAAGGAATGAACATCTGCTTTAGATGTTGAATGAAGTCCAGTTTTGCAAATTGATTCGTAGCAGCCCCAAATTCAAAATGCTATGAAGTGACTCTACTAGTAGAACTCAAAGGAAGATATCCTTGCTTCAATGGTTTTCCCCTTGTTGAAGATGTGGTGATTCAGCTCTACAATTTATGCACAGGAAGGGCTATTGTTTGTTGTTTATAACCTAAAATTATTCTATTCAAAGTTGCAGCTACTAGAGATATGAATGTACATGGTTCTCTAAATATTTTCATTTGTTGAACCTGTCATATTGAATGAAATTATTGTTCCATTTAAAGTGTTTTTCTCAAGTATTCAAAAAATTTCTAGTATGGATGGTTAGAATGAAGTTGTATATCTTATGAGCTTCTATCCAATTGCATTATCATACTTTTTAAGCTAGGTTACCACCATATTAGAATTTATCCTAGTGATCATTCATATTGACATGGTTATGATTATTCACAATTAGTTAAACCTAGATTTTCATGTATCTATGGATTACCAAAGGGAAATAACCATGCCATTAGAAACCTTGATGCATATAGTCAAGAAGCTTCAGAAGTCTAATAATCCTCAAACAATTAGGACCCCAGACTACAGGACACCAAGTGTGAACAAGCCTAGACTAAGGTCGAAATGGAAAGTTGTGTTTAAAATGGGAATTATAGAGATGAAAAAAAGGCACATGATGGCTATACAAGCCTAATTAAGAGATAATAATATTAGACCTACTAGCCAAATATTAGCATCTTTCGTTAATAATTTTGACTCATTTTATGACCAATTAGATTTACCATGGATTGATTACAAGGTTAAAATAATTCAATCTCGAGTCTTTAAGTAGATGCCTAGATTTAATGGATACAATGTGTGTGAAGGAGAAACACATGTCTAAAGTTTTTATAGCTTCATGGTGAAACATTCATTTAGAGATCATTATATGTAGATGAGATTTTTTGTCAGATCTCTTGAAACTAGAGATAGGGACTAGTACTTAAGTTTTCCTAAGAAGTCATTTTTTCTTGCTATCATAAACTAGTGGAAAACCTTATGTCCTTGTCATAAGGTTAAAGCAACATAAAAAACAAGATGTAGAGTCAAGCATTGCGTTCAATCATAGATTTTTTGTTGCTCTTTCAATAATCTATGAAATTTTCAGACCTAGTACCTTAGATTGCATTCATATGTATTTTGAAGCTTTTGAGGAGGGATCTACCGCACTGTTAAAGGATTTTAAAATATGGAGTATGCAGATGGCTTACACATGTTTAGACAATATGGAAAAAATGAGTAATGAATATGTGCAAAGTATGATGTCTTCAGTTGTGAGTAAATATGTTGATGAAATTAGCAGTTGTATGAATACAAATGATTAAATATTTCCAACTTTAACTAAAGACAAGTGCATACTTGATAAATCAAAATTTAAAAGTGATACAATGTCTACTATTGTTGTTCATGATAGAGAAAGTGTTTCTCTATCCTCAAGAAGATGTAAATGACCAACTCAATAATGACACCTAATCCCATGTTGAAATAAAGAAATATGTATAATGTTGTTATGTCAGCCCAAAAGAAAACAAGAATGAACAAATGGACAAAATATCCTCTGTGATATATTGTGACCATGCTTTTGACAAGGTTGTTAGTAATTCAATATCCTATGATTGGTAAAACCTAGTTTGTGATTAGTCCATTGAGTTTTTAGACTTTCATAATGGTGATATCATGGTATACCTTGATTTACAACTTGGTAATGCATCTAGTTCTAGTGGAAGTCAAGAACAAAAAGTGGTTGAAAGAATGGATCAGAATAATGATCTATTGAGCAGTGAAAAAATATCAAAAAAAATTGACCAATGAATATCAATAATATGCACGAGTAACCCTTAGTTGTTGTGTATTGGGTATGTGTAGGATCATCATGGAAAAAATAGGCCCTTAAGTGGAAAAAAATTCAGAAAAATCAGAGTTAGGCAACTTCATGTAAAAATTTGAATAGGTTATCAAAATTATTCAAAAATATGTAACAATAGAATTTGTAGAAAATTGAATGTACTTTCTAAACTCCTAGGTTTCTTTAAAAAGAAAAAAAAATTATTTGGTGAAAATTTGAAATTTGAATGCATTGGTACTTAAATTTCAGGGAAAAAATAAGAAGTAGGTGTCTATCTGACCACCCTAACCACAATAAAATGATAATATTTTTTTATAAGATTTTATATATAAGTAGAGGATTCATGCCCCAATGTGATGCATATTTTTTGGTAATTTTTTTCCAAGTAAATAATTAATTATCAATTTTTTATTACAACTTTAAAAAATATATAAAAACTCATATGTATAACCACCTTAACTTGATCAAAACTTCATGAAATTTAGTTTTTATTTTTTTAATCCTATAGTATGCAAAGCTTAGAATGTGAAGCATGTTTTGGATTCAAAAAATGTGATACAGTTTGAAAGCTATAGATTTTTTTCAATCAGCCTATCAATTAGGACTTTAGTCGTAATTTGAATAAAAAATGAATAATAATTACTAATTAAATTTAAAGTAAAGCATAATTTATATTGGTGGAAAGCTAAGAATCTCCTTTTTAAGAAATTTTCGTTGGCCACATACCCATCATATTGCCACTTTTTGGCCCATCGTGATCCTAGACATACCCTATTGCTTATATTGATTTTGAAAGTGATGATAACCTTCACTATACGAGATATGATACATGGGTATCTGATCTTCCTTCAAGTTATGAACTAGTTGGTCAGCATAATGATAATGTGGGTAATGAAAAACAACAATTTGATTTTAATGATGCATTCTATGATGAGTATGGAAGTGTGTAGGTTGATGCAATTTGTTTTGATGAGTTAGAAACAATAGAAAACCATGAAGTTTGTATATTTGATAAGCCAAATTTTTTGGATTTTAATGCAGATTTGGATAAGTATTTGTTCCCTGATTTAGATAAGCCTAGTTATGAAGTTTTTCATATGGATATGGAGGTTGATTTCAAAGAAAAAAGAGATTATCTTTTTGAACCATAATTGCTCACTTTTGAACAAGATATGAATGTTGAACATGTTGATATGTTATGTTCAAAAGATATCAAAGTGAGCAAGGATGATGATAAGATAGAGATTCTTGATGAATCTCTATACTAGCATTTTTTGGCACAAATATAATATGTGCCAAAATGTGAGTGTATCTCTTTACATACTCTTGGAGATAGTTTGTATGATGTACATAATATTTTGATTAGCTCTTATAACTGTTTCACCTTTGACATGTAAACTACTAATGAGATTGAGCTTGATAAAACCAACCATGTGGTAAAATATGAGTGTCATTTTTTTTAGCTGGATGAAGTTTTCTTACAGTGTGGTAATGTGCAAAACATTGACGAATGTTGTTTTCAACTTGACAATGATTCATATGATAAATATCATAAGTTGTTGCCACACAAAAATCAATGTTTTAAGGATATTCCTGATTTTCAGATGCATGATAATTGTGAACTTGTTGATATTGTTGTATATAATGGGCTATTTAGAGATGCTAGCATGTTTAATCAGGAAAATCATAGTGATGTTTTGAGTTTGGGTTCTGTAAATTGTGATGAGAACTTTGTCTATGATAGAGGTAAGAACATGCCTATAGTTTTGATGGCCTTGGGCCATTAAATTTGGTTTGACTTGTCAAACCAAGAGAAGTTGGGGGTAGAGGTGACCTCTTGACTTTGTCACCCAATGATGTAGGCACCTGGTCTACTTCTCTAAAGGCTTTTGAATTCTCACTCTATTTATTGAGAAAAAGATGTCCCTAGGAAGAGCCACTAATGGCACTTTCAAATTTGAAAAAGTTTTGGAGTTCCCATATTGAACCCTAAATTTTTTTATTTCATCTCAAACCTTTTTTAATATAGATGTAGGGTTCTTATACGGGGTTTAGGTTTCTATTCATTATATTTTCTTGTAACATTTTATTTGGTTGTTGAATGCATGGTGCCATTTCTGGTCATTTTAAAAAACTCTCTTATGTTTATCTATGTCTTCAAGTGACCAGTCCCTCTCACCTAGGTATGAGTTTCCCATCTTATAAGGTTAAGTAAAGGATATTTTTGCCTTTACATTCTTTTCATTTTGTGACTTAGAATTTTTTGAGCCTATTATTCTCATGTCATCCTAGGGGATCCCCTTCATTAGAACAACTTAAGTGAACATGCTCAAAGTTTCCACTTGAGTCCCGATGGCCATCTTATTTATCGTTCATCACTGATCTCTCCATAAGTATATATTTTGAATTGGTGACGAGTGATGAAACAATGTTTTCTTTGATATCACTCATCGCAGATAGCTGCTAGAGCTCCTAAATAGAGTGCATGATAAGTGATGTTCTTTAAGGAATCACTTATCGCTAATGGTTTTTGAGCTTTCAAATTTGAAATAGTAATAAGCAATGCTCTGGCTTTTGTTCTAATCACTCATCATGAATGGTCATAAAATTATAAATTTATATCAATGACGAGCGATATGATGAAGTTTCATTTACATCACATGGTCGTGGATATGTTTTAAATGCTAAGTTCCACATTAGCAATCTGTGATGCATAATGTAAACTTTGTAAATCCTCATCACTAATTGCTTACAAACTCTATGAGGATAATTAGTGATGAGCGCCAACCTTATGTTTTATCGCTCATCACAAACTCATTTCAAATCCTAAATTCTAAATTAGCAATGAGTGATGGTATTCTCTAAAAGATTTATTTTGATAATATGATAAGACATTATGTGTGATGTCTTTTGTGCTATTTATTTTCATGTAGGTATATGTGTATAAATCTAATGCCTTCACTACATTTCCCATCATCTATACGAGCCAAGGTACAAAGTTCAAATTAGCGGTGTGTGATGGAAGGATGGATGTGATCAAAGGACAGGCTGTAAAACTAAGGGATGAGATTTCATCATGGGGATGTTTACATCAACAATAAGGCTGATGAGGGACAAGATGCATTTGTGATAGGAGATGACTATTGATGGAACAAGTGACATGGCAAGATCTTGAGGATTTTGTATAAAGAAAAATGGAAAGTAGCAAAAGGACAGGAGAATCGTTGATGTAGTTTTAAAACAAGATGATCCAATAGACTAAACAACATCACATGAATATTTTCATCGCTAGTTGCACCCTAAAATTTGGGGAATATCAGTGATGAGCAATGAAGTGTATAAGGAAATATTCTCTCTAGAAAACAAAATGGTCTTATGTAATTCACTAATATTAATGAAAAATCACATAATAGGTTAGTGATACATTCTAATTGTTAGATCGCATTGTGTTTATCAAGATTAAATAAGAACATACAAGCATTGGAGATAGTGTCATTGTTTTCTAGGAGAAAGTTTCTAATGGTTGAAAAATGATGCTCATGGTCACCTTAGATGAAATTTTAATTGTTCTATGATTAACGGCTCATATTCAAAGCTAAACTATTAAGTTATCAATTTTCTCATGCAAGGAGTTCTTGAATCATTAATTTTGTATGCTCCAATTGTCTATTTAATACAAGTTGATCATTGTTCATTTTCACAATATTTCTAGTCAATAGCAAATGTAGGGTGAAGTGTGAGGAGTGAGAGGTTGTTTTCTTGTCATGATTTGAATTTTCTTATCTTAAGTAGGTTGGTTTCAAATTGGGTTCTCTAGTCTAGTTAGGAATTTTATTGATAGGTTGGTTAAAATTGTCTGGAGTGTAACTGTGTCTCCTTGTAGCTTTGTCTTGAATTGGTAAATTTTATTGATTTTGAAAAATGGGGAAAAGTGGTATGACAATCCACCCTATTAGAAAGTCTAGCTGACTCAATGTATTTGAGTATCATGAGGATATAATTGAGAAAGAAGTCCAGGCTTCT
Source organism: Sequoia sempervirens (assembly GCA_007258455.2). Lineage (NCBI taxonomy): Eukaryota > Viridiplantae > Streptophyta > Pinopsida > Cupressales > Cupressaceae > Sequoia > Sequoia sempervirens. Next base: position 153,336,341 of record VDFB02379711.1, on the reverse strand, counting down.
CCTAAGGTTTCAAAGGGTGAAAAGAGCACTAGAGGTCATGAGAAGTCAATTGTGAAAATTATGTATCGCTTGAGAAATAGTAGCCTTCTGGGAAAGTGGTCGAGTTCAAAGCCATGGAATTGGCTTAGCCAATGAAGAAGGCTAGGAAGAAAGAGAAAATTCATAGGGCCTACTTGGGTAAACATAATTCTTGTATTCTTCTTTTTGATACCCCTTTGGATGCTAAAGGTGATACTGAGTAAGATTATGGCTAGTACCTTCATTCTCTAGTATCATATTGGAGCTCTGATGATGACGTGGTGATATTTCCTCCAATTTCATTAAGGACAAGGAGCGATCAAGAATTCTCTGATTTTGATGACTCTAAATAGGGTCACCACCTTCTTTTTTTTAATGACACCATGGTCTTTTCATAGGAGCTATTTTATTTTATGTGTCCATGGTCTTTCTTTTGCTCTTCCATGCTGATGTGGAAGTCCTTTAGCTAATATGATATGGATTCTTTTTTGTTTCAAGAATGAATGCAGTGATAGTGACTAATGGTATCCTACACATGTTTTTTGCATTTTTCCTCCCTTCTTCCAAAATGATTGCATAAGAAACCACATGGGGAGATCTTTGAGGAATCAATTGAAATTACATTTTTCAAATGAACTAAAATGAAAATGAAATTGTAATTCAACTGGGTGCTTATTGCTCCCCTATTTATAAACTAGATTTCATGGCCAAAAAAGAGAGTTCAAAATTTTGAGTCCAAAATAGGTCAAAACTGAATGTTATGCTCTCAAAGAAAATAGATACTTTAGTAGATATATTAGAAGAAAATCTATGGTGAAAGTTATACTGTATGAATATCTTAAATGTGGCTTTACAAAGTAATATAAGAAATGAAGAAGAATATTAGTTCTAAAATGTTTATCCCCTATATATTTTCTTCCATGTTATGAATGAAGTTATTAACTATGATTTCATTTGTCTTCTATCATTTGCACCAAATGAATGAGCTTTTTTTATTCTTTAGTTCAATGATTTGATTAAATGCTAAAATAAGGCCATTAGTTTGTGAGAAAGGAATATAGGATTTGGTAAGGAAGTGATATTTTGAAACACAGTGAATTAGATGTTACAAAGTGGCATACCAATATCCCTTTAATTTCTAATGTTCAATAATAATTGTATTAGTAATTAATTGCAAGTCATGACTCTGTCTCTCCTAGTGGATAAGGCACTGATGGAATTATTAGTATATCTCATAGCTAGTTGAGCTAGTAATGAATTTGGCCTAGGATTCAAGATGAAGATAAATTCATAACATATTCTAGATTAAATTTCCCCAGCTTTCAGTATGTAAACATGTTCCCTGAAACAAATGACACTTTCACCTAAGGTCTGCCAAACCTTTGACGAATTGTATTTCTTAAGGAGATGCATCTGTGTGAGGAAATGCTCTTGACCACATTAGAGATATTATGAGCATGCATAGGATTACCCTCCTGGGTCTCACAGAGCCCAAACAGAAGAAGTGAAGTACTAAGTACATTACTTAAGTGTTGGCCAATCATCAACCTTGTTGATGATTGAGTCATGGAAAATTCATAGGTAAGGACTAAGATTAAGCTTGGTTATTAAAAAATAACCAACAAAAATGGTGACTCTACTAGGGACAACTTTGCATCTCTAGTGAAAATTTGTTGAAGACCATTTGGAAGGAGTCAAAGTAGAATGAACATCTGGTTTAGATGTTGAAAGAATTCTAGTTATGTAAATTGATTCATAGCAGCCCCAAATTCAAAATACTGTGAAGTGACTTTTCTAGAAGAACTTAGAGAAAGACATCCTTGTTTCAATGGTTTTCATCTTGTTGAAGAGGTGGTGACTCTGCTCTACAATTTATCCACATGAAGGGATTTTGTTTGGTTTTTGTAACCTGAATGTATTCTATTCAAAGTTCTAGCTATTGGAGTTATGAAGGTACATGGTTCTTTTCATATTTTCATTTGTTAAACCCGTCATAATGAATGAAATTATTGTTCCATTTAAAGTATTTGTCTGAAGTATTCACAAAATTTCTAGTATGGATGGTTAGAATGAAGTTGTGTATCTTATAAGTTTGTATCCACTTGCATTATCATATGTTTTAAGCACAGGATACAACCATATTAGAAATTATCCTAGTGATCCTTCATATTGACATGGTTATGATTATGAACAATTAGTTAAACCCAAATTTGCATGTATCTATGGATTACCAAAGGGAAATAACCATTCCATTAGAAGCCTTGATGCATATTGTCAAGAAGCTTTAGAAGTTTGATAATCCTTAAATAATTGAAACCCTAGAGTACAGGAACCCAAGTGTGAACAATCCTAGGATAAGGTAGCAATGGAAAGTTGTGTTTAAATGGGGAATTAAAGAGATGAAAAAAAGGAACTTGATGGATATACAAGCCTTGTTAAGAGATAATCATATTAGACCTAGTAGCCAAATTGTAGCACCTTTTGTTAATAATTTGATTCATTGTATGACCAATTAGACTTATCATGGATTGATTACAAGGTTAAAATTATGTCATCTCAAGTCTATAAGTAGATTCCTACATTTAATGGATACAGTGTGTGAAGGAGATGCACATGTCCAAAGTTTTTATAGCTTCATGGTGAAACATTCATTTAGAGATTAGAATATGTGGATGAGATTATTTTCCAGATATCTTGAAGTTAGAGCTATGGATTGGTACTTAAGTTTTCCTGAGAAGTCCTTTTTCTCTTGGGATAAACTAGCGGATGCTATAGAGAAGAATTTGCAAAAGAACCTTCTTTCCTTGTCACAAGGTTAAAGAATCTTAAAAACAAGATGAAGAATCAAGCATTGCTTTTAGTCATATATTTGTTGTTTCTCTTTCACTAATCCCTAAGAGTTTTAGAACTAGTACCTCATATTGCATTCATATGTATTTTGAAGCTTTTGAGAAGGGACCTACTGCACTCTTAAAATATTTTAAAATATTGAGTATGCAAATGGCTTACACATTTTTAGACAATATGGAAAGAATGAGGAATGAATATGTGAAAAATCTAATGTCTTTAGTTGTGGGTAAACATGGTGATAAAATTAGCAACTATATGAATACAAATGCTCAGATATTTTCAAATATAAATACAAACAAGTGCATACTTAATAAAGCATAATTTAAAAGTGATACAATGTCTACCATTGTTGTTCATGATAGAGAAAGTGTTTGTCTCTATCCGCAAGAAGATGTAAATGACCAACTCGATAATGACACCCAATCCCATATTGAAATAAAGAAAGATGTAGATTGTTGTTATGTTAGCCCAAAAGTAAACAAGAATAAAAAAATGGACAACCTATCCTCGATGACAAATTGTGACCATATTTTTGACAAGGTTGTTAGCAATTCATTCTCCTATGATTGGGAAAACCTAGTTGGTGATAAGTCTATTGAGTTTTTGGACTTTCGTGATGGTGATATCATGGTATACCCTGATTTACAGCTTGATAATGCATGGAGTTCTAGTGGAAGTCAAGAAGAGGAAGTGGTTGAAAGAATGGATTAGAACTATGATCTATTGAGCAATGAAAAAATTTCAAAAATTTTGACCACTAAATATTAGAAATATACACAAGTGAGTAACCCTCAGTTGTTGTGTATTGCTGATATTCATTTTGACAATGATGATAACCTTCACTATGCAAGATATGATGCATGGGTATATGATCTTCCTTCTAGTAATGAACTAGTTGGTCAACATAATGATAATGTGGGAAATGAAAAAAAACCATTTGATTTTAATGATGCATTGTATGAAAAGTATGAAAGTGTGTAGGATGATGCCAGTTTAGAAATTTGTCTTGATGAGCTAGAAACAACAGATAACCTTGAAGTTTGTATATTTGATAAGCCAAATTTTTAGGATTTTGATGTAGATTTAATTAAGTATCAGTTTCCTAATTTACATGAGCCTAGTTATGAATTATTTCATATGGATATGGAGGTTGATTTCAAAGAAAAAATAGATTATCTTTTTGAACCAAAATTGATCACTTTTGAACAAGATATGAATGTTGAACATGATGATATGTTATGTTTAGAAGATATTAAAGTGAGCAAGGATGAGGATAGGATAGAGATTCTTGATGAATCTCTATACCATAATTATGAGGCATTGTTACAAGATGTGCCAAATTGTGAGTGTATCTCTTTACATACACTTGGAGATAGTTTGCATGATGTACATAATCTTTTGATTAGCTCTTATAACTGTTTCACCTTTGACATGCAAACTACTAATTAGATTGATCTTGATAACACCAGCCATGTGGCAGAATATAAGTGCCCTATTTTTCAATTGGATGAAGTTTTCTTACAGTGTGGTAATGTGTAAAACATTAAAGAATGTTGTTTTTAGTTTGAAAATGATTCATATGATAAATATCATAAGTTGTTGCCACACAAAAATAAATATTTTGAGGGTATGCCTGATTTTCAAATGCATGATATTTGTGAACTTGCTGATATTGTTGCATATAATGGGCTATTAAGAGATGTTGGTATGTTTAATCTAGAAAATCATAGTGATGTTGCCAGATTGGATTTTGTAAATTATGATGAAAAATTTTCCTATGACTGAGGTAGGAAGAGACCTATAGTTATGATGGCCTTGGGCCATTAGATTTGGTTTGACTTGTCAAACCAAGAGTAGTTGGGGGTAGAGTGACCTCTTAACTCTATCACGCAATGAAGCAGGCACTTGGTTTGATTCTCTATAGGATTCTAAATTCTCACTCTCGTTACTAAGGAATAGATGTCCCCATCAAGAGTTGTTGATGGTACTTTCAAATTTGCAAAATGTTTGGAGCGCCCACTGTTGGTTGTTTTTAATGAGCAACCAGGTTGGTCTCCTATTCTACCTATGGAGTAGCCATCTCTAGTCAAGGGCAGCTCAGAGGACCTAGACCAACTCACAAGATTCAGTCAAAGACTGAGATCTTCTACACTTTAGGCTCTGCAGAACCAGGGTGGGTATACCCACACAATGCCTCAAATAAGACTAGACATTGCTTTTTATAGCAGATGACTCCTGATGCCAAGTATTGAGAACCTCAAATATGGCTAGATTCCTAGTAACACAATACTTGCAGCAACCAGGAGGTAGGGCAAGACATCAAACAAGATTGATTAAATAAAATGATTGATCTTGAGCAAGAAGACTAGAACCCTAAAGACAAATAGCATATATCAGATCAGTGCCATATCCATTGGGCTAGGAGTCACAATAATCTGCAAATAGAAGGAACCATTACTCTGGACATTAAAGTCTTTGCAAGATTAACCTTATTAGTCTCACAACTAGTGATTAGATCTATAAGACTACTTATCAGATCCTCCTATCATACATATGAATCTCTGATATGATTAAAGAATTTAATTTATTCTTTGAATAAGAGAAACAACCAGAACAGACATTAAAACATTACATTAAAATGATTAAATGAGTGATCCTTGATCAACTTTCATTAACAATCCATACACATAATACAAAGGAGAGACTTAAAGATCTCAATCTATACATACAGATTCATACATGTGTCCAAGACCTCACAATTTACAAACTATAACCCTAAACCTCAAAATCTGGTAAAAACCTGACTCTATGACTTAGTGCTCTTCTCTTCAGATTTTTGTTCTAACTTCTGGCCCCAGACCCCTACAAATGATTCAGAAGTTCCTTTTAAACAGCTTCAAAAATGCCATCCAGCTCAGAGTCACATCAGTGCCATGTCAAACCCTAATCACCATGTTCTTCAACTACTTCTCTGGCCTCATAAATGTCATTGGTCGGGTTGCTACAGGAAAGACACTCCCACACAAAAGAAGCCAGGAAATCGATGTCAAATCCGCTGCCAAATCCGTGCGTCCATACTCGAGCCATGCCATCCTTGTACCAAAGTCGCGTCACCATGAATGCTGGTTCGGTGGAGCCAGTGACCAACTATCTGTCACCATGAATGCACCAGGATTTTGGTGTGAACATAGCAGAAACCCTGACCATGGATTAGCTTGAAACTCGACCGTTGATCATCAGAGATCGAGTGGTCGCCTTTAAATCTTCATCGGACTGCTGAGACAAGTCCTCCACTAGATCGTACTGCATATTGGTCTTCAGACAAACATCAGGCACCTTTATCGCTCAAATTAAAACATCACCATTCATCATCTGCATGTGTGCATTGATGTTCCATTAGTAGCTCAGGATTTAACGCACCGCGTGGAGAGGCTCATATCGGCGAGAGATAGTAGTGTTGGGAAGACCTCAAGGTGAAGAGAAACAGCTACAACAAAGAGCCAAGCATATCGTCCAGACAGAAGGAACTCAGGGAAACATTTGGCCAGAGGAAACATGCTGCACCAAACACCCGTCAAAGTCGACAGGAGATCACAATGTCGGCAAGACCATATAGCGAAATCCACATGTGACACTGAAAACACCATAGAGTCGGGGAGAGATGGCCAAGTCGGCTAGACATCACAGCAAGTCACAGTGTGTTACCAAAAGATATTTCCTTCATGCAGTGTCACCAAGATGATTCAAAACTCACGCCGACAAAGACCACTTTATGTTCCATCGGCGAGACCAAAGGTCACTCGTCAAGACCTCTTGCCGAGGACCCAAGCTCATACTGAAGAGATCTTTATACACCACTTAAGTCACTGTGTCCTATAACTTCTTTCACTGATGAAATCACCAGCCAAATGTATGTCGCTGTAGCACACAATCATCGGTGAGAAGTCATGTAGACACTTCACTGTTATACCGAGAAGACCCATAGAAACTTGTTCACCGAGAGAAGATAAGACCTTCACCGAAAGCCACACATTGAATCACCGTCAGCAAGACACAACCCCATCACTATGACATGATAAACTGAAACACAAGTCTCCCCGAAGCATAAAGTCTTCCATCACCGGTCAACGTAGCAAGATGACATCACCGAGACATCGCAACGAAAGGTGCCACCCATGCCGAAAGTAAACGACAAGACATCGTCAGCAAGACATAACAGATTTGCTAGGAGATATATCGAGAGTTCCAAGTCCTGCCAAAGGGAAGTCAAACTGAAGAGCAAAGGGGGCCACCATAGTCGGGAAGACAAGCGGGGGTCAGGGAGACATCTCCCCGACACAAAGAACATAGGCCGACGGAGACATTGGGGAGAGAACATGGAGTCACCAAGATGTCACCCTGAACTGAAAGAGTCATGTCGAAGGCACAATGAAGGGCAGTAAAAAGGAACTCAGGGAGACCAAGGGGAGTTGAGAGGACCTCACCCTGAATGAGAACCGTCACGCCGAAAGGAAAGCCCATCGATGAGACACAAAGGAGTCAGGGAGACATCTCCCTGACACAACCAACCCAGGCCAAAAAGAAAGAGAACCTTGGGGGGACAGATAAGAGTCGCCGAGAGGTTACACCAAAAGCCGAAAGTCACAGCGAAGAAGAAGCGGGGCCGGTAAAAATGGTAGCTATGGGTCGGTAACGAATGGAAAATGGGGCTCAGGGGAACCACTTAAGTTAGAATAAACTGGGTGGACAGGTCAATGAAACAAAAAGGAAAACAGGACAGGAACCAAACAGGGCTAGAGCCGGGACCAAGAAAGAGACAGGGAACAAAAGGAACAAAAGGGACCGGGGCTGAAAACTATCCCGCCCCCGCCAAAGAAAAGATCGCGGAGGGGGAGCCAGAACCGACACAAGAAAAAGAAGCCACAGGGCTGGAGCGGGACAAAACCCAAGACAGGGAACATGAAGAAGGTTCCAAAAATTATTCCCATCCCGAACCCGCCCCCATCAAAGAAAACAAAACAAAAGACAAGCGAAGAGACAGAGGAAAAGAACCAGCGACTGCTGCAAGGAAGAAAGAAAAAGGAACACCAAACACATGGAATTGGGACCAGGATGGATGCGTGAACAGGAACTAGAACCTCAGAATTGGAGAAGTTCTAGTTCCCTTCAAGCATTTGTTCTGCCACCGATTCTGAAAGAAAAACCAAAGCAAGAAAAATAGAAACGGGAACCAGAATAAAAACCCAAAAAAAGGAAAAGAGAAAAACTAGGAAACCCTAACATAGGCCGCCCCTTGTAGATCAAAACTAGCATGCTGGGCTCAACCCTTGTGGGAGCCCATTTAACCCATGTGCTAAAATGAAAGACACCCCATAGCTAAAGTTTAGTCATGAAAAACCAGAGTACACAACTAGACAATGAGAAAACCAGAAATGGCACTAACACCCACATTGAAACCTAAATATTTTATTTCATCTCAAACCTTTGTTACATCTATTATGTCTGTCTATGTTGTCAAGTGAATGGTTCCTCTCACCTAGGTTTTAATTTCCCATCTTATAAGGCTAAGGAAAGGATTTTTTGGCCTTTACATTCTTTGCAAGTTGTTAATAGTAGAAAAATGATGCTCATCGCCACCTTAGATGACATTTTAATTGTTCTAAGATTAATGGCCCATATTCAAAGCTAAACTATTGAGATATCAATTTATTTGCACAAGGATTTCTTGAATCATTAATTTTGCATGCTCCAGTTGTCTATTTAATGCAGGTTGATCTTTGTTCATTTTAACTATCTTTCTAGTTTTCAACAAATGTAGGGCGAAGTGTGAGGAGGAGTGAGAGTTTTTTTTTTGTATTGAATTGAATTTTCATGTCCTAAGTAGGTTGGTTTCAAATTGGGTTCTCTGGTCTAGTTAGGAATTTCTTTGATAGGTTGGTTACAACTATCTAGAGTGTAAGTGTGTCTCCCTGTAGCTTTGTCTTGAATTATTAAATTATGTTTGTTCTAAAAATGGGGAAAAATGGTGTGACAATCCATCCTATTAGAAGGTCTAGTTGACTCAATGTATTTGAGTATCATAAGGATATAAATGAGAAAGAATCCCAAACTTCTAAGGTTTCAAGGGGTAAAAGGACGTCATAAGAAGAAATAAATTGTGTAGAGTATGTACCACTTGAGAAACAGAACCATTCCAAGAGAAGTGGTCAAGTTCAAAGGAAAGGAACTAGCTCAGCTAGTGAAGAATGCCAAGAAGAAAGAGAAAAGTCATAGGGCCTACTAGGGAAAACACAATTCTCCTATTGTGCTTTCCGATACTTCTTCGAACACTGAAGGTGATAGTGACTCAAACTGTGGCCATTACCTTCATTCTCTGGTGTTGTGAGGGAGCTCCAATGATGACATGGTGATAATTCATCCAATTTCATTAAGGACAAGGAGCAGTCAGGAATTCTATGATGTTGACGACTCTAAATAGGGTCATCGCCTTGTTTTTGTTTTTTATGACACCATGGTATTTGCATAGGAGATATTTGTTTTCATGTGTCCATGGTTTGTCTTTTTCTCTTCCATGTTTATGTGGAATTCCTCTGGTTGATACGATATGGAATATTTTTTGTTTCAACAATGAACATAGTGATAGTGACTAATGGTATCCTGCACATGTTAAATTTTTTCTTTTTTCCTTCCTTGTTCCCAAATCATTGCAGAAGAAACCACCTAGGGAGTTCTTCAAGGAATCAATTGAAATTAGGTTTTTTAAATGAGCTAAAATGAAAATGAAATTATAATTCCACTGGGTACTTGTTGATCCTCTGTTTATAAAGAGGATTTCATGTTTGAAAAAAGAGAGTTCAAAATTTTGAGTCCAAAATACGTCAAAAGTTAATGCTATGCTCTTAGAGAAAATATATACTTTAGTAGATATATTAGAAGCAAATCTAGGGTGAAAGTTATACTATATGAAGATCTTAAATGTGGTTTTATAAACTAATATCAGAAATGAAGAAGAATACTAGTTCTAAAATGTTGCTCTCCTATATATTTTCTTCCATGTTATGAATGAAGTTGTTAACTATGATTTCATTTGGCTTATGTCATTTGCACCAAATGAACAATCTTATTTTATGCTTCAGTTCAATTATTTGATTAAATGCTAAAATAAGGCTATTAGTTTGTGAGAAAGGAATATAGGATTTTGTAAGGAAGCGATATTTTGAAACACAATGAGTTAGATGTTACAAAGTGGCATACCAATAGTCATTTAATTTATGATGTTCAATAATAATTGTATTACTAATTGATTGCAAGTCATGACTCTATTTCTCCCAATGGATAAGGCACTAATGGTTTTATTAGTTTATCTCATACCCAGTTGAGATAGTAATGAATTTTCTTTAGGATTAAAGATGATAAATTCATAACATATTCTAGATTACATTGCCCCAACTTTCAGTATGCAAACACATTCCTTGAAACAAATGACAATTTCACCTAAGGTCTGCCAATCCTTTAATGAATTTGGTTTCTTAAGGAGATGTATCTGTGTGAGGACATTCTCTTGACCACATTAGATATATTATGAGCATGCATAGGATTACCCTTATGGGTCTCACAAAGCCCAAAGAGAAGAAGTGAGGTACTAAGTACTTTACTTAAGTGTTGGCCAATCCTCAACCTTGTTGATGATTGAGTCATGGAAAATTCATAGGTAAGGATTGAGATTAAGTTTGGTTCTTAAAAAATAACCAACATTTATTATCATCATCAACGTAATTGGGATCTCCCTTGACTATTATTTTTTGGTTGCATTGATGAAGGATAAAGATTCATGATGATGGATTAGATGGGAATGGATGAAATATATTCGAATAGATGGTTAGAAGAAAATAAGAGATGATGAAAGGATAAATAGAATGGATTAGAATAATGTTGAAGATGGGATCTTTAAGATTTGTTTTCATATCAGAAGATTGTAAATGTGGGTGGACCAAAGCTCAAATTGGGATGTAGATTAAGATCAGATTTAGTTTTGATTTAAGCTCATATTAGGATTAGATTTGAATCCCAGATTAGGATAATTGGACGATATGATGGGATAAACTCCCAAGTTCAAGGATGTAGTTAAAATGATGGGATGACTGATTTAAGATATAAGATCTCAATTAAATGTTTGAGGGTGGATTTTTTATTGTGGATGATTAGGATGTTGATAGGAAGGGTTTAGCTAACTCCTTACTTAAAGGGGATGATGTTTGGATAGATTGATGATGGTTGATGAGATGAAAGTAATCATTTAGAGATGGATATCGAGAGAAAAAATGACTAGATTATGGTTTTGGACTCAAGAAGATGTGGGCTAACTATGATGAGAAGGATTGACTCTCTAGATTTTGTATTAGAAGTGGATTCACCTATATGTGCAAAAAAATCACCTCTTTAGGTCATGACTTTTCCTATCTATGGAATCACCCCTCTAGGTAGTAGAATTGTTTGTCTAGTTTCATAGGTTCACGTATGCTCAATGACTAAATGAGACAAGTTGTGGAATGCCTAAATAAAAAGTGGATTCACCTAACCAAGTAAATGTATATATGATATACAAACAAATGGATTCAATCACAAAAATGAAATTTCCTATCAAGGACACAGGAACACCTATCTATTTATATGTATAGATGGTATGATAGTAGGATCACCCATTCTTGGTGTGGGATCACCCAAATGGGTATGATTGGACTTTTCTATCTAGGACTCAAAATTTCCAATCGATGGAGATGTACAAACAATGGTATGGTCAAACAAGAGTAATTTACTAATGAGGTTGTGGATTTTCCCAACCAAGATGATAGCTTAGATGGAGAGGTGTAGAAAAATATGTAGAATCACATTTGAAAGAGGTGGAATTTCCTATTAGATGATTGGGGTGTACCCCCTTGGTGAGAAGATTCACCTATCATGGGATAGCACTGAAAAAGGGCAGAATCACCCAAGGGGTGGATGGACTAGACAAGTTGATTCTCTTCCTTTAAAGGAAAAATTTCCTATCAAGGGTTGACTAACTGAATAAACAAACTAACAATGATGCAAAATTACCTATTGAAGGGAAAGTTAGCCCATTTGTAGTGTCATTTCAACTCTATGAGGAATAAAATTTTCCCTTATGAAATGGATGCACTATAGAAAAGGACAAAAAGAAAACAAACGAGAAGATAATGGGAAAATACTGACCATTGACTAAATACACTCACTGGTATCACACAAGATGTCAGTTCAGACAACACAATTATATAATTAGTGATAAAGGGTTTACAAACTTGATCTAGGCCTACCACCCTAAGGGGTCAATACTTTTTTATACTTAGGTGCATCACCCTTTCTCACAAAGGTGAATAGGTAGAGATCCAGTGGCACAAGATCGTCAATGGATTCCATGGGCTCACCTTCTTTCTCTCCTCAAGAACTGTTGTAGTTCCACCCGAGGATTTTTATCTCAACCTAAGGGAGTACATGGTGAGTAGCTTCGAGCTTTGACAATTCCCTGCACTACACCAAGCTATAGCTAAAACATGATTCTTAAACTAGGTTGTATAGCTAAATCATAAGTCCTTGATACACCAAGAGGGTGCATGAGGAACACTCGTGAACACTAGCCTATCACAAGTGTGGATCGAGAACCCCAATAAGGTATTGAAAACTCAAACCAATATTGCATGTCTTAACTAGGAATCACCCTAGCATCGACACTTCACTAGACACAACATGACTGAATTGGGGTACAACTTTCATTGTCACCCCTTTATGTACCTCACCATTACAAGTTGTTGAGATCATCCCCCATGTGATGAAATCTTAGGTATGTATCATTTAGGGTAGGAAATGCTAGGATTTTTTTATCCCCAAGCTCACAGATAGCACAAGGGAGGAGCATATGTGCAAAACTAGCACCTCCTAGGTAGACATAGTGGACTTGAGTTGGATGTGATTTCTAATCTCCAAGCTCATCGTACAATGGAAGGGGAGAGCATGTGCCAATAACTTCCTCCAAACATGACAAACAAGTGTTAAGTAACCATTTAGAAAATCAAAATGTTCCTAGATTAGTTAGGGAAATCACTACACTAAGATCATCGACTGCTCATCCTACAAAACAAAAAGTAATAGTTGGATACATCCAATCTTGGACAAAAAAAGACAATTTACACAAAAATTAGTGAAATTGTACAAAAATTGACAAATGAGTTAGTAGATTAATACCTAAACCCAAAAAAATAAAAAATTTAACAAACAATTTTTAGTCTCAAGTTTACCTCAAGGTTGCTTCTATAAAGTGTAGATTCACTTTTGTAAGGTTTGCAATTGCCTCTATAGTTTGAGTGCAATTTCTCGTTCAGGTTGAAATTTTTCCTATGTGAAAGGCCAAAGTTAGGATTACCTATACACACCAGGTGTCGAACTACCAAGTGTGGAATCACTTCTCTATATCTCGACTTCATCTCTATAATTTGCAACTTTACCTATGGACCGTGAGTTCACCTCTAGATCTTAGTTACTCCACCTTTGGATCACGACTATACCTCTGGATCATGACTTTCCCTATGGATCTTAGCAACTTGGCCCCTAGACTATGACTTCACCTCTAGATCTTGCAACTTCTCCTTTGTACTTGAAAATTTGAACCTCCAAAACAAAAACCACATTAAGAAGATCAAATAAACTCATAATGTGGGTCCCATTGAGCATGCTAGAAATGTGTGTAGTGTTTTTAATGTACTTGACTATGATAAAATCAAGAAAGAGACTAAAAACCATGCAAAACACTCGAGATTGGTTGACAAGAGCTCAAACAAGCATATGAGACCTTTTTTCGTGTAAATATGCCCACGATGTGTGATTTGGGTGTTTTCTCACTCAAAGATTTGGTACCATAACAACAGTCTAATGAAAAATCGGTGAGAGCGAGATGAAAATTGCTAAGTGTTTAGACAATATAGATTGGATGATTTTTTGATTGAGGGCTAGGATTAGGAGTTGAAGATCAAGGGTTTAGATGGATTGAGACATCTCAACCCACATGGAGATGGCACTTGTCATCATGTGGATGCATGAGACAAGATGAGGTTCTTGATAGGTACCATAGGTATGGGCAAGAGAAGACAAAAGCAAATTTAAAATTCCCTTATAATCTTCATGGGGATTGAGGAGGAATTAAAAATTCCTCCAAAGGACCTTGGGAAGACAAAATGGAATTAAAATTTTTTTGGGGGATGGGGAGAGTTGACCAAGGAGTTGATTAGGTTAATTAATGACAGATTAGATGAAGGTTAGGTGGCTAATGGGGATTAGCTGCCCACTTGCAAAAGTTGGAGGATGTGACACCTCCTAGTCATGGATTAGGAATGTGTACATCCCTAATGATGGGACTAGCAAGTGGATTAGGATTAGCTGAACTTTATGGAGGATGTGACATAAGTGGAATTAAATAAATATATTATTTATTTAATTTTTGAGGAAAAGGATAAAGGGTAGTGGGTAAGGTATTTATTTGTATGATTAAATATCTTAGGGATTTTAGAGGACTTTAGGGATATTAATTAAATAATAGCAATATTGTTTAAATAATGTGGATAAAAGGATATTTAGATGAAAAGGGGATAAATTTGACCAAATGTAAGTGGTAAAATTTAGGTGTCTACAAATATATATAAGTAATATGAAAATGCATGTAGTAAATATATATATATATAGAAAATGCATTGGAACTAAGTAAAATTCAACACAGTGAATGAATGTTAAGTGGTTGTGATGGGTAATATATGCCAAAAAAAAAATTTGAATACATGTCATAAGGCTATGCTGTAGTAAATAATGATTAAAACTGAGCACTACACATATAATGTGAGTAAAGTAAATGAGGAAAAAGCTTACTACTAGACATGGACTATGTGCATATATTAACACATCATCACGTATTTAAAAGGAAGAGACTATGCACAAATATTGCATCACAATAATAATATGATAACAATGTATTTTCTAGCAAATAAGGATGAGTGAACTTACCACATATGAACAACAATAACAAAGTGTTGAATGTCTTAAAGTGCCAATAGTTGGTAGGGACAACAATAGAGTTTGTTTTACTTTTGAAATGTAGCCTCCATTTTTGTGCCATGAGTAGAAATCTGGTATGGAAAGAGCCACAATGGGAGGTAGTATGCAAGTTGGGGACATAGTAAATGTTTGACCCAGTAAAATAATCAAGTTTTGGTAGTTTTGAAGTGACTTAGCCATGTGATAGAAATTGATTTTACTAGGACTATATATGTGTTAAAATTTTGATCCTCTTAGCTACCATACTTCACCTAGTTTTTCTTAGTTAGGTTGTTTAGAGGTGGAGTTGGTTTTGTACTTGTGGTTTCAATTTTAGAGGTGGCAATAGGATGAATAAGGTGGAAAATGTGGGAGATAAATTGTAGCATGAATTTTCTCAAAATTTCTTCTAAATAGTCACGAGCAACCTCTTTGTTTTTAGTATTCAATTGGAATCATTTTTTTTCCATTTTTACTATTTTGATGTCATGTTTCTTGTGCAAAGCGGTGTTTAAGTGCAAGTTGTGAGAAGTGAGAGAGATTTTATTGATTGTTTGAGAGCTATTTTTTTGTGAGTTTTTGAGTGTTGGGAAAGAGGTTTGGATTTGGGCAAGTTGAAAGTTAAAGTAGCAATAAGCAGAGTTTGTGACATTGAGCTTAAGTGAAAATTCTTCTTAAAAAGTTAACTTTCTAGGCATGCCAATTATTTTTTTAATTAATCATTTCTATGTTCAATTTATGTTTTTTTCTGATTGATTTCTAGTGCTTGTACAAGATATTGGTTCTTATCATAGCTATTGAATCAAGATTTTGCATAGAGATAGATAATATATATGTAGTTTTGTGGTGTCATATTAGTATGATACATATATAGTTATAATGATTGTCATGATTGTATGGTATAGTTATATTAAAATATCTAGAAAGTATATATATATGATATCAAGATGATTATTGAAAGAATGAAAAATTAGCCTCTGGCATGTTGTCATTGATGCCAACATTGGTTGGTAACAGTTTTGTCAATTTAGAGAAATTATGTTTGTGTGATTTTAATCTGATCATTTGGTCTAAAAATTCTCTTAGTAGAAGATCACTTCATAAGATTTTAATACGATGATTGGAACTATTTTTTGCATCTCTAGACAAGTTTTCAGTGTTCTTTGTTGGAAGGAATGAAAGTTGTGAATGAAAATGTTCGGCTTACAATATTTTGCTCAGTATTTGCACAATTGGCATAATTTTTCTTCTATCCAACATAGATATGTGGTGTGTGATTTTTTGGTGATTTAAAGAGTTCCTTATTAGGTCCAAGCTGACATAGTTTATGCTTTACATATTTTTTTTAATCAAAAAGTGTTCAAAATTGAGCTGACAAGGTACATTTTGATTAAGTATGTGTACATCTAATTACGCTGACCTAATTGGTGTATGAAGTTGTAATAGTGTATATATATGAAACATATTTTTTTATTAAGTGATATAGAGAGTGATAGATGTATGCAATGAGTGATATACGAAAAGGGAAATAAATAATGATGTGTGACTATTGTGCGAAATTGTATGCATTTGATGTATTTGTTCTGTACCTACAAACTAGAGCAGGATTTTTTAATCTAGAGCCTAATTGGAACTAAACTTAGCACATAGAAGGTGTATTTCATTAGTTCATCATTTTGGCAATGGGCCACAGTCCTTTTTGTGTGTACTTCAAGCTATGATCCTTTCAAGGATAGTGAGTCCTAGTAGTACGCCTTGCAATATCTAATAACTGGTTATAACATATTGTGAGCTAATACTCACTATAGTTTTTCCACAAATCCTTGTGTTCATTTATTATCTGGTGTTATGCTTCCTTTCATGTTCTTTTTTACAGTTACAATTATACATGTTTTAATTATTGAATGGTTATTAATTAAATGGTTTGGTAAAATATTGAATCATCCCCCTTCTCAATATTTTGGGTGTTCAAAAATTGGTAGCAGAGCTTGGTTCCTTTTGAAAATTTTAACAGCTTATGGAAGAATTTTAAGTTTGAACAAATGGATGACAAAAATTATAATGTTCCTCTAAAACAAATCTCTACAACTAAGGAACTCCATGTTGCTCTTGAAGACCTCGACAAAAGTGAAGATGTGAAAGAAAATCTTAAAGAAAACTTCAAAGAAGAAAATGAATGTATCTGAATATTAAGGGAACAAATAAAGAAGTTCAAAGAAAGGTATAGAGAATTCAGTGATCAGTTGAAGAGAGCTAATGAAAACATCATTAAACTAAAGGTGCAAGTGGAAGAAAATAAAAGAATTGAAGAATGTCAAAAAGCTGAAATTTAGAACAAAATTGATGAATGTACAAAGCTTGAACAAGAAGTGGTAACTCAAAGATTTGACGTGGAGAAAGCAAGAGCTCATTAAGAAAAATTCAAAACAAGTACTCAATGCTTGATGAGTTGATCATATTTTGGAAACAAGCTAAAGATAAAAATGATCTAGTACTTGAAGAAGGACAAAGTTCGAAGGAAAATTAGATTCCCAACAAAGTTGAAAATCAAAGGAAGACTCAATGAAATAACAAACAGTTCAAGAACTGAAGAAGCAATACCAAAAGGATTCCTATTTGAAAACCTAGTGCACAAAGGTACCCATCTTTTAATGGTATTTGTTTCTCATGCAATAAATTTGGTCATAGGGTAACACAATGTAGAAGTAGAATGAATCAAAATGTGGGACTCTTTGTTGGAAAATCTTTTTCTTGCAAAAATATTGGACATAGAGCTACAGGTATATGTAGGATCATCATGGAAAAAATAGGCCCTTAAGTGGCAAAAAATTCAGAAAAATAAAAGTTAAGCAACTTAATGTAAAAATTTGAATAAGTTATCTATATTATTTCAAAAATATGTAAGAATAGAATCTATACCAAATTGAATGTAGTTTCTAAACTACTAGGTTTATTTTAAAATAAATAAAATTTATTTGGTGAAAATTTGAAATTTCAATGCAGTAGCACTTAAATTTTAGGGAAAAAAGAAGTGTCTATCCGACCACCCTAACCACAATAAAATGATAATATTTTTTTATAAGATTTTATATATAAGTATAGGACTCATGTCTCGATGTGATGCATATTAAAAAAAAAAAATCAAGTAAATAATTAATTATGATTTTTTTATTACAACTTTTAAAAAATATAAAAACATGTATGTCTAACAAACTTAACTTGGTCAAAACTTCATGAAATTAAAAAAAAAATGTAATCCTATAGTATGTGAAGCATATAATGTGATACATGTTTTTAATTCAAAAAATTTGACACCGTTTGAAAGTTATAGATGTTTCTCAATTAGCCTATCAATCAAGACTTTAGTCATAATTCAAATAGAAAATGAATAATAATTATTTATTAAATTCAAAGTATAGCATAATGTATATTAATGGAAAGCTAAGAGTCTCTTTTAAAAATCCTTTTCATTTCATAAAATTTTGGTTAAAAAAAAGTCATTAGCCACATACCCTACACATACCCATCATATTGCCACTTTTTGGCCCCTCATGATCCTGCACATACCCCTACTAATTGAAAAAGTCAGATAATGATGAATAGATTCAATATTGTTAGAATGGATCAATCTTTTCAGGGCTCTTGCTATATATGTTATGATTTTTGACATAAAGCTAACTAGTGCAGATCAGGGATAAGTTCAAATTAGTTTGTTCAAATAAATGTTGTGTGCTTCACTTCCAAAAAACCAATGCACATCTCCAAATTATATAGAAATAAAATTGGGAAGTGTATTCACCTAAAATGATCATCACCTTTAACTAATTAAGTACTAGCTATTTGATTAATATTCCAACTACATATAAATAAATGCTCAATTTCTTTATATTGTTCATTTTATAAATCTCCAAATCTAAAACATATTCTTCTAAATTAATTAAATGAAAAAGGTTCCCTAAACTTGTTTTATTTAATTAATCTTCACTAAATCCAATTAGGAATTAGAGCACATTTCTACAACTTTTTGTGCCACCTCACCAAGGTCACATGAAAATAAATAACTCTAATTTTTAATTAGAATTATCTTCAACTCATTTCCTCCCACACGTCCACTAATTTTGGAGCACACAACTTATTCTTCCCACACTTCCACTCATTTTTTGAGCACATGATTTATTCCTCCAACACTTCCACCAATTTTGGAAGCACATGGTCCTCTTGAATATTCCATCCAAATGGCATGTTTTCCATTGGTCGAGATTATTCCGTCCAAATGGAATGTTGTCTTTGGTCAAGGGGACAACATCTTAATTCTCTTCATCTTCACTATCCATTCTTCCTAGTTAATCTAGATTGTTGATTATTGCCACCTCACTATATTCTTGGAAAAGGCTAGAAATACAACCCTTGGGCATTGTATTTTGCACCCAAATTTGAAGTAGAGTTATTATGTAGGCTTAACATTGGAGCTTGGAGCATTCTTGGAGTTTTATAGCTAGTTTTCATATCATGTTTTGCTTCACATTCACATCTTAGTTGTAGATATTGCATCATAGTTGCATTTTATAATAGTTCATTTTAAGTTTTAATTTGAGCATATGGAGTATCATGCATAGAATCACATAGATCACTACCATAGTATCCACCTCCACTTGCTCATTTATCATCAACATCATCCTTCACTCATAATAGCCTTCATCATCATTGTTTGCATATAGTTTCATGTAGGCATTATATTATCTTTCATGTTGGATACTAATCTCGTTTCTTAAGTGTCATTGTAATAACCTTTGTGCACATAGAAATCTAAGGGTGAAAAAGGTTAAAAGAATCATTAAGAATAGAGGACAATGAGATGTTCTTGAAAGATTCATTAAGATGCAATTTATAATAGTTTAATTTGCTTTGAATCTTAAATATAAATTGTTTCATTAAGGTTTGTGATGATACTAACTTTGCACATTTCACACACACACAAAATGGTGCCCACTGTGGGACCTTTCCCCATTTATTACACTAACATGCGTGAAAATTTATGTTCTTAGATTTGAATGTGAGCCTCTTGGAACTTCTTGCACCCATTTCAGAGCCTCTTGGAAGCTTCTTGGAAGCCTCTTGCACCCATTTTGGAGCCTCTTACACTTGTTATGGCACCTTTGGTCTTTGTTTTGGTACCTTTTCACCATTCTGGGCTACTCTAGCTTTGTTTTAGTGCCTTTGGCCTCTGTTTTGGCACCTTTTGTCTCTATTCTGGTGCCTTTGGTCTCTATTTTGGCACCTTCTACACCATTCTAGGCAACTCTATCTCTGTTCTAGCACCTTTGGTCTCTGTTCTAGCACCTTTTGTCTTTGTTCTGGTGCCTTTGGTCTTTGTTTTGGCACCTTTTTCACCACTCTAGGCTACTCTACCTCTATTTTGATACCTTTTGTCTCTATTTTGGCACCTTTTGTAGTTTCCAAGGGCTAATACTTCATGGTGTTGACTTGCTTGTCAAAGAAACTCTTATCAAACTACTAAAATATTGCAGGGGTTGGAAGTGATTTACTTGTTTCCTTTTGGTTAAGATAAGATCATAGCTTGATTAAAAGGTTAACAAACATCATGTTTCCTTTTGGTTAAGTTAGGAACATTTCTTGATTAAAAGGTTAATGAACACCATGTTTTTTGTGCTTGATGGATGGTAGGAGTATGCTCTCCCCTTAACTGGGTGATCAAAAAGCTAGACCCATTCACTTTTTTGTGTGCACATATGAGTGGAGTATATGGCATGTGTTCTCTCTTTATTCATGTGGAATAAAGATTGATCAAATGATGGGTATACTTGCTCACTTTTGTTTATCTTAGTGAGCCTTCCTTGTGGGAAAAATTAATCACCCAAGGGAATGACCCAACCGGTAACGCACTAAGGCCAATCATATTTCCAGCCAGTATATAAGTGTGGATACTAGAATACAGGCCAATATCATGTGGTTGGTTCTAACAAGAAAGGAAGTAATGGTCTCTCACCACATGGATCAATCCCTATAAATGAAAAGTCCTTACTAAAACCCTTGTTGTAGTACCAATCCACATTCTCACAACTCTTAGTAGAGATGAAAAATATTCCATGGGAGATTCATGGGTATTTGTGCTTGGATTCCCCAATAATTAAGTGTTGTGGAGGGGAGCCAGTGGGGTCAAGCATCTAATCATCTACTAAGAAAAAGTGCAGTTGGGGTAAAAACCTGCATGGAATCCAAAAGAATACAGTCTTTCATAACCTTAGGAGTGTACATGTGCTTGATTTGTCTTTATCCAAGTGTTTTCAAAACAAACAAAACATCACATATTGAAAGTAAAAACCCTGATTCAGAATTGTATTTAGTGAAACAACCAATTCTCCAATTGAAAAATCAAGAAAACCAAGAAAATTTTCAAAGAAACTTTCAAAAACCAAGTTTGAACCTGTTCAGGTACCTTTGGTCTCTATTCTAGTACCTTTTTTCTCTACTTTGGCACCTTTTGTCTCTATTTTGGCACCTTTTGTCTCTATTTTGGATTCTTTTGTCTCTTTTTTTGCTCCTTTTGTCTCTGTTTTGGATCCTTTTTGTCTCTATTTTGGCACCTTTTGGAGAACACAAAATAGTGACCTAGGTTCATCTCTTGTCTGATAATCAATTTTATCTTGGGAATCCTCAGAAGTATTCAAACAATCCTTAGGTAAAATAGAGTCTAAACATGCATGTTACCAAATGATTTCATGAATTATTAAAATTTGGAAACCAAAGTCCATACCTCTTAGTCCAAAAGAACATCAAAAACATCTATCAACACTTTATGACTTTAGAGAGAGGTTGACCTTCAATTTATACAAAAGAGCTTGCATGAAAAATCCTGAATTATACACCTTCTACTATTGTCAAAATCCACAACTTTTCCAAAAATTTGAGTACCTCATTTAGGAATAAAATTTTCCCCCAGTTTCACAGTTTGAACCAAAACTTTAAAAAATTTGCAAGTCCAAGATCATTCCTTAGATACCTTAGAAGTCTAAACTTGTTAAAATTGACCTCTACAAGTGGAATTTTCCAACCTAAGCTAATATTTAACATCACAAAGTACCAACATCATCAAATTTATCACACCTTTGATTATTAAGCCTAGTTTCATCATCATGATTTATCATCCTCTCATCATGAAACAAAGCTACATAGTCAAATCAAGCTTACTCTCACTAGAATTTGTCATTCTATTTGGCTTAGTTGTAATCCTTGGTACTTTTGCAAAAAACCTAGATCAAATTTTAGTCTAAACTATAACACTTGTATTCCCATTCAAACAAGGTTACAAAAATGAAAACTTAAGGAAAAAGAACTTGAAAATCACAACATTGAAGAGCTAAACATTGAAACCCCAACCATTGAAACTCCAACCATTGGAACTCCAACCATTGAAACTCCAATCATTGAGACTCAAAAAATTGAAACTCAAAATAGTGAAACTCAGACCACCATGGCTCAAACAAATGATGATCAATTGAATGCTTTAGCTCATAAAATGAAAATCCGTCAACAAAAAATCTAGGATATGCAAAGGGGAAAAACCATGGAAGGATATTTTTTTTCAAACACCTATTCTTATCCATCTGATAGAAATAAGAACATGACACCTTCTTCACCAACAACTACATCATCCAAGTTTAATTTCTTTGAAGTTTTTCAAAAATTCAATAAGCCCAAATCTAAGTCCTCAAACAAAAAAAATATTGAACAATCTTACCATGTCATGCATCTATCTTCATCTCCCATAAGTCAAAATAAATATCAAGATTCTTTCACCCAAGTTGATGATTGCATCCAACCACATCCTTCTATTATATCTTCTATATCTAATGATTCATGTCAATCTCTCATGCCAAACCATGCTATCATAGACTCCTCTACACATCAAGATCAAAGCATTCTTCCCACTTCATCCAATGATACCAAAATTCCACAAGTTCTTGAAATATTTGACCAAGATTCAATCTCTTAGGCATTCTATGATGATCCCATCCTTTCACTTTTCAACCACAATGATTCCTTACCATCTCAAGATTCCATTGCATCCCAGGAGCATGATAATTCTTCCATCCTATCTAATGATGTCCTACCATCTAATGATCAAGATATACTTTCTAAAAACTCTCATGTTTCCCTTCCTCATCAAGATCAAGATATGGTTCCATGCAAGGATACTCTTTCATTCCATGAGAATGTATAATTCAGGATTGCTCTTCCTAAATGATGATTTGATATCTAGTAAAGAGCAAGATAAGCCTTCTCAAGATCAAGATATGCCTTTGATACCACTTCACGATGATTTTGTATCTATTTAAGAGAAATCTAATCCATGTTATACACCTCATACTTCTTATCCAATTCAAGATCAAAGTAGCCCATCATCCCCTTGTCAAGATCCTATCACACATATTCAAGCTATTCATGAACCCCACACCTACAAATTAGGATCCTCCACCTTCATCTGCTTTGGTTTACTTCCAAAACCTATCCTTTCATCCATGTCATATCCTTCCCAAAATGGACTTGCATCTTGTTTCACAAAAAATACATACCGGGTATGTGCAGGATCATGATGGGCCAAAAAGTGGCAATATGATGGGTATGTGGTTGAAGAATTTTTTTATTACCCAAAATTGACAAAATGAAAAGGGTTTTTAAAGGAGACTCTTAGCTTTCCACCAATATAAATTATGCTTTACTTTGAATTTAATAAGTAATTATTATTCATTTTCTATTCAAATTACGACTAAAGTCCTGATTGATAGACTAATTGAAAAATACCTATAGCTTTCAAATGGTATCACATTTTTTGAATCCAAAACATGTGTCACATTCTATGGTACACATAATATAGGATTAAAAAAGAAAAAATAGGAGGAGGCTAAGTAGATACGAGCTAATCTAATGGCGAAGCGTCGACATAGAGAAGGTTTTAAGAAACATAGGGATTTGAACTATGGTGCAGGGGCACAAGCACGGTGGCCTTTCAACAAATGAAGGAACCGAAAAACTCAGATCCCCAAGCAGGCAAAAACCTTTCAGGCTTGGTAGGCTTCGGTTAATAAGTCTTTAATGGATAGTTTCTGGAACAGTGGTGGAAGGAATGGCCAGTTTCAATCAAAAAAGGGCGAACAGTTCAGGTCCTTGCATCTAGCGAAGAAGTTTGATTTTAGATAGGTTGAAAGAAATTTCTGGCAGCCGAAGCAACAAATGGAAAAGGTTGAATCTAGTCAGGTAATGTCTAGTATTTCTTATGCCACTGTGACATCTTTACTTCTAGAAAATAGTGAATGGAATAATTCTGTCCTTTTTTTAAAAGCTAAGGTGTTTGTCATGAAATGGGGGGGAAATGGCCTGCATTTTTAAAAATCTGAGCTTGGTGTGACCAAAACTGGGGGAAGGAGTGTGAACTCAAAACCCTAGAGAATGGATTTTTCTTGGTAATTTGTAAAACAACACAAGACAAGGATTGGATCATTAACAGTGGCCCGTTTACAATGGATGGATTAGGGTTTTTCATAAAAGAATGGACTCTAAATTTTAACCCCAATGAAACAAAGGTAGAGGAAATCCCTGTATGGATAAAGCTGAAAAACCTTCCACATGAGTATTGGGATCAGGAAACTTTGCAAAAGATAGGTAGTATATTGGGTGGGTTTGTAAAATCAGAAGAGTCGGTGGAAAATTTTGATTTTAGTATATACCCTAAAATTTGTGTAATGAGACAGGGGATTCATTCATTACCAAAAATAATAGAACTAAAGACAAGGGAGGGTATTTGGTGTCAAAAGATAGAGATTGAAGATAAACCCTTTGATTGCTTGCGATGTCTAGG
Source organism: Sequoia sempervirens (assembly GCA_007258455.2). Classification (NCBI taxonomy): domain Eukaryota; kingdom Viridiplantae; phylum Streptophyta; class Pinopsida; order Cupressales; family Cupressaceae; genus Sequoia; species Sequoia sempervirens. The sequence goes on along the minus strand of VDFB02379711.1, from coordinate 153,311,503 downwards.
GTAGGAGCCCTCTGATGCTTGTCGGGTTTCGTGTGATAAATGAAAAGGTCTTGCTCAGAAAAACTCTTTAACTAAGGAAATAATAACTCTTTCAGAGACAAGGGGTGTTGATAATGTTGATTATCAGACATGGGCTTTGGATGGTTCTTGGGGCACCTTCAAGCCAAAAATGGAGGAGGTTTGGGAAGTTTTTCAGAAACAGGAAATAAACACTCTTTTTGTTAATGGAAATGTGGTGAAACCTCATAAGAGGATTGAACAAGAGTACTTTTTAGAAAAAACCCTAAGGTTTACACCAGAGTTAAAAGTTGGTTTTGAATTAGAAGCAGTGTTGGGTCCTTCGATGGGCCTAGAGGACATTAGGAGTGACAATATTTATTTGGTCAGATAGGAGGACTCATCTCAGAATGCAAATGATCACCTCTTGGAGTAGAATCTCATTCAAGAATGAGAGAAAAGTGAAACTTTTCATTACAATGTAAATGAATCATGCTCCAACCCTAAGATTGACTCTTCAAGGGCGATGGGGCTATCACAGAATAGGACAAAACAATGTTGTGAAGAAAGGGTACAGCCACAACACTTACATGGTGATCTAGTTGGTTTTACGGGAAACCCATCTCTGGTAAGAGGTTGTGATAACATGATGGATGAACCTATCTTTAAGGATATCCCCAATAAGAAACTTAGATAGTGCCTTTGAAGGGCTCAGAGATAGTGGTGGGAATATGGAAGATGCAACCTCTGAGTCAGATTCAGGAGAGGAAGATGTTGATGAAGATATCCTTGGTATGCAAGAAAACTTTGGTATTGTTGAAAAGAGAGCCATTGACCAAACATTAGCCCTAAACAGCAAAGTTAAATATGGTGAGAAAAAAAAGAGGGGCCCAAAAACAAACAAGATGAGATTGGAATTGGCTAGTAATGTTGCTGGTCAAAGTAAATTGAGATTGGGGAAAGGTTATGCATTTCCCTGATAGCCATGAAAATATTATCATGGAATGTCAGGGGCTGCAATGCCTCTGACAAGATATGCTTGATCAAAAGGTGTCTTGATCAAATGAGACTAGCATTAGTCTTGCTCCAAGAAACAAAGATTAAAGAATCTGATTTCTCCCTCTTTACAAATTATTTTTCTCACTGGTCCTATTCTTTGGCTAGTGTTGAGGGTGCTTCAGGAGGTTTGGGTCTTCTTTGGAATGCTTCTGTGGTTGAGGTTCTAATGGTGAGATAGGAAAAATGCTGGCAATGGTTTAGGGTGGAGTCGAAACAACTGCAAACATGTTTTTACATCCTCAACATTTACAATCCAAACAAATCTACTTAGAAAAAGATATTATGGAAAGAACTCTCAGGACCTTAAGGGAAAATGAAGGTAGCATGTTTCTCTTGGGCAGAGACTTCAATGCAATAATGAGACCCTCAGATAAAGCTAGGGGAGTTTGTTGGGCTGGGGAAAGTCAGCAAGACTTTAGTGATTTTGTTGTGAACAATGGGATTTTTGAAGTACACTTTAAGAAAGGTGATTTCACTTGGACTAACAGAAGGGGGGGCTTTCTCTACATTGTAGAAAAATTAGATAGATTTTTCCTAGCAGGCAATTGGGATTCATAGAATTGGTTTTGTGAGGCAGAGATTCTCCTGATATCTGGATCAGATCACTACCCGATTAGTTTGAGGATTCAAGAGGACTCTACCCTGGATAGATGCCCATTGAAGTTTGAAATGATGTGGTTTCGAGTGGATAACTTCAAGGAACTGATTAGGGGGTGGTGGTTGGATGCTTCAAAGCATTCTAGATGCAAAGCTTTCATCTTCTTTAAAAAGCTACAACACCTCAAACAAAAATTAAAAGCCTAGAATCAAATTTCTTTTAAAAATATTTTTGCTGAAAAACAAAAACTAGAGGAAAGTTTAAATGCCTTGCATACCAAGGTTATTGAACATGGGATGAGGGAGGAGGAGTTTGAGCTGGAGAAGAAGCTAAATAAAGAATACTCAGAAGCTCTAGCTAGAGAAGAAATTTTCTGGCGATAGAAGTCTAGGGAAACATGGTTGAAAGGAGATAGGAAATCTAAGTTCTTCCATAACTCTGTTAAGGTCCGCAGATCTGCAAATAAAATATTGTCAATTAAGGATGAGAATGGGGTAGTTTTGGATGATGCAGACCAAATGAATAGGGAGGCCACACGATTCTACAAGGAGAGTTTTAATGCAACTTTGGGTGGTTCTTCAGTTAATTCAGATATCCTGGATGTCATCCCAAGCTGCATCTTGGATGAAAATAATAACATGCTCATCGAGGAAGTGTCTTTGAAGGAAGTGAAGAAAGCTTTGTTCAGTTTAGGAGGGGATAAAGCCCCTGGTCTAGATAGATTCCCAACAATTTTCTTCCAAAAGCTATGGGACATCTTTGCTAATGAAATTTGGGAGGTGGTTGAAGAATCCAGGAGGAATGGATTCATTCTCAAAGATCTAAACAACACCTTCATTGCCCTTATTTTGAAAAGGTCTATTGTCAATGCCTTTGAGGACTTCCAATTGATCTCTTTATGCAATATAATTTATAAAATCATTTCAAAAGTTATTGCTAACAAATTGAAAAAGGTGTTGAATTTGGTTATTTCTGTAGAACAGAGTGGTTTCGCTCCAAATAGATCAATTTTTGAGGAAGTGATTGTTGCTCATGAAGTCATTCACTTAGTTTGAATGGTGAAAATTGAGAAAATGATGGTAAAGTTAGATATAAGAAGAGCATATGATGAGGTTGATAGGAAATTCCTGTTAAAAGTGCTAGAGAAATTTGGCTTTAGGTTGGATTGGAGAACTTGGGTGGAAAGTTTCATTAGTACACCTCATTTTTCTGTGTTGGTAAATGGAAGCCCTCAAGGTTTTTTCAATTCTTCTAAAGGGATCAAGCAAGGTGATCCTATATCACCCTTTCTCTTTATTATTCTTGCAGAGGTGTTAGGGAGGCTAATTTCCCGTAAATGTAGAGAAGGCCATTGGAAAGGAATTAAGGTGGTGGAGGGTGTTGAATCTATATCACACCTCTAGTTTTCTGATGATACGTTTCTATTGGGGGATGCCACCTTACGAGAAGCTCAGGTGATGAAAAATTCTCTTGATAAGTATGGAATGGCTTTAGGTCAATGCATTAACTGGAGCAAATCTGAAATTTTATTTTTTAATACTCATGTTCAAAGACAATTGGATATTAGTAGGATCCTCGGTATGAAGGTTGGTACTCTTCCAAATAAATATTTAGGCATACTTTTATTTGGAGGGGTGAACAGAGCTGGCATTTGGAAAGATCTTGTCAACTCTTGCTTAAATTGTATGGATGGTTGGAAGAGTAAATGGCTCACTTCAGCTAGTAGAATTTTAATGCTTAAATCGGTGATATCTACCATTCCAATTTACTCTATGATGTGCTTAAAAATCTTGAAAAAAGTGATAAGTTCTATTGGACAACGTATGAGGAAATTCTTTTGGAATGGGGCAAGTGATGAAGATAAAATTTCGTTGTTGGCATGGGATACTATTTGTAAAGCTAAAGATAGTGGTGGGGCTAGTCTAAGGAATTGGCAGCTGTTAAATGAAGCTCTGGGAGAAAAATTGGTCTAGATTTTATATGCCAATCCAGAGTTGTTGTGGGTTAAAATTTTGAAAGAAAAATACTTAGATTCAAATGAAGAACATAGAATTTTTACAATTCACAATCCTCCAAAAGGTTCTGCTATATGGAACTTCATTGTGTCGTGTAGACCCGTGATCTTAAATCATCTTTCATGGTAGATTGGTAATGGGTTGAAGGCTAGGTTTTGGGAAGACTCGTGGGATGGATTGCCAAATATTGGTGAAGAGCCTAAAATAATGGTCCTTAAACAGTATTTTTCACAAAGATGGGGATCTAATGTGCGTGATTATATGGTTGTAACACAGTGACCTTTAGGACAAGAATGGGTGTGGAAAGATGTTATGGGGGAAGGGATATCAGATCTACAAATTTAGAAAATGTAGAGGATTTTTCAAGAGAGGAAAGTCTCTATTTTAGAGCATGAGGATAAGCTTGTATGGTGTGGATCATCCAATGGGTGCTATTCGGTTAAAATTGGTTATCAACTTTTGGAATCCTTGGAGAGGGAGGTTTTTTGAGAATTTTTTTTATGTTGGAACAAGAATGTCTTACCAAAAGTAGGTACCTTTGCTTAGTTAGTTGTTAAAGGAAGAATTTTGACTGGTGAGAGAAGGAAATGACTAGGTTTTGTTGGCCCCATGAAATGTGTCTTATGTGGCAAAGAAGAAGAATTGGTTGATCACTTGCTATTACAATGTGAGATGGCTGCAAGCTGTTTGGATTTTGTGCACCAGAAGCTAAGATGGAAAAGTCCATTGCAAAGGACTTTGAGAGAGGTCTTTGAAAGTTGGCCAAAGATGGGGAAAATTTCCTTCTTATCAGGCATTTGGGTAGTGATGCCCTCTTTGGTGATTTGGGAGCTTTGAAAAGAAAGGAATAGGTGAATCTTTGTGGAGAAAAATGAAACCTTTAAAAGGCTGGTATGGCAAATTGAACATAGCATTGAAGAGGTGATGAGCAGTGCAGTATCTCACCCCCAGAATCTTTGCAACCCTTTCTCCCTGGAGGATAGGAGAATACAAAGAGCATGGCCCAACATCCGGATCAAAAATTGGTCAGGATCTGTGAGGGTAAGTCATGTAGTGAAAATAGAAATGAAATTCTTTGGGAAAAACCCCTTAAAGGATGGATTAATGTAAATTTTGACGGTGCTGCTAAAGGGAACCCTAGTTTGTTTAGTGCTGGTGTGGTTTTAAGGGATCACCTAGGCAATACAATTTCCTTTGTAGCAAAGAAACTAGAGAGTGGAACCAACAATGTAGCGGAGGCTAAAGCAGCGTTATTAGTAGTTAAGCTTTCCAAAAATTTTGGGGTTAGGAATTTACACCTAGAAGGAGACTCCTTGGTAATAATTCATGCAATTAAGGGTGGTGGGGTGAGGGCTTGGCATCTACAGAATTATGTTCAAGCTATTTCCAAAGAATTGGAAACCTTTGAAGACTTTTTGGTAAGTCACATAAAGAGGGATGGGAATATGGAGGTGGATAAATTATCCAAATGGGCAGTTTCCTTTGAGGAGAATGCTAAACTGGTTGTCAAGGATTTAAGAGGGGACATTTTCTAGCAGAGATGTATATTGCTAATGGGGAAAGGAGGAGCAGGTTGACAAAAGATAACTTGATTACTCTTACAGTGATGGTCGAGTGAAGGGCCTAAGAGGGGATTTCAAAAAAGGTGATGAAGTATGGGGTTAGTTTAACTAACGGATATAATAAATTTAATGAAATAACGCAAGTGGATGTCCTTCCAAATTGTAGCGCGGGTGCTGTCAGGGAAGTTACAATGGAGAAGGACGTATGTGACCTAGATGACATGTGGAAAATTGGTGCAATTGGCCAAATAATAAATTGTCATTGTTATAAGGTTGAGTTCAATGGAATTTTTTTCTTTTATTGAAGATTGATAGGGAGTACAACAAAATGAAGGACTGATTAAATAAGCTTAAAATAGCAAAAAAACCAAAAACATTTATCTTCTTTAGCCGAACCTCTTGCAAAGCGGAAGGGCAGGAACTTTTCAGGATGGAGGCGATGTGGGGTTTCTCAATGTATCTACAATAGAAGGGATTCTTTGGTCCCCCAACAGTGCAACATCTGAAACAGGTTTTAAAATTCAACCAAAATGAGGTGGTGGAAGTGGTGGTGGAGGTGTTAGGATTGTATTTCATGGAGGAAACACACAAAGGTTGTTTGAATGCGGATATAGCGTCGATGGTGTTTACGTGGGCTATGGAGTTGGGAGAGGATGTTAAAGAAACAAAATGGGTGATGCTAACACTTTTTGAGGAAGCACTTCTAGGAAAAATGGAATCCTTTCTACAATGGGTGATGTTGGGAGTGGGCTTCGATGTCTCGGAAGGCATAGAGGACATGGACGAGGCCACCGAAGAAGGCTTGATTTCATTCATAAGGTGGCGTGGGAGAGTTTGAAATCTATACTACACTGTCAAGACACGGCCAAGTGACAAGAACCAGTAGGTGTTCCATGCCATTTTCCCCGAAAGAAGCATGGAGCGAGGAGGGGTAATAAGAGAGGTGTGCAGAAAAATGAAGTTGAGGAATGTTGAAAGGGATAGAAGTTTTTTGCAATGCATTTTGGAATTTTGAAATCCAACAAATACCTATCAGCATGTAAGTTGGAAAGGACATAAGGAAGGAAAGCAGAGGAAAGGATGCTAATAGCGAGCAAAATGATATGAAAATCCAAAAAACAAGAAGCTTCGAGGTTGCACGGCATGGAAAGCGATAAGTAATGGCATTGGGTGGGTGATTTTGTGGGCCATGCATTGTCACTAAAAGGTGATGGTGGGTAGAAATCTGGAGATGGGGCAAGTTAGAAAATATCCATAGGTCAGGGTTGTTAGTAGGGTTTGGAAGAATTATGTAGCTGTATGTAGCTGTATAAGGTCTTTTGTTTGAAGCAAGTTGTATGATGGATGGGCTTAGAAGGAGTTTCCTTTGTTATAAATTTTATATGTAACTTCACCTTATATTAATAAAATATAACCTTTTACTAATAAAAAAAAAAAAGGAAAAATGGAAATTTTCATGAAGTTTTGACCAAGTTAAGGTGATTATACATACGAGTATTTTATATTTTTTAAAGTTGTAATAAAAAAATATTAATTAATTATTTACTTGGAAAAAAATTACAAAAAAGTATGCATCACATTGGGACATGAGTCCTCTACTTATATCCAAAATATTATAAAAAAATATTATCATTTTATTATGGTTAGGGTGGTCAAACAGACACCTACTTCTTATTTTTGCCCCTAAAATTTAAGTACTACTAGATTGAAATTTCAAATTTTAACCAAATAGATTTTCTTTTTTAAACAAACCTGGTACTTTAGAAACTACTTTAAATTTTCTACAAATTCTATTGTTACATATTTTTAAAATAATATAGATAACTTATCCAAATTTTTATGTCAAGTTGCCTAACTCTATTTTTTTTAAAAAAATTGACACTTAATGGCCTATTTTTTCCATGATGATCCTGCACATACCCATCCAATTAGTTAAAAAATGTGTCAAAGTATGAACTACATAGGAAAAGGACTAAGCCTTCATGAACAAGGTATCCTAGAACCCCCTTTTGCTCAAGAAAATGCATATTACCATGGGCTTGGTTGTACACCTAAGTTTCCTAGTCCATCAAACCTTCCATCTATCCTAGGTCCTCATCCTAATCCACCAAACCTTCCATCTATCCTAGGTCCTCATCCTAGTCCATCAAACCTTCCCTCTATCCTAGGTCCATATCCCATTCCTCAAGAACAACAAAGGCTTACATCCTTTATACCCTTTCAAAATTCTACCTACACTCACTCATCCATAATACCTTCATACCATTCATCTCAATCCACCCCTCCCATTTCTCTTGGAAGCAATTTGGGTGCCAAATGTCAAAAGCTTCTATATCAAAATCCACATGTATCAAAGGATCAACATGTCTCCTCCAAGAGACATGAAAAAATAAAAGAAAATTTGATCCAAAATCAAAAGAAAAATTAAAAAGGCCACAAAGGCCCATCAAATCAAAAAGAAAAATTTCCAAGACCACAAAGGTCCATAAATAAATAAATAAATTCAAAAGGCCACAAAGTCCCATAAAAGTAAAAAGGAAATTTTCAAAGACCAAAAAGGTCCATAAATCAAAAAGAAAAATTTCAAAGGCCACAAAGGCCCACGAAACAAATATCAAAGTCAAAAATCATGTGGATTCCTAAAAGTCTCATAGAAGCAACAAAATCTAAATTGGCATCCAAATTTACTAATCCAAAAGGTTCCTCCAATATTCCATTTACAAATCTATTAGCTTCCAAATCCATTTTTCCTCCATCACTCCACCATCCTTCAAGGTGTGTGCCAATGTTGACCTTGCAATACTTTCCATCTATCCATCAACAAGACTTTCCACCTCCTATACATTACCCAACATTCATCCCCATTTTATCCAAACCTTTGGATAAGTCCTTAGTTCTTCAATAATACCTTTGATAGGCCAACATTCATGAGTCTAATTCCCATTTACCATGGTTTAATAAATGGGTATTTTGTTGTGAAACTTGATGCTTAAGTCCTTCCTCCATCTCCCTATTATCCATATCCTATTTTTCATATTTCTCTTGCACTCTACACTTTGGGGGGGCAAGTTTCGTCAATCTTATCATTCCTTACATTTCCACCTTTTATCTTGACAAGGTTAACGATCTTCTTAAACATCATATATCTTATCCTATTCACTTTATCCATATCTTCTATCCCATATCGTTCATCTTATCCATATTTCATCATTCTTAATGGATACATCCTTCTTCTCATCTTTGGTCTTGATGCGGAATAGGGGAAAAATACTTGGTCCTTGTGTCTATATCTTATCTAGATGATCTTGATCATCCCATTCATTATCTCTATCCTCACTTTCTTCCATTCCATATGTCCTAGCTTATCAAAATCCATGTCATCATGTTTGTTTGCAACCTTGAATCTTATCATGCAAATCATATTTGAGCCTAGCTATAAAATTTTTTCCAATCCTCGTATCTTTTGTGAAATAAATCATCAACAATCATCAATCTTATCATACTTAGAGGAAATTAGTGATCTTAAGTACTTATCATCATCATTCCTTATGGAATCAATCATTCCTAGCATCCTAATCAATCAACCATTATCATCTTTCGACAAGAGATATGTTACTTGTGTGACATGTTTTGTAGTGAATCTTTCATTTTTATCTATCATTTATCCATGGTTGCAATACCTCTATTGTGATACATCTTGTTTCTTGAATCAATCATATCTTTCCTCCATCACACTTCCATATCTTCTTTCATCATGCATCCATTTCTCCATCATAGCTTGATCCTGTGTTTGTATCATGATCTCCCCTAGCACTACTCAGCCCATTATAAAAATTAGTTTATCCTATCACATCACACTGGGGTCATGTCCTGCATTGGATCAGATTCATGTGCATTCTTAAGGTCATAAAATTGAAAATCCAAAAAAATTAAAAAAATTGAAAATCCAAAAATATTCAGAAAAAAATAATCCAAAAGCAAGTCAAAAGTCAGTCAAAAATTCAAAAACAAAGTAATCTTGTTTAACTACATCATCTCTAAGCTTTGAACGTAGGAAAGGTTGATCTCTAATCATCCCTCGAGACATTTAGGTCATTCTTCTAGGAGTCCATAATAAACTATCATTTTTCATGTTCATGTCTTCATCTTGTAAAAACTAGTTGGGTCATTAGTTGAACTACGTGGTCTCTATGTGTACAACGTAGGAAAGGAAAATCTATTGATCAACCCTCAAGGTCCCTAGGATAGGTCTTTAGGTTAGGTTTTTGTCATCATGGTCCTATCTCACCCTGGATTGGGGGAAAAATCTTGAACTCACTAGGGGCAATAAACTTTGAGTTTGAGCCAATAGACAAATAGTAGTGGGGAAAACACAACCCAAAACAATGATCATAGTGCAACTCAACATTGAACATCAATCACAAAAAGAAAACTTCAAATGGATGATGTTCTTTTCAAATCATGGTTTTATCACGTTAAACACATTTAATTGTTGTAATTGGATTTTTGTTATCATATCTCTAGAGCCCCTCGATGATGTATCAAACTAGAGGATCCATGAAGGAGTATGATTTTTCTTTGTCTATTTCTTGTGATTTGATCATTATTACTGTGAAAATTTTTGCAAGACATGTGCTACAAAGTATCACTGGTGACATTCTGAATTTGCATAGGAAAATGGTTAACTCTTGTCTGTTTATGCAAGCAATACTTAGGTCATCTCAATTTAATTTAACTTGGATGCTTGTGTTAACTTGCACTATCAAACATCACAGAAGTAGTACTCGGGTCATCATGGATTAAAATATACCATTGGTTCTTGTACTCACTTTCAACATTTAAAAACTCAATGATGATAAAAAGCATGAAAAATTGGCCGTTATGAATGAAAACTTTGTAAATGACATCTGCATGGTTAAAATAAATTATATTCATGTTAGTTTTTATTTGTATTTATAAGGTTTCCAAAGCTGCAATGATGATGTTATCTCTATTATCAAGGGATTGAGTACACTTGACATTACCAAAAACACATCATTTTCATATAGTTACACATCACTTGCATCATCATCAATAAGAAAAAATTCTCATTTAGGTGCATATCACTTGCATACACTAGGGAACATTACAACATCATTCATCCATGCATGCATCACATCATAATATTTGCATCAGAAAGCACAAAAATGACATCTATTGCATCTCATTTACATAATCAAAATAATATCATTAGGGAAGTGGTTCACTAAGCTTTAATGATTGAGTCTCTTCAAATTTCCAAGAGGGTTGAAAAATATGTCAGGTTTTGTGAAGCTTAAATTAATCAATGATCAACTGACAACAACCTTCACACAAACCTTGGAAGGTGGATAGATTCACTCATTCAAGCTTAAGACCCTAGAACACAATCATCTACATAATCATTTGCATCACATAATCATCATTCATTCTTAAAAAACATCACATGTCATTTGTATCGCATCCATACATATTCAACATAATCATTAGATGGAACATCACATATCATTTGCATAATCAAATCCATCATCCATAAATCATAAACATAATCATTATGTAATCATTATGATCATCATAATATAAACATAGAACATCATCATTTCATCCATCATACATTCTTTCATTCATTACATCAATTATTTGCATTAGAAAATAACAAAAACATAAAATGCATCACATGCATTATATAGGCATCATTCATAAAATCATCATATATTCATCACACATCAATCACAACATCATTTGCATCCATAGCATATCGTAACATCAATTTTATCATCATAACATGGAAATTAAATGCATCATAGACATCCATCATCATAAAAACACATAGATCAAAATCATTGCCACATGTCACATATAACCTCAAAATCATAATGTCAAAGTGTACAAGGATATCCAAAAGTATGATGAGATACATCAATATCAAAAATGGCATTGAATTGTGAAGTCTAAACAAAAGAAATACATCATCAATCTCACAACATTGTATGCATCATAAAATATGCAATGTCAAAATCCCCCCAAATGATGTTGGCATCACAGAACTAGTACCTCCTCCACCTGATGGACCTACACTAAGACCTCTCCTATCTCTACACAATGGTTGAGTAACACCCATGCTAACAGTCTGAGACCTGGATTACTAGATCGAGATAGTACAAAGCTCTCTCACCACTTAGAATGAACCAGCTCATGATATTTACCCCTGTAAAAATGCAACTCCTAAGTAGTGTGTCAAATCTCTCTAAGGAACCACGATAAACCTATAGATGTTGCAGCCTATTGTAATCTCTTAGTAATGCCATCAACTTTCTTTGTCCGATGTCTAAAATCATCCCTCTCTATAGTAAGTATGACAACCTATATTTTTACTTGTTGTATCTGCTACCTATTTGCACCTCTCTCAACCGTCAGTTTGTGAATGTATGCTTGGGCCTATGCTAACTCATCTTAAAGTGTCTCAAATTGTGCCTGAGCCTGCACTAACTCACCTTGAAAATTTTGAACTTATTCTTCTAATGCCTCTATTTGTTCCTATTGCTGATGATAAAGGACTCCAATCTGAATCCTAGGGAACATTGACTGAGCTATGGTAATACTCCTCCTACATCTAGGAACTGCAAAATCTAGAAAGGGACTACCAACTACACATGATGGCCCTGCACCTGAACCACCACCACCATCAACACCCTTGCCATCCCCTCCATCCTTAATATCACTCTCTACCTCTTTTCCATCCCCCCTCTGTCTTGGTGCCTTGTCATCATCATCAACTAGTCGAACTGGCTCATCACGGATAGATAACCTTAGAAAAGGATGTGTGTAGAAATACTCAAAATAATCCTCTATCATCCCTGCATCTATCACCTATGGAAAATAATCCCATACACATGGAGCCAATGTATAATACTCAGTACAAGAAACATTATAAGATATGCAAGGGCCCCACTCTATCACATCCTGTCATCGTTGTGCATAATGGGAAATTCCCTAGGGCATTTCCTAAACTCATCCAAATTACTGACAAACCTGTAGATACAAATATCTCTCAAGAATAGAACATGTCTATCCAATCAATTATCGCAATAGCAACATGTATGGTATGTCCACATGATCCTCTAGCCACATATCACAATCCAAGTATGGGCGCCATGTCACGATCTCTAGATTATCTAGGGCATGTCTCCAATTAGCTAATTTTCCTAGCTTATGTTGAACATGCAAACCATTGTAACTAAACACATTTGGTCTACCTACTGGTTGTTGTCTATCTCACAATGGTTAAGTGATCACAATGTGCTCTCATGTCCATGTCTACAATAACGTAATCCCGAAAGAGAGTCTTCGCCCCACAATACAAAACCTAGTACAAATCATGATACAAATGAGCTAACATAAATGAACTCCATGCATATCTAGTCCCCTCCAATGTCATACACTCCAATACTCAACCCCAACCCACTAAATATCCCTTTGACCTATGGTCAAGACAAAGGAATCCACCAAAAAACATAGAGAGAACACATGGTAGAGGATCATATCTATCAACCATCTCTTGCCAAGGGACCCAATCACCTGAAACATGATCATCTCAGAAAATCCTACACAAGGCATTAGTCCCACCTTGCTTTACTCTATCATACACAACTATCCCACCCATCACTGAAATGTGCAAAATATGATAAACATCCTTTAGAGTAATTTTCATCTCCCCAAAAGCTAGATGAAAGGTGTTATGGTCACTATGCAATCTCTATGCTAGAGCACTCAACAAACCCCTATTAATCCTATATTGGGGAATATCTATAAAATAAGTCAACACACAATGAGAAATAATATCGGGTGATCCCATAATAGTGGTTTACAATTTTTAGCCAAACTGAACACTGAAATTATTATTTTTAACTAAATCTTCACATTCAGGCACCTATAGCGGCTAAAATGTGAGGAATTTGAAGATGGTGCAAACTAGAGTCTCATCAAATTTTTTCTGTAGATTCTAAAAATATTTTTTTCAAAATTTTTGGAATCAAATTGCACTTCTTTTTCTATCTCCCACGAAAATTGATTTTTTTCAGAAAACAACATTTTTAAAAAGACGACATCGTATAAGCATAATTTTTTTCCATGAAGGATAAAATTCTAATTCTTTCAAATTTAGATTTGTAACTCTGATATCTAGTGCTTCCACTTGGTTAGATATTTCTTTATTGAATATTTTTTCCTTAATCAAGTTTCAAAGTCAAACAAATTACAATTCGGACGCGACCGTATAACGTGTAACTTTTTTGTATATGTCAAAATTTTATTTTATTTTGTTGTTAGATCAAGGACTTCAATATCTGGTGCACTCATATTTTTCAAATTTTTTTTAATAATCTTCTATTTTTCCACATGTGAAGAACAAAGAAATTCATTTTCGATGAAAAACCTATGTTTAATAAAACTTAAAAAACAAATACATAACAAAACCAAAACATATTAAAATTATATTAATTGGATAGCTTGTTCTGAGGAATACCATAATTATTTGAAATAAATTTTAAATGAATTCATTTGATCCCCCAAAAGCTAAATCAAAAGTGATTTTTTATCAGCATTTTGATAGGTGTAAAGGAGACACATTTATAGGTATGGTTTAAACTAGCGAGGTTCTATCCAAGGGGGTTTGATCTAAGGTGATTTGATCAAACCCTCTTCAATTGGAATCCTTAAAATGGAACTTATTAAGGCTTAAATCATTATATTTTCTAAAAATATGTGATTTCAGCTAAAATTTGTTCCTCTCAGGAATTGTAAACCACTATTATGATAGCACCCTCCAAATCTTCCTGAGTCAACTAACGAACCATCTCCCACATCTTCGTGAAACACTCCTGAGACTGGAGCACATCAAAGTCCTCCTAATCATATTAGGGAAAGAAAATCAGCATCACATCAATCAATCTATTAGTTTTTTCTCTAACAAAATCTTCAATCAAAATCAATAGTCAAACATATCATTTTCAATCAAGATCATCATTCAATCAAATCATGTTCAATCAAGATCATCAGTCAATCAAATCAAGATCAATCGAGACCATCAAATCAATCAATCAAGACAATACTTCAGTGAATCCTACCATTGATCCTCACTTATCATGAGGTTGATCAAGCATCAATCCTATCATCAATCCTCACCTATCATGAGGTTGAAACATCATCAAGTTATCCTACCATCAATCCTCACCTATCATGAGGTCGATACATCATCAATCCTATCATCAACTATCACCTATCATGAGGTCGATACATCAGTGAATCCTACCATCGGCCCTCACCTATCATGAGGTCAATCAAGCATCATTCTTATCATTTATCCTCACCTATCATGAGGTTGAAACATCAATTTATCCTACCATCAATTATCACCTATCATGAGGTCAACACATCATCAATTATATCATGAGGTTGATACATTAGTGAATCCTACCATCGATTCTCACCTATCATGAGGTTGATGCATAATCAATCCTATCATTGCTCCTCACCTATCAGGAGGTCAAAACATCATCAAGTCATCCTATCATTTGACTCTCACCTATCTATAGATCAAATCATCAACTATCTTATTGAACATCAAATCAAGCAAAGAACATCACATAATCAAATTGAGATCAATCAAAAGCGTCACTAAATAGAACAATGCTATGACTAACATGATTCATGAACATCATACAAGCCTCAACACACATCAACAAGGCATCGTTTGACACAACCAGGACTTTCATCAATCAAACATCAGTGGACAAGAAAAATATTAGGAAAAATCATCAAGAGTCATTTAGGAGAAAAGCCCCCAAGCTTATAAAAGGAACCATTTGGGACCCCAAAGACACCAAAACAGAAGCAAAAGGTGCCATTTGGAACCCAAAAGGCACCATTTTAGAGAAACAAGGGTCAAAACATGAAAATAAGCTTGCAAAAGGCACCATTTGGGACCCCAAAGGTGCTAAAATAGAAGCAAAAGGTGCCATTTCACATGCAAAAGGCACCAGAACACAAGTAAAAGGTGCCAAAACAAAAGCAAGAGGCCCTAGAACTCCAAAAAACTTCAAAAAATGACTTGAAAATAGAAAAATACCCCCCAAAAGTGCAAAAATGACTTACAATGCCCTAAAACAACTATCTACCAAGTTGAAAACATCAATGAAAAGGTGGGAAAATGACTAAAGGAGGTTTCTCATAACGCGTATTATAGGTCCAATGGTAGTAGGGTGACTGTGGCAGCAAAGATGCTCAAAATGATGCCCTATGAGAAGGATCTCCATCTTCCTCTAGCTCTCCACTCTCCAAATTCTCAAAACTCACAATGTGCAAATGAATTCAATTTTCCCACTTTTTACCTTTTTAAAGGAAAATGGAGGGAATTATGCATGGATTTATGATAAAAAATGGGAATTAACTAATCAAAACTATTTAAAGAGAGTGTAGAATCAAATTTTGAGAGATAAATCATATTTGACATCAAAGAATCAATGGTTTACCATTGGATCATCATCACATCACTACAACATCATCACACAATCATTGAATCCTTGACAAAACATAAAAAATTCTACATTTTACCGAATTATCTCTCAACGGGACATATATCCAGCAGTACCTAAAAATTAGCATCTGGGGCATCGTCTGGGGCATCAAAAACCTTTTTGAGCTTCAGTATCAATTTTTTTTTGAAATGTGTAAAAACATTACTTCAAAGAGGGGAAAAATGTATACACCTAAAAATGGTCATCACCTTTAATTAATTAAATATTAGCTATTTGATTAATATTCCAACTACATCTAAATAAATGCTCAATTTATTAATATTGTTCATTTTCTAAATTCTCCAAATCTAAAACATATTCCTAAATTAATTAAATGAGTAAGGTTCCATAAATTTTTTTTATTTAATTAATCTTCACTAAATCTAATTAGGAATTAGAACACATTTCTACAACTTTTTGTTCCACCTCACCAAGGTCACATGAAAATAAAAACTCTAATTTTTAATTACAATTATCTTCAACTCATTTCAAAAAATCACATGGTTCATTTCCTCCCACACTTCCACTAATTTTGGAGCACATGACTTATTCTTCCCACACTTCCACTTATTTTTGCAGCACATGATTTATTCCTCCCACACTTCCACCAATTTTGAAAGCATATGGTCTTCTCTTCACACACTTGAGTCTTCCATTCAAATGGCACATTTCCCATTGCTCAAGAGATTCTTCCATACAAATGGCATGTTGTCTTTGGTCAAGGCTACAACATCTTGATTCTATTCATCTTCACCATCCATTCTTCTTAGTCAATCTGGATTGTTGATTATTGCCACCTCACTATATGCTTGGAAAACTCTATAAATACAACCCTTGGGCATTGTATTTTGCATCCACATTTGAAGTAGAGTTATTATGCAGGTTTATCATTGGAGCTTGGAACATTCTTGGAGTTTTATAGCTAGTTTTCATATAATTTTTTGCTTTGCATTCACATCCTAGCTTTAGATATTGCATCATAGTTGCATTTTATATTAGTTCATTTTAAGTTTGCATTTGAGCATATGGAGTATCATGTATAGAATCACATAGATCACCACAATAGTATGCACCTCCACTTGTTCATTTATCATCAACATCATCCTTCACTCATCATATCCTTCATCATCATTGTTTGCATATAGTTTCATGTAAGGATTAGATTAGTTGGCATGTTGGATACTAATCTTGTTTCTTAAGTTCATTATAATAACCTTTGTACACATAGAAATATGAGGGCAAAAAAGGTTAAAAGAATCATTAAGAATAGAGGACAATGAGAAGTTCTTGAAATATTCATTAAGTTGCAATTTAGAATAGTTTACTTTGATTTTAATCTTTAATATAAATCATTTCATTAAGGTTTGTGTTGATACTAACTTTGCACATTTCACACACAAGAGAAAACTTGATCCTAAAAAATAGAACAAACTTGTGAAAAAAGTCGATCCTATCGAAGTGAAAAAGGAAATGGAAAAGGTTTAGAAGAAAAAGGAAGAACCTAATAATACAAATGAATCATATATGTTTGTACCTACAATAGGTGTAGATACTTCTAAAAACTAAACCTAGTAGTGGATTTAGGGGGAGGAATTATAGAGATAAATAACAAACCCTTGATATAATAGGTTTCAAGTAGTGACATGAAGATATGTGATGTAGAATGGCATAATAGTGCTATTGAAAAAAAATTTGGTAGAAAAAGTGTAAATTTGAATATTTGTGTGGATTTTTAGGATTTACAGTGTATTTCAAAGTGTCTATTAGCTTTTTCAAGGTGGAATGCATTTAATGAAAATTATGGAAATTTGGTAAAATATAAAGTGAAAGCTTGAATTGAATTAAATCACTTTTACTATTTGGATGAAAGCAGAGAGAGACAAAGCAAGATGAAGTTGAATCAATGTACTTGGCATCAAACCCTAGTTCCATCAAATCTTGAAAGAGGTATTTACAGATATTAATTCTTTATTGGTTTGAATTAGAATAATTTCTCATAAGCATATTCAAAATAATTAAGGGAAGATGGCCAAACCAACTACTTTTGAGACCTATGAGAGACCCCAACCTAGGTTCAAAAGATTTTCATGGAAATTTTACAAAATGGATCCCTTTGGTGCATTTTCACAAATTCCCAGTAGTGTTTTTTCCTAGTGAAGATACCAAGCTCTACATTCACACAAAACTGGAAGGATTTGACCATCAGGAACTCATGAATCAATGGGAAAAGGAATTCTCAAGAAATGGTTACTTAGTGAAATCAGAGTATGAAAACCTAGTATGGAAGAAAATAGATGTATGGAATTGATTCCTAGACTTTTTTGGTGAGATGCTCACAAAATCTATGAGGATGGAACTTAGTGGAGTGAATGAAAAAATTTTATGGACAAGTGTTGGTGGAGTGATTACGAAGGAAGTGATTAGGGTTGTAACTAGTTTCTATGACACTAGACCTATACCACTACTAAAGGTTGTCATGAATGATGTGGTAATGAAGCTGACTAGTGCCACATATGATGGAAGGGCACTAAAAACAAAGCCTATCTCAAACATATCTATGAGATATGTTGCTATTATGATTTGTCAAAAAATATATTTTACAAATCAAAGAAATTTAGTATTAGCTACAACAATTCATATTGCACATGAAATGGTGGTTAATGAAAGGGAATATGACTTATGTGAGCTGCTTCAATAGTAACTTATGGATAACCTAAACCAAAATAAAACAAAGAAATATCCTTTCAAGTTTGGATCATTGGTGGTTTTTTTGTTATTTTACTTCCTGAGAGAGCTACCTGGAAAGAAGAACATCATACGAGATCACAACAGGCCAATAGCACATCATATTTTTGTACATATGCATATTCTTGGAGACTATAAGTATAATTCAGGACTCTATGGATAGCTCTTCTTGGATATGAAATTGAGGAACATGTTGATGAAGTATTGATTAAAACATTGTTGAATAGTCCTAAGGATCATCCTCAACCCCGACATGGTACTTACGAGGAAAATTTTGTTGAAGTGCATTTGGAGACTTCAACACCACAAAGGACTAAAAGGGTGAATAAAAATTTTGAGGCATATTTCAAATGAAATACATTGTCTAAGGATGATTTCAATAAACTAAGGGACTTGTAGATGAAAGAAGGGCTAAATTAGTTGATATCCCCTCTAAGCTTAGGAGATCAAAAACAGAATCTTCCACCACTCCCTCTATATTACCAAAAAATTCTGGTACAAATACTATAGTGAATTGAAAGAAAGTAGTGCATAACTCCCCTATAACAGTTAAATTCATTGTCTCCTCTAGACCCAACACTAGGGCCTCTAAGAAAAGAGACATACCCCCTATTGTACCACCTACTACCACTAAAAAGAGAGTGAAGCTAAAGGAAAGTAGGAAAAGAAGCATAAGTGATTCAATGCAAGAAGAAATAGAACTTGGAGCAGAAGAATAAATTCAGTTGAAAAGAAAAAGGAGCAACACCTCCACAAGCAATGAAGAAACTGAAACCAGAGATAAGGTTGAGATCTTATTTGATGATGAAGAGACATAAGATGAAATGAAAGTAATCAAAATCCATGTAAATGAGAAGAAGATGGATGAAGGAACATTAAGACCTATGGAGGACATGCCCAAATATTCTCTGGTAAGAGATAACTCTCCTTTGGAAATGTCAACCCTAGTTAATAACATGTTAGATTCTAAGGATTTTCTAGCTACTGCTATATTATTTGATGGAGTTGATAAAAAGGATAAAGAAACAATTATAGATGTTATTGTTCAATATATGGTTATTTTTAATGAGTATATGGAATCTATAAGGAAGAAGGTGACTTATAATTTTTGGGAAGTATTAGTTCATAGAAGGCATGAAGTTGTAACCATTGAAGAAAATTTCATATTTGATTCCTTAAAAACTTATGGATCCTCCTTGTCTAAGGAAGATGTTTCTTCTAGACTAGAAGAGTGTTTCTAGTTATTCAAGGTAAAAAGAGAGAGTTGCTACCTTGATGACTAAAGAGAAGGAAAGTGAAAATAAATTGAGGCAAGAAACACTTGAAACAATTACAAAAATGGAAAATAATTATGGGATGAAAAGTAGCTCGTCATCTCATACAACTCAAACACAAGAGCCTTTCAATACTACAAAAATATAAGACCATCCTGTTATTGAAAATTTTGGTGAAACACATTTTCTTAGAGACATTTGTTCCTCCAAATGATATAGAATAAATAACTAGTAAGCACTCTAAATATCAGAAAAAAGGTGACACCAATAGTAATCCAAGAGAACATAATGATGATACCGAAAATAAAGAAGAAGACAAGAATGGAAATGAAGGAAACAAAGGTGAAAATAAAGATGATGATAAAGATGATGAAGATAAGAAGGAAGAAGAAAATAAAGATAAGTCTTCGAAAAAATCCTCTGGAAAAGAAGTAGAAGAGGAAAATAAAGAAGAAAGGAAGATACAGAGGTGGGTATGTGCAGGATCATGATGGGCCAAAAAGTGGCAATATGATGGGTATGTGGCTGACAACTTTTTTTTTATCCAAAATTGATGAAATAAAAAGGATTTTTAAAGGAGATTCTCATATTTCCACCAATATAAATTATGCTTTACTTTGAATTTAATAAGTAATTATTATTCATTTTCTATTCAAATTATGACTAAAGTCCTAATTGATAGACTGATTGAAAAAAATCTATAGCTTTCAAATGGTGTCACATTTTTTGAATCCAAAACATATGTCACATTCTACGCTTTGCATACAATAGGATTAAAAAAAGAAAATTTGAATTTAATGAAGTTTTGACCAAGTTAAGGTGGTCAGACATACAAGTTTTTATATTTTTAAAAGTTGTAATAAAAATTCATAATTAATTATTTATATGAAAAAAAATATACAAAAATATGCATCACATCAGGACATGAGTCCTCTAATTATATCTAAAATCTTATAAAAAAATATTATCATTTTATTGTGGTTAGGGTGGTCAGACAGACATCTACTTCTTATTTTTTCCCTGAAATTTAAGTACTACTGCATTGAAATTTCAAATTTTCACCAAATACATTTTTCTATTTTAAACAAACCTAGTAATTTAGAAATTACATTCAATTTTCTACAGATTCTATTCTTACATATTTTCAAAATAATATAGATAACTTATTCAAAATTTTACGTCAAGTTGCCTAACTCTGATTTTTTTGCCACTTAAGGGCATGCTTATTCCATGATGATCCTGCACATACCCAGGTGTCAAAATTTTTTGAACCATAAAATCCTTCTGAAGAATCATCTATAAATATTCTTAAAGTACTTTTGATGATGAAATCACAAATCCAACTTGTACGTCCATCGTAGTTGTTTCAACTCCCTTCACATCTAGGGTATGTGGATTTGAGAAAGATCTCAACTTCGGTATAGAAGAAATGATTGAAACCTATCGAAAAGGGGCTAAATTAATAAATTATGTTATTAAGGATTTATAGGAGTTAGTACCTATTGCTACTATTGATACCTCAACCCCTGTTGAGAAGTTGAAGCTTCTAGTTGATTCAATCAAAGAATAATCCTTTGGTCTTAAGTTGTAAACTAAGAAAGAAATAGAATCAAGAATTTTGGATAAAAGGCTATTCAAAAATGTGCAAAGCATCAACTAGATCAAAATGCTATTGGATAAATGTTTGAAACCTATCAAAAAGGGAATAAATTAATAAATGATGTTATTAAGGCTTTATAGGAGTCACTACCTAGTGCTACTATTGATACCTCCTTAGCCCCATTTGAGAACCTGAAGCTTCTAGTTGATTCAATCAAAGAATAATCCTTTGGTGTTAAGATAAAAATTGATAATGAAGCAAAATAAAGAATTTTGGAGAAAAGGCTCTTCAAGCTACAAGACAAATGTGCAATTGGACATAGTAAAGTGTTGCAAAATCTGAAAGAGTTAAAGGGCTGCAAAGAGGAAGCACAAATATTATTTGTATACTACATTCGGTCGCCTAAAGCCACTAGAGGCATCAAATATTTAATGGAATCAATGAGTCTCAACTTGAGCATGCCTCTAAGGCCTACAAAGTTTTTTATGACGTAAGTTATACTTATTGGAATTCTATTTTAGACCTACATAACAAGTTCTTCACTCTATAGAAATGGATAGAGGATGCAATAAGATGGTTTGGTCAGCTCATAGATTTGGTTATGTCCAAAAATATTCTTGTATCATATGCTCTTGTGGATGTAGAAATACTTGAAAAGATAAAACTAAAACCATCCACTCTAGAAGGAGAAGAATGTTTGGTTGAACTAGAATCACTACACAAAACACTAGTCAAAGCGAAAAGGAACTGGGATGAAGGAAAACCAGCTTGGGAAGCTATTCTCAAGGAACTAGATGGTGCCCCCAACTATAGTTAAGTTTTTTCTACATTTCTTTTTGTTTGGTTTTAAAGTCATCATTAGGACACAATTTTTCCTTGATGTCAAAGGGGGAGGACAAGTGTATATTTTTTGTTTTGTCATGAAGAAGTTTTGATTAGTCTGTACAATTGAAAGGGGGACTAAAGTCAATTTTTTTTTTTAGATATCCAAATTTTGGCACATGTTTCCATTAATGACAAAGGGGGAGATTTTTGGAAGAATAAAGAAGAAGAAGCCTTCAATGTGTTTTCGTTGATGCCAACATTGGTTGGTAATAGTTTTGTCAATTTGAAGAAACTATGTTTCTATGATTTTGATCTAGTAATTTTGTATAGAAATTATGTTGGTAGAAGATCACTTTGAATAATATTTCAATATGATGATTAGAACTATTGTTTTCATCTATAGGAATTTTTTTAGTTTTTTTTTGTTGAAAGGAATGAAATTTATGAATGGTAGTGTTGAGCTTACAGTATTTTGCTTAGTATTTGTACAATTGGCATAATTTTTTCTTCTGGACAACAAATATATGTGGTATCCACTTTGTTGGTGATTTAAAGAGTTCCTTACTAGGTCCAAGCTAGCCTATTTTATGCTTTGCACATTTTATTTTTATCAAAAGGTGTTCCAAGTTGAGCTAACAAGCTACATTTTGATTCAGTATGTGTACATCTAATTAGGATGACCTAATTGATGTATGAAGTTGTAATAGTGTATATATATGAAACAACTTTTTTTATTCAGTGATATGTGAAAATGACAATAAGCAGTGATGTGTGAATATTGTGCAAAATTGTATGCATTTTATGTATTTTTTGTTTACCTACAAACTAGAGTAGGAGTTTGCAATCTAAAGCCTAATTAGAAATTCACACAACACACAAAAAGTGTATTTCATCAATTCATCATTTTGGTAGTGAGCCACACTCCTTTCTATATTTACTTCAAGCTGAGAGCCTTTCAAGGACATTGAGTCCTGGCAGTGTGCCCTGTAATATCTTATAACTAGTTATAACATATTGTGAGCTAATACTTAGCATGGTTTTTCCCATTTTTGGTTTTTGACATAAAATTCCTAGTGTTCATTTGTTATATGGTGTTATTCTTCC
This sequence comes from Sequoia sempervirens, assembly GCA_007258455.2. Classification (NCBI taxonomy): domain Eukaryota; kingdom Viridiplantae; phylum Streptophyta; class Pinopsida; order Cupressales; family Cupressaceae; genus Sequoia; species Sequoia sempervirens. The sequence goes on along the minus strand of VDFB02379711.1, from coordinate 153,288,132 downwards.
TTTCATGTTCTTGTTTACAGTTGTAGTTAAATATGTTTTGTTTATTGAATGGTCAATAGTTAAATGGTTTAGTAAAATACTAATTTACCTCCCCCTCTCAATATTATGGGTGTTCAACAATGATTGCATGTTACTTATATGTTTGCATGAATTATGATGTTAATAATGCAACAAGAATGATACCATGTTAGATATGTCATCATTGATAAGTTATTATTCTATGCAAACCATGTTAGTAGTTTATCTATGAATGGTTACTTAATTTCCCTTAAAGTAGGAGAATAGTTTATTTCCTAGGGTTAGGGTATGTACACTTGAATATGATTATATTGATATTCAACAATAAGGTTGAAAAATGTAGTAGTGATATATATATTTTTTGATTGTTCTATTATCTTATACTTTACCTAAAGTATATACCTATTCACAGTATTCTAGTCTTAATGAAGAGGAATTTACGTCTTTACAACCCAAAGCCATAATGCAAGGAGACTATAAGGTGGAGAAGCTCAAACTCTTCTTAATATAATAATATCCCCCAAATTAGATATGAATTTAGTGTATATTGTAAACATGAGAAAATAAGAGTGATACTGAAACAAAGGATTTATGATTGTTCATGAACATGAAAACATAGAAACCTTAGAGGATAACTTGGAAATAACTATGAGAAATGAAGAATAGTCAAAAGGGCATGCTGATGAGAGAAATCATATTAGTTTTATATGCATCTTTGTAGCATTTTATGGTAATAGTCAAATAGTGATAACTAAATGGCATTATCATAATATCTAGAATATTGTAAGCCAAATGTATGCTTGCATGAAAATTGTGATGTTGGAAAATGGTATGATGTAGAAGTGTTATGTTGAGATTTTTATTTTTTGATGTTATATAAACCTATGTTGGTAATGAGGTTTGTTCCTAGGATTAGGATAAACCAAGGTTTGAAATAACCTAATTGGTCAGTCAAATCACTTAAATGTTACGTCATTTTTGGAATGGAATTCTTGTTATGTGTGTGTGGAAAAATTGGATCAACACTTATTTATGGTCACTCTATTTACCAAGTTGAGCAAGGTGGTGGGTGAACATATGACACCACTTCATAGAAAGTGAGTTTGATTTAATATGAAATATTTATTATATACATTAAATCTCTAGCCAAAGTAAGTGTAAGTTGTGACTGCATGTCACTTGTTGATTCACTATGTGATGAGGGCCAAGTTTCCCAAAACCACAAAAATCACAACAATAGATAGCAACACAGAAGACGTGAGATAGAAAAATAACCCACTTGCAATTACTTTTAGATAATGAAATTACATATTCAAAACTTACATGTTATAGCCTCATGGGCTTGATTCACTATAGCAAAATCAACTCTAAAAAGAAAATATATTATTCAGAGCCCAAAATATGCACTATTGGAGCCACCTTCTACAACCCCCACTAAATCATTTTTATTCTACCCAATAACCAGCCTAGAATGTTCTAGAAAGTCCAACTTTACCTTTTTCTTTGGCACCAAAAGTCCCTTTGTTTGGTTTCTGGCCTAGGAAGAAATTTTCATGAAATTCATTTTTTAGAGGGTCAACTTTGTGAGGCCATAACTTTTGTTTAAGGTGTCCAATTTGCTATTATTTTATATCATTTGAAAGCTCTCAATGATCTCTACAACATGCAAACTCAATGTAGGTCGTTCATTGACTTTTTGACCTATTTTGGGCCCTCTAAATCCTTCATATCTAAATTTGAAGTTGCATTGGAGAAATTTCCTAGGACAAAAACTTTAATTTTTTCCAAACTATGTAGGGTATTGAGGTGATTCTTTCACGAATTGAAATGTTTTTTTTAGTTTTGTTCCTTGGGGTAAATTTTCACATCCCATATGAGCTCATTTAAGACAACTTACTAAAAATACTAAGTGGCTATTTTTTGCTATTTTTGACACTTGACTATCTTACACCCCTTAAGTGTCATCATGGGACTCAAAACAACTAAAGAAAATAAATAAAATATTTTTCTTAGGTGATGCAATATTTTCCTACACTGTTGGATGCTCTTGCATTAGACACCTATGGTAATTTGAAAAGTGACCCTGTCACTTCTCAGGAGTTAGAGGGAAACCAAGATGGTTAACCTCAGCCTTAGACAATCATGATGAATCTTTAATAGGAATTCCTCTCCATTTCACCAAGTACTATTCATATTTCTTGTTTCTTGTGCTTCCACCCACATGGCTATCCAAGATTTCTTCTCTCTTCCTTCTCTGAAGTAGGTGCTAGAATTTTCCACTATTCTTTTATGGAACCCTCCTCTATATCACCTTCATAATGCTATGTCAAATCAGCAATGTGGAACACAAGAGGAATGTTTATTCCACTAGGAAAATCTACCTCATAAGCATTTCTTGAATCATGCTTCTTTAGGATCTTGAATGGCCCAAACTTCTTCATTTTTAACTTGTTGTATGTGCCAACTAGAAACCTTTCCTTTCACAAATGAACCATGACTTCATGCCCTAATTGGAACTCCTTATACCTCCTTTTCTATTCTACTTGAGCCTTATATTGTGAGTTCATATTATTGATATGTTTCTTCACCTCTTCATGAAAATTATTCAAGTGCTTACCAAAATATTCAACCTTAGCACTACTCGTATCCCCCTTATCCATCATTCTTAGTTTAGAAGTATTTCTTTGACTACTCCCATACACAATCTGGAATGGTGATTTACCAATTCCCTTGTTGATATAATTATTATAAGCAAATTATGCATCTGGTATAATCAAATCCTATCCCTTAGGCTTATCTCCTACTAAGCATCTTTGCAGGTTACCCAAACTCCTATACACCACGTATGTTTTTCCATTATTCTATGGATGGTGTGTAGAACTAAAGCTCAAATATATCTTCAATTTCTTCCATAATGTCCTCCTGAAATAACCAATACATTTTGTATCTCTTTTTGAAACTATACTCTTTGGTAAACCATGTAATCTCACCATCTCTCTAAAAAACAACTCTGCAACATGAACAACATCACTGGTCTTATGACATGGAATGAAATGTGCCATCTTTGAAAATATTTCCACCACCACAAATATGAAATCATGCCCTCTTTGTGTGCTTCGCAATCCTAAAACAAAACCCATGTTGACATCCTCCCATGGCCTCTTAGATACATGTAATGGATAATACAATCTAGTATTTTGACTTGTTCCTTTTGCCATCCGACATACTTTGCAACTTTGTACAAAATTATTCACATCTTGATGCAACTGTAGCCAATGAAAAATCTCACTAACAAGAGCAATGGTCTTATCTTGACCAAAATGTCTAGCCAATCCTCCCCTATGCTTCTCTTTTATTAGATTCTCTCTCATAGAACTCCTTGGAATGTACAATTGGTTTCCTCTAAACAACATCCCATCTTGGATTAAGAAATCCAACCATCTCATCCTATCCAATATCACAGGTTCCAAACAAGCCTTCCAAGTTTCTACAAAGTCTGAATCTTTACGATACAAACCCTTGAGTTCATTGAACCCAACAACCTCTATATTCTTTTCTATCAACAATTTTTTCCTTCTAGTCAAGGCATCAACAACTTAGTTTGACCTTCCACTCCTATGCTTCAAAACAAATGTATAACTCTACAAAAAATCAACCCACTTTAAGTTCCTTTGATTTAACTTTCCTTGACTATTGAGATACTGCAAAGCCTAGTGATAGTATATAAAATAAGTTTTTTTGGAAACAAATAGTATCTCCATTTCTTCAAATTCTAAATTATAGCATAAAACCCCTAATCATATATAGAATATTTCTTCTTAGCATCATTCAACTTTTCACTAAAATAGGCAATAGGCTTACCTTCTTGACTTAAAACAACTCTTGTGGTAGTTCCACTAGCATCACAATCTACCTGAAAGACCTTATTGAAATTTGGAAGTGCTAAAATAGGTTGCTCTGTAACTTTCTTCTTCAACATATCAAAACTTTTGGCTACTCCTATGGTCCACTTAAACTCTTTTTTATCCCCTCTCATTGCTCCAGTTAGAGGTGCACAAATACTACTAGAATTCATAATAATTTTTTTCTAAAAACTTGCTAGACCATGAAATGATCTTACCTCTATAACATTCCTCAGGTTAGGCCATTCAATGATAGATTTCACCTTCTCTAAATCCATTTTAAGACCCTCCACTGAGACAAAAAATCCCAAATACACTAACTCTCTCTTCACAAAACTACATTTCTTCAAATTAATCAACAACTTCTCCTCCCTTAGTTTCTCCAAATATTTTGAGATATGCATCAAGTTGTCCTCTAATTTCTTATTGAAAATAAAAATATCATTCAAATAAACAATAACAAATTTTCCTAAAAATTGTTTCAATACCTCATTCATAATTCACATAAATGTGCTCGGTGTATTGGTTAGCCCAAAAGAATGACTAATGATTCATACAAGACCTCATTGGTTTTAAAGGATATATTCCATTCACCTCCTTCTCTAATCTGGATCTATTGATATCCACTCTTTAAATCTATCTTTTTGAAGTACTCAGCTCCATTCAAACAATCCATAATTTCATCCATTCTCAACAAGGGAAATCTATAGTTGATGGTGATCTTTGTGATGTCTCTATAATATGTACACATCCACCATTCCCCATCCTCCTTTTGTGCTAGTATTGTAGGTATTTCACATGGACTCAAACTCTCTCTGATCAATCCCTTCTACATCAACTATTGTACTTGTTTGTTCAACACTTCACTCTCTACTAGAGTCATATGATGAGCTGCCTTATTTGGAAAACTGGATCCAGGAATCAAGTCCATATGATGACTAACATTTCTCAATGGAGGAAAAAATTTAGGTACATTATTAGAAATAATAGCTTGAAACTCATTCAACAAATTTGAAACCTCTATAGGTACCTTAGTAGTATATTTTTAATCAATTCTAGGGATCAATGCAAAACACATATGCTCATGCCTCATACCTTCTATGAACTTTCTTCCATAAAACAAAAAAATTATTGCATTACTACATACCTTTCCTCTACCTCTTTCAAGGGCTTCAACTTATTATGAACCCCATCCTTTGTCAAAGAATAAGTCTTGGCATGTCCATCATGTATTGCTCACCAATCAAACTACCACGGTCTACCTAAAAACATATAAAAAAACATCTAGAGGCATAATATCACACAATAGCTCATCATGGTAATTTCCAATCTTGAACTTTACCTAACATTGTTCATTTACCAAGGCTTTATGGTCATTTTACAACTAATCAATCTGATATGGATTTGGATGCCTTCTTCTTTCCATCTGCAACTTACAAAATATTTCTTCTAAAATAAGGTTCCATCAATAATAACATTGAAAAATTTACCTTCACACTTACATCTGGTGTGAAAAAAATTATTACTTTGAGTTGGTTCCTTCTCCTCATTCCACAAGGCTCTTCTAGTAACAAGAATGTCTCCTCTTTTTGCATCCTCGGAATGGGAAGACTCAACATCTTCATCTACATGTGCAACTCATACATTACCCTTAGGTATTTTATTTGTCTTTCCTTGATGTTGAGGACACTCATAGGCTCTATGTGTTTCTTCTTTGAATTGGAAATAGGTTCCATGAAAGCCTCCTCTTCCTGGTTCTTGTACAGATCTTCTTCTTCCTCTTTGGTCTCCATTGTTCTGATCATCAGGATGGTAGGTATTATCTCCTTTCTAGTTTTTTCTACTACTGGCACCTTCACCCTTCTTTTGATCTTTAGTTCAACCTCCATATGACCATCCACTGGTCTTTCCTTGAAAACCTCTACCTCATTGTTTGTTCTCAAACCTCTTGTTCAATTGTTCTTCAACCTTTAGAGAAAATTAATAAGCATCTTCAGTGATGGTCATTCTTACCAGTGCCAATTCTTCATGTATGATTAGCTTCAACCTGTTCATATAATGAGCAACTTTATCCTTATTCACCTCAAAATGTCTTATTTGAATTATGACCTTGTGAAATTCCTCTATGTATTATTTCACTGTCCTTATTCCTTGCCTCAAGCTTTGCATCTTCTTGAGCAGCTCCAATTTGTAATTAAATGGAATAAATTATTTCTTCAATTTTGACAGCATTCTGTCCCATCTAGAAATTTTATCTTTCCCTTGTCTTCCTCTTTGTAACTTGACCTCTTTCCACCATATACTAGCATGACCTTTCAATTTTTTCTTTGTAAACCTCACTCTATGAGGATCTTCAATCTCCTCAAACTCGAAAAATTCCTCAATGTCATTGATCCAATCGATCAATTCTTTAGGATTCATACTTCCACTGAAAGTTGAAACCTCCATTTTAGGTCTCTTCCTAGTTCTTGATATCACTCGTAGAAATATTCTTTCTCTAAGATCCATTGGATCCTTCTCTTCCTCTTCCTCTTCCATTTCCTCTTTTGTTTCATTGTCACTTTCATCTATGTCTCATTGCACATCTCTTCTTCAAACCTCTTGCTGCAAGGTTTCTAATTGTCTTCTAAGGGCTCTAATTTCATCTCTATATGTATCTCTTCCTCCACCACCTTGGCCTCTACCTATGCCATGCTAGGAAAGTCTTTGAAGTGTCTTGAACTCAACCCAAACTCAAAGATCCTGTTACAAGCTAAGGAACTCCTCCTCTAATACCACTTGATGAGGTCCAGGCCACCCGAAACCACACAAATCAAAACAATAGATACCAACATAGAAGATGTGAGACAAAAAATTAACCAAATTTCAATTATTTTAAGATAATGAAATTATAGATTCAAAAATTACACGCTACAACCTCATGGGCTTGATTCATTACAACAAAATCAACTCTAAAAAGAAAATATATTATTCGGATCGTAAAATCTGCACTATTGGAGCCACCTTCTACAACCCCCACTTAACCCCTTTTATTCTACACAATAACTGCCCTAGAATGTTCTAAAATGTTCAATTTTTCCTTTTTCTTTGGCATCAAAAGTCCCACCATTTTATTTCTAGCCTACGAAGAAATTTTAATAAAATTCACTTTTTAGAGGGTCAACTTCGTGGGGCCGTAACTTTTGATTTGGGTGTCTGATTTGATATTATTGCATATCATTGGAAAGATCTCGATGAGCTCTATAGCATGGAAATGAATTATAGGTTGTTTCATTGACTTTTCAACCTATTTCAGGGCCTCTAATGTCTTCATATCTAAATTTGAAGTTGTATTGGAGAAATTTCCTAAGACAAAAACTTTAATTTCTCCCAAACCATGTAGGGTGTTGAGGTGATTCTTTCACGACTGGAAATGTTTTTTAGTTTTTCTCCTTGGAGTAAATTTTCATGTCGATATGAGCTCATTTAGGTTGACATACTGAAAATAGTAAGTGTCCATTTTTTTTCTATTTTTGATGCCTGACTGTCTTACACACATTAAGTTCCATCATGAGACTCATAAAAATTGAAGAAAATAAAAAAATAAAAAAAATTGGATGATGCAAGATTTCCTTGCACCATTGGATGCTCCTGCATCATTGTGATCCAATATTGTATAACCATAAGAAAGTCCTTGAGTCACATGGTGCCATTGAAATCAATAAGAAAATCATTCTAAAGTTTTGTAGACTCATAAATTAGGAAGATAATCACATAAGTGATGAAAACCATATTATTAGAAAGACAATTAAGGGATTCCATTCAACAAGTTTGAATGCCTTATCCTTACATAAACACACTATATATTATCCCAAAGGCTATTGTATAGCCATGATAATAGACATATTTACTCATATGGTCACAAAAAATCATGATTGCCCTTAATCTTAGAAACATTATTAATGTATGTTGTGTTATATGGGTCTTCCAAAGAGGAAAGCATCATGGTAACCAATAATATTCAATAAATATATAAATTATTATGGAACTATTATAATCTTTTACCTTATAAGGGAAATTTCCATCATTGGTATTGTATACACCTAAAATTGGTCTAGATAATCAATTAATTAAATACAAGTTATCTAATTAATAAACATTTTAATTCATCTACTTATAAATATATTCTAAATTTATTTATGTACTTCACATTTTCTAATTCTTCTTATCTTAAATCATATTCCTCTAATCTTAATTAAATAAATAAATTCAAATAGTTTGTTTTATTTAACTAATATCTTCTTACTAAATTTAAATTTAGTCACATGTCTATAGCTCTTTCCTCCTTCCACCTCATCATGTGTCTCAAAAAATTGAATATTCCAAATAATTAATTCAACATTATCGTCAACAAATTCTAAAACAAACTTGAGACACTTGGCTCTCTTCCTCCATTTATTCTCTCTCACACTTGGCAAAGAGTTCTATTAAAGGGAACAATCTCCTTGATTCTCTCTAACTTCTTCATCCTCCACCCTTGATCTCTCTTGCTAAAATCCTAACCGTTGGTTGTTGCCACATCAGAATATGCCTTGGAAAATCTATAAATATATCCTCATTCTACAAAAAGGGATTCCCAGCTTTGAGCAATCTTACTCTGCTGAATTTTCATTAGAGCATTTGTGAGAATTTGGAAATTAACATTTATAAGTATTTAATTTAAAATCATGGCTTTATCATTAGCTTCATCTTAGTTTGCAATAGTTAGTTATATCACTTTCATCAACAAAGTCACAACATCATTATCATAGTAACATTATCACATACTTTAGCAATCAATCATGTAGGAATAGATTTCTTGCATTTTCCAGTATTTCATTCTTCAGGTTGTCATTCTAAAGGTCATATTGCACAAACAATCTGAGAGCCATTATGATTTAATGAATCCTTGGAGATAAGAAACAATGGGAAAACTTTAGAGAATTTGTTTGTTTCAATTCGATTATTATTTGCTATTTGAATTCTCTAATATAATGTTTCATTAAATTGTGATCTTATTACTTATTCACATATTTTACTCACACATAAATTGGTGCCCATCATGGGGCTAGCCCCATTTTTATTTATGTTATCTAGAAGTGTGTTTATATATTTGTACATGAACTTATATGTAATGCACTTTTGGTTTCTTTCAACACATATGAAACATCTTTTAGCACATTTGAGCCTTATTTTAAATGCATCCAACTCATCTTTCAGTGCATTAGGATCATCTTTCAACATATATAGGAGTTCTTTTAGCTCATTTAGTGGTTGTTTTAGTCCATACAATAATTTTTTCAGTGCATAAAATAGTTCTTTTAGTGCATCTATGTGATCTTTTAGTGCATATGATTTATGTTTTAGTGTATCTAGTTTTCTTTGTAGAAAATTAAAATTTTGAGAACTAATCATTACTTTCTATTTTGTAGGTACTTTTAAATGTTGTCAAAGAAAATTATATCAAACTACTAATGGTTTTTATAGGGGCTAGAGTTGTTTTAGTGCTTTCTTTTGATTAAATTAGGCATCTAGTTTAATTAAGAGGTTAATGAACACCCTATCTATTGTGCTTGTAAAGTTATAGGATTATGCTATCCCCTTCTTTGGGTGACTAAAATTCCAGACTCACTCTTTCATGTTTTGATAGCACCTTTAGAAGGCCTGCCGTAGTGGGAAAAAGTACTCACCCTACAAGAATGACCTAAGTGGGAACAACTAAAGCCAATTTTCTTGACCCACTATAATCAAAAGTGAATTTGAGGAAACTCACAATTTAATGGTAATGTGCAAGATAACCATCCTGAAAGCCTTTGTTATAAAGGTTGGGAGGTCTCCTGAGGGAGTTTATCATTTGACACACCAAACAAAAACCATTACTACAAACCTTAAGTGTAAAATCCAACCAAATTATTCTTCAAAATTTTTAAATTATATTTATAGTGCAAGGGGACGGAATAATCTACCCCCAAGATACTCACCATATAACTATTAGGGATTACTGGCCAAAAGTCAAAGATTTGGCTTTGGTTAAGACCTGAGAAAGGAAAAAACACAAGCACTCTCTAGGGGGTGGCATGGCTATGTGAGCTGACATAGTTCTAATATGTGGGTTTTGATATTATAAGTGACCCTTGACATTAGAAAAGTGTTTGATCTATTTTCTCTTTTTCTATACTTTTGAAAATCAAAGGAATCAGACTAGATTCTTGAACATACAATTAATGTTTAGTTCCTAGGTTGGAAAAAAATATTTTACAACCTATGTTTGAAATCATTATTCAAGAAGTCATCCATTTAAGAAAAATTAAGCCACCTAATTCAAAATAAGGAAAAAAAAACCATTGTTCAGATGATTATCCCCTGAAAAACTTCAAATTTACTGTTTCAAAAAGAAAAAACTAGAAAAATTTTAAAAATAGTGAACACTTTTAGTTTAGCACATGCATTCCTTATTTCAGCATATTCACAACATTTTCTAGCACATATAGAGCTTTTTTTGATGCATTCACAATATTTTCTAGCACATCTAGGTCCTTTTCTGGTGTATCTATTCCATCTTCCAATGCATTTGAAAAAAAATTTAGTGCATTGAACTGATAATCTAGTAGAATACCAAGTTGAATCATATTTAGGGGTAGTCTAGTGCATCACTGGCTTGTTTTAGCACATTTGATCCATTTTCCATCACAAATAGGTTATTTTTTGGCACATATAACCCATCTTTTAGTGCATTTGATGCATTCCCTAGTGCATTAGATCCACTTTTTAGTGCATTGAGTCCATTTTTTTCCACATCTATGGGACAATCTAGCGCATCTAGGCTTTGTTTTAGCACATCCATTCCATCTTTTAGTGTATTTTTACCCTATTTTAGTGCATCCAGTTAATATCAAACTAGAGAGCTAAAATAACCATTTTTCTACCAATTGAAAGCACAATTAGGGATCATTTTCAGAATATAATCATTCCTCATTCACAACAGTGTTTAAACTTGAAGAAATTGGTTTGTGCAAGTGAAATTCTTTAACTAAACTAAGATCTACCATCTTAAGGTACCTAAACATCTATCACATCTTTCATTGTTAAGCTAAGTTTCATCAGTAGGATCTATCATCCTTCATCACAAAACAACGTTGTATAATTAGATTTAACTTAGTTATTATCCTTGGAACTCCTCCAAATAAAAATCAAAGTTTAGTGAAACTATAAAACCATTCAAAAACAAAAACTCAAAGAAAAGGAAATTGAAACTCAAATTGACTGAAGGTGAAGAAAACCCTTTCCATAGATTCCACCAACCTGAAAGTGATGAAATAACTAAGGAAGACATTCAAACAACTCAACAAGATCCCAAATTCCACAAGTTCATGGAGAAGATTTTTGAAAAGGATGGAGAGAAATAATTTTTGATGATGGTAAACCAAGGTTTGAAACTTCCTAATGACTTTAATGTTACTCAATTGAAAGGACCTCCCAAAACTGATCCACCGAACATAGATCCCATGGCTGATTTAACTAATCAAATGAAAAACCTGTAACAACAACTTCTTGACATGTAAAGAGGAACCACAAAAAGATACTTTCTACAAGACATTTTCCTATATCCTTTTGATCAAACTATCAACACGATTCCTTTTCCCAAGCATTGTGAATTTCTAAAGTATGATAAATACAATGGTAAAAATGATCCTATAGATCATGTAAGGGAATTTTGGACCATGATCTTGGAATTTGCACATGAATAGACTTATTTGATGAGATTGTTTCCACAAAGTTTAGGTGGGAAATGCATGGAATGGTTCTCCAAACTTCCACCAAGTATTAATTCCTTTGAAGAGTTGGTTAATAAATTCATCACCCAATACTCCTACAACATCCAACATGAGATAACCATGAAAGACCTTTGCAATACAAAATAGAAAAATGGTGAATCATTCCTTGTATTTTTACAAAGATGGAGAAGATTATTGGCAAGATATGCCCGTCCCATACCTGAAAAGGAAAAAATGGAAATATTCATTAATAATATAAATGGTGAGATGAGCTATAGACTTGAGTTGCAATGCCAACCCACCTTTAATAAATTTATTGAAAATAGAATCAAAATTAAAGAAGTCTTTGTCAAAAGAGGAGTCTTAAAATATACAATGAATAAAACAAATCAAAAAATTCTTCCAATCATTATAACAATAATGATAAACTAAAATTATAGCAAAGAAAAAAAAAATCTTGCTAACAACAATGGTACAGCTGAGACACAAAATGCAAAACCAATCTTTAATTTGAAAACTTCTACCTCTAAAAACAACACAAGCAACAATCAAAACACCATTCAAAATACCAATGAAAACACCAATCAAAACAATACTGAATCTAAACCACCACCATATTAAAAATCATCAAATCAAAGAATATTTACACCTTTGGGATAGTCATTTGAAACAACATTAAAGGAGCTTCTTGTAGCCAAGCTTATAACATTACCAGATGCACGAGATTGGGAACCAAGGGTTCAACCTTCATGGTGGAATGATGCACATTATTGTGATTTTCACATAAAAAAAAGGCCATAAAACAAATGACTCCATGAAATTGAAACATTTGGTACAAGATTTGAGTGATAAAAAATAAATATTTGTAGAGGGACGTCAAACAAATATTGATCATGGAGCATTTAAGAATCCTTTACCTAACTATGAAAAGGGGGAGTCCTCTTCATCAAACTCAAAAGGGAAAAATGTGAACTATATTTATGATTCTATCATTCTCCATATCGAGGGAGTTGATGATCAACTAATGACATTGAAATTAATGACCAACAAGAACTTATTGTAGTTGAGAATAAAATTAGTGACATCATGATTGAGTGTGAACAAAACATTATTACAACTAGCAATCAAAATAATGACGATATTACAACTGAAACTCAATTCAATGACATCACACAAGAAATTGTTGCAAATGATAATCAAATTAATGTCATTAAAATCAAAGATAAACAAGATTACCAGCTAGTCAATGCAAACACAAGAGGGTAGGCCAAAGTAATATTGAAAGGATCTGCATCTAAAATACCTACTACCTCGTCTACATCCAAAGCAACTATTGTCCCTTCAAATCAGTACAACATAGTTGAAAAATTACAAAAAATCCCAACTCAAATATCTATATTAGAACTCCTAAAAATTTTACCAACTCACAATGAAATTCTAAAACAAGCTCTAGTAGCCACCATAGTACCAAATAATTTGGAGGTTTTCCAATTCCAAGCTATGGTGGGACACTTGACCACACCTCATTGCTTATTATTTTCTAAAAACAATGATGTATCACTCACCCATCCACATAACACAACCCTTCATATTGAGGTTTTAATTCACAAACATTGGGTCAAACGTGTTCTAATAGATGGTGGAGTTGGCCTAAATATATGCACTTTAAAACTTATCTGTGCACTTGGATATTCAGAAAATGCAATTGATTCTAGAAGAAAAATCACTATAAAATCCTATGATGATGAAGAGAGATCATCCAAAGGATTGATAGTGTTACCAATTCAACTGGGGTCGGTTGTAAAAGATATAATTTTCCAAGTGTTAGACAAGGAGTTGGCATACAATATATCTTGGGACGTCCTTGGATTCATGAAATGCAAGCAGTGCCATCAACATATCACCAGTGCCTAAAGTTCACTTATAATGGACAAGAGATCACCATTTCAGCTAATTCCAACAATCCCCAATATTGTAACACACTAAAAATAGTCCAAGATACTTTTGTGCCACATAAAAGGGAAGCTCATACTCCTAGTTCATGAAACAATGAAGGTTAAATAAGTTCTTTGTCAAATCATCATGACAAAAAGGTTCAGTCAAAGGATAAATTTGTTGGCAATTCCATTTCCTCAAGCAATGAAAGTCAACTAAATTAATCATTGTCAAAACTATTTGAGAAAAAAGGTTTAATTGAAAGATGAATGCATGGGGGAATATTCTTTTGATAAATCCTTATGTCTTTTACAACTCTTACCTTCCCCAAGATCCTATGGGCAGACATCAACATCAAGACATCAATCCTCATAACCAACCATGCTCTTTGATGGTAAGTTTGTAAAAGAAGGCACCCTAGTGGATGAATCTGAAGACAAGAATGTTTTGAATTGGTTATACAAGGATGAAGAACCATCACAAGCATCAACTTCCAATGTTTTAACAAATCCATATGGTAAAGGGTTTACAATCCTAGTGAAGATGGGATATGATGGAAAAGGTCCTATCAACAGAAGAAAAGAGGGTGTCATAGAACCAATACATCCTATCATAACTAATTCAAAAGAAAAAATAGGGCTAGGATATAGAGAAGAGTCAAAGGAAGAAACTAAACAATAGATTGTTGAGTGAATCCTTCAATTGCCAAATAGTTCCAAAATAGATTCTAATGAATATGAATGGGAATAACTTTCTGAAGAATCTTGTCATGAAAAATAAATTGATTGGATACAAAGGTATGCACCAACACGTATGGAGGGGAAAAGCTCAGGGTCTAGACCACTTAAAATTGAATCACAACATATCGATAACTCTAGTGAAGATGATTAGACTTCAAGTGAGATAGATACTTCATAGGAGAGTAACATCATAGACCTTGACATTTGTATTGAACACTTTGACGGCGTTGCCATCATGACACTTACCCCTTTTGAGCTTAAGAAATTTGATGATTCCATGCCATTAAATCACCCCAAACTAATTGATTGGGACCAAACCAAACTACTTGACATACCTATATTTTCAAATGACTATGTCATTGTGAACTTCCTTTGCTTTAAAAATCCTGAAACATGTTCCACCAAAAAATATCATAATGATGCTTGAGACAAGGGGAGTGTCAAATCTCTCAGCAGCAAAACAATGAATATGAAAAATTGATCTACTGTTGAAAACCATTTTATGGTAGTATTAGATCAAGAAAAAGTAAAAATAAAGAGCACATCTAAAGGTGAAAACATGTATGAGGCACCAAAAGATGGGAGATTTGACACTCTTCTCAATAACTATCATGAGAGATCATTAGTATTGGTTGAGCCCACACAATATATCAACATTGGTATAACTTCACCATGATAGAGGAAGAAAAACCAAGCTTCAAAAGATTATTTGAGGAGAGAAAAATCAAATTTTCTTGGTCCTATGCTAATATGCTAGGGATAGATCCAAATTTAATTATGCACCATTTAACACTGCAACCTAGAGTAAAGCCAGTGAAGAAAAAATTATGAAAAATGCATCTGCATATCACCCTTTTGGTGAAAGATGAATTGAAGGAACTTTTGGATGCAATATTCTTCCAACCTATTGATTATGTTGAATGGATCTCAAACATTGTACTTATTTCTAAACTAGACAACAACATTAGGATGTCTATAGATTTCTAAGATCTTAACAGGGCTTGTCAAAAAGATGATTTTCCTTTGCCTAACATAGATATTATCATGGATTTAAAAAAAGATCATGCAATTCTATCACTTATGGATGGATTTTTAGGCTATAATCAGATTAAGATAGCACCTAAAGATCAAGATAAAACAACCTTCACTTGTCCTTGGGGTACATTTTGCTGGAACACCATGTCAATTTGATTGAAGAATGTTGGAGCTACCTATCGGTGTGCGATGACCACTATCTTTCATGACATGATGCATACATTTATGGAGGATTATGTAGATGATTTTTTGGTAAAATAATTCACTAGAGAAGGAAATATGGAAATCCTAGATAAAATCTTCACTCAGTTCAAAAAATTCAATGACCCCAAGAAATGTGTATTTGGTGTGACATCAACTAAGCTTTTAGGATATATAGTATCAACTAAATGCATTGAGGTGGATCTTGTGAAAGTAAAATACATCATATAGATGCCTCGTCCTAAGAATTTCAACTAGCTCAAATCTTTATAGGGATGATTCCAATCTATTAGGACATTTATTGCACAACTAGCAAATAACACTCATCCTTTTAATCACTTACTACACAAGAATGTTTCTTTCAAATGGGATGAAAAATGTGAAGTAGCTCTTTTAATCAACTAAAAAAATATATGATGTCACCACCCATACCGGTACCACCAATGGAAGGAAAACCATTATTACTCTACATAGCAACAACAGAGGTATCTTTGGGTGCTCTACTAGCATAGGAAGATTTTACGAAAAAAGAAAGGGTTATTTATTACATCAACAGAACCTTGAATGGCTATGAAATCAACTACACATTTATAAAAAAGCTTGGCTGGTGGTAGTATTTTCTACTCAATAACTAAGAAACTACATGTTAACCCATACCATCAAAATCGTAGAAAAAATTGATCCATTGAAGTATCTACTCAACAAAACTACCCTGACAAGAAGACTAGCCAAGTGGGTAATGATATTGAGTGAGTTTGACATTCAGTATGTGGAAAAAAGAGCAATCAAGGTTTAGGTGATAGCTGATGAGTTAGATGAAGCACCATTGCAAGATGATAATCTAATGAGCATTGAAGTTATAGATGTAGATGTCCTTACCATGTCAACACTACAGTGGATGCTATATTTTGATGGGTCTTACACACAACACAGGTCAAGTGCTAGAATTATATTTGTCACGCCTCAAGGACAGACCATTCCATAGTCCTATAGATTAATGTTTCCTTGTACTAACAACACAACTAAGTATGAAGAATTGATCATTGGTACAAGGTAGTTGTAGAATGGAAAATCACAGAGTTATAGGTCTATGGAGACTCCCAATTGGTCATAAATCGGGTTAATGATGATTACCAAAAAAAAATGGAAAGCTATTTCCATATAAAAGAATGGTCGATGACTTCAAGAAGTACCTTTTGGAGATCAAATTCAAGTAGATTCCAAGAGGGGAAAACAAAGCTATTGATTCCATGGCAGCCATCACTTCTCTCTTATAGATACTAGAGAAACAAGCTCGTTATGAATTCATGGTGGAATGGTTGTTTAATCATGCCTATGATAACCATGAATTCCAAGTAATTTACCATATAGCTGAGGTTGAAGCTTCTATCTATGGGAAAATCTACACCTATCTAAGAGAAATACCCTACAACCAAATTTATCTGAACACCAAAAATGAAACTGTATTCGACAAGCAACTCGACATACCTAGATAGGGGATACTTTATCAACAAGGTATCGATGGTACTCTCCTCTGGTGTCTTGAATGTAATAAAGCTGAAACCACTTTACACGAGGTTAATCAAGGTATTTGTGGAACTCATTAAAGTGGTCTAACTCTCACTAAAAAACTCCTATGCTTGGGGTATTACTGGTTGAACATGGAGAGATAATCCTTTCAATTTTTCAAGAAGTGTCAAAAATTCCAAGTCCATGGAAACTTGATACACACACCAACAAGGAATTGGATCCATTCACACCAACATGGCCTTTCTTCCAATGGGGACTTGACCTTGTACATAAGATTCATTCATCATCTTCCAATAGGCACAAGTTCATCATCACATCCACATAGTACTTTACAAAGTGGATTGAAGTTGTTCCCTTAACCACAATCACTAGAAAACAAATTGCATCCTTCATCCTAAATTACATTATCTATCAGTATGGTATTCCTCAGTCCATTGCCACTAACAATGGTAGACCTTTTGAGAATTAGGATGTCTAAGAACTTTGTGAAAGGTTTCATATCCAACATAAATTTTCCACACCTTACTACCCTCAAGGAAATTACCAACCAGAGGCCTCAACCAAAACCATTTTTAAAATATTAAATAAAAATGTCAACGATGTTGGATGTGATTGGCATGTTCAATTGAACCCTACTTTGTGGGCTTATCGTACTAGTATATGCACCCCAATAGGACCTACACCCTATGCTTTAGTCTATGGATCATAGGCCATTTTACCTTTTGAGGTTGAGCTACCATATCTATCTTTAAAAGGAATTATTTTAGAAGAATATTATAGAGTACCCAGGCTACAAGAGTTGGAACTATTGGATGAGCTTCATGAGCATACAATTAATCACCTAAAATCCCATCAACAGATAATTTCTAGAAGTTATAATCATAAGGTCAAATGAAGAACATTTCAGGTTGATGACTTGGTCCTGAAGGAAAATCCTTGTAATCAGCAAGATAGGGAAAAGAAAGGAAATTTTGAAAAAAATTGGCTAGGTCCTTTTGTCATTATATCAGTCTTCAGATCTAGAGCATATTAGTTGTCTACACCTGAAGGGAATTTTTTTGAGGAACCTATCAACAACTTGCATCTCAAAAATTTCTACACCTAAATCATCTAGTGCATAGTAAAATTCCTAAAAAAAATATAAAAATGGGAAAATGCCCTGAAAAATGGCCACTCTGATGAAATCCTGGCAAACAAGCATCTTGGTGATAGAGAAAAAGTAGAAAAGAGGAAAATACAAAAAAAAAACAATTTAAAAAAAAAAAAGAGTGAAAAATCATAAAATTAAAAAAACCATAAAATCTGAAAAAGTGCAATAAAAACAAGTAATGAAAACCTGGAAACAAGCATTATTTGTGATAGATTAGCTTTTACATCTATTTGAGCATTTGTTGATCATTCACTTTAGCCATTATTGTCCCTATCATATAAAAGCTTCATGTATACATACTAGCATCACAATCATGTCTCACCCTAGATTGGGGGAAAAATCCTGAACTCACTAGGGGACAATAAACTTTGAGCTTAAACCAACACACAAAAGGCAGCAAGAAATTGTCACAAACACAATGATCAAAACAAAACTCAACATTGGAGAACAATTATCACAATCATCAACAAAACAACCATTCAAACTAACATACAAATCAATCAATCAAAACAAATCTAAATGGACAATGTCTGAATTATGGTTTTATCATGTTAGCATGAATGTTCAACTGTGCACTTTGATTTTTGTTATCATATCTTTGGAGCACCTCAAGGATGTCTTAAATTAGAGGAGCTAGGAAGGAGTATTATTTTTCTTTGTCTATTGTCTATGAGTTAATCATTACTACTATGTGAATTTTCATGAGATGTGCCCTAAAAAGTATCACTGATGACATTTTGAATTTGCATAGGAAAATGATTAACTCTTTGTTTTACAAAAGAAATGCTTAGGTCATCTCAATTTAATTATACCTAGATTCTTGTGTTAACTTGCAATATCAAAAATCATGAAAGTAGTACTCATGTCATAATGGTCTAATTATACCATTGATGTTTGTACTCACTTTCAACAATTCAAAGGCCAAATGATGATAAAAGCATGAAAATTTGGTTGCATACGATGACAACATTTGCATATTTAGATTCACATGGTTAAGTTAGATTGCATCCATATTTTTTTTACATTTGTATTTATAGATTTTCCAAGGCTGGCACGATTTTCAAAATGATGTTATATCTTTATCATTAATATATTGAGTACATTTTTCATTAATAAAAACATATCATTCTCATGTAGTTGCATAATTATTTGCATATCATACATACATTAGACAATATTATCACATCATTAATCCATCCATGCGTTACATCATAATAATTGCATTAGAAAATAGAAAAGTAAAGTGCATTACATATCATTTACATAATCAAACCCATCTCATACAACATAAAGCATCATCCATCAAACATATAGAATCATCATCATATCATCATTACAACCATACATAATCATCACATAAGCATATTAAAAACCACATAGCATATAGAACATAAACTAAATTCATCCATCATAGGCATTCGTCATAAAATCATATAAACACATATTGATCAAAATGGTATATGATGGATATCATATCATATCAAAATCAAAATGCCAAGTATACAATGATATCCAAACATGTAAAGAGATATAACATCAATGTGGTAGTAAATCATAATGTCTCATTTGAATTAGATTGTACAAATGTCTCAAATACATAAAAGGTCATCACAATGGCTATGTGTTTCTAGCCCCAAACAATGTTAGCCCTACACCTCCTATTCTACCACCTAATGGCCATACACCTAGATCTATACAAGGTAGCTTAGTCACACCCCTGCTAGTATTCCTAGAATGATTGAGGTAACTAGTAGACTAAGCATAACTAACCAGATGCTCTAGAGGAACTTCCTCATGATATCGTCCCATGTAATACTCTGCCTCGCAAGTGACACTTGTAACCTCTCTGAGAATATCTATTGTCAAGGTACCCTCAAAAACTCTCTACATTCTCCCTACCAAGGATTCAACCTACTCACATTGTTGTCTTAGACTATCTCTCTTTGCAGTGAGCATAGCAATTTGTGGTTGTTCATGTGCATATGCCTATGTTTGTGCCTATATTTGGCCCTATATTTGTACTATCTGACCCTATAGATTCTATACCTGGGCCTATAAAGCAACTATTTGAGCATGTTACTGCTATGAGGGTAAACAAATCTGAACATGTTGGTGTGCTGCAGCCACTAGGGATCTCCTCCTCCAAGGCACTTTGAGAAATAACACTGGTTTGTCACCACCATCACCTCCATCGCCATCACCTCCATCACCATCCCCGCCACAATCACCATCTCTGCAACCTCCACCATCTCCATCGCCATGATCTCCATCATCACTTCTCTCTTTGTCCTTCTCACCACCTCCTCCACCCCTCCTCTATCTCAGTGCTTGATCATCATCTAATGAAGGTATTGGCTCATCCAAATTGGATATCCTTAGGAAAGGATGTGAAAATAAATAGTGTGCATACTCCTATGACACTGCAACCTCTATGATCTCTAGATGATACTCCCATACAACTTCCTATAATCCAAGGTACTCACACACTGCATCATATGATAAAATAAGCCCCCACTCTGCAATGTCTTGTTGTCCACGTGCATATACTGAAACTCCATAGGGCATACCTTGTACTGTCACAACACTCTCCCAATAGGGAATCTCTTTATCACAAATATTGTCCTCTAAATCAAATATCTAGCAATGCACATATATGGGATCTCTATGATGTCCTACGACCACTTCTCATAGTCTAGATAGGGCCTCCATGTCATGGTATTCAAATCATCCAAAAACCTCTACCAGTACTCTAATTTTCCCAACTTATGCTACACAATTGTACCTATATATCCATGAATGTATGGTTGACCAGTCGGATGTTGTATATCAACCACTAGACAAGTGACAACTATGTTCTCCCATACCCATATCTATAGCAGTGTCACCCTAGTTGACAAACTAGCCTCTCTAAGATAAACCACATGATGAAGATCATGGTACAAGTGTGCTAGCATGCAAGAGACCAAGCATATCTAATCCCCTGTGTGATCATGCTCTCTAATATCTAACCCCAACTGACAGAAATCCCTTCGACCTGTGGTCAAGACATAATAATCCTCCAATGAATCCAACAAGAACACATGGTAGTGTTGCATATGCATCAACCATATCCTACCATGGAATCTCATATTGGAAAATTTGGTCATCCTTGAAGAATCTCCTCAATTCATTGGTGCCCCCTGCTCCATGGAATCATAGAAAACCACCTCACCAACAACAAGAATCCTCAACATATTGTAAATATCCTCTAGTGTCACTATCATCTCACCAGTGGCTAAGTGAAAGGTGTTGTGGTCACTATGCCACCTTTGTGCCAAAGTGATTAGAAGTCCCCTATTAATCCTACATTGGGGCATCTCTATCAAAGAAATCATTTTGCATCATCTAATCACATATAGATCAGCCTACAATAGATGTTGAATCAAATCCTAGGTCTTTGGGAATCGCTCCCAAGAATGAAGGATCCTCTAAGGCTCTTATCATCATAACATAGGGTATGTGCATGATCATGATGGGCCAAAAAGTGGTAATATTATGGGTATTTGTAGGGTATGTGGCTAACGAATTTTTTTTTCCCAAAATTGACAAAACAAAAAGGGTTTTTAGAGGAAATTCTCATATTTGCACCAATATAAAGTATGCTTTACTTTGAATTTAATAAATAATTATTATTCATTTTCTATTAGAATTATGACTAAAGTCCTAATTGATAGGCTAATTAAAAAACATCTATAGATTTCAAACGATGTCAGAATTTTTCAATTTGAAACATGTGTCACATTCTATGCTTCACATACTATAGGATTAAAAAGAAAAAATTAAATTTCATGAAGTTTTGTGAGTTAAGGTGGTCGACATACGAGTTTTTATATTTTTTAAAAGTTGTAATAAAAAATCATAATTAATTATTTACTTGGAGAAAAATTACAAAAAATATGTATCACATCTGGACATGAGTCCTCTACTTATATATAAAATATTATAAAAATATTATTATTTTATTATGGCTAGGGTGGTCAAACAGACACCTACTTCTTATTTTTTCCTTGAAATTTAAGCACTACTGCATTGAAATTTCAAATTTTCACCAAATAGATTTTTTTTTTAAATAAACCTAGTAGTTTAGAAACTAAATTCAATTTTCTACATATTCTATTCTTACATATTTTTTAAATAATATAGATAACTTATTCAAATTTTTATGTCAAGTTCCCTAACACTGATTTTTCTGAATTTTTTTCCACTTAAGGGCCTATTTTTTCCATGATGATCCTGCACATACCCCATATCACAAATGAGAAATCTCATCAATCAACATCAATCAACCTATCAATCTAATCAGATCTAATGGGATTTTGAATAAATCTCATGAGCATCTATCATTGATCCTCAACTATCATGAGGTCAATCATCATTGTCCTATCATTGAATCTCACCTTCACGAGATCAATCATCATCTAATCTATCAACATCATCAAATATCATCAAAACATCGGCTAACATGATAAAAAATCATCAAAATCAAGGAGTCTACTAAAAAAAATTCATTAATCTGGTGTAAATGCACTAAAAAAGTGCTTCAATGTGCTAAAAACATAGATGTGCTAGAGAATTCTATCAATGTGCCATAACAAGGTTTCTATGCGCTAAATTACCAAATGCACCATCAAAATTCATCAATGCAATGGAGAACTAACCATGTGTGCCAATTCATGACCTACATATGCTACAACTCTATATGCATTGCATCATTCATAAAATACATTGCATCTTGACCTCTATGCACTAATTTAACATATGTGTTACATCTTGACCTAAATGTGCTAAACAATTTACCTTATGTGGTAATCTACTGAATGTGCTATATTGAACCTCAAATGCACTAAAAAACTAAAAATCAATTTTCAAACTTAAAAAACATGGGAAAAATGAATTTCACAATTTACAAGGAGGTTTTTTGGGGTACGTACTGGAGTTCCATATGTGGTTGTGCGGTTGTGAATTTGCACTCACTCAAATTTGTGGGTTTGGATCAGAATCACCATATTTCCAAATTTTCTCAAAATTTGCTCACTCACTCTAATTATCTAGATGCAAATGACATAAATTAGCTATTTTCACATCTTATTAACCTTTTAAAGGGGATTTAAGTGGGATTGATTTATTTTATTTTTCCAAAAGGGACATCAATTAATCAACTAATCAAAGTTGGCAGGTTCAACATCATTCTTCAGGAGATAAATCAACTCAGCATCATAGAATTTGAAAATCATCACAAATTCCGAAAATCCTAAAAAATAAAAATTTGTTGATTTATCTCCCAAGGGGGCATATATCCATCATCACTCGAAAATTAGCATCTAGGGCATTTCAAAGAAAAATTGATAGCACTATCAATAAGGTTTTCTTTGAAGCAATGTGTAAACACATCACTTCAAAGAGGGGAAAAATGTATACACCTAAAATCATTCTAGATAATCAATTAATTAAATTCAAGTTATTTAATCAATAAACCTTTTAAATCATCTATTTATAAATAAATTCTAAATTTATTTTTATAGTTCACATTTTCTAATTCTTCTTATCTTAAATCACATTCATCTAGTCTTAATTAAATAAACAAATTCAAATAGTTAGTTTTATTTAATTAATATCTTCTTACTAAATTTGAATAATTCCAAATTTCAATTTAGTCACATGTCTATAGCTTTTTCCTCCTTCCACCTCATCATGTTTCTCAACAAACTGAATATGTCAAATAATTAATTCATCATTATCCTCAACAAATTTTGAAATAAACTTGATCAAACACTTGGCTCTCATCCTCCATTTATTCTCTCTCACACTTGGAAAATTTTTCTATTAAATGGAACACTCTCCTTGATTCTTTCTAACTTCTTCATCCTCTACCCTCGATCTCTCCTGCTAAAATATTGACTGTTGGTTGTTGCCACATTAGAATACACCTTAGAAAATCTATAAATACAACCTCATTATATAGCAAAAGGATCGCAACTTTGAGCAATCTTACTCTACTAATTTTTCATTAGAGCATTTGTGAGCATTTAGCATTTGAGTATTTAGCAATTAGAATTTAGAAACATTTAATTTAGAATTGTGGCTTTATCATTAGTTGCATCTTAGTTTGCAATAGGTAATTACATAATTTCCATATCAATTTCATCAACAACATCATAGCATCATTATTATAGCAACATTATCACATACTTTAGCAATCAATCATGTTTGAATAGATTTCTTGCATTTTCTAGCATTCCATTCTTTGGGTTGTCATTCGAAATGTCATAGTGCACAAAAAAATCTGAGAGCCATTGTGATTTAATGAATCCTTGGAGATAGGAAACAATGGGATGACTTTACAAAATTTGTTTGCTTCAATTCAATTATGATTTTCTATTTAAATTCTCTAATATAATGTTTCATTTATTGTGTGATTTTATTAGTTATTCACATATTTTACTCACACAGATACCAGTCCTAATCTTTGCACTTGGGACCTTGCTACCCTCAAACTCTAACATTAACCTCTAAATATATTGATAATCATTATTACTTCAATGACTATCATAAATGAGAAGTATTATCATGATGAATTCCACACACCTAGTCATATAAAGGACAATAATATATCCATTAATAATCACATAATATTGAAGCAATGTCATCAAGACCTCAAAATTTTCTTCATTAAGACTATCATAAAGATGGGAAAATCTATTTAAATATGAAATTTTGACAAACATATAAAGTAGGTTGTTGTTAAAGAAGGAGATAGTCATTGTAGCATAACACTTTTGCATAGTTACTACTTCACTTTGTTGTGTAGTCACAAACAATTATCCTATAAGGACTACTACATAATGGTCATAAAAATAATCACACTAATCTTGTGATAGTAAAAAAATATGTATATTCCCTTATGTTTTCATCAAGCCATGGGCACTATCATGTCCCATTATAAAAATTAATTTATGGTAAGAATCATACTTGAACTACCAAAGGGCTATTAATACAATTTCCATTGTCAAAGTGTCAATGGAAAAAATGGTGTTATTCGAGGAATTTGAAAATCAATGAGGGTTTTCCTTTAAACCCTTATTTCCTACATATGGAGACAATCTTCAACATTCAAAGGGAGTTCAAAAACCATGCTAGATTCAACATTAATCACATTTGTAATCAAAATCCTAGATAAACCATAATGATGATAATGGGTTGTCCAAATACTTTCAAATATAAATAAGGGATTTCCACTAAGGTAGAAGAGAGTTATAGTATCAATTTTGTTATAAACGATAACAAGCATTCAATGAGTTTCCACTCATTATATCCTACCATAATAGGTAGAGGGGTGATCATGTGCAAGGTTATCAATTTTGATGTTGTTCCAAGTAACTAAGAAGATAATCATACATGTTTTTTATACCCCCACCTCTCATGACCTTATAATGAATATTGTACAAAATTTACCACATAGTCTATGTACCCCTTAAATGACAAACCTTTTAATAAATTTACCTAAGATGTTATTCATATTCCCCTAGCTATGAAACCTAACCTAATCAAACCTACCAATCTCAGTTAAAAAAATGTCAACCTTGTCCCCATTTTGAACATGTCTATCACACATCTACCAATCCTAGTTGAAAAAAGTATCAACCTTACTAAATAACATGCCATTGAAAATACTACTAAGGTATAAAGTTGCAATTGTAATCTATTAAACATTAGACACATATGTCACACTACCAATCACAACTAAAATCATGTCCATATTGTTATGTAATAACATGCCACTATGTGGAGGACCATGGTCTAGAGGTTTCTAACTCATGGTCGAAAGGCTATAAAACTAATACTAAAATGAAAGATGTCATGTCTTCTGGTGCAAATAAGGGGTCTAAAGGGAAGAAAGGTGGTCAAAGTGTTGAGAAGCGGGATTTAAACCTAGTTTAGGAGGAGGTGAAAGGTTTTCGCATGTCCCCTATTTTTTTGGGAAAAGGGAAATAGGGGCATTGTATGGATGAAAAAGGTTTTGAGGGAGATGGATTTAATATTTCTAGGGATTTTCATCTTATGCAAACTGGGTTGGTGACCACAGACTATAAGGATTTCAAGCAAGATGAGGATAAGAAAGGGATTTTGGAATTGTTGGAAAACTCAGGGGTGAACTCTACTACTTGCAGCGGGTGGAGATTGAAGGATTTAATTTGGAGGATTCTCTTGTGGAGGGCGATGTGAAGGGTGAAGGTGTGGATCTGAAGTTTCATCCTAACAATGTTGTTAACCCTTCTACCAAGCCCTTGAATTGGGATGAAATTGACCTAGATGTTTTTTGTAAAATGACAGAGGATGGGACCAAAAGTATCCTTTCTACATTTAAATGGCCTTTTTCAGAGGTTAAGGATCTTAATACTAAGTTGAATGATTGGAAGAGTGTCTATGTGGTGTTGGTTGACTATAACAAAAAGGAATGGATGGTGAAAAGAAATTTCAAAACAATGAATGTTGTTCTTGACAAGGTGGTAGTGGATGCTAAGAAAATGGGTAGGGTCCATGAGGAGAGGCTAGTGTCCTTGGAGGATAATGTGTGTAGGGTTCATGAGGAGTGGATTGTTTCATTGGAGGAAAATTTTGACAAGATTTGTAGTGATTTGTAGCTTGTGGTAAAAATTAGTAACTAATCACTTAATTTAAGTGCGCAAGGATTGACTATGTTATGGCCAACTTTGGTGGATGCGAATTAATTGTAGTTCATGATTTGAGCCAACAAATGGAAAAAAATTTCTAGTTTATTGAACCTGACATATATCAATTGAATCCTTGGTGGTGGATATGTATGGGTATGTGTAGGATCATCATGGAAAAAATAGGCCCTTAAGTGGCAATTTTTTTTAAAAAATCAGGGTTAACGAACTTGACATAAAAAATTGAATAACTTATCTATATTATTTCAAAAATATGTAAGAATAGAATTTGTAGTAAATTGAATTTAGTTTCTAAACTACTAGGTTTTTTTTTTTTTTAAATGTATTTGGTAAAATTTTGAAATTTCAATGCAATAGTACTTAAATTTCAGGAGAAAAAATAAG
Organism: Sequoia sempervirens; assembly: GCA_007258455.2. Classification (NCBI taxonomy): domain Eukaryota; kingdom Viridiplantae; phylum Streptophyta; class Pinopsida; order Cupressales; family Cupressaceae; genus Sequoia; species Sequoia sempervirens. The sequence continues at coordinate 153,260,715 of VDFB02379711.1, read as the reverse complement.
AAGTAGGTGTTTGTCAAACCACCCTAACCATAATAAGATTTTAGATATAAGTAGAGGACTCATGTCTCGATGTCATGCATATTCTTTTGTAATTTTTTTTCTATGTAAATAATTAATTATGAACTTTTAATTTCAACTTTTAAAAAATATAAAAACTTGTATGTCTGACCACCTTAACTTGGTCAAAACATCATGAAATTCAATTTTATTTTTTTTAATCCTGTAGTATGCAAAGCATAGAATGTGATATTGTTTGAAAGCTATAGATGTTTTTGAATCAACCTATCAATAAGGACTTTAGTCTTAATTCAAATAGAAAATGAATAATAATTATTTATTAAATTAAAAGTAAAGCATAATTTATATTGGTCGAAAGCTGAAAATATCCTGTAAAAACCCTTTTCGTTTCATCAATTTTGGGTAAAAAAAGTTGCCAACCACATGGGCCATCATATCACTTACATATTGCCACTTTTTGGCCCATCATGATCCTGCACATACCCATATATGAGATCGGTTAATTCATTTTAGTGTGTATGTGTGAGTGTTCGATATGTGTTCATGTGTGTGTGAATATCAAAAGAGCAGTTGAATGATTTTCACTTGTGGAGAAGAGGATTTTGTGAAGTGAATTAAGGAAGAGTAGAGCAAAGTGAAAAATCAAATAGATGGTCCAAAATGTTATCTATGAGCCTAACTAGAATTGTAATTAGATATTTGTAGATGCTACTAAATCTCAGTTCAACCTTTTGTCGCAATCCAAATCTTTTGTAAGGCAATGAGCCTTCCTAATTTTGAGTAGCTCTAGGAAGTGTGCCTAAATGCAAGTGCATTCCCATTTTGTAAAACACTTATATTTTGAGTACTCATATTGTGGACTGATCTTTACCATGGTTTTTCCCCTAACAAGGTTTCCACATAAAAATCCTTGTGTTATGGTGTTGTGGCTTATTGTTCTATGTTCATGCATCTTTCTTTTGATTGAATGTTTTAGGAACTTGAGAGAACAAATTAATAAAGTTAAAGAATTGCACAATACTAATTCACCCCCCTCTCAGTGTTGCTTGATTCCAACATCTACAATGAAGGAAGCAACTTAGTAAATTATTCCAATCATTATAATAGCAATGATAAACCAAATTTTTGCTAAAGAAACAAGAATGTTGGTAACATTGATGGTGCAACTAAAAAAAAATGAAAAACTAGTATTTAACTTGACAACAACTACCACCAAGACCAATCAGGACAACAACCAAAACACCAACCAAAACACCAATAAAAACAACAATAAAAATAATACTAAATATAAACCACAACCATATTGAACATCATCAAATCAAAGAAGATTTACACCTTTACGACAGTCACTTGAATCAACATTAAAGGAGCTTCTTGCAACCAAGGTTATAACATTACCAAAGGCATGAGATTGGGAACCAAGAGTTAAACATTCATGGTGGAATGATGCACATTATTGTGAATTTCATATAAACAAGGGCCATAAAACAAATGATTGCATGCAGCTGAAACATTTGGCACAATATTTGATTCATAGAAAAGAAATATTTGTAGGACTCCAAACAAACATTGAACATGGAGCATTAAAGAATCCTTTACCAAACTACAAAAAGGAGGAATCCTCTTCATCAAATGCCAAAGGAAAAAATGTGAACTATGTTTATGACTTTACCATTCTCCATATTGAGGTAGTTGAGGATCAAACTAAGGACATCAAAATCATGGGCCAACAAGACATTACTACAACTGAGAATCAAATTAATGATATCACAATTGACCATGAACAAAACATTGTTACGTCTAAAAATCATCTCCATGACACCAAACCAAATCAAATCAAATTAATGACATTGTACCAATAAATCTAATCATAAATATTGATGCAACTAATAATAAAATTAATGTCATTATAAACAAAGATAAACAAGAATGTCAACCAGTCAACACAACCACAAGAGGGAAAGCTAAAGTAATATTGAAAGGAGCTACATCTAAAACACCAGTTGATGCCCTTGCAACTCAATACAACATAGTTGATCAATTTGAGAAAATATCGGCTCAAATATCCATATTGGAACTCCTCAAAATTTCACCATCTCACAAAGAAATTCTAGAACAAGCTCTAGTAGCCACCATAGTACCAAATTATCTGAAAGTTTGTCAATTTCAAGCTATGGTGGGACACTTGACCATGCCTCATTTCCTATAATTCTCTAAAAACAATGATGTACCAATCAACCATCCCCACAATACTACTCTCCACATTGAGGTTTTAATTCACAAACACTAATTCAAACATGTTCTAATAGATGGAAGAGATGGCCCAAATATTTGCACTTTAAAACTTATATATTCACTTGGATATTCAGAAAATGCAATTGATGCTAGAAGAAAAATCACTATAAAAGACTATGATGATGAAGAGAGATCCTCCTAAAGATTAATTGTGTTACCAATTCAATTGGGGCCAGTTGTAAAAGATCTAATCTACCAAGTGTTAGACAAGGAGTTGACATAAAACATACTCTTGAGACATCCTTATATTCATGAGATGCAAGTAGTGTCATCAACATATCACCAGTGTTTGAAATTTCCTTATAATGGGCAAGAAATCACCATTCTAGTTGATTCCAACAATCCCCAATATTGCAGCATGCTCAAAATAGTCCAGGATACTTTTTTGCCACATAATAGGGAAGCTCTCACTCCTAGTTCATCCAAAAATGAAAAACAATTAAATTCCCTGTCAAGATGGGTTGAGAAAAAGGAGTAGTCAAAAGATAAGGGTATCAGTGATTCTATTCCATCAAGTAATGAAATTCAATTAAATTCTTTGCTAAATTAGCCTAAGGAAAAGTTTCAGTCAAAAGACAAAGGTGTTGGTGATTCTACTCCATCAAATCGTGAAATTAAACTCAATTCCTTATCAAAAAAATTTGAGAAAAAGATTTAGTTAAAAGACAAAGACCTGGGTGAGTATTCAATTGAGTAGTCACTATGTCTTTCATAGTTGTTAGCTTCTCCTAAGTCATATGGAAAACCATCCACATCAAGACAACAATCCTCATATCCAACCATGCTCTTTGATGGTAATTTTATAAAATCAAGCACTTTAGTGAATGAATCTGAAGAAAAGGATGTTTTAAACTAGTTGTACAAAGATGAAGAAGCATCACAAGCGTCAACTCCGAATGTGCTAACTGAAGCATATGGTAAAGGTCTTACAATCCTAGAGAAGATGGAATATGATGAAACAAGTCCTATTGAAAAAAGATAGGAAGGAATTGTTGAACCAATACAAACTATCACAATGAATTCAAAGGACAAAATAGGACTAGGATACAGAGAAGAGTCAAAAGAAGAAACCATGTAGCAGATTGTTGAGTGAATCCTTCAATTGCAAGATAGTTCTGAAATGGACTCTAATGAGTATGAATGGGATTTCATCTCTAAATAATATTGTCATGATAAAGAAATTGATGTGATACAAAGGTATGCACCAACACGTATGGAGGGACAATGCTCAGGGTCTAGATCACTTGAAATTGGATCACAACATATCGATGACTCTAGTGAAGAAAATAAAGCTTTGATTGAGATAGATCACTTGGAGGAGAGTAACATCATAGACCTTGACATCTCTATTGAACACTTTGATGATGTTTCCATCATAACTTACCCTTTTGACCTTAACCAATTTGATGATTCCTTGCCACTGGTACACCCTGAACTAATTGATTATGACCAAACTTAGTTGCTTGACATCCCCATCCTTCCAAATGATGATGCCATTGTGAACTTCCTTTTCTTTGATAATCTTGTTCAACATGTTCCATCATTGAATCTCATTACGAAGCTTCAGACAAGGGGAGTACCAAATCTCTCAACTGCAAGATGAATATCAAAAATTGATCTAATGGTGAAAACCATTTAATGGCAGTATTAGATCAAGGAAAAGTAAAAATAAAGAGCACATCTAATAGTGAAAACCTCTTCGAGGCACCAAAATATGGGAGATTCGACACTCTTCCCGAGCACTATCATGAGAGATATTTAGTGTTGATTAAACCTACACAATCCATCAACATTGGTATAGATGAAATAGTGAAGACCCTACGTCTAGTAGCATCCATGACAGAGGAAGAAAAACTAAGCTTTAATAAGTTCTTGGAAGAGAGGAAAATAAACTTTTCTTGGTCCTACGTTGACATGCCAAGCATGGATCCAAAGCTTATCATGCATCACTTATCTGTACCGCCTGGAGTAAATCTAGTGAAGAAAAAGTTGAGAAAAATGTATCCACACATTGCCCTTTTGGTGAAAACTGAATTGAAGAAATTATTGGATACAAGATTTATCTAACCTATTGAATATGCTAAATGGATATCAAACACTCTACTAGTTTTTGAACCTGACCACAACATTAGGATATGTATAGATTTCAAAGATCTTAACAGGGCTTGTCTAAAAGATGACTTTCCTTTTCCTAACATTGACATCATCGCAGATTTGACAACTAGACATGAAACATTATCACTTACAGATGGATTTTAAGGTTACAATCAGATTAAGATAACACCCAAAGATCAAGATAAAACTAATTTCACATTCCCATGGGGTACTTTCTTTTGGAATGTAATGCCTTTTGGGTTGAAAAATGTTGGAGCAACATATTAGTGATTGATGAAAACCATCTTCCATGACATGATGCACACCTTTATGGAGGATTATGTAGATGACTTGTTGGAAAAATAATTCACTAGAGAGGGAAATCTAGAAATTCTAGATAAAATTTTCACTCGGTTGGAAAAATTCAATGTGCGGTTAAACCCCAAGAAATGTGTATTTGGTGTGACATCATCTAAACTTTTAGGATATATAGTATCAGCTAAAGGCATTGAGTTGGATCTTGTGAAAGTCAAAGCCATCATGGAGCCTAAGTATATTAGCCAACTCAAATCTTTATAGGGATGATTCCAATCTATTAGAAGGTTCATCACACAACTGGTAGATAAAACTCATCGATTTAATCACTTACTACATAAGAATGTTTCTTTCAAATGGGATGAAAAGTGTGAAGAAAATTTTAATCAATTGAAGTCATATCTGATGTCATCACCCATACTAATACCGCCAATTGAAGGAAAACCATTATTACTCTACATAACAACAATATAGGTATCTTTGGGTGCTCTACTGGCATAGGAAGATTTTGTGAGAAAGGAAAGGGCTATTTATTACATTAGGATAACCTTTAATAGTTATGAAATCAACTACACATTTATAGAAAAAGCATATTTAGTGGTAGTATTTTCTACTCAACAACTAAGACACTACATGTTAACCTACACCATCAGACTCATAGCAAAGATTGATACATTGAAGTATCTACTCAACAAAGTTGCCATGACAGGAAGACTAGCCAAGTAGGTAATGATATTTAGCGAGTTTGACATTCAGTATGTGGATAGAAAAGAAATCAAGGGTCGCACCATAGTGGATCAACTAGATGAAGCACCATTTCAAGATGATCATCCAATGACCATTGAGTTTTCAAACGTAGATGTCCTTACCATGTCAGCACAATAGTGCATGTTATACTTTGATGGATCTTGCACACAACATGGATTAGGTGTAAGAATCCTATTTTTCATGCCTCAAGGACACACCATCCCAAAGTCTTATAGGTTAATGTTTCCTTCCACTAAAAACACATCTGATTATGAAGCATTGATCATTGGAATCAAAGTGGTAGTCAAATGGAAGATCACATTGTTGCAAGTCTATGGTGACTCCCAACTAGTCATAAATTGGGTGAATGATGATTACCAAAGAAAAGATGAAATTAATGCCATATAAAAGGATGGTTGATGATTTCAAGAAGTACTTTGTTGAAATCAAATTGGAGCATATTCGAAGAGGATACAACAAATTTGATGATGCTATGATGACTATTGCATCTCTCCTACAAATACCTAAAAAATGAGCTTGCTATGAATTCATGGTGGAACAATTGTTTAACCCTACCTATGATAACCCCAGATCCCATGTAATATACCATCTATTCAAGGTTGAAGCTTCTATGTATGGGAATATCTACACCTATCTAAGAGACAATACCCTACCACCAAATTTATCCTAAAACAAAAAATGAAACTTTATTCGACAAGCAGCTTGACATACCTTGATAGCCAATGTACTTTATAAATGAGGTCCTAATGGTACTTTGCTTCGATATCTTAAATGTAACAAAGTAGAAACCGCTTTATGCAAGTTTTATGAAGGTATTTGTGGAACTCATTCAAGTTTTCTAACTTTAGCTAGGAAACTCCTACACTTGGGGTATTACTGGCCAAATATGGAGGAGTCTTTTCAAAATTTCAAGAAGTTCCAAAAATTTCAAGTCCATGGAAACCTAATACATGCACCGACACAGGAATTGCAACCATTTGCATCAACATGGCCTTTTTTTTCAATGGGGACTTGACCTTGTAGGAAATATTCATTTTCCATCTTCCAATGGACACAATTTCATCATCAAAACCACATAATACTTTACAAAGTGGATTGAAGTTGTTCCCTTAACCACCATTATTGAAAAAAAAAAATGTGTCTTTCATCCTAAATTACATTATTTGTCAGTATGGTATTCCTCAATCCATTGTCACTAACAATGGTAGACCTTTCAAGAATCAAGATGTCCAAGAACTTTGTGAAAGGTTTCATATCTAGCATTGATTTTCCACACCTTACTACCCTTAGGGGAATGGCTAGGCAGAGGCCTCAAACAAAACCATTCTAGAAATATTAAAGAAAGCCATCAATGATATTGGAGATGATTGGAACATTCAACTAAACCTTGCTCTATGGGCTTATCATACTAGTATTTGCACACCAATAGAAGCCACACCCTATGGTCTAGTCTATGGATCAAAAGAAATTTTACTTATTGAGGTTGAGCTACAATAACTATGGATGTCACTAGAAGGAATTATCTCAGAAAAAGATTAAAGAGTATCCAAGCTACAAGAGTTGGAACTATTGGATGAGCTTCATCAAGATTCAATTGATCACCTAAAATCCTATCAACAAAGGATGTCACAAAGTTATATTCACAAGGTCAAAGCAAGAACATTTTAGGTTGGTGACTTGGTCTTGAAAGAAAATCCTCGTAATAAGTAGGATGGACAAAAGAAAGGAAAATTTAAACCAAACTAGCTTGGTCCTTTTGTCATTGTATCGGTCTTTGGATCTGGAGCATATCAATTTCTATGCCTAAAGGGGACCTATTTGAAGAACCCATCAATAGTCTACATCTCAAGAAGTTCTACACCTAATTCATCCAGTGCACAGTAAAAGCCTTGAAAAATACAAAAAAATGAGAAAATGTCTTGAAAAAATGGTCACCCTGATGAAAACTTGGCAAACATGCATCTTGGTGACAACAAAAAAAGAAAAAATACAAAAAATACAAAAAAAGGAAAAAATGAAAAATACAAAAAAAAGAAAAATAATTGAAAATACAAAAAAAAGGTGAAAAATCAAAAAAATCAAAAAAATCATAAAATCTAAAAAATTGCAATAAAAAAAAGTAGTGAAAACCTAGCAATAGGTGCTAGATTTGTGATATATTATCTTTTCCATCTATTTTAGCATGTGTCGATCATTCATTTTCACCATCATTCTTCCTATCACCGAAAAAACCTCATGTACATATCCTGGCATTATGATCGTGTCTCACCCTAGATTGGGGGAAAAATCTTGAACTCACTAGAGGCAATAAACTTTGAGCTTAAGCTAAAAAAACATTAGCAAGACAACATCAACACAACGATCATAGTGCAACTGAACATTGAATACCAATCATCAGACTTTGCACATAAACCATCCATACCAAATAGCTAAATCAATCAAATCAAAACAAATTTAAATGGATGATGTTCCTTCTAAATCATTATTTTATCACTTTTGCATGTATGTTAAACTATTGTACTTTGATTTTTGTTATCATATCTCTAAATCACCTTGAGGGTGTCTTCAACTAGAGGAGCTAGGTAGGAGTATGATTTTTCTTTGTCTTTTGTCTATGAGTTGATCTCTACTATTGTGAAAATTGTCACAAGAATCACTGATGACATTCTATATTTCACTAGGAAAACAATTAACTCTTGTCTATTTACACAAGAAATGCTTAGGTCATCTTGGTTTAATTATACCTATATTCTTGTGTTAACTTGCAATATCAAAAATCATGAAAGTAGTACTCAAGTTATCATGGTCTAATTATACCATTGATGTTTGTACTCGCTTTCAACATTTTAAAGGCTCAATGAAGATAAAAGCATGACAAATCAGCTGCTATGATGACAACATTTGCATATTTAGATCCACATGGTTAAGTTAGATTGCATCCATATAAGTTTTGCATCTACAATATAGATTTTCCAAGGCTGGCACAATTTCCAAAATGATGTTTTGTCTATCATTAATGGATTGAGTACATTTGACATTAACAAAAACATGCCATTCTCATGTAGTTGCATAATCATTTGCATATCATACATATATTAGAAAAAATTATTACATCATTCATCCATGCATGCATTACATCATAATATATGCATTGGGTAAGTGGACCAAGATGGTTCCCTAAAAGGGGGCTTAAGTGGCCACTTTTTTTCTTAAAGCGGGAAATACTGACCTTGGACATGAAATTGAGGATACTTACACTCAAATTTTTGAGATGGAAGAAAAAAAAGGATTCAAGTGCTATGAGTCTACTTTCTAAAGTACTAATTTATTTTGAAAATGGTTGAGATTAAGGGGTTCAAATAAGGGACATACACAAATTGGTGTTTTTTCTAATAAAAAAAACATAACATAGCAACTCTTGTGCAACCCTAAAATAGTGAACTCCTTTTTAGTATTTTTAAAATCTCTACGGTCAGAAGTTAGAAAATGTGTTCAATATGCAGTTGATGCACAATTTTTCTAATAAATTTTTAATGAATATTTTAATTTTTACTAATTTTTGAAGTAGACACTTCCTAAAGAATAGAATTTTTACCATGCTATCCCTACAAATTTTGGAAACTAATTGTACTTTTTAAAAATAAAATAAAATTAGAATGGAGTCTAGTTTCTAAAAATGTAATTGATTTGAAATTTTGATGAACAGTTAACTTATAATGAAAAAAACACCAAACACTACTTTTTTCCAAAAAAGAGACATACAAACAAAAGAAATTATGGATGAATGACTTAAAATTGTTAGAAAGTGAAAAAAATTGCATCTTTGGATAGCTAAGAGAGAACCTGGCATTACCTAGATGTTTTATTTATTTTTATATTGAATGATGTGAAATCCTGACAATGAACATGAACCCGATTATGTGAAATATTGTAGAAATTACAAAAACACATCTCTGGTCATTGGGAATTCTCTCCAAGCCTTTGGGTTGTTATTCCAACGCAAATAGAAATCCCAAGACTTGGGTATTCCCAATGCAAGATATAACATGCTCGCATTATATTTTAGTTTTGACATGGGTTTTTTTCATTTGTGGAGAGCATGTGTACCAAGACATAACGTGAGCATGGTATAATGCACTTGTGTTATGTCTTGCTTTATGTTAAATGAATATTGAATGTATGTTCATATATTTGTATGTTTGTATGCACATGTATGCTTGTATGTCATGCATGTATGTATGTATGTATGTATGCCTGTATGTATCAATGTATGTATATTGTATGTATGCCTACTTGTATGTAAGATTGTATATACATGCATGTACATGTATGCTTGTATGCACATATGTATTATGCTCGTATGCATGTATTTATGTATGTATTTAGAGGGAGGGAGAATTTAAGAGAGAGAGAGAGATCTAAAGTTGTCTAGGTACGGTGGGAAAAGGAGAGGGAGGGGGAGTGGAAGAGGGAGAGAGAGAGAGAGAGAGAGAGAGAGAGAGAGAGAGAGAGAGAGAGAGAGAGAGAGCTCTGAGAGAGGGAGAGGGGGTGGAGGTGAGATTTTAAGAGAGAGGAGGGAGAGAAGGGGATGGATTGAGGGATAAAGGAGTGAGAGAGAGGGGGTTGGGGAGACAAAGAGAAAGAGAGAGTTGTGTGTAGGTCAGCTGAGAGACTTGAGAGTGTGAGGGGAGGTGAGAGGGATAAAGGGATAAAGTGAGAGTTTAAGAGAGAGGGAGTGGGAGAGAAGGGGTTTGAGTGAGAGGGACTTAGCTAGGTAGGGTGGGAGGGATAAAGGGAGTGAGAGAGAGAGGGGGGTTGGGAGAGAGAGAGACAATCGGGGGGAGAGATAGAGAGAAAGAGAGAGTTATGTAGGTAGGGTGCCAAAGGGAGATACTTGAGAGTGTGAGGGGAAGTGAGAGGTATAAAGGGATAAAGTTAGAGTTTAAGAGAGAGGGAGTGGGAGAGAAGGGGTTGGAGTGATATGGACTTATATAGGTAGGGTGGGAGGGATAAAGGGAGTGAGAGAGATAGGATTGAGAGAGAGGGAGAGTGAGAGGGGGAGAGAGAGACAGAGAGATAGAGAGAAAGAGAGAGTTATGTAGGTAGGGTGCTAAAGGGAGAGACTTGAGAGATAGGTAGTGAGAGGGAATGCGAGAGTGAAAAAGTGGGAGAGAGATGGAGTGTGAGTGTGAGTGAGAGACCTGAGAGAGGGAGAGGTTGTGGTAGGGATTGATAGAGGGGAGAGAGAGAGAGAGAGGGAGAGGTTGTGGGTTGGAGGAATAGATAGAGGGGAGAGAGAGAGAGAGTTACCTAGGTAGGTTGCCAGAGGGAGAGACCTGAGAGAGAGAGGAGGTGGGACAGAGAGACATGAGAGAGAGGGAGAGAGAGGGAGTGGGAGAGTGGGAGAGA